>BNCP01000005.1:600000-1200000 GCA_019650235.1 Volvox reticuliferus | reverse complement strand
GGTTTCAACGTTCGGCGCTAAGCATGTGCCAACTTACTTTCGGTCCGACCTGAATTCCCTTAGATGGGTCCATAGGTAGTGGCCACCGGGGAGTTGCTGAGTAGCAGCCAAAAGGGGCACAGGATTCCTAAGCTAGGTTGCTTAGGCTACGCATGACGGAGTTCCCTGTTCGGGTTGTGTGAGACAGCGAGGGCGATACGGGACCTTTGCTGCCATGGTGTAAGAGGCAAGCCCTGTCGTATTTGTCATGTACCTCCCAATCCATGGATAAAGGTATAGCAGAGCGAGCTCAGTATCACCAATGGTTTCGGAGCGGTCAATTTGTCTTTTTTACATGGATGGTACATGAAAGGACAGATACTGTGATATATAGTATGATATTATTAGGTCGTAATGCGCATTGCATGGGTGGTTTCGGAGCTATTCAACTGGTCATGACGACCAAACATGATAGCCGTATCTTGTACAGTGGGCCCATGTGCATGCATGTCTTTACGTCTATATACATGAATGTGTCTGTCCGTGCGTCCGCCTGTCTGCCTGTTCTTTTCTGTGTGTGTTTCTTCTGTCTGTATGCCTTATAGATACTTTTATGTTTTGGATCGCAATCAGATCATCATCAGAAACATCGACCGAGCATTTGGATCTGTGTCGTGCGTTTGACGGGTCTGGGGTGGGGAGAGGGGGATGCGCCTATCACCAAAAATCGATGTTTATCGGACACTGGTGTAGACTGGTGAAGGCTGGTGATGGATATTAATTTGCTCATCAACTATACAATCGAATTTGAATTATAGTCCTATTTATGCGAGAGTGCACTTCACAATGTATATATCCGAACACACTGTTGAGGATTGAACGTGATGGGGTCTTTAAAAAATGTGGAAATCCCACCACCATCACCATCACCATCACCATCACCATCATCATCACCATCACCATCACCATCACCATCACCATCACCATCACCATCACCATCACCATCACCATCACCATCACCATCACCATCACCACCACCACCACCATCATCATCATCATCATTATCATCATCATCACCACCACCGTCGTCATCGTATCAAACCTTTCCCCCCTTCTTCATAACAATGTACGGTACACATGTGCGCGAGCCCAAAACGAGCCCAAACTCCGCATGAGGAGTTATGGTCCGTACGGCAAATGAGTCACCGGCCTCAGCGCGCACCGGCATCGACCGGGAGGGGGCGCAGGAGGGGGCGAGGCGGACAGGAGGGCCCATCCGTACACAGAACCAGTACGAAATACACACACACACACACACACCACAGAAGATGGCTATTTACAGTTGGGGTAGCCGGTACGTCTACATGTCTGTCTAATCTGTCCGCCTGTTTGCACATCTTTGCCGTCAAGGCAGCCAGAAAAACTAACTGCCATCACCAACTCCCAACTGCCAAGCACGGCAGCAGATTGCATCGTCGCAAGATCAGGTAGGAAGGCGTCAGACCACACCAGCCTTCACGTCCTGCAGTACAAGTGAACGGTCATGAATAAACGGAGGTATACACAAACGTATGTGTGTGTATGTGGACACATGACAGCATTTAATGATTGGGTGGGTAGGTGAGTCATTGCTGTGTACTGATGGCATCAGCTCTTCCCCCCCACAACCCATCTCTCCCCCCCCACACACACACATACACACACATAAACAAACACAGATCACAATTCAAAATTTTCGAACCCAATAACAAAAGCCCTCTTTCTCCCCCCCACCATACACACACACCACACAACTCCCCCACCTCACCAACCCTACCCACCGTCAAACCCTAACACATACCTTCATCACTTTCTGTACGACCAGATCCGCACTGATCATTGCGAGCGGGACGCCGTTCCCAGGGCGAGTGGAGGCGCCGACGAAGTACAGTCCACGAACCTAAGCAAGAAATGGTGGGGGGAGAGGGTTCCGTACGACAAAAGAAACCAAAGTAGGGGAGTGGGAGCGCGGGGGGAGAGAGGAGGGCGTTCGCAAACGAAGGGGGCCTTATAACGGCGATACGTGAAAGCGGTTGATCGTCTGTGCATGTATCCATATGTGTGTGTGTGTGTAGGTGTGTGTGTGTGTGTGTAGGTGTGTGTGTGTGTGTGTGTGTGTGCATCTGTGGGTGTGGACGGGGGGGGGGGGAAGTGGCGGGTTTAAGACACCTACCTGCTTATCCGCCAACCCTGGCCGGAGTACGGACAGCTGCGTCAGGCCATGCGACAAGCCGAAGGCTGCACCGTGGGCTAGAGAGTACCTGTACGGAGGATGTACGGGAGAGGGAAAAAGGGGCGGGGAGAGACGGGGTGAGGGGGTGGGTGGGAAGAAGGACGGGGGACGTGATTGCACAAAACCCAGAACCCCAAAACACATGGAGCTGCGCACCACCCTGTACGACCATCAACGAGCTGAGTGGGTCCTCATGGATGATTTTTTGTGAGGCCATATCCGGCAATAGGGACGGTTAACAACTCGGAGGTAACGGTTAACGACTCGGAGGTAACGAGAACGGTGCTGATGGAGGTCCTTGGTGCTCGGTCTCCAGCATATACCCCTCCCTCCCTTCACCTGTATACACATACACACTCACACACACCTCTCCCGCCACTCCGTCGGATCGATTACCAGCTCGTCCACAATGTGTTGCCGTACATCCGTAATTCCTGCCTCCGCCAGGCTCCGAAGCACGGCCTCGCGACCCGCCGCCACCAGCGCAGAGTAATCCACCGCGGCAGTCGCTGAGGGTCTGGGGGTGGTGCCGCCGCCGCCAGCAAGGCCCCCGCCGCCGCCGCCGCCGCCGCCAGCTGCCGCCGCCGCCAGTCCCGCAGCATGCTGGCCCAATGGACCAGGGAGGGAGCCAAGTGGACCCGATCGGCGGCGTTCAGCCTCCTGCGCTTTAACTACCTGCGCGCATGATATATCCGTACAGTGTCGTACAGAACCGTACAACACTATATTCATCAAATGATATTGTCGTACATTCATGGAAAGTATTAATTAACCTCTGATCCTTACTTTTCCTAAATCTGAATAGCACATGCGGTTGCACCGAGGCATATAAATCAGAGACCGACGCATATACGACAGATTGTTGCCGTACCTCTTGAATGTTCGCAACCGGCAGTAGCACCATCACGGAATCGCTCCCGGGGGGGCAGGCGGTTGGGTCTGTACGGCTGGGGCAGTGCACGTAGAAGTTGGGGCTGCGGGAGAGCGTATCGGCGCTTGTGGCACGAACCCATGAGCCCTCGTAGTCGCCTGTGCCGTACATGTGATGATAATTGTCGTACAAGGGGAGGGGGGAGGTACATGTGATAAGAGGACGAAGCTACCAAGGCTTGTTGCTTAAGGACGACAAAGAAGATCTGTACGGCACTGTCTCAAAGGACTGAAGCGAGATCGGGACTGCCCCTGTAACTAATTTACCTGACAAGAATACGTTATGATGCAGCAGTTGGTCCAACTTCTTATTCAACGACCAATTGTACGAGATGACGCCAGCGCTATAATCCTGCGCAAGCAGCCGTCGCGCACGCGCGGACCCATGGGCCTCCGCCGGCCCGCGCAGCAGCTCGTACGTCAATGGTACGTCCCTGTACGGCAGTCCATGCAAGATCAAGATCGCATTCATATGAGAAGCAATTATTGGCGCAAAGAGCTTCGTACGAGCTCCGAAATCAAGCGTTGCGACATGTGTTTTATTGATTTTGCCATCCGTACAACCCCAGATAGAAACTCAGATAGATTGGATCTTATCTTTGTCTTCCATGATGTCAGTCAGCGGCACCTGTTCTCAGAAGCACGTATCAATAAATACTCATACACACACACGCACACATAAAATACACGAGGAGGTCGCCTTTTGGACTCCCTCACGTCCCCCTCCCTCCGCGCCGACTGCGGGGAAAGCATCGTTGGCAGTTTTTGGTTGTTCGGTTGGGGCAGGGCAGCGTAAGGCATGTCGGGGGTAGCTGATCGTGGCTCATTTAGGTAAGTAATAGTCAAAAACACGCATACACGTATGCACACATGTACGGCACACAGCGTTCCCTGGCACACAAATACACACATATAAAATGTCGTACCTATTTGAAACCACCAGATCTGCGTCCAGCTCCTCGCCGCTCGCCAGTGTGATCCCCTCCACCACCTGCCCTCCGCCCTGCCCTGGAGCGGTCCGTACGGCAGTCACGCGGGCGCCGTAGCGATGCCGTACACCTAGGCCCTGGCCCACTCTCAACAACGCATCCCGAATCTGCCGCCATTTATTAAAAACATTATTGTAATTTTGGGAAATGTGAACAAAAATTATTTTATTTATAGCATATTGTGCAGTGAGTTGAGGATAATACGATGATTTGGGGGGAAGAAAACAATACTTCATTTTTCCAGTATACATACTGGAAAAAATATGTAAAATACGTGTATATATATGTGTGTGTTATATTAATATGCAATTATGTGTGGTTACATGTATGGCATGTTCATATTTGTTCGGTAATACTTCTTCAAAAGACTTAAGAGAGAGCGAGAGGGGTGGGAGAGAGAGTTAGTTAAGAAAGCAAACCCACAATTACCCGGCCCCTCCTCTTCTCCCCCCCGTCCACCCCGCCCCCACCTGTCCGAATCCGCCCAGCGGGTACCAAACACCGTCTGTGAGCTCAGTCGCCGCAAGAAGGCTGTACACCCCCGGGGCGTTGTACGGCGTTAAGCCCACATATAGATCCTGCACGAATGTACGACATTACAGGTTGTCGTTCGGGAAAACAAATACCCACATCGGCCCAAGGACAGAAGGGGCTTGAGGTAGTGGTCTGTTGCCAGCCGCAGC
Organism: Volvox reticuliferus; assembly: GCA_019650235.1. NCBI lineage: Eukaryota > Viridiplantae > Chlorophyta > Chlorophyceae > Chlamydomonadales > Volvocaceae > Volvox > Volvox reticuliferus. Next base: position 1,195,147 of record BNCP01000005.1, on the reverse strand, counting down.
CAGCCGTACTTTCCCCAAAACACACCTGGAAGGTGAAAAGCGCACGAAGGCGGGGGTCCCGGAAGCGCCGCGACATCCTGTTGGCCACCCAAGGGGCGTAAGACGGCATCAAGGGTCAGGAGGTTCGGTTAACCCTAAATTGGTTAAAAGTTAAAAGTTGGTTAGTCGTGTGTCTTTTTCCTGGTGTTGCTTTAATTTCACCATTAGGGTTTTTAGGGTTTTAGGGTTTTATGGTCAACCGGCTGTCATTTCTTTGTCACGGCTGGGCGATAAAACCTATGACATATGCACATACACACGCGCCCTCCTTCCCCCAGTCGCACCTTTCGTGATGGTTCTGGAGCAACTCCGCCACTCCAACCGACGAAAGCAACGACCTCAGCTCAGGATCCTGATGTACACATCCATTGATCCATGTGTACGTCACAGAGCATCCAGTCGAAAATGTACGACACCAGAACGGTTATAGTTAACGGCATGAGAGGAATTTAGGAGACGTGGTCCCCACGACCATTTCTCAGGTGATAGTTGAGATGGCGTGGGCCACGGTGCAGTACGGCAGCCATTCAGCCCACATTCGTATTTCCCTAGCTGGTGGCCTCCCCCCCCTCCCGCATCTCGACTAGTATGAAGTGCGGAAGATTGTACGACATACAGATAAAAACACATGTACACACGCTCACCTTGATGGCTCCCCCAAGCAGGTCCCCCAACCCCTCCGCATCCCGACTGATGAACCCTTCCATCCCCAGCTCCAGAGCCGCCCGGGCACCGGCCAGCCAGTCAAGATATTGACCGCCTGGGAGGTCCAGGGAGGGAGAGTTGGGCATTGGCGGGCAGCGTGGAGACGCTGGGTGGAGTCCATTATGGTGGGGTGGGGTGGGGTGGGTTATGATGAGCAACGGACCCATGGGTCACATGAGCCCGTTCAGGGACGGGGCGGGGCTCTTTATGTCGTGGGTGAAAGAAGGCCGGGTTTTGGGGTAGTGGGGTATTAGGGGGGGACAGAAGTGGGCCTGGGGGCTGGGGGGAAAGGGGGGGAAGGAACTAAACAGCGAGGATCGGCAACACGTGGTATGTACGATAACGAAACACACACGCCACCCCCAGGTTTATCAGAACACGCCGCCCCATATCGCACTTTTTATGCTCGGAACATTTTGTCTAACATTTGCTAAACCTTAGTCTTTTCCGTTTGGTTTGTTTAAATATGTTTATTTAATATTTTAAAAAATAATTTTGTTTAAATAATTTAAAAATATGTTTTTTAAAATTCTTTCTTCTCCTTGTCCACTCGTGATTCACGGCACGAAACCCAGCTCACCCGCCCCCTTCTCCACCCCTTCAAGCTGTTCCACCATCCGCTGTACATCGTACAACATGTCCAGGTAGCCGGCGCCCTGTGGTTGGTACGGGGTGTCGTACCGTACCGTACGTATTTGCAAACATGAATCTGCGCGTACCGAAATGATCTCGTACAAACATTCTGAACATTCACGAAGCTATACACATATGACTACATACACAAGCATGCGCACGCGCTGGATAAGGCCCACCAACAACATAAATATCTGAAACCCTGTCACACATACAAGCAGCACGTACGCACGTACCATGAGGCCTACCAGTTCGGATATTCGGGGCCGTACCTGAAAGAATACCCGGTAGGCCGCCGGGGTAACTCGCACGACGGGGACCTGCATCACATTGACCCATGGGTCAAAAACCTCCTGTCAGTTATAATAAACTTAATAAATAAATAATTTACATACATTTACGAATTGGGTTACATAGGATTTACTCAGAAACCCATAAAGGCTCGTTCTTGCAGCAAATTCCGGAAGAGGAGGGTTTCGGAGCACGCGGTGGCGGGGCCCCGAGGAAGAGGCGCGATGGGGGGGGGAAAGACGCAAAAGGAAAGCAAAGGAAATACGAAAACTGCACCAACTCCTAACCACTCGAACACACACACACACACACAGCATGCACACAAACACACGCAAACCCACTCTCACAATCACCCCGACACCTCTCTCCCCGTCAGCTCCTTTTTCCCACACTCGCCTGTTGCGCCAGGCTCGTGCCCAGCGCCGCGAATGCCTTTCTGTACGTCTCCACGAACAGCAGCAGGGAGGGGCCCGTGTCAAATCTGAAGCGACCCCTCTGCACACTCTGACACCGCCCTCCCACCTGGGAGTTGGCCTGACCGGAAAAAGGGAAGGGGGAGGGGGGAGGGGAAGCAAGAAAGGGATATGTGTAAGTGTAAGTGTATGTGTGTGTGTGTGTGCTGGAGGAGGGGGAGGGGGAGGGGGAGCGAAATGCGAGTGTGGGCTGATGAAGCAAAACTTTAGAGACCAATAGGGTATAACCCCTACTTCTCCCCGTCCTGCCACCTGACAATGCAACAGCTGCCAACGAAGCTCTGTCCGCCGCCCGTTTCATGCCCGGGTTTTATACCCCCAGGTTTCCCCCCCACCCCCACCCCCACGGCCACGTTCGTACTTTCCCCAACACCCGCACACCACCGGCTGGGTTTGCATTCTTCGCGTCCTTCCGGATGCTCCACCTCACCTCCAGCAGCGTCACCGAAAAGCCCTCCTTTGCTAGCCGGGCCGCGGCCACCAAACCCCCGATACCGCCGCCAACCACCACCGCCTTACGACGGCGACCGCTGCTACTGCCACTACTGCTACTGCCACTGCTGACAGGGGCGGTGGCAGTGCCAACGGCAGCCCTGTTGCCTGATGCCGAGATGCTACTGCCACTGCCGGCTGTGGCAGTAGCGCTGGCAGTGCCGGCGATAAGTCGGCCCATCGAGCCGGCGGCAAGTGTGCTGCTGCTACTGCTGCTACTGCTGCCGCTGCTTGTGTAAGTGGTTGAAGACGACGAGGTCGTTGCGGTGACATCTGTTGGGACGGCAGCTCCTGACGCCTCCAGTGCTGCGGCAAGCGCCTCCGTCGACACCGTTCCGGCCGGTTTCGGAGCTGATGCTACTGCCGCCTTGATGGCTGCGGACTTGCTCGTTGCTGTCGGTGCTGTTGGTGGTGCTACCCACTTTGATCCCGTCCCTGGAGTCGTCCCTGCCAGGTTTGATCCCGACTGGACCCTGCCGGCTCCGTTATCGCTGCTACTGCCACTGCTACTGCTATTGCTACTGCTACTGCTGCTCGTGGTAGGGTTGACAAGGCTGTTACCGCTCGTGCTACTGCCACTGGAGGCACCGCTGCTGTTGCTACTGCCGCCGCTAGGCCGCCGCGGCGGCATTGGGATGTTGGATGTACGAGCAAGTTCCGCTCGCAGCCTCGTCAGCAGCGCTGCCGTATCTTCCGAGAGGCTCGCACTGGCTTCTTTCATATTGAAGGGATTGCTGCTACTGCTGCTACTGCCCCCATTAGGATTGGAGCTGCTGTTTGCGGCGGTGGCGGCGCCGCTTTCGACGACCTTTCGGTTACTGTTTACCGTAGCGATGCTGCCGTCAGCAGCAGTGGCGGGATCTTCTTTGCCGTACTCGTACGACGAAGACGACGACCCTTCCGCTGCGCCGATGGCGACGCCAGGCTCCTGGTCAGCAGGGTGGTGTGACGCGCTCTGCGGAGGGATAGGGCGGGTTGACAAGTCAGCAAGTGGATGTCAGGCGGTGACGTAATGGCGATGAATGTCATGGGTTTTATGCATTATAATTTACATAACATGACCATAACCATAATAGAATCCAATAAGTGAAAATAAAGTATATATATATATATAGCTAATAAATAGTATATAATATATTTTATATTATATGGCAAATGCGTGAACGAAAACATGGTTTAAAGATATGGCAAGGATGGCGGCGTGGAGTTCAAGGGCACTTGTCGACCTGGTCAGACCCCGCCGGATGAGAGGTGGGAAACGGCGGGCGGTGACGTATGCGTCCTGTGTGTGTGTGTGTGTGTGTATGAGTAACTTAAGATTGATAGCAGGACAGGCGGAAAGCGTACGGGACGTGTGTGTGGAGGGGAGGGATAGGTTAGAGGTTTCGTGCCGGAGGGGAGATGGACTGTTATCAACTCCTGACGTAATAAGGATGGAGGGACGGGTACGGGCCCGTTCGTCCATTTGCAGTACAACGTTCAACTTATGGGGGAGGACAAATCTTACCGTACCCATACGGCATGGCTGCCGCACGGTCGGTATCTTAGGGTTTCTCCGTCAATTTGTTAACCAGGCTGGGAAATAAGGAGTCTTCGGGGATAAACCGAGAATGCGAGGATTTAACAGCTATTTCAAAAATAGGCAGAATCTTTAGCAAATCAGCTAAGTCGTGAGTAGATCCCAGTTGGCCTGCCGTACATACCGAGGACGTGGCGTCCCAGGGGCTCGGTGGGTCGGCAGAGACAGCGAGGGCTTGCGATGGCGGGTCGAGGTTACGGGTCGTTGCCGAGGAAGGGAACTCAACGGTTAAAGTTGAATTGGTTTCCATTGATGTGGACGATGGAGCGCCCCAAGGGTCTGGACTATTAATCCGGCTCGGCGGTTTGTTCCGAGAAGCAGTCGTGTCATCGCCGGCGGTGCCGTTCCCCGTTTGCGCGCACGTGCGTAACATCCAGAAACGATGTGTACATGTTCTATGATGAAATTGGAATGTATAAACGGTCTGGCGAAGCTTAGGCACTGGCCTATGAGGACTGCAGGTTATCTGAGCTCGTAGCGATGACATCGTCGACCGTGCAGCTTCGCCTCGAAAGTTGCGGAAAATGGGTCGGGGTTAGAAGTAGCTGATACAAATGCTGGTTTTATATTTTAATTTCGATTTTGCCATTTAGACAACCCAACGTGTGTTGTGCGGATCACAAATAGAAGTAATCATCAATATCAGCAATCTAAGAGCATTAAGTGTTATGTCGAATCGTCTATTTGTTGTGGTGAAAGATAACCGCCGAGTGAGCAAGGACGTTTCTCGTTATACGGCGTTGCTGTGAAAGTGATACTGTTAGCCATCAGAATAGACTCGCATCTCAATCGTTTTTGCGTTTCTGAGTTTCCTTGGTTACTGGTCTGTTTTGATCTATGTGATTACTACCTGTTAGAAGCCTTTATGGTAGCTTCCTCCGAAGCGGTTGAACTTTAGGACGGATATCTCAAGCCAATTAAAGACACTCTTGAACTTTTTAAATCTTCTGGAATATAAAATGGCAAGGCCGAGACGTTCGACGGTTATCACTATGGCTGGAGCAGCAGGCATAACAGCGATTGGAGCAGCGGTATGGCTTGCAGGCCCAAAGCTTGTGCCCGCAGCCCGTCGGAGCCTCCTTACTTTCAATCGCATTTTATGGAGGAAACCATGGCCTCCTCTCCGTCCTATTCCTGCTATCGGTAAGTCCGATCCCGCTGCTCGTAAGCATCTCTAACGAAACTTAATGGATTTTTTGCGTACATCGACTATACTCAAGATGCTATTTTATCGAATAGAGCGGTAATGAGCGTAACGGGTCCTCAATGCCGTGTGCAAGGCCGGCCATCGACAGCCAGCGGGCTCACGATTCCCGGGCACATCCATCGGCGTCCATAAACCTTGACAGAAAGGATATCCATTTTCGCTCCTCCTCTCATGTTATTTTCGAGCCGTCGGGGACTTTCCGTGCAGTCGTGATTTTGTGAGTCATGCCATTCACTAAAGCACTTCAACCGACCTTTTTTGGAGGCCTTCTAAGAAACCCCACATACGTATAAAACCGCTACCTCTTTCCATTCCCGCCGTATCCAGACGGAGGATTTGCACAGAGCCATCAACCCACCTGCTTCCCGTGCTGCTTCTGCTCCTGCTCCTGCTGCTACTTCCCCAAGCGCCTGACAACTTTCCCGCATGACCCAAATCAACCCCTCCCTTCTTCCTATCCCGCAGGAGCCCCCCAGACCGGTCTCTCGGTGGACCCCAGCCGTTACCCTCAGGTGGGTGGTTGGGTGGGCGGTTGGACCGCAGGGGGGAGATTTCGGAGCCAAAGATGCAGGATCGGTGACCCAGATCAACGGAAAACGTAATTTTGTCCTGGATGCCGAATATTCCTTCATTTCCGGAATATTCGGTTACTGGTTTCTTGAGACCTTACCGCTTTCTTTCCCACTCCCCTCTCCCCTCTCCCTGTTGGGGATTTACTCTGCTGGGTTCAGGTCTTAATTTTGGATCTCAGTTTTGGATCTCAGTTTTGGATCTCGACTCACACTTGCGTCCACACCCTTATCCTCGTCCGTGCCCTCCCCTCCTTTCCTGCCCTCTCCGGGCTCCCCATCTCTTCTGTTCACCTCTTCTTCCCCAACACCAACCCGCATACACAACACGCATACACTAACTACATATACACACACACCCCTGTACTGCATGGCACATTGGCGTGTCAATTCTCTCGCCCCTTCCCCCCCGTCCCCCTGGTTTAGGTTCCCCGTGGTGATGTGGTGGAGGACCATCACGGCGTCAAGGTGGCTGATCCGTACCGGTGGTTGGAGGACCCTGACGGGGAGGAGACGCTCAAGTGTGAGTCATGGTGTGTGTGTGTGTGTGTGTGTGTGTGTGTGTGTGTGTGTGTGTGTGCGCGCGACTCGGTAGCGGCGAGGGTAGCAGGACAGCCGCACAGCCCGGTGGAAGGGCGCCCAACGGGTTGTGACCGAAGTTGAGGAGATGGGTTCAGAATGAGGCTGACTTTCCACGCAACGCACTTGTCGTACTTTTCCACCGTACGACGATGCATGATGCCCTGTTGCTTGCTTTACCCAATTCCCCACCGTGCCGCCCCAATTCCCCCCGCCCAACAAAAATACCTACACTCCCGCAAAACACACACACACACGCACCCGTACATGTTTGGGCAGTTGTGGACCTTCAGAACAAGCTGACCGAGGAAGTGCTGGCGGAATGTGAGACACGGGAACCATTCAGGTAAGTTCGTTATCGGTTAGTTTGTTGCTAGGTTTCGTTGCCTGATGGATTGTTTCTTTCCCCAAACCCCACGTTTTTTGAGTCTCATCGATTTGAATCTTGACTTGATGGAATTTTCCCTTTCTACCTCTGACCTTCAGAGCTTTGGTTTCGCTGTCAGAGCCCCATCCCCGCCTAATCCCTCCCCGTGCTCCGGTTTCCTTCTTCCGTACATGACGTAGGAAGCTGTTCACGGCGCTGTTCGATTATCCGAAGTTTGGGGCGCCCTTCCGCGCAGGAAGTGAGTCGGTCGGGGGGGAGAAGAGCCCGGCAGAAGGGGGCCCCCCAGGGGCGGAAGGGTGTGTCATGTACGATACAAATCGCGATGAAAGGCAATTCAAAACACACACGTGTGTCACCCTTCCGATGAGGAACCTGCATCACGAAGGGGCATACCCCCGCTTCCCCACTCCCGCATGATTAGTGTCTGTCTGTCTGTCACTTCTGCTCCCATCATCCGTACCTAAGGCCCCACCCCCACCTCCACGATTCCCCCAAGGCCGGTACTACTACTACCACAACAGCGGGTTACAGCAGCATTATGTATTGTACGGCATGTCTTCTCTGGATTCGGAGCCGGTTGTGTTTTTCGACCCCAACAAGTTGTCGGAAGATGGGACTACGGCACTGTCCGACATGCAGTGGACGGATGACGGAAGGCACGTGTTATTTCGTGTGTGTATGTGTATGTATATGCGTACATGAATGTATGTGAATGTGAATGTATGTTGTATGGGTTCGTGCATGTGTGTGTATGTTACATACCTATCGGAGCAGCTGCTCTCCCTCCCCCCTTTCTCCCCCTTCTCCCTCCTTCTCCCCCCTCTCCCCCCTCTCCCCCCCGCCGACCCCCAAACACGCTCCCTCATGCCCCATGCGCAGCCTCGCCGCGTACAGCCTCTCAAAGGGCGGCAGCGACTGGAACACGATCCAGGTACGCTTGGCCAGTATGTGTGTGTTTAGGTTGTTGGGGTGAATCGCCGTGGGTGGCGGCGAGGGTGAGAATGAGTGTGTGTGTATAGGGGGTATAACGACCAACGGACCCATGGGTTGCAGCAACCTTCTTACGAGCGCTTAGTACATTCCTACCAGAAGCAGTTATTTCGGTTGGGTCGTAACCCTGGTGGCAAAATGTCGACTTTAGAATACAAGGTACTAAAGCGCACGTTGCTAAACCTATTATGTACATTTCCCACTTAACTACTCGCCCTCGCTTATATTTATTTTCCCACATAACAAGTGATTTCCTGAACTATCTTCCACACTACTTTTTGGTATTTCTCATTATTGTTTTTTCGTGATTTATTTTTTATTCATTTTATAGTAATTTGCCATTTTAATTTCCAATAATATTTATTATGTCGTCAAAATTATTTTTTTATATTTTCATTGCATGTGTGCGGACACATGTAGGTCCTCCGCGTCCCCCAATCGGACGATCCACCCACCCCCCTGGAGGACAACCTCGAGTACGTCAAATTCAGCAGCTTGTCGTGGACTCACGATAACCGGGGGTTCTTCTATAACAGGTGCGTTAACCGCCAACGACCAACGGTGAACTACCAACCGGCTGTGATAACCACTTGATGGCTATCGTGACCTGAATGGGATGTATTGACGTTTGGTTCGCCAACCAACAAGGATTATTGTTACAATGATTCTATAACCACCGTTCGTTATTATTCCACATAACCAACTAACTGATATGCAGGTACCCAGACCCCGCCTCTCGACCCGCGGACCTGGGTACGGAAACCGACACGAACACAAACCAGCTGCTATGCTACCACGTGCTGGGAACGCCGCAGGTACGGCACCTGTCGTACATGAGAATCTGCAACCCCTTGGGCTCATATCATCATGTTCCGTACGCGATACTCCCGAGCTGGGGGGGGGACTGTACCCCGAGCTCCCGCTACAAGCCCAATCCATCCATCCATAAGAGGTGGACGTCTTTCATTTGCCGTACGATTTCTTCGCTTTCCTCGGCCCCTTAACATTATTGGTGTAATTTCATTCAATATCTAAAGTCCTTTTTTCCATCATTCACTTATTTATTAAATAATTTTATTTTTATGATTGATGTTACACTTTTTGGCCTCGTTGCCTAAACAGGCCTCGGACCCGGTCATTTGGGCCATCCCAGACCATCCCACTTGGATGACGGGCGCCAGCGTCACTGAGGACGGCAGGTGCGATTATTGTACGACAAATTGCCGTATATTTTACTGTTCGAGTCCTTGTTGGGCGAGCACGGGGTATTTTCGTCTTTCCCTCGTTCCCTGACCGCTACTGCCGTACCCGTAACCCCAAACGCAGATTTTTGGTATTGTACGTCAGCCAGGGCTGCGTGCCCGCCAACCATCTGTACGTCGTGGACATCCAGGTACGGCAACGTCCGTGCGACAAGGCACCGTAGGATGTGGTGTCGGTATAAGTTTGACGATTTCAGCCCCTGTTGCCGTACCTGGGATGACGTATGTGACCCTATTATATTTGGGTATGTGTTCAAAAATCAGTTAATTAATTAATATGATTTATGTTTCTTCACTTTCTCACACAGGCTCTCGACAGGACTCCAGAGGGCCACACGGACTGGTCAAAGTATGATTTTTTCAAAGGTAAGTACGACATAAGACGTACAAGAATGTGTGTGTGTGTGTCTCTCCTGAAGGCGCGCGCAACCCAAGTTATCATCGGCGTTTCATTAGTTCTCCATCTTACAACCCGTACGAACACAAAAACAAAAATGAAGACGATATCCCCCTCTAACAGAAGGTTTGGTTGTAACTTCCCGTTATCGTACAAACAGGATCCAAGAAACTGCCACTGGTAAAGCTTGTAACGGATTTCTCCGCAGCCTTCTCAGTGGTGGCCAATGACGGAACCACCTTCTACATCACTACCAATTTGGATGCGCCGCGGTACAGGTGCGTGCGTGTGTGTGTATTGATATCTGGCTGCCGTACAGCCGTACCCTTATATTGTTATGAACTTATTAGGGTTGAGCAAACCCCTAAAGCATGTCCAGGTACAATGGAGGTGGCTGTATACGTTTTTCGCAAATTTGTCAAATAATAAATATTTATTATTGTTATTACGATTCGTAATATTTTATATATATGTAAATGGCCATTTTTCTAAGCGCTCCCTACGACCACATGTTGCCGTACTCCCCCCAATTTTTGCCGATCAAACCAAACCGCTAACTGCAAAACCACCTCCACCTCCACCTCCACCTCCACCTCCACCTCCACCTCCACCTCCACCTCCACCTCCACCTCCACCTCCACCTCCACCCAAAGGATGGTCAAAATTGCGGATATTAACAAAGCGGGTCGCCCCGCCTCCTGGCCTGACCACATCCCGCAGCACGACAAAGATGTACTCAAGGTACGACAGTACGGATATCCCATATCGTACATCGTACATTCTGTCCTAGATCCCCAAAGGCTGCTCCTCCTGCTTAGTGGCATGATGACATGTTCAATATGTATATTGTATTTATCACAAATGAGAAAAAGCGGCAAAATGCTTTAAAAATGCGTCGGAGCCCTGAACTATTGATCATATTATACAACATAATATAACAAAAATACACATATCAACAAAACATTCCCGTACATGGTTCTGGAGCATTGCAGGTGAGATGCCGGAATTTCTTCAACTTTGCACACGTGATTAAATAGGGTTTCCGCCAACCCTAACCCCCCTCCTACCCCCCTTGCGACACATCTTGATAACATCATCCGCTTTTACACACATTTTTAAATATTTGAAATAAATTATAAAATGTTCGCCATACCATCATCGCGCAGGGGGTTCTCGCACTGAAGGGCGACACCATGGTAGTCCGTTACCTGCGTGACGTGGTGAGCAACATGAAGGGAAGGGAGGGGGAGACGGGGGAAGTCGCAGTTGTTGCTTAAATAAGCAACTTCCGGGTTTGGCCCTCCTTGTTGAATCCTTTGGCTGTCAAAACATCATTGGCTGTGGGGCGTGCTTTTGGCGGTTCTGCAATTATAATTTAAATCATTGTATACTTGATGTGTCGTACTGTCGTACAAAGCATGCCGCACGTACCGGAAAAAGCAGACCGCCAAATCGTACTCCCGCCTAAATCGTAACCCCAGGCCGCGGCTCTTCAGCTCCGCTCCCTCTCCAGCGGATACCTGATTCGCGATCTGACCCTCCCTGGACTGGGCAGTGTGGGTGCCCTCAGCGGGGATCGGAAGGACACGGAGTTTTTCTTTTCCTTCACCGACTTCGTGGAGCCAGGTGGGCCGGGAGGAAGGGGGGGCGGCATGTCAGCACGTGTGTATGTGTGTATTGAAAAGACACGGTGAGCTGACACAAGAGGGATGTTTAATAACAAGCAAGGTTGCTAACAACTAACGGACGACTGATTAACAATACATATATATGTCATTGTGAGGTATGTAGGCGGACAGGGACAAAGAGATCCGTGGTAAGGTGGCGTGTGAGGTGACTCGTTGACTTGTTCTGCCAGCGGGAACATTCTAAAGAAGCAAAAATAAGATGAGTATAAAGAATAATATTTATTATATTGATTGAAAGTCAGCATAGAGTCAAGAAATTGTATGAAAGATTAAAGAACAAGAGCAAAGCTTAGCTGTGACTGCTGCATATTAAGTGACTGCTCGTTCACCTTCTGCCGTACACAAACAGCGCGAGTCATTAATAAATGTAGCAGCCAATGTGTAGGCGATTTCGGTAGATATAATTGCGTGCTATCCATTGTACTGTTTTGCAACCTCGTGCGATGAATTTGGTGATGCACCCCTCGCAAACGAGGCCTGTTTCACCAGCCGATAATCCCTGCCTGTAGACGTCGGTGATTTTTCGTTAGCCGTTGTTGCAATTTTGGAGGTGAAAAAGGTACACAGCGCTACAAAAATTGCGTCTTCGGAGCTAATACGGAAACTGAATCCACGTTTACAGCGACACAGTGGTCAGCTTAATAATGTAAATGCTATAAGAATAAATTATAATTATAATGTATTTTTAATTTTAAGTTTTAATTTAAATTTTAAAATTTGGTCAGAACGTTTGATATTGAAAAGACACGCACACGCGCATATGTACATGTGTATGTACGACGTCTGAACAGGTGCACTGTACCGCTTGGACACCGCGCCCGGCGCCCCCCTGGAGCCCAAGCTGTATCGCCGTACAAAGCTGCAAGTGGACGATCACCATCCCGAGGAGTACGTCACCAAGCAGGTCAGATCCGAGCGTGTTTATTTGCGCTTGAGGATCGATTTAATGCCGTACAGGTGTGCGATTTGTACGGGGCCATCGAGATCCAACACCCTAATTGTAGCACTACTACACACACAGACATACAAGAAAAACACATACATAATATAAATGTGTTTTCCTAAACGATAAATAAATAAATATGTGTAAATTTGTAAAATATAATAATATCTGGTAATTGTTTCAAATGCGTTAAAATGTATGAAGTTCCGTGTATGTGTGTGTATGGTTTGCAGGTATTCGTGCCCTCCCGGGACGGTACCCGCATCCCAATGTTTATCACCCACCGCACGGGTGTCGTACTGGATGGCACCGCCCCCACCCTGCTGTACGGGTACGGCGGCTTCAATGCATCAATGACCCCGGGGTTCAGCGCGAGTCGTCTGGCGTTCATGCGCGGTTATAACGGCGTCTTTGCATTGGTGAGTGTGGGTACGGGTAGTTAATGTGGTCGTTGTTGCCGTTGGTGGTTTTGGCAGTTGGTGCTCAGGGAAGGTGCGTGATGGAATACGTGTCGTGTGTAGGTGTGGATATTTCGTACGGGGAGTTTAGAAACGGGGAATCGGGACGGAAAATTTATTATATTAAAGCAGCTTCATCCGTTGTAAGCTTAAATGCGCTTGAGATATTCGTACCATGTCGTATGTCTGCTGTTTCGTCGTACTCTTGGCCTTCGTCGTACTTATACCTTTTGCCTTTGTGTATCGCCCCGCCCCTCCCGCCAGGCCAACCTCCGAGGCGGTGGGGAGTACGGCACTGCATGGCGCGACGCGGGCTCTAAGGAGAACAAGCAGAACGTGTTTGACGATTTCCAGGTGGACACGTGCCTTCGGGCGTGTGTGTATGTGTGTATGTGCTTCCCCTTTCCCCGCATCACATCCTTGCTGATCACCCTTTCATGCAAGCAGGCACACACAAACGAGAGGCCCGCCCCCACACGCCCGAAATAATAATAATAATGATTATTATTTTTAATTTAAGATAATATTTTCCCTAGCCCTCCGCCTTTTTTTCCCTCCCCCCCTTCCCCTCTCCCACCCTTTCCCCTTTTTCCCCAACCGAAACGTCTCTGCACCACGCCGTACCAAACGCTGACACACACACGTGCAAACACACACACACATACACGCAGGCGTGCGCCGAGTTCCTGATTAGCGAGCGCTACTGCTCGCCGTCCAGTCTGACGATCCAGGGAGGGTCCAACGGTGGGCTGCTGGTGGCGGCATGCGCCAACCAACGACCTGACCTGTACGCCTGCGTGCTGGCACAAGTGAGCGTGACCCTTGGGTCCAAAAATTAACCAAATGACCCATGGGTCGCTGGCGCATTGGTTTATTACAGTTCTTCATGCTTACGTACTCTTACATAGATAAGCCCTGCTGTAGACATCAGCAGCAGCGGGAGAAAGGGGGCGAAGGGACGGCTCACAGCGGGTTTTCAACGATCAAGAGGATTCATTCGGGTCCAGACTGTTGGGCTAATGACTTGGGTCCTCAGTGGGTTCCTGGCTAAGGACTACATCAACAACTGGATGACGCATCCGCATCCACAGGCATTCGTACTCCTATTTCTCCCGGGCTGTTTTCCCTCCTCCCCCCCGTTCTCCCCCACCACCCGGCACATACACACACATACACACATACACACACACACACACGTAACTCCCCCAATTGTTTAGGTGGGTGTTCTGGACATGCTCCGATTCCACAAGTTCACAATCGGCCACGCCTGGATGACGGACTACGGAGACCCGAGTAAGGCCTCGGATTTTGAGTACATCTTCCCGTACTCTCCGCTACACAATGTACGGCAGCCGTTGGGGGGCACCCGGCAGTACCCGGCCATGATATTTGCCACAGGTAAAATCTGCTGTACGGATGCGAAGTCACTAAAGATGCCCTTCATTTCGTGAAGACATATCATAAATTATCAAAATCTAAAAATCGCAAAAGTAAAATGCCTCCGCTGCCCCTGTCTGTTTGTCTGTCTGTGTATGATCTATATCTCACAGGTGATCACGATGACCGAGTGGTGCCCTTGCACTCACTCAAAATGTTGGCGACATTGCAGTACGAGCTGGCCGGGGCGGGGGCGGGCCCCTCGCCGCCACAACGTAACCCCGTGTTGGCCAGAGTGGAGGTGAAGGCGGGACACGGAGCGGGGAAGCCAACTCAAAAGGTGAGTGCGTGTGTGTGTGTGTGTATGAAGGAAAGAGAGAGGGAAAGGGGTGTGTGTGGCATGCGGGCAGGATGTGGCTTTGAAAGGTGCTGCACTTTGGGGGGAGGGGCCCTTCAAATCAGGCTTTATACGTGTCAATTCTGCTCACCCTATCACTTATCTGTATGTGTACTGCACTTGTACTGCACTTGCCGTACCCTGCCGTATGCAACGGCTAGGTGATTGATGAAGTGGTGGACCTGTTTGGGTTCGCTGCGAAGTGCATGAACGCCAAGTGGCGGGAACCGGAAGCCGCCTCGGAAGAGAAGAAGAACGTGGAGGGAAAGAAGGACGCGGAGGTCGCAGCTACTGCAGCTGTGACGGCGGCGCCGGGGGCAGAAGGGTCGAAATGAAGGAGGAGATGTTAGGAGGCCGGATTCACCGGAGACCTTTTCATGTGGCTGGGTTTGTTTATGCGGGCTCTCTTCGTCGTGGCTACTGCTATTGCAGCTGCTACGGCAGAGCAATCTATCGCTCCCTCTCTCAGACTGTAGAAAGTGAGAAAAGATCAGAAAGCTGACTGCGAAGTGCTGCCGTACAGGTGTGTATCTGTACGAAAGAGCGAGCGATTCAACTGACCGGCATTAACGGAGTGGAATGCCGCTGTGTCGCGCGAAGGGGAAATTGGAGGTGTTTATGTATGTGCGTGTGTGTGTATGTGTGTGTGTGTCTGTATGTGCGTGTGTGTGTGTGTATGTGTGTCTGTATGTGCGCGTGTGTGTGTATGTGTGTTTGGTCAGAATGCTCTTGACATGGAAATACAAACCCTTCTTTTGCGTGCGCATGCGTTCCCTTCTTTCTCTCTTCCGCATATGTGCGTGTGTGTATAGTTTC
The DNA here is from genome assembly GCA_019650235.1 of Volvox reticuliferus. Lineage (NCBI taxonomy): Eukaryota > Viridiplantae > Chlorophyta > Chlorophyceae > Chlamydomonadales > Volvocaceae > Volvox > Volvox reticuliferus. The sequence continues at coordinate 1,179,864 of BNCP01000005.1, read as the reverse complement.
CGTACAGTATAACGGAAGGGAAAGGAAAGGCAGCATGCATGTACGTGTGCGTATCGGTATGTTGGGGTGTTACACTGTGGGCGACTCGCCCTACAAGGGCGAGCACCAAGGGGCCTGACCGGACCGAGCCACAGCGCAGGGGAGGGGCACGTGGCTTTGTCTGTCTGTCCTGCCACGTGCTCCCCCTCTCACTAAGACCAGCTAGAGCAAAGAAAGACTCAGAGGCTCTAGCCTGGCCACTAACAGAGCACTGAGGAGCACCACGAAAACGAGGAGGGAACAAAAGAAAACAGGGGGCGACTAACTGCACAAAGAAAGGGACTACTCTCCTCCAACACAAAACTGAACTAGCAAGAGCCTGAAAAAGACGCACAGAAGCCCTCAGAGGAGAGACGCCAACAGGAGAGCACACTCAAACACAGCCAAGGAGGAAGAACCCAGCTAAAGACAGAGGGGGGGATGACGAGCCAAATTGGCACCCCCCTAGAAAGCCTCCCGGCCCCACCCACAGCTGGCCCCTCAAACACCTGCACTGCACAAGAGGGAAAGACCTCTCTCACTGCCTCCCCCAAAACCCTCAGAACCCAGTGCCTGGACACAGGCTCCTCCAGCCACGAGACCCTCCACTCTCTCCCTGCCCCTCCTCAAACACCAGGCTGCCTGCCCGTTCTCGGTATGTCTGTGTATGTATGTGCAGATCGCATAACGGTGATTTGTTCTGTTCCCTGGCGGTGGTGGGCATGGGGTCCATGCAGGAAACATGATCGGGGGGGGGCTGGGGTTTTGGGTTTCATTCACGAACTTTCAGGAAGTCACTGGCAGTTATTTGGTTGAGCGGAAAATGACGGTTGGTCGGTTAATCGATCTGTCCATCGATGTGTACATCAGTCAATCAACTTCATTATCCCTTGTCTTCATCCTCCTCGTCCTCGTAAAGTAAGACGCAGTCGGTGGCGGTGGGAGGCCCACCACCCGCACTTAGGTACGCCGCTGCAAAGCCTGTGAAGGCGGCGCCACCGTCCGGGTCGCCTGACGCCGCGGCTGCTGCACAGGCACTGAAGGCGACCCCGGTTCGATCCGCGGCTATTCCAGGCACCATACAGCACCTGTGTGTTTTCGAACCGCAAAACCGCACATCTGTCATGATGTAATGATCGGGCACCACATCACCCTGTTCGAGACTGGAAGAAATTTTTATTTTGCGTCATTTTATCGATGATTTGGTGGCACGATCTCGGGTGCAAATTCCGTTATTTCCATCCACTACAGCGATATACAGTTAGTCAGTCAATGGAAGACCAATGGAAGACCCCTAAACCCCTAAAGCCCTACCTCCCCCTCCCCCTCCCCCTCCCCCTCTCCCTCCCTCCTCCTCCTCCTCCTCCTCCTCCTCCCCCTCCCCCTCCCCCTCCCCCTCTCCCCTCCTCCTCCTCCTCCTCCTCCTCCTCCTCCTCCCCCTCCCCCTCCCCCTCCCCCTCCCCCTCCCCCTCCCCCTCCCCCTCCCCCTCCCCTCCCCCTCCCCCTCCCCCTCCCCCTCCCCCTCCCCCTCTTCCACCTCCTCTAAGGCCCCATTCGTCATCGGTGTCCTCACCTCGCTGCATCCAGCAGTCGCCTCGCCACTCCCCGCCTTCGCCAGCTGACCTCCACCCAAAGGCCGCGAACGCCAAGAACCACCCGCACACACCCGCCTTTCTTGCCGCTGCTGGCAGTGACGGTGTCGCCGCCGCCGCTGCCGGCGGTACGAGCTGCCGGTCTGGCAACATGTCGTGGTAACGCCGGGCCTGCCATGGGCGGTGCTGGCACTGGCGCCGAAGCAATTATGTCCCCGCCTCCGCCTCCGCTAGTGGCAACCATGCCGCCTAACCCATGGGTCTCTCCTGCCGCACCAGCCGACCCATGGGTCACTTCCACCATTAGTCGCATCCGCTTCTTTGCCACTGACCCTCCCCTCTCCTCCTCCTCCGCCTCCTCCCCCTCTTCCTCCAACTTCGCCACCTCCTTCCCCACCTCCGCCAACACCCTCGACCCTCCTCCATCGACTGCATTTGCTGCATCTGTCGGTGTCAAGGAGGCATGCCCGGCACTGCGAACACCATTGTTGCCCAGGAGGGGCGCTGCTCCTGATTGGGCAACCGGCAACCGTGATGATGGGGGCACCGCCACCTGCGCCGCCGCGTCCAGCTCGCACCGCCGCGCTCGCTGCTGAAGCTGAGCGATCAGGACACCGATAATCCGGCCCTTGCCACTTCCGTTACTGCTGCCGCCGCCGAACACATATAAAAATACCTTGTACGGCGGTTTCGGTGCGAGGAGATAGCCTTGCGGCACCCCGAGGACAGTCTCCAGCTGCTCGCATACGTCACTGACCTTCGTACATACACACATACACAAACACACACATACACACGCAATAAATACGCAAATACGTGCGAACACACATGTGTCAATACACACACGCAAGCGCACAAGGGGTTGGAAGACGGGTTAACAACTCCGGGGGCTCAGGGGGTGCCTATCATCATAGAGAGATCAAATCAGAGTAGACCCTCTTGGAGAACAAACTACCTCCGGAGTCCGGACACGATCAGGAATTGTTCAATTAGATCAGATCAAATCCAAGGTGATCTCATTGTGATCTCACTGTGGCCTGAAGCTGGTGAACACCCCGACCCACTCGTGCTCCCATCAGCTCTTCGAGACTTGCGACACGCACAATACACACATACAGACACACACGCAGACATGCACAAACACACGCAAGGGTACCCTGCCCCCCTCGCACCTTCCGAAGCTGAGCCTTTGGGTCGCTCGGAATGACGCACAAGATGCGGCTGCCCGCGCCGTCGTGCAATACGACACGCTCCGAAACCCAGCCCTGTGGCCCCCACGTGTCGCCATGCCGCAGCAGGGAGGCCGCGGGACCGGGGGCATGTTTCGCAGCTCGCGCGTGCGCGCGCGCGCGCGTGTGTGTGTGTCGGGGGAAAGGGGGAGAGGGAGAGAAACGGAGCTGCTGATTTTTCAAGCCAAAGCAATTGTGGTCGAAACAAGTGAAGAGGAGGAGGTATACAAGAGCTGTTATCTAAGAGCGAGTGATCTGCGAGTGTCCGGACCTGATCGGTCGGGACGGGGCAACCAACCCTTCTGCAACAATCCTTGCCCCTCCCGACCGATCAGCTTCATTCCATGTGTTTTTAAGATGTACGGCATAAGTTGGTCAAATTGATAGATGACGACATCAAGGAGCTTGGGGGCGTTCCCCCGGGGTGACCTGGGAACGTGGAGGGTTTGGTTCCAACATGTGTCCACAACAATCCGACGTATGAACTGGCGGGCGTATCTACGCCCAAGGGTACCGGCCTCATTCACATATCCATATTCAATCTCTCTCTCTCTTTCTTTCTCTCTCTCACACACACACATACACACATATACGCACACAAATGCATGCACTCGCACTCGCACCGGAAATCTGAACGCCACCGCATGAGCGTTGTGGAACTGGTCGTGCAGACGGTCTTCTTCTGGAAGACCTTTGCCGTACAGCATCCCGCACGTGGCACACCTGGCAACTGCAAAATCGCGCTGTGCAATGGAGGAGAGGAGTGGATTGCGAGATTTTACGTTGGTGGCAGCGGAGTGGCCTCAGTCCAGAATTCGAGGGCCTTGACGGAAGGAAGGATCAGAAATGTCAGTCGCAACTATCTGCCCGTTGTACCCGCTTAGTCCAATTGTATGGTATCCAACATCAGGTTGGGGTCTAGTTCTGTCCGGGTTACCTGCCCCAAGTCCAGGTGCAGCTGTGTTCCCGTTGCGCTGCATGGTACCGCCGGCTTCGGAGCGACTTGCGACCTGCCGCTGCTGCAGCGCGATGAGAAATGCCGGTGCGGGTACTCTGGTAAGTACCGGAATTGCACGGTATAGTAGAAGATACAGCAACGAATCCAATCGCCGATCATTATTAAGGCATCATTAGTATATATTATGTGATTTTCTCATGCGGCATTTATGCTAGGAAAAAGATCTACTTGAATTTGAGAAGAAAGAAAAAAAGGTTGTAATCGTGATTCTCATCGACACCTAACATGTGTGTTCTAGTTACAGCTTTCTTTTGTTAGCATACAAGAGATGGATTATCCACCTCGGTTCACTTTGCTGCGGAGCGGGGCCGTCTGTTCCTTTTTGACGTCGAGCTGCTCCCATCATGATGGCGAAGGCATTGCGGCCTGACATGGCAACAAAATGTTTACAAATATGGACACATACGCAGATACGGTCAGCCAAACTGCCAAACACCGTATTTCACAACTCATAAGCTCCCTTGAAGCATCATAAGCTCGCCGTGGGATCCTTGTCTGTTAGGAAATCGGTTGGAAATCCGTTGAAGGCATTTTGCGCGGGACAGCGGGAGTTGCGGAAGGGCGAGATGCACTTTTAGCGAGCTTATACAAAAGAATGGTGGTGCCGACTAGGCCTTGCCCGAATTATTCATAGCATCCGACTAAGACGGCTATCGATTGTGGGTAGGACCTAACGCTTTCAATGAAATTATCCTTTCGTTTATATTGTTGTTACTTTTTTGGCCTGTGCTGAGTGTTTATCTTTTCCCTATTTCATTCCGCTTGTTTTGTTTTGCGAAAATCCTTTGAGCCTGCTGGCTTTTATGGGCCGTACGAGCTTTGACAAGTTTGAAATCATCAGCGGGCAGAAGGACGATGCGATTATATTACGCCATCCTAGCCATAACAAGGTATCAATCATGATCTTGGTTTCAACTCATTGCATCTGAGAAGCGCCATTATGCACCCTGCCATAGCACCATACAATTTTTATTTTTACCCACATGCTGCCACACACGCAAATGTGGGTTACAAGGATAGGCTCTCAATTACCAATAATGCAAAACAACACCTGCACCGTGGTCTCTGCCAGCTGTGCTGCGCAGCTCAATACACGTTTGCGTATCGTAACTCCACGCGATGGGCCGCACATCCATCCAAGTCAAACCACATATAATCCAGTTCGAGAAAATCATACCTTTTTCGGGCAAGACGACATTGTGCGGCCGAAAGACCGGGTAGGGCGGGTTGCACAATCAATCTACAGCCATCTTTACCTCCTCTCAATGCTGAGTAAGTACTAAACTGGACACCCAGTTGCTGCAATCCGGCAAAATTCCTAATGACAGCGTCATATGAGCCAGCAAACGTTAATTGAGCACCCACTTAATACACACCCCGAGCGTTACGGGACTGCAACTGACTCTGGCTGACGGCTCTCAACTGTGTGTGTGTGTGTGCGTGTATGTGTATGGAGGGGAGCAACTGTCAACTGAGAAGTTAACGACAAGGCAACGACCTTTAGATCAGACGCCCCCAAAAAGTGGAATTGAAATGTCGCCAATAGTGTGGGGCGGGCAAGCAGTGACCCATATCAGATCAGCCCGACTTCGATGTCACACGAGATCCGGTCCACACCACGGATGTTCGCAAAGCCCGTAATGTGCCCTTCGTCCCACAGCGCAATCCCGTGCCGTGTTCGAGCCGCCGTGTGTGAGCAGCACCCACAAGAAAGCAGAAGATGACTCGCAGCTGCTACCCGCTCACCCCTCAAACCATCACCACCGTCATCACCGCCATCCTCCATCTTCGAGGGCCCATCACGTCCAGATCGCATCAAGCAAGGCGCATTAGTCACAATGCATCACCAGCACAGGGGACTTGCAGTGGTGGGTGCAGTAGTTGCAGACGCTGCCCACGAAGAACTCCTGTGATAAGTGTGTGTACACGGTAGGGTAGGGTAGTGTTTAAGCGGACAAGGAGTTCAGCGGCGAGGCGAGGAGTCAGGGAAAGCCCAAAGTCCGGGATAGGAGGAAGGATACGGATATAAATCAAAATCAAGCGACCCAAATCGGGTTGGATTTTTTACGATGAAGGGCACAAAACAAAATGATGAAGGGCACAAAAGGGTATCCGACATCCGAAATACAAATGGGGGGATTGCAGACATGTCCGTCCCCCCGTAAATCTTGTCCAATGTGGGCATTGTGTACAATGCCTTAACTACTAATGCCTACAATGCCTTACTGAATAATGGGAAGTACGGTGAAATGCAAACGTCGTCTGCACAGTGCACACACAACGTGATGCAAAAACACACAGATTGCACGGACGGAGGCACAGACTCTGATGATGATGGACGCACGGCACGCATGGCCGCGTGCAGACGGAAACGGCGTACAACGAACTCGCAGCCCCCAGCCCCCCCCCCCCACACACCTTGATGGCCCCCCGGTTGTGCTTTGCCATCACGACGCACGCCGCCTGCAGCTGGTCTGCACGGCGGCAGACGACTGCTCCGATGGACTCGTTATCGGTCGCGAAGCGAACCAGCTCCAACTGGTACGGGACCTGCGGATGAAACGAATGGATGGTTCATGGAAATCATGAGGCGAAGGAGAAGAGAGAAGAAAGGATGCAGGACGGCATGTGAGGGGAGAGGGAGAGAGGTGTGGTAAGGGAAGCAGGTATAGGTGAGAAAGAAGGGCGGAAAGAAGGGAAAAAGAAGGGAGAAAGGAGGGAGACGCCCCTACTATTGGGAAGATATGCAAATCTACGTTTAAGGTTTATAGACGTTTCTGGCATAACGTATCTACATCACGGCATCATGACATTGTATCTTATCTTATTATATTCGAGCGTTTGATTTGGGCGCCGCGTGGACATCTTACTTCTTTGGCCTCAAGCTTGGGGGCGAATTTTTCCTTCAAGATCGTGCGCGCGTTGTCCTCGACGCGCTTCTTCGTGACCTGTCGTGGAATGACGGTATTTTCATGGGTTGTGGGAAGGTGGTTATGAGGAACGGACGCGGAAACAGGAAACGGAGTTCCGATACGTCGGAGTATGGACAGAATGCTTTGACGCGTGCTGCGCATGGTTTGAAGTAGAGACGCCTATCGGTATGATCGTGTCCCCAAAACGATATAAGATATTGATTGAGACGGCGAGATCAAGAAAATGGTGCGAGACTTTATTGCGGAATTCGCAACCGCCGAGAGTTTAGCGACATCGCAACAGACCGAGCGATACGCCTTTCACTGATTTTAATTTGTAAATTACTGGGCACCACTTCATGTCACAAATAAAAGGATCGCATTAAGAAATCGTAAGCTCAGCGCATGCTCAGCATGTCCAACACAGAGACTTGGCAACCGGTTACCAGAAGCATAGATAACGTTACGAGGCGTCCACGATCGGAGCTACAAAACGACAAAAGGACTAACCTCATCATCTTCGATGACCTCCTCCATGCCCAGATCGGTTGACAAGACGACGTACTGTCCCGGTGGAATCACATGGAAGAGGTGGAACTCGTCGCCTGGACGGTATATGTTATCGAGAGCCCAGTCCAGCGCCTTTACGCTAGCCTGTAGAGCAACATCGAAGCTGTTACAGATTCACAAAGGATCAAGCCGCGTCAGCAGGAGCAACGTCCAGATAGGGCAGGCTTCCGGCAAACCGCACCTCCGAGTCGTCAACCGCCACGAGGATATGACGCTTCGGGAATCCCTCCATGGTGCTGTTAAGCGCCTATCGCTTTGGTGACGAAGAGGCTGTCGAAAGGTTCGGGACTGTTCCGGAGTTTATGTAGTGCTGAGAGCCTAGCTGAACGCTTGATGTATCTGTTGATAAATGTATTTCTTGCAAAAGTTACAGTATGTACGAAGATGATTTAAGTAGGCTTCCAGAGTGTGAGAGTGACAAAATGATGCCGTACAGGTACGGAGTTTCGCCTGGCAGGGCAGCTGGGAGATCGCGTTATTTTCCAATTGTTGGATTCGTTTTCAGTACCAAAATATTTAGCATAAGCACGGAGATCAATCGCAAGTAGCGCTGTTGGGTGCCGACTGCCCATCGTCAGTCTCCAGACGAGGCGTCTTACATCAACGACAAGATGCAACCTGCATCGGAAGTCAACTGCCGATCCGGCAAGATATTGCATGTGCATGTGCACAACGCCAAGTCTTGTTGCCATGGCCTCAGCTTCACCAACATCACTTCTTGCCTCAGGTGTACTCCAGACATACCCATCAGCAGATCTGGTTAACTACATTATTTCTGGACCTCTCTTAAACTCTTGTGGCATCTCGCCTGAGGCGGTTCAAGCAAATGCTGCGGAATGGGAACGCCTGGGCCGACAGCTTGCAGTGCAGCTGGCTTTTGACCACGATAACCTAGACCCCATTCAAAAGTAAGTGATTCTGAGGAGCGCTTGTACACTGGGCGGCAGAGGGGAAGGGGCCCACCACCACTACCGAGGCAAGCTGTGCCACTGCTGTTGAGCTGCGCGAACAGCTGCACATCTCCCTTTACCCAGTTGGTCGTCGTGGTGGGTCCCTTCGTCCCTAGTCCAAGTAACCACTCCCCTTCCCTCCCTCTGAAGACCTCTCCCTCATGCCTCTCCCTCTGAAGACTTCTCCCTCATGCCTCTCCCTCTGAAGACCTCTCTCCCTCTCCCTCTGAAGACCCCTCTCCCTCTCCCTCTGAAGACCACTCCCTCTCCCTCTGGAGACCTCTCCCTCTCCCTCTGAAGACCTCTCCCTCTCCCTCTGAAGACCTCTCCCTCTCCCTCTGGAGACAGGCTGCGGATCTACCACTACTACCTTCCCGTCTATTGGTGGGTCTCTCAGCAGCTGGAGCGACATCGCCGCGAGGGGCACCAGACGGCCCTCGTGGTGAGAGATGTCATCGTCATGTGTGTGAGAGGAGTAGGGAGATAGGGACAGAGAAAGAGAGGAGGGGAAGAAAGAGAGAGGGAGAGGTCTTTAGAGGGAGAGGGAGAGGTCTTTAGAGGGAGAGGGAGAGGTCTTCAGAGGGAGAGGGAGAGAGGTCTTCAGAGGGAGAGGGAGAGAGGTCTTCAGAGGGAGAGGGAGAGAGGTCTTCAGAGGGAGAGGGAGAGAGGTCTTCAGAGGGAGAGGGAGAGGTCTTTAGAGGGAGAGGAGAGAGAAGGGGCTCAGGGTGCGTAGATGGTGAATATGCAACTCAACCTCAATTCCACATCGCCCTTAAGGCGGAGGGAAAAAGAACGGGCCTGGAACTCGCGGTTTGATCTCATTCGCACCCTTAATTCGCACCCTTCATTGTAGCGTCCCACGCGTCTCAAGCGTCCCACGCGTCTCCCTCCCCCCCGCCGACACCGACTGCTTTCCGTTCCGACCTACCCTGACGTCTCGCTTTTTCACATTCGCTGCGTCCATACCCCCAGCTGGGTATCTCAGCGCCTCAGGGGTGTGGGAAGACCACCATTGTTGAGCAGCTGGAGCAGCTCTGCAACTGGCTAGGTCGCCCGGCCGCATCCGTCTCCATCGACGACTTCTACCTGACGAACGCCGACCAGACGGCGCTGGCGGCATCCAATCCCGATAACCGGCTGCTGCAGCTGCGAGGTAATGCGGGAACTCACGACCTGGCGCTGGGAACAGAAACGTTGAAGCAGTTGCGGGGACTGACGACGCCGGGGCAGAGCGTGGCTGTGCCCAGGTGAGTACTGCGGAGGAAAAAAGGGTGAGGGTGAGGGTGAGTTGCCGTACTCCTTGGGTATGAGTGCGTTACGTTTATGCTTTTCGTAAGGAGAGGGGTTTCGGGGTTTTGCGATGTGTGTGTGTGTGTGAGGGGGAGTAGGGGAGGGCTGTGTGTATGTGTGTATGTGTGTATGTGGAGCGGTGGGGGGTGATGGGGGGAAAATTCGGACAGGAGATAACATGAGCTCTGAAGCTTGACAGAAGACGGAGAGAGATTGGGAAAGGACGCTTGGGACGGAGAGAGATTGGAAGGTTCCTGCCTGTCAGCGCTTTCACCGCACCTCCCGACCCCCCAAAACCCCCTCCCCCTTCCGTCCCCGTTTGCAATCCGTCACCACATTGACCCATACCAAAGGTACGACAAGTCCGCGTACGGCGGCCGTGGCGATCGCGCTGCCGCGTCCACCTGGCCAGTGGTTTCGGGGCCTCTCGACGTGGTTTTCTTCGAGGGCTGGATGAGCGGGTTTTCCCCGGTGGATCCCCCCGCCGCCGAGGCGGTGGAGCCGGCGCTGGTGGCAGTGAACGAGCACCTGAAGTCGTACAAGGCTGCTTGGGACGAGCTGGTGGACAGCTGGCTGGTCGTCCGGATCGGCGACCCCCAGGTGGGATTTGAGGGTCCGCCACCGCGGAAGCGGTGGTGTCCACATCCGTCTGTCTGTCTGTTTGGTGAATGAGAGGTTCCATGATCTCTCATGATCATGATCTCTCACACATGATGATCTCTCATCATGTGTGAGATATTGCTGCCCTGCCACACGCGCATGCCGGCTATGCTGACCACCACCACCAAACCACCAGCCACCAAACCGCCAACCACCAACCCCCACCAACTACCACAAACAGTGGGTCTACAAATGGCGGCTGCAAGCGGAGGAGCGCATGAAAGCCAGCGGCAAGAGCGGAATGACCGCCGAGCAGATCGCGGACTTCGTGTCGCGCTTCATCCCCGCCTACAGCGCCTATCTGCCCGGGCTCTACGCGGCCGGGCCCACCACGGCCCGCAGCGGGCGCACCTTGATCATCGAGGTGGACCAGAACCGATCTCCTGTACCGGAACAGCCGGCACCTGTCGTTTAAAACGGTGGTTGGCAGTGTTGGGCTTTGGTCTGGGCTCAGTTAGATAGGTCGTTCGGGGGGGGGGCCGCACGGGGCAGATAGGTAAGGGATAGGGACCGCGAGGGGAGTGCTTCGGCTTAGAGAGCGAGGTCGGGGGTAAAGAGAGGACAGGCCAGGACAGGCCAGGGCAAAGCCCCGAAAGAAAATGTCAAACTGTCTTAAGAGGTTGCGCGTTGAGATGAGCGCTGCGTCTCTCTATGTTGAGAAGGAGCGACACACGCTGTGATGTATACACCAGCAGGGGAATGAGAAAAAAGTAATCAGTACGGCCGCGGGCCGCGGGGCGCGGGGAGCTTTTCTTTCTAATACTCTTATGTTACGCTTGTTTTGTTTGCGTCGGATTCTGAGAGGGAGAGAGTGGTGGCCTTCCGGCAACAGTTTTCGGGTGGCAGCAGGCTCTTAGGAACATACCAACCGAATAACCAATCAAATCAACGACTTGGTGGGGGGTGGGGGGACGCGCGTGCGGGTTCATCCTATGGGGCCCCCTCACATGTTCCACTTTCTCCTCACGTTCTTTACGATGGTGATGGTTGTATGCATCTGAGGACTCGAGTCCATTCGAATGAAGCCAATATTAAGGCGAGTATATTTTGGTGTTATCTCGTTCTCGTATACTGATCTTCTCGCGTGCATCTTCGCTATGTGTGTTTGTCTACATCTGTATACATGTACATGTGCTTTGTGTGTGCGCTATATGTGTATATATATTATATGTGTGTGTGTGTGTGTGTGTGGATGGATTGGAAGGCCGCCAGAGAGGTGTATCCCAGTCTAATGGAGGGATCCGCGGTGGCGACTGTCTACAGGATTATGCGTCCGTGCATCCATGTGTGCGTGTGTGTATTTAAAAATGGAACATTTCGGAGCACCAGAATCACGGGGGGGAGGGGGGAAGCCGAATCCTCTGGTTGGATGCGCCGCTCCGCTTGGATGCTTTTGGCCTCGTATTTAATGGCACTGCACAACCGAGCGTGGTCTGGTTGCACCAGAATGACAATGAAAGAGAGAAAGGAGCAATGAGGAAGAGAGCGCTGCTTACAAAGCTGCTCTGTTTTGACTTTTTGGGGGGGGGAGGTAAAACGGACAACGACGAATCATCGAACCTGATTAACGAGTCCATTCGTATGAGAGCATATCCTTTGGAAGGAGAGTCCGCGTCTTTAACTGTAGCTTCTAACTGTAAGGTGTAAGCATACGTTGATGAACAGCCCCTGTGTGTATATATACATATATATATATATATATATATATATATATGTGTGTGTGTATACAGCGGCGGTCTTTTGACGCTCCACGTACACCACTTGCTCGAAAGTGCCTAGGTGCGGGAGGGGCACTCCCCGAGATATCTTCCTAGGCGAGTGAGTGATGGGAAAGCAAAAGGTGGCCACAATTATGAAATAAAGGACTCCCTGCCCTCTCCCCCCTCCGTAATGTAACAGGCGCACTTTGCTTTCAGGCTTATATCGGCTTGGTCTTTTGCAAGCGTTTTTGGGTCCACGATAAAGTTACCGGGACGAGTTCAGGCCTCAGCGGGCATATCCCTCAACGGAGGCCCCGCGAATACCCCCCTACGAGGACTGTAGGGGGCACGTAAATACACGCTACTGGGGGTGGGTGGGTTATGCACGCCACCTGCCGGTCAGTGTTAAAGTCATTTCTGTTCCGCATCTATAGGGTAGGACGAGGCCTGTAGTGAAAGGCTGCTTGTCGGATAGTGGTTGCTTGTATGCGTGTAGAGAGGTTCGCCCCTCGTGGCGGTTATCCGTCTTAAAAGCTCGCAGCGCTCAGGCTGTGCAAAATGGAATGAAATACGAAGTATCCGAATGTCGATGGCTTATCATGCAGCGATTTACGACGCCTGGCGGCCGAGAGTATGAATGGACATGGGACGCCTTGCATCATCCTGACTAAAAGAGCTGATGCCATACCAACAAAACTTCAAGTGCTCGGCAGGAGTACTTCAGACCATTTTATCATTTTCGAATGCCTAGGCGCGTTGCTCCTAGATCCATGGTCCATGACTCCGGGCGCGCTTTCCATGGTTCAATGACGTTAAATGGAAAGCTGCAGTTCATTGAGTATGATACCGTATATAAAACCAATCCCCAATCCCAGCTCCAGCGCCGACGGGGAGATTCAATATGAACGCGGCACGAAAATAACTCGTGCGTGGAGACCATATCATAATAGCCTAGCCAAAATTCCGTGTTGTAGGGACAATATGATACGCGTAACCGGAGATGGAAGTGAGGGGGCGCGGACGCTAAGAACATACGAAAGGCGCTTCGTTAGGGATTTTGCTGCATGCAAGTGACAATCCGCATCCGCATGCAATCCGCATCATTCGTCCAGAATCCAGGACGTCGTGCACATGCCTTCGAACCATCAGGAAAAAATTTCGAATGTCCCAGTACAAATGTACGGCGGATGCGCCAAGGAATAGCTCAAAAGGCACTCAGCTTCCATTCACTTCATACTGTGCTTTTCTCACTCCTATACTGTTAAGGTTTTTAAAGATATCACAGCTCGCTCCTTCTAACGTGAGACCCCGCGTCCGCGTCCCGATCCTCTTCCGCTTTTCGGCCTTCACAACCAGCAACCATGCGTGAGATCGTCCATATTCAGGCAAGTATACCACTGTAAATACGCTTGGGCTCATATTGTTGAGGATCTACAGGAGCCCGCCCTACACCTTCGAGGATGTCTGAGCCGCGGCCCCGCGTCCCACTATTTTCTTTGACGACAGGGTGGCCAGTGCGGCAACCAGATCGGTGCCAAGTTCTGGGAGGTCGTCTCTGACGAGCACGGCATCGACCCAACCGGCACATACCATGGCGACTCGGACCTGCAGCTCGAGCGCATCAACGTCTACTTCAACGAGGCAACTGGTGGTGAGTATTGTTGTGGATTTATGTTTGGCTATTCCACGACTCCGCTTGCCTGAAGGCCAATCGTTCAAACGTTGTTGACTGGTTACAGCGGCAGTCATATCGGCGCCCAGCTTATCTATTTTGCTGAATTCAGTTGCCGCAATTATTCTATTCGTGACGTATTAGAATGGTCATGTGCACTTGTTGATGGTGGACACGAACACTCGTGACGCTTCGTGTGATGATGCCTGTAATTGTATCGACTAATCTTCCATTACTTTCTGTAGGCCGTTACGTGCCTCGCGCCATCCTCATGGATTTGGAGCCTGGTACCATGGACTCCGTCCGGTCGGGACCTTATGGCCAAATCTTCCGCCCCGACAACTTCGTCTTCGGCCAGACTGGTGCCGGCAACAACTGGGCCAAGGGCCACTACACCGAGGGTGCTGAGCTGATTGACTCGGTCCTCGACGTCGTCCGTAAGGAGGCCGAGAGCTGCGATTGCCTGCAGGGTGAGAATACCGAATCGTATTTGATACGATACAACTTGGTATCCTAATGTCAGGAAATCGCTCTTTTCGGTGATCCCTTTTCCTTGCCGGAATTCCTCATTTCTCGCTAATTAATTTGCACTTTCCCCAACCGCAACGTAGGCTTCCAGGTCTGCCACTCCCTTGGTGGCGGCACTGGCTCGGGCATGGGCACCCTGCTCATTAGCAAGATCCGCGAGGAGTATCCCGACCGCATGATGCTTACGTTCTCCGTGGTGCCGTCACCCAAGGTGTCGGACACCGTCGTCGAGCCTTACAACGCTACCCTTTCCGTGCATCAGCTGGTCGAGAACGCCGATGAGTGCATGGTTCTCGACAACGAGGCCTTGTACGACATCTGCTTCCGTACCCTGAAGCTGACGACGCCAACCTTCGGTGACCTGAACCACCTGATCTCCGCTGTCATGTCGGGCATCACTTGCTGCCTGCGTTTCCCCGGCCAGCTGAACGCTGATCTGCGCAAGCTCGCTGTCAACCTCATTCCATTCCCCCGTCTCCACTTCTTCATGGTTGGCTTCACCCCCCTGACCAGCCGTGGCAGCCAGCAATACCGTGCCCTGACCGTCCCTGAGCTGACCCAGCAGATGTGGGACGCTAAGAACATGATGTGCGCTGCTGATCCTCGCCATGGTCGCTACCTGACCGCCTCGGCTCTGTTCCGCGGCCGCATGAGCACGAAGGAGGTCGATGAGCAGATGCTGAACGTACAGAACAAGAACTCGTCGTACTTCGTTGAGTGGATTCCAAACAACGTTAAGTCGTCAGTCTGTGATATCCCGCCCAAGGGCCTGAAGATGTCTGCTACCTTCATCGGAAACTCAACCGCCATCCAGGAGATGTTCAAGCGTGTGTCTGAGCAGTTCACTGCTATGTTCCGGCGTAAGGCTTTCCTTCACTGGTACACCGGTGAGGGCATGGACGAGATGGAGTTCACTGAGGCCGAGTCCAACATGAACGACCTTGTGTCTGAGTACCAGCAATACCAGGACGCGTCCGCAGAGGAGGAGGGCGAGTTCGAGGGCGAGGAGGAGGACGCTGCCTAAATATAGTCGTTTTTTTCAACCGGGATGGGAACTTACCGCAGGGGGTAAAGAGGGTTAGATGTGAGGCAGCAGCATGTACAGCAAATATAGAATACACGCAGCGTATTTCGTAGAGTTTGTTTATCTGTAGTTTTTTTTGGTGAAAGGGCGAGCGGACGAAAGGAGCAGGAATTTGTCTTGGCGTGCCGTGCGTGGTGATTAATAGACGAGAAGCAATGCGCACAGCAGCTTTTCCTGCTGCGAGCTTCCGATCATGGTGATTCACCAAACAGAACTGTTGTGACTGCATACATTTTGCACATATCGTGATGACACCCGTATGCGCGCACACATGATCCATGCAACTTTCCTGCATGGAGAAGCATGTGTCTGTGAGCGCGTTTTCGTGCTGTTTACACCGGATGACATGTGTTGTTTCTCGGACCAACCTTGACGTTACTGGTTGATTACTTTCACCCTCTGCAGCGCTATAAGCTGTCTTATTAACGTTGGTTCCTGGCTATATAACAAAATCTCCATAGGCTTACAGCGTTTCAGGCTGTAGGGGGTATGTACAAATAAATTAGTGGTACAAGGCCCTGAAAGTAAATTCGGCTGATGCGTCGTGGAGACTTATACGAGCCGTCTGAACAACATGTAAATATTGTCGACTGCGAATTCAACCAATAATCATTACAAGTGTCACTCTAATCTATGCAGATTTGCGCTTCTGGTTTTCTTCGGATGGAAATGGAATACGTACCAAGTGGTAAAGCAATAGCCCAGCAGGACCTGTAGGAGAAATAAAAGTAGGAAGTGTACCTTAGTGACATCCTCACCCACATGACGTAATCGACGTATTCAATCCCTTACCGAACATCATCGTTATAAGGAGGCAGAGAGTGAACAAAATTCGTGGTACTTCACGGAACACTGCATCTCTTGTAATCCAGCGACCCACCCAACTGTGAAGAGGGAGAAGCAACCGAATGTCAGAGGTTTAACTACATGATAGCGGAGTATATAGAATGCCGGGAGGAGCGGTAGCCTTCGACACTGTGTGTGATAGGACATATGCCAAACACCAGTGCTGCTTCTTTGGCTTCTGCATTCATGATGCCCAAACCCTTCTCTGCTTCTTATACCTCGGTAGAAAGATTGTAGGATCATGCTGGAGCGTATTGGCCCAGTTCCGTGTGTTTTCTTTCACAACCTCAGACACATTTCATGAACTTCTCCTCTCGTGCACTCACAGGTCGAAGGCGGCGAAGTGTACCCAACAAGGCAGCGCGGCGGACCGATTTGCCAACAGACGTACGACACCCTGCGCGTAGAATATTTGGCGACTGTTACCCATCCACTGGTCATAAACTCCAGCTTGTTTCAATGAAGGTTTTATTGATTAACTAGGCGAAGAAGACCAGTCTTTGCGGACGACTTGGCAGGTGGGACACGGCGTTATGGTGGCTTCTGTTAAACCCCGCTGATGAAACTCGTCGTCGTCCTCAATCTTCCACCTTCCCTTACCTTGTATGTGAACATATCAGCGATATCCAGTCTCTCGCTACTTTCGGAAAACAGAATCGAAGAAAGTAAAAGTGCTGCGTACAGCAGTGACATAAGAAGGGCCGCAACAGCGCTGAGGGGCTGTGAATGACACCAGCGAGGAGCCACCGCCAGAATCAACCATCCCGGGAGGACAATATTTATCAAGTTAAATAGCTGCTCGTCTGTGAAAGGTAAGCCATGGATTGGCATATTTGTTGAAGACGGATGGATTCCCTTGCGTCTTGAAGTGGGTCAAGGTAATTCAATCTCAGAGCTTTTCGGAGTTATAAATTTGCTCTGTCAGGTCTTATTCATTATTGATGTAAGGATGCAACCAACGCCGCTTGCCAATGTCATGCGAAATGCCGTCTCTAACCACCAGTAACCGAGTTCAGGTTTCCGGAAGCCCCAGTTTGCAAGTTTTATTCTTATAAACGTTGATGCAAGAAACTAACGGGCTTTCGTCTTGCAGTTCACAAATAGTCAATCTTATAATAGGTGGTGTGTTCTTGTCTTGTCTTGTCACAAGCTTCCAGCTTCTCCTCGCGCTGCTGATGACGTACGTTGTTGGCAGCAACTGCTGTTGCGGGACTTTAGTAAAGTAATTGGAAATACATAATATACAAACATACCAGCCGATTGTTGGTGTTGTCAAATTTTCCATGAGCCTTCCTGACAGGTATCCCGTTTTCGGCTCATAGTGGGCGGCTCACCCGACGCAGACTCTTCACGCGCCATTACTTGGACACCTTGCGCAGCTTGGTGCATGAAGATTACTTATTCCCCGCCCCCCCCAACACACACACATACATTCACACACACTCTCAATCATATCACACACATTCACACACATTCACACATGCACAACACATGTACAACACACACACACACACACCCCTTTCGGTAACAGACGTGCGGTATATGTACATTTCAGTGTCCTGTCCGATTGGCTGCCCCATGCTGGCCAGCTGTATCCCCTGAGCCAGCTTCTACGTACCTCCCAGCTCCCGACCCCACATGTCTCCGATCCCCTTCTTCCTTTCTTCCTGATCCCCGCATGAGCAGCAGCCGCAGCGGCGAGTTTGCCACCCTGCGTGACCGCGCAGTCACGCTAGCTGAGGGGGGTGACTTTCACGGGGCTGTGCGGCACTTTCGGGATGCTCTCGAGGTCGTCCCCCACATGCACCCGGAGGCGTCTTGCCCTCGTGACCTGGCGGCAGCTCACGACATGTTGGCGCAATGTCTAATGGAGGTGGCAATCCTGGCGGAGGAAGAAGGAAGAAGTGGCGAGGGTGGCGAGGGACAGGAAACGGCCGCAGGGGGGAAGGCAGTGGCGAGGGCCACTGCGGCGGCGGATGTCTGGGAGGAGGCGCTGCACCACGCCGCGGAGGCTTGCCGGTTATCACCCTGGGTACGGCTGCGTGTTATGGGCCTTATTGCTTGGGTGGGGTAGCTGGGGCAGCTGGGGTGGCGGTTTGCGATGCAGGTCTCGACTTGCGGCCCTGAGGGTAACAGGCTCCAGGGGTGTGTTTATCTTTACCAGGAGATACGGCAATACGGCACCCGTACCTTCTTCCTACCAGTTTTTTCCAGCTCCCAATGAGTTACGGCTGATTGTACGTGATCTTGAATGTGCATGATGCTTTGATTGTCTGCTTCTATATATCATGCATGCTTGCCAACCGCTTCCAACGATTTTGAACGATTTCTAACGACTTCCCCCAGTGGGCACCCGCCCGCCTGACGTACGGACGCTGTCTGCGTAACTGCGGTCTGTTGGAGGAGGCGCTAAGGGAGCTGAATGGCGCAATGATGGTACGACATGTATGGTATGTACTTCGTAGTCATCCAAATGTATGACGGTGTGATTGCGATTGCTGCAGTACAGGTTTTTGCTGCGGCTCGGTCTCCAGCTCGGACCGCTCCAACCGTCGGCGGCAACCAACAGCATCCCGCAGACCGAGCTACGGCAGAGCAGTTGGAAAGAGAGCAACAAACAACTGCAGGTTTCGGAGCTGCTGTTACTGCTGCACAAATGGCCATGTGTACGACTGAATCAGAATGTGCCGTACAAGCTGTGGAAGAGCCGTTCCTCGAGGCCGGGCCAACCGGGAAGTCTTTCCATGGTTATGATCACAGTCACCATAACTGCAACACCAACCGCCGCGACCGTTACAACCGCCACGAACTCGAGGTCTCGGAGCAGCTACACCCGGGCCACCTTAGGCTGACCAATTGGGAGGCTTCGGAGCAAACTACAGAGCGACTGACAAACGGCGTGACGAAGGTGATGAGTCCAGATCCGATTTTGGATTTGGATCTGGAAGCTGAGGTGGCAGCGGAGTTGTGGGAGGTTTCGGAGCTATGGCAGCAGCGGCTGGCGCGAGACGTGGGGCTGCCGGAGCTTCGCGTGCAGCAAAATGCCGGTTGGTGAACAGGATGGATATTTATCGGGCATGTGATATTTAATTCATTGAGTGTTTCTTAAGGAAACCAGCAATTGCTGCATCGGTGGGCAAAACGGAGGAATAGAAGCTTCTTTGGCGATCAGCTGTCGTACAGTTGTAATGTTTGCCTAACAACGAGTAACCGACAAACCTCAGGAAAATCTGTCTTCTTACTTCTTAATTCCGAAAAGACTAATCTCGCTGCAGGTTTGATCGGAGAAGGACCAGGCCGGCGCCTGTGGGAATGCGGTGTGCTTTTGGCGTCGTACATAGTACGGCACATGGGATCGCCGGCAGCAGAGGTCGGCGCAGCGGGTACAGCACCAAATTGCCTTACGGGTGAGTGCGTATGGGTGTAGTACGGATATGGCATCTCATGTTGAAGCCAGATGTGTTCGTGTGTGTGTTCGTGTTCGTGTTCGTGGTGTGTTCGTGTTCGTGTTCGTGTGTGTGTTCGTGTTCGTGTTCGTGTGTGTGTTCGTGTTCGTGTGTGTGTTCGTGTTCGTGTTCGTGTGTGTGTTCGTGTTCGTGTGTTCGTGTGTCTGTTCGTGTGTGTGTGAGTGTATGTGTGTGTATTTTTAGGGCAGGGTCGATGTCTGCATAAGTATGCGTATACGTTGTATCTTAGATGGCGGGCCGGGGGCCTCACGCGGGCCGGGGGCAGCCCCTGCCTGCGCCTTTACTTGCAAAAGAATGACCCTCCCTAAGAACCTCCCACTCGAACAAAGGAGATTTGTACTACATGCGCTTGCGCCCAGGGATGGGCTCCGGAACCCATTCTCCAAGTACCTTGGTATCAGGCACGCCTTCCCCCGCATTCCCCGCATCCATACACGATAGGTACCCTCCCTCCCAGTCCTCTTCCCTTCCGAAAACCCTAAAACACAGGTGTACGGATCTGTTGGTTTTCAAATCAACCCCTGATGGATTCTTTTCCCGCAGGAGCCCGCGTGCTGGAGCTGGGCTGCGGCATCGGCCTTGTGGGTATTGCCGCAGCGGCGTGCGGCGCCGATAGCATCCTGACGGACCTGCCATCCGTACTGCCTGCAGCCAGAGCGTGCGCAGCCGCGAACGCGGCATTGGTTGCAGCTGGTGGCGTGCATGTGCGGGTACGGGCCTTGGACTGGGCGGCGGCAGGGCACTGTGCGGGGAAGGAAGGAGGGGACGAGGAGCTGCCACCCGTGTCGGCGACAGCGGCGATGGCGGCTGCATGGCTGAGAACGGGAGCGGGTCCCTGGGCGAGATCGGGAACGGGGAGTTCGGGGGACGCCGACGTTACCGCTGCCGCCACCGTCGCCGCCACCGTCCCCGATGTGGATTTGTCGGGGGAAGCTCTGGGAGTGGAGGAGCGAAGCGGAGGGGGAGGGGGAGGGGGAGGGGGAGCGGTAGGAGGCATTGTATCAGGCGGACGAGAGGCAGAAGCGGCGATACCAGCAGCAGAGGTGGCGACGAAGGCGAAGGCGAAGGCGAAGGCGAAGGCGAAGGCGAAGGGGGAGGTAGAGGCGACCCACGGGTCATGGTTGAATCCTAGCTGTTGCTGGGTGCTAGGAGCAGATCTTGTGTACTCGGAGGTGCAGGTGGATGTCTTGGTGGGACTGCTAGCGGGAATTCGCCGCGCTGCTGTTTCTGCTGTTTCTGCTGCTTCTGCGGGTGCGGGTGCGGGTGGGGGCGTTTCACTGGGCTGCCATTTCTTGTTGGCCCACAAGCACCGCAGTGAAGCGGTGAGTCAGAGGCTCTTCGGAGCGCTGCGCAGTGCGGAGTTTGAGATGCGAGAGGTTGACCTGAGGGTGGCGAGCGCAACCGGTTGGCAGGTGCCGGAGAGGCTGCCAGCCTCGGTCATGCTGTACGAGTGCACCTTGTGGTAGTTAGGTAGTTAAACGAGTAGGTTGGAAGGAATTTGGCGTTTTGGGCGCTGCCCGTTGCGGCAGTGGATGTGTTCTATCGTGACTTACAGGCAGGACTGTACGAAGTGCTGGCGCGATCGTGGGAAATAGGATATATGTGAAGCGAGGTGAAGGGGAATGCCATTTGCCGTGGTGGCGTGGAAGCAATACAGCTTGCCAGTTGCCAGGCTGCCACCGCCTGCAGGGGCGAGCGGCCGTTTGGGCTTAGTTGCAAACTGGCTTGAAAACTTCCAACGGCGTTTCCCCGACTTTCATCCTTTGTAGACTTCTTGAAGGCATTAAAAGAGGAGATGCGATTCACGTCTGTGACAATGTTCTGGACGCTTCCGTAGTAGCATTTTTAACTTTTCACGAAAGCAGCTGGAAAAACTTTTTTGCCTCTGGAACACTGTGATATTGATTTACATCATTAAAGGATGACCGTCCATGGAGTTGCTGTGCGAATGGTGGAGAATTTACCTTGTCGCCGATGGCTCCGAAACCAAAGGATGGGTCTAACACAAGTTTGATGACAAAAGTGATTTCTTTAGCTTAGATTTTGCTTTACTGCATCAAACCTAAAAATGCAGACTCTTCGTGCTTCTGGTCCCCTGCGAACGTGCAAGCCTAGCCGGCCTGTGTTTACGCCGGTGCCAGTACGTGCACCTGTGTCCCAGGCCCGTCAACGTATGGTGACAGTGTATGCTGTTAAGCAGTGGTGAGACCATTTTAACAACTGTGGATCTGCAAACGTCTTACCGCCTTGGGCCAAGAAAACGACAAGCAATCGACACCTATGCTTGCTGCAGGCCGGACCCGGACTTCATTAAGGAGACTCTCGAGCAGTTTCCTGACAAGGGTATCGCGACCGTCGAGGAGGCTCGAGTGAGTGGCGTAGCAAGGCGCGGAGATGTCAGGAAGGGCTTATTTGGCATTGGACCTTTAAGCAGCAAGATCGCTCGCCATCTCTGAAACATATCCTTTTGATTTCTTTTACGATATTGAATTGCTCTCTTATTCCTCTGCTTCTGTGCATCACTGCCCGGACGTGGGACCACAACCGCATCAAACGGACGCACCCGCAATCCTAACCCGCCACTTGGACCGACGCGACGCGACCCATATCGCTGTTTCTTTAAACCTCTGTCTGCCTCAGTGCTTATTTTCCAATGGAGGCTACACCTGGCTGGACGTGCGGTCAGAGCTGGAGAACGACGAGGTAGGCAAGGTAAAGGGCAGCGTCAACGTCCCCTTCGTACATCTGAAGCGAGTATATGACCCGGAGACGAAGGATCGGGTGATGAAGAAGACGCCCAACCCCGACTTCATTAAAATGGTGAGTTAGAATACCCTATATTCCGGCTTTTGGGTCGCGACTCTCCCCACCAACCCCAGCAGCCTCAAGCTGATAAGTTTACGTTCACACTTTCACAAAAATTACAAATGAGGCGATTAGGTGAAAATCCGATTTCATATCCACCACACTGCACTATTCCTTTTGGACTTTTAACTATCGCCTTCAGGCATGATATGCAGTGCAGTGACAGCTGGGTGAAATGGTATGCCGGTACCGTCGCTGTACAATGCCGCCGGATTTAGCGGGAATGCCGTCATAGGAGGATCGTGTTCGAAGCTGCAGATATTTTGTATCAGCAATCTTTTGCATTCGTCAATCCCCTTTGTGTACGGCCTGGATTACTTACTACTAGCGTATATCAAAGCAGCCCATTCCAAAGCCAATCCAATCCGATCCAATCCAAGTAGTTCTTAGTTGTAGTGTTTAGTTCTTAGTGTGCCTCCATTTGAATCGGGCATGTGACACGCCTGAGCACCGCATGCTGTGATCCACCGTGCTACCTGCCATGTGCGGTCACCTAATCCGTCGTGACACATGTCCCATGCGTCCTTCCCCGCCCCGCCCCGCCCAACCACAACCCGCCCCTCCCCTCCCCCTCAGGTGGAGAAGCGCTTCCCCAAGAAGGACGTGAAGCTGATGGTGGGCTGCTCCAACGGCAAGGCCTACTCCATCGACGCCCTGGAGGCCCTGGAGGAGGCCGGGTACACCAACCTTACCTTTGTCCGCGGCGGTTACAACGCCTGGTTCCGGACCTTCGACAACAAGCTCAACCGCCGTAACTTTGGGGAATACCAGGAGCGGTACGACGGGCACGACCAACTGTCAATGGGCGACTCGTGTGGCATCCATGCATCTGGAGCGGGCTTCGATAAGGTGGACAAGGCCGACCGCTGGTCGTTGCCTGTGTACTGATCCAGCAACCTCCTATCGTACGGTCTGTGATGGGTTGGTTTCTTGCGCTGACATGCAAAGTGCTGTAGCTCTCGACGTCAGCTGTACGTCGCAGAACGACTTGGACACGAAAATTCGATAACGGCCAGTATATTGCTCCACACGACGACGTGTGGTCGCACCGCATGGTCTATCTGGTTTGCGAATGACGGAGGCAGCGCAGGTGCGGTATATCTGTACGACAAGCGTTGAGGACATGTTGTACGATGTATGCTGCCACGAATCTCCGATACGGCCAGCTGCGTGCGGTATATGTCCGTGTTGACGCCTGATGTGTTGGTGGGTAGTGTGTTGGCGGCGCGCTGCTCTCTCTGCTTGTGGTACTGTGGAGGACTGTGGACGGGGTCACTGGGTGAGGGGCAGGTGGGGGCTTGGGAGCTTAGGGCTCCACTGAGGGCGGTTCAGCCGGTGGGTGGCTGCTGCACCTGGGGCCGCCCTCTGTAAGAGATATGCGGTCCTGTAACCGCCTTCCGTACATCTGGGAAGATCTGGACATCAGGGTTATAGTACGTCCGGTCTATGAGCTGGCGTAATGTCCTCCTCACGACATAACAACAGTTCGTCACAGCCAAACTACCGTCCCACAAACCCACAACATTCGAATCACTGACTTCCTCACTCGTGACAAGTTGGCACAGATTTCAACACCCGGTACGAAGAACGAATGTATTGCTGTCTGCCTGTCGGTCGGTCTGTCAGTCATGACATAGTTTGGCTCTTGCCTACGTTGACCCTTCGGGCTCCTTCAACCCTCTTCAACAGCTCCGGAAACGCTCTGTATGTAAAGTCCCACATAACCGTACATAGTGTACTACATTAAGGCAGATGGTTGCCCATGATTGAGATACAGCCCAGGTATTTTGAATCAAGCAGCCGTGAACCAGATGAAATGAATGCTCAGCTGCGGGTGATGTGTAGCAACAGCAGGTCTTAGGGAGTATTGGCAGTGCTGGGGTGTGGATTGCGAGCATTAAACAAAGTGAGCTAGTGTCGTCATAGGCGCGAGAGTTAAAAGCTTATTAATTTTCCACCTATCATATATCTAGCGTCTGTCCACGGATCCAACCAAACAGCTTCCAAACGCTTCGCCTTCTCTTATGCAGTTTCGGAGCGAGTCCGCACGAAGCGTGGACTTGAGCATGGGCAGGGTCAAAGGCCGACTGTCCAGATAACTCATTTTCACGTCTTCTGTTGTTTGTAGTGATGGTCAACAACCAAGGATTGCATCGGAAGCGAAAGTGCGAGAGAACGGACATGCTTAAGCGCGGGGCATTGCCTGTAACAGGCACGGTCGTGTAGCCACGACATGCAAGCATAAGATAGGACATCAGGTACAATCTAAAGCAAGAGTAATACATGTAATGAAACACGGGTATCATAGACGACGACCCGAGTAGTGTCCTCGCCTGACGACGACGGCAACAAAGTAACAAGAACTTACCAGAGGATTTATGTTACACTAGCATATAAGCAATATGTATTCCCCGTTTTCATTGGCGCGGGAAACGGTTGTGCCAAGGCCGAAGCAAAGGTTGAACGACGGTTCCATTCCCGTATACGACAGGTGTTGCTGTTGTATACTGCAGCCCTGTAATGTCGCTCGATTATTTATGTAATAAATTATGCTTGGTTTAAGCCAATTTTAACTGCGTTCCATCGTAGTATAGTTACTCGTCCCGTGAATCATAACATAGCCATTCAGAAGGCACATTCACCGTCGCAACCACTATAATTCGGTGCAAGGTTCACAGCATTCCATACGACGATATCATTCAGCGTACAATTGGTGTGCCGTTCCGGAGGAACCCTAGACAGTCCTCATCAGACCTACGGATTATAATGCAAAATCTGCGCTTACGATCAGCTCGTTATCGTGGCACTGGCAGTAGTCTCGCAGTAGTCCTGCCTTGTCGGCTTGCGCGACTGCATGCATCCCGGCCTTGCCCAGCAACTCATGCGGAACGTGGGCAATTGCGCATAAAATGCTATGCAAGTAAAGAGATTGACTCTCTTGAGGTGCATCCAGTGCGTCGTGCGTTTCTCAGTGTCGGAGTCTCCGCCGATGACTTGACTAGAGCGAGTCGACTGGAGCCCGCGCTTCTGACTTACACGACGGATCGTCTGCATGACATCATAGACCTCCTATTGAACTTGGGTCTTACTGGAAGTGATATCGGCAAGGTGCTCATAGCGTTTCCCCAGGTGCGCTGCATCTCCGTTAACTTCTCGCCGTTTTCGTTATGGCCGCTTTTCGGAAGCATGCGCATCGCCTCTAAACAATTTGGTTACTGTTAATTATGTGCTGAATTACACTTCCCGAACGTTCCTGCGCCATGAGAATGTTGTCCATTTCCCCGCCAGCTAAAGACATCACCATATTCATCATGACATTATCAACTGACTTCATGCACCTCTCGCACAGTTGCCTTATTCGCACATATGTGCTTCGAGTGCCCAGCCGTATACTTAAACATAACATTCCACTTGTCCACCTGCAAAATGTATCACCACTTTCCACCTGCCATCATCCGTTTGACGTGTTGTCAGCCCGACCTTTATAAAATTCCGCCACAAGCACATGTAATCCTGCTTTCCCACTCGTATCTCCCAACCATAGAGCTTTGCGCCAACCTCCGACCACCAGCTCTCAAACTCCAACTCTGCCTCCACGCAGGCCTTCCAGTTGTCTCTCGACCACCACGCGCAGCCCGTCGTGGACTTCCTGCGCCGTGATGTGGGTCTGGGGCCATCGGACGTCCGGACACTGGTCACTCGCTTCCCATCAATCTTGGGCATGAACGTCAAGGTAACGGCGTTGTTGCGGAGTTATGATGACACCTCCTCCGGACAACTTTAACGGTGCTTCTCATGATAGTTTGCGTCACGTACTGACGTCCCCGCTTGTTTGCCGCTTGTTCTTCTCTGATCTGGGTCACACAGGGTCAGCTGCGGCCCCAGGTCGCTTACCTCGCCAGTCTGGGCTTCTCGCCGGAAACTCTTCCGGAGCTGGTGCTATCCCGGCCGCTGGTGCTGGGCCCCGGGATCGAGACGGTCATCTCGTTCCTGCGGCGCCGCGGGGTACCGAGATCGCAAATGCACCGTTTGTTGAGGTCGTACCCGCTAGACTACAAGTGGGTGTATTTCGTATGCATTTTGTGTGTGTGTGTGTATGTGCGCTCTGTGCTGTACGCGAAGGTATCCATTGAGTGTACATCTCCGTACGCATGCGTGTTTGTTTGAGGGAGAGGGATGACCAAGAATGCCCGATAAGAGAGAGGGAGAGTTGGCACATTGTCCATATTTTGTGTAATATATTGTACTTTATATGTTTTTTGATTTTTACGCTTCTCATAACCTATCCTCTTTTCCTTTCCTTCGTCGCCCTGCCAACATATGCCAACCCGCAGGGTGCACTTGAAGGGCTTCTCAGCCGCAACCCCCAACTGGGGCTCCTCGTCTTCCGGCGGCTCGCCCCCGGGCACCGGTGGTGGCAGCAGCGGCGGCGGCCGTGGCATGGGGCGCGCGCGGTGATGTGGGCGGTGAGAGACACAGACCTCGGCACCGCGAGGCGCAGGGAGGCGCGGGGAGGCGAGCAGGTCCACTGACCAGGAGCAGTGGTGGGGCGGGAGGCGCACTCAGGATCCGGGTCTGCGTTGTGACCGCTCGGGAGAAGCTTCCGGAGTATTCGGCTTCCGTGTTTTCCCTCAGAAGCTGCAGTGGAGTCGTCCCTTTCGCCGCTGGAAAAGGGGGGGAAGGGGGTAGACCAACCGCTGTTGCTGCGGGGTCCAACTCGCTGTTATATGACATTCAATGTATATATTATTATATACTTCATGTATGGCGCTTGTTTTGGCACCTGCATTACTATTAGTCGTGATTGTTTAAGAGGCAAGTTGCAAGCAGAGGGAGATATATATCGTGTATTTGGTTTCGGAGTTCTAAAACGAGGGTACCATTTGAGCCCGCAATGTCCGAGGCCGCTGTGCCGCATGTACGGCATTCAGAATGATTTGTGTGTCAGTAACTGGGGGCCGCTCGAGGGGCCCCTCGCTTTCATGAACGAACAATGTGTGTGTTGTTGGTTACCTGGTCGATGCGGTGCTCAACCAGGTAACATCAGCACACACACACACACACACACACACGTGCAGACGGTCATGAGGTATGTTCGCTTAGCACGGTCGCCGGGGGCCGGGTGTGGCTAGTGCGATGTGGCCAGGAGGGTATGTGCCTTGCCGGTCTGCCCCCTCTCCCCCTCCTTACCCTTCTCTCCCCCTTCCCCATTTGTCATACCGATGACAATGTAATATTATCGTCCCCGTATGCAAGTAGCGTTATTGGTTGTGACGGTTATGGGGTTATGATGGCATGGTTATGTTGCGCCAAACACACACACACATATATATGTGGGTGTTCATAATTGCGTCCGCTGATCGATTTGTTGTTGGTTGGAGAAAGGGAGGGAAGGAGGTGTGTATGTGTATGTGTATGATCAGGGGTGTGTATGGGGCTTGTTTGTATGTGTATGATAAAAGCTGGTACACGAACAGCAACAAAGGCAGTTCCCGCCGCTGCCGGGACAAAGGGCCCGTGCAGTCCGACCCTCCCCACTGCAGCTTCGGTTGCGCTGATGATGTCACTGATGGTATCCTCCTAGTTTGTAGGGGCGGTAATGTGGCGGTATGTGTACACGTACATGCGTGTGTGTATGTGACTATGTGTATGCTTTGAGAGATCGCGTGCTGCAGCGGACCATCAGGAGGAGGATCAGGACCATTCGGATCTCGCTGGCGGCTGATATGCAGTAGAGCAGCGGCATACAGAGCTGCACTGCCTCTGTTTGCTCGGTGTGTCAGATTAATTATAGGGTCACAATAACATTTTTTCAAATGTAGCGGCGAGGGCCACACATTGCGGTTGTTTTGAGAGTGTGAATGGTGGAATGAGCTCGGGCGCCCTCCGTGGGGGGGAGGGTGGAGCGCCGGTCTCATGACCGGTCTGCGCTGCGGCGACTGGCTGTTTTACGAAAGCTGCGGGGCTTCTCATTGTACGAGTAACAGCCTGGTACCCGAATCAGTTCTAAGGGCTGCTCCCTCGGATCCTGCTGACCTGGACCGCCGCTGCTGCTGTAAAAGAAAAGGTTATCTAGAAGATTCCCGTTGGACGGTTGCGAGGTTGACCGGTGCGGTAACTACCTCTACTGACAGTACCACAGCTACTCTGCCCGTAACGAAACATCGCGGTAATGGGTCCAGGAACAGGACGTGGACGGTACGATGTGGGTGCGGTAATAATTATATATTTCAAAGATCGTATGGTAAAAGCAATCACAGTATATAATCATCATAAAATATTGGTACGGCAGCAACGGGAAGTCCAGCCACTTTGAGGGCTAACTAAGTTATTCCATTCTAGTGTGCGACGTCGAAATTACAAGTAAGGAATTGCTTATTTTTATGGCATAATTTAATTTCACATTTTTAACACGATTCCAGCGGGGCGACAATCCTATTGAACAAGGGATAACTACTGTTGATTTGGACAGGGATAACTACTTCATCTAAAGCAGCTTTTTGCGAACTTCATTGTATTTCCACTTTTCGATGAATACGCCAAGTGATATATGTCTGGCTGACAGCGTCATTAGGGAAGAAGACCGTTGGTCAGCTTGTCGCCAATAACGCCTCTCCTTATATTGAGTCAATATCAACGTCTTAAGGATTGCCAGGAATGTCTTGTTTTCCACATCGGATACTCGGTCCTTGTGGTAAGCTTGACAGATGGTTACGATAAATCGCACATGGTCGCACGCGGTCCTATGTCGCTGGTGCCTAACATGTTCTTAGTCGTTTTCTTGCAGCCCTGACGTTGCACTACTTGATCATGGCTGGAGTTACTTTTGGCTACGGGTACGTGAGCAACTCTTCCCCTGTGCTCTCTCACGACTCTCAACTCCATATATCTCTTTCATACCTTCACCGGAGTCCGGCCCCCGGCGGCCCCCCGTAAGCATAGTTACCTCTCCGTATCAGCTTGCCTGGATGCAACTCCTTCTTATCCTCTGTCGACCCATTTATCTTCTTGTCCTCCATTATCCGTTGTCTTCATCGTCTTACCCGAGTGTTCGCGGATCGTACCTCCAATCTTTAACCCCTCCCGCTCCCTCCCTTCCTCTACTCCTTTTCCCCCTCCTTGCCCCTCCCCACCCTCGCCCCAACAGCGTCCGTGGGCTGCCCGGATGGTACCAGGCCCTCATCGCGGTCCTGCTAGGGGCTTCTCTGGCGCTGCTCTGGATGACCCACCTCGTCGACCCGGGGATCATCCCGCCGAGCAGGGAGAAGGGTGCGCGTGTGTGTGTATGTGTGTGTATGTGTGTGTATGTGTATGTGTATGTGTATGTGTGTATGTATGTGTATGTGTATGTGTGCGTATGTGTGCGTATGTGTATGTGTATGTGTGTATGTATGTGTATGTGTATGTGTATGTGTATGTGTATGTGTGCGTATGTGTATGTGTATGTGTGTATGTATGTGTGTATGTATGTGTATGTGTATGTGTGTGTATGTGTGTGTGCATGTGCATGTGCATTTTCGTATGTATGTTGCATATCCAGCTGGGCAGCTGGCCCGGCACAGCTATCCCCCTCTTATATACGCTGTTTCTGGGCGAGTAAGGGCGTACGCGGGATGAAACCATTCGAACAATCCGTACAAACGAAAATGTACCGGAATCAGTACCGGCAGCTGGAGCGTCGGCGGACAACGTACCTCCCGCGGAACACTGGTTACCTGTCTCATGCCGTATGCACTCTCGTACATTCCGTCTGTAAAATATAGTGACCAATTTAGGAAAATGACCCATGGGTCTCCTTTTCCGGCCCGCACTCAATTTTCCAGATCCTCTGATAGCAGCACTGGAGAGAGGAGATACCGAAGCCGTGCCGTACAGTGAAAGGTGAGTGAACGACATAGAGAGGCAGGTTGTCAGGTGGGTTATTAGTCTTTTTGAGCTCTTTCCTCTTTACCCCTTTTCCCCCCGGCTCCCCCCTCCCCACCGTCGGGGGAAAGGGGTATCGTGGTCACGTGGAGGTATCTGCCGTGATCGGCACGGACTAAGGACCCCTCCATCCCAACCCCCTTCCCCCCGCACACACATACACACACACACAGGTACACCAAGGCGTTAAACGGTACGTGGGTACGAGCCATGACCGCGCGGGAGTTGGCCCAAGAACAACATCGCATTCGGCAACAACAACCACAACAACCACTGCAACCACCGCCACAACAGCAACAGCACATGATGCAGGATCAGCAGCAACAAGAGTTTGTGCAAGCTCAGTTACACGATGTACGGAGAAGAGTACAAGAGCCACAAGAGCTCGCAGAGATTGCTTGCCAGCAGTCAGCCCCAGCGGCGGCGGCGGCGGCGGCGCTGCCGCTAAGTCACGCGTTGGCGAGTAGTTCCATGGTCGTCCACAAGTACTGCATCACTTGCAACATTTGGCGACCGGAGAGGGCTCATCATTGCCGGGTGTGCGGGTTTTGCATGGTGGGTCGGATCTCACCCGCCCGACGCGGCGGTGCAGATTTCAATAATACCGCATTCCCATGCGTGTTGTCGTACACCATGCATCTGCCGAGTGAAACATTGCGCCTTTTTCGCTGTCGAAGGATATTCGGTGAACTTCATCACGCCGTACCACCCTCTCCCTGTATTCGGCTTTATGCCCCTCCCCCGCCTCCTCTTTGCGCCTTGTACCAGGACTCGATTCCCTCCTCCTCCCCCCACCCCCACCCCGTGTGGGTTTTCTGTGCACGATGGGACGTCCGTTATTAAGGATATTACCCAATACCCATTTTTGGTTGTTCGTTAGGCCTCCAAACACACACACACACACACACAAGCACACCGTATAAGTGTAATTACTAAACCTTCTTATTTTGACGGTTGCCTTTGGAAGTAGGTGCCGATGTATGTACGTGCTCGGTTTGCGTGCGGAAACTTACAAAGTGTACGGAAACGTGTGGAAGACATATATGAATAGTGCGATGTACGAGCGCGCGCGCGCGCGTGTGTGTGTGTGTATATATACATACATGTCCTGCAGGACCATTTTGACCACCATTGCGGGACGATGGGCACCTGCATCGCTCGTCTTAACCACCGCTTCTTCGCCGGCTTCATGGTGCTGGCGCAGGTGCGGTACGACGACAGATCAGCTGAAGATGTGGGGATCTGTGATGGGGTTACGACAACCAGCTTCCGCTGACCCATGGGGCACAGGAAACCTTAGTAACACAGGCGCTTAGTACCTCCATTATCGAAAGTCCAAAAGCTGCAGTGTGTGTATGTGTCGTGTGTGTATGTGTGGCTGGCAGCATGTGGGCCTTCTTTTAACTATGCGGCATCTGATTTTCCCCCCCTTCCCCTTTTTCCCCCCTCGCGTGCAGGTGTCCAGCGGGCTCGCATTAGGGGGCTGCGTGTGGCGGCTAAGACGGGAGGGGTTTCCGAGGTGAGTACGGCAGTACGGGACATGTGATGACGTCCATATTTGGGCTGCCTCTCATCAGTTGGATTGGCCCCCCCCTGAGTTGGGGGCTTCAGATCTTAGCCCTGATGAAACAGAACATGTCCCATTCCCATTCCCGTACACATCTTCCGTACACATCTTCCGTACACATCTTCCGTACCGATATATGTTGAGCCTCCGTCGCATGTGTGCTCAGGTCTTCTTCCTGGAGTCGAGTGGAGACGTACCTGCTGCTTCTGATCGGCTTACTAATGTTGTACCACATCGTCATGCTCGGGTTTGGAACCGGGCACTGCCTCCTGCTGGCGCTCGGTGAGTTGAGCCCTTCTGTCCCTCCCCCCTCCCTGCTCCCTATCCACATCCCGAACTCCTCTTCCCCCCTCCTCCCCCCCCCCAACCCCCCCAACCCAAAACCCTAACCTGCAGACATTACCACCAAAGACTGCATCAACAGCGACCTAGGGTTTCTCCGCCGCAACCCGCCCTGCCTCCCGGGCGCCCGGAGTCCCATAGGTCTGTTGCTAAGAGCCTATCCTGTACTGCTGTGCGGACCTGTACGACTACGACCGAACGCCTTTAAGGGCTGCTGCCCTGGCCGTCGGGGGCGTGCTGGCTCTGCCGCCGCCGCCGCCGCCGCGTCGCCGCCGTCATTGTTCTCTGATGGCAATGCAGCCGGCATCAATGCCGCGACGGGTGCGTTGCGGCCGGTGGCTGGAAATGACGGCGGCGGCGGCGGGACGACGGCGGGTACGACAGGTGCTCCAGGAGGGGGGCCGACTGCTGCTACTGTTACAATAGATTCACCAAGTCAGGGGAGGAGTGGGGATGCGTCTGGTGTATTGGCGGCGGCGACGGCGGTGGCGGAAGGTGCTGCGGGACTTGGCGCAAATGGCCTTCCTGCTTCGCATGGTTTCGGAGAGGTGGTCGCCGTTCACACCATAGCGGGGAGACAGCTGCGACAGCAGCTGGCGGTGGTGCCGTACTCCGGGGCGGGGAATTTGGGAAAGGGGGTTCTGCGGAGTGGGGGAAATCTGGAGGACAGAGATGGCAGCAGCAGCACGAGTAGTACGATACCGCTGATGGGCCATAATCTGTACGGTACGGCTGATGGGCCATAATCTGTACGGTGCCATTCGGTGGGGTTTGATCTAGCAGCGGCGGCCTCGTGGCTGGACTTCTCCCCTGGGGCGCGGTTTCGTTGTTTCACACACACACATATATATATATATATATATATATATATATATATATATATATACACACGACTCACACAGATAGTACGACAGGAGGTTTACATAGAAATAACGCACCAGCACCAAGGCGCGAGTGATAGGCGCCGAAAACCCCAACCCAAACCAGCCATGCAGGCCGTACAGACAGTACGACGATGATTCTTTGAACTAACAGCTCCCGCATTCCTTTACAGGAACAAGAAACCGCACCTCGGACACATCACCTCAGAATAATATTTTTCCTTAAATGCAGACTCAGCCATGTTACATACCCCAAACACCAAATCTCGCGCGCATGCGAATGCATGCCTTTCTGCTAAATGCATGAATACTTATGACATTTTGCTGGGACCGACCGGCCAGCTCTGAATGAAAAAAACATAAAGATGTAACCACCCATGCTAAAATGCCAATGGCCGTACAACTAACCAACCATTGCACAACTACCACAACAGAACAAGGACAGAGGGAGGAGGACCGCTCTATAGGCAGGGACTTTGGGACAATCCCAAGATGACCACTCCCGCCAGGTCATTCGCCGCCCCCTACCCCTTTGGTTCTGCTGCCGCCGCATCTTACAAGGTCAGCAGAGCGGTAATGTGGCCTGACAGGCACAGCTGGCCCAAAAGTTTCATATGTATAAGACTTCCACATCTCCACATGTACGACTCACGGCTCGTGAGTCGAGAAGCATACGGCGCTTTAGAACACGGCCGAGTGCGCGTTACAAGCGAAGGTTACAATGCAATCAGTGCGCCTACCTCCTCCACCCACGTCCTCCAAAGTCACATTGACAAGTTTAGGCCGCCTCTCGGGAGCTGCATGCACAGAAATGCTGAAGGAAAAACATTCTGAGGAGGGGAGGGGAAGTACGAACACCGAACATCGAATCCACCATCGGGAAAAAGGAAACGCTTCCCCTTCCTCCCCTCTCCTCCCCTCCCTCTTCCCCCTCCCCCCCCCCTCCTCCTTCCTACCCTCCCCCCCCGTTCTACCTTCCTCCACGTCCCGCCCGCCTCTCTTGTCGCCTCTCCCCTCCCCTCCCTCTCTCGAGATGGTGACAACACGGCTCACCGTTCAATTCACCTTCAACTGAAACACATCCTCAGCCCCCACAAGCATTGGACGCTGGACACCCGCCCATTTAGTGTGCTGAGACTTTAGGGTTTAGGCTTTAGGGTTTAGGAGGGCATCTGCGTCCTCACCAAGTACCTTTACGCCCAAGCCCCGGCGCCCGGGCCCCGCCCCGCACTCGCCCAGCTCCATTTAAGTATACAGTGGCATCTCGTCACACCGTCTCATGTGGTCTCTTCGCATGACCTCTCCGACCACACCCTCCCTGTAGCATACAACCCCCTAAACGTGGACCCGAACGCACCACACAGAGCCACACATGCTACGGAAACAAAAAATGAAGATCAAAGGTAGAGTGAATGAACATTGACCTGGCCACCCTGCGCCTCGCACATCATGCTGCAGCCGCTGCATAAGGCCCCAAACACACGCAATCAAATAATCGTACAAGCGTCGTACACACATATACATCTATATGTGTCTGTGTATGTGTGTATGTGTGCTACGGGTCGCTGTATGTCGCCACCATGGCATAGACCTCCCCGGGCGCAGTACCGCACCGTACCGTACCGCACTACAGTGTACGGCGGTGTGAGGTGGGAAAAGCCCCCAAAACACCAACCCGGCTCCAGCAGGCATTTTCGCCCGCGTGCCAAAAATCCATAGACCGCGTCCGGTCTTCCATTTCTTAATGCTGAACCTTAAAAAACATTTACATCATCACCATTACATCCTGTCATGGTAGCCAGACATCATCACTCAACGCCATCGTCATGTCTCCAGAGCTAGCTATGTCGGGGAGGAGCTATTCCGCCCACCGCCCCGTCATCCCTAAGAAGCCTAAGAACCTGATCACAGAGGCCATCCAAGCCAGCTACACTTTAAAAGCATCCAAAATCCAGCTGGCTCCAAAGATGATAAATGCACCACTGCAGCTTTAGGTCCTCTCCCATTCCTCTAGTAAGATATTTTGCTCAAATATATCAAGAGTACGATTATTTGAAGCCATCTCACCATAATAGTAAGTATTGGATTCGTTGTGTAGACTATTTTAATCTGTCGCCACATGGCAATGGCGGATATTGCATTCCATTGGGAAGCCCCCCCCTCACACACACACACACACACACAACATGGTACGGCAAACCATGGTAAGCAAGTGATCAAATAAACATTTTGATGGTGTCAATTATTTCGCGCCGCCCGCCGTTTTCCAAAAGGCTGCAAACCGAACAAACCGAAACCCCAACCCCCGCCCCGTTCTAGTGCTCGTATTTGCCGAGGGCACCCCGTGCTTGCCATTTCTTCTCCGGTCTCAACACCGCCACCACCCTCCTGACATGCTTCATTGCAGCAGCACCTCCCTCCATCGTCCTCCAGCGGCCGCCATATAACGCATAACGCCCAAAGGAACCGCAAAATGCAGAAGAAGAGGAAGAGGAGGAGAAAAAAGAAACGGAGGAGGAGCGCACGTCTTCCCAAACGTGTTGGAAGTGGCGTGTTCGAGAAATGTACGGCTTGTACGGCATGTGATGCTTAGGTGAATTTTGGGTTTAGGTTTTGAATTTTGGGTTTGGGTGAACCTGCTCGGTCTAAAATAATACTGAGAGCAGTTAAAATCTCAAGTTTTTACACAATACATCCTTTTGAAAAGGCTTGAAGGAGATTAAGCTCGTTGAATGATGTAATGCGATATGATACCGTATATCTCAATATGTACATCACACTCTTATTCTAGTCAGTTCCAGTCAAATGTTTACTTGCACCATTGTACGGCGCCGCCGTACAGAGTCATGGTAGTTCTCCAGAATCGCCGGACAGCGTGTCAGCGTGACGTCATCATTGATTCCATTGTGGTGCAAAGAACCGCCCTACTGCCTTTATATATACCTTCAGTAGTACGACACTACTCCAGGGTTTCTACGTGTTTGTCTGTCTCGTCCATTGCTGCCGCCGACGCCGACGCCGTCGCTGTGGCTGTAGCTGTCGCCGTGACTGTGGCCGCCACAACAGGCTGGGAAGACTCCGTAGAAACCTTTGCTGCTGCCGTACCGCCCCCACCGTGATGCTTCTGCCATGCCGCCGCTGCCCTTGCGACCACCGCCGTCATCACCTGTGGGCTGGAGTCCAGGACTGGCAGGAGGCTGCCGCTGACAGCGCCCGCCGCCGCCGCCGCCGCGACGGCGGCGGCAGCGCCGGCAGTAGCAGGCGCGCCCGCAACGGTCGGCGTCGCCGTCACGCGCGCTACTGCCTCTGCC
The DNA here is from genome assembly GCA_019650235.1 of Volvox reticuliferus. NCBI lineage: Eukaryota > Viridiplantae > Chlorophyta > Chlorophyceae > Chlamydomonadales > Volvocaceae > Volvox > Volvox reticuliferus. The sequence goes on along the minus strand of BNCP01000005.1, from coordinate 1,143,439 downwards.
ACCGCCGCCGCCGCTGCATCGAAGTCCTCCAGCAGTAAGGCCGCGTCATGCGCCCGACCTAATGTCGGCATGACTGGGCGAGTGAGGGCCATCATTGCGCCCACAGGCGCCCCGGTCTGCGGCAGCACCCACAAAGTCAACCGGGCGGTTACGTAAACACATTTTAGAGAATATGTAAAAAATAAAATTAATTAATTAATTAATGATGTTTAAAAAATAAAAAGCTAAACAAATATAATTTCATCCGAAGAAGAAAATGTGTATTAGAAAGAATAAAGAGTACCATATTTGCTTTAGTTTGAGAACATCGCACATACCGGACCAATACCACACATTTGGCCTAAAAGGAAGTGCGTGCTGCAACGATCCTGCATGCGTTATGGCATGAGTAAGGATATGATGTTGTACGACACCACAAGTTCCCACAAGTCCTTACCTACACAACCACCCGTGCGCGAATTGCCACCTCCCAACCACCTCCCAACCACCAGATTACAACTTACGAACCCAACGACCCACCATCGACATCTTGTCTCCAGCAGCGGCAGCCGCGGCAGCCAACGACCTCTCCATTCGCAGTAGCGCTTTCACAACTACCCGTGCACTGGGACGGGCCCGTGGGTCGGCGCTCAGGCAGCGGCGCAGCACTCGGGCGTAACGCTCCGGACACGCAGGCGAGATCTCCAGCACGTCACACGCGCGGAGGCGGTGCTGGGCGTCATCCCACAGGCTACCGTCAGCCGCTGCCGTCGCTGGCGGCGGTTGTACCGCTGAATCCGGCGGCGGTGGCGGCGGCGCCACCGCGGCGGCGACGACAGGCCCCTGCGCCCGCTGCGGCTGTTTCCTTGCCTTGTGTCTCTTGGCCCTCCAGGGAGGGGGTCCGTGGTAGAGCTCCCACAGCAGTACACCCAAAGAGTAGACGTCCTGTACGATGGGTGCGCGGGGGGGCACGAGTGTGCAATGGCGGGCGGCCGGAATGAAAGCACTTTGCCGTATGAACAGCAGTACAGGCCGCACCGGTTGCCGTATATGCGTACCAATGCTGCTGAAATGAGTACGTAAGATTCGGCTTGCGCGAGGATACCGAATGGAAATATAATTTATTGGAATACCATTAATAACCGAAATACAATTACTTGCGATCGAATCGTTGAAACGACGTTCATTAACGCCCACATCTCACCGCAGCCAGACTCAATGTGCCGTGCTCGACCACTTCCGGGCTCTGGTAGTACGGCGTACCGTGATGAACCTGTGCCGTTGCCGTACACACATTCACACACGCATATCGGAAAAAAAACATGACAATGAAGAATACGGACATGACTGACAACTTCCATGCTGTACACGTACGAACAAACAACATTCCGGCCCGCATATATTTGCTTTCAGTGATGCTTTCAGTGATGCCGGTGGTGGGTGTACGGGAGCCCGGCGGAGAAAATCGGTGGTTTCGGAGCAGTCAGCGGATGAGGGTGAATGGGATGAGGCTGTCCCGAAATACAGTACTACTGGGGCGTACAAGGTAGGGACCGTCCGCCAGTTAGGTAGTGGCCACCCACGGGTGAAGCATAACCCCCCATATCCCCCCTATATTATTATAATATTATATCGGTTATATTGGTTGTATCGGTTATATTGGTTGTTCATCCACAGCGCCTACACAGGGAGGGTAAGCTCACGTTCTTGAGTTGCTCCTGCCCCTGCTCCAGGCGCATGCTGAGTCCGAAGTCGGACAGCTTGGCCAGCACGGGCACGTCCTCCATGCTGGTCTTCATCAGGAGGACGTTGTTCGAGGAGAGGTCCCCGTGGATGATGTTGCGGGAGTGAAGGTACGCGACGCCGCTGGCGATACCCAACCCCGTGTGAACCACGAGGGACAGGTCGGCGGGCAAGACCACCTCCGGAGGCCCTGCCACCGCAGGCGGCAGCGGCGGCGGCGGCGGCTGCACTGCCGCGACCGTGGCCGCTGCTGCGGCCGGCCGCGAAGGTGATGGCGGTGCTGGAAGTGTGACCGATTCGCCGCCGTCGCTGTTGTCGCCGACGGTTGGCTCGATGGTGGACTCGACGGTTGCGTTGGTGGTCATGGTGTCGATGACCGTGGATTCCACCAGGCCGGAAGTCAATGGCCGGCGGAGGCCGTGTACGACATTACTTTGCGCCGTCAGCGTTGAGACCTTAGCCTCCGCCGCCCTCGCGCAGCCGGGGTGCTGTGGCGCTAGGAGTGATTCGTCGCCGATGAGGTCAATCGCTGGTGGTGCCGCTGCCGCTGCCGCGGCGACGCCGCCCCCGCCCCCGCCTCCGCCTCCGCCTCCGCCTCCGCAGGCTTCATTTGTCAACGACGCCTTCACGGCGGCATTATTTTCTTCTCTATTGCCGGATGCGACAACGCCGAGGTGCTTGCCGATCATCACGAGCGTCTGCACGTACTCTACGGAGTCGGAGCGTCGCTCGGAGGCTGCATCAGGATTCTTACCGGTAGCGGCGGCTCCGTCAGCGGCGGCCCCGCCGCCGCACCTGCCAGTCCACTTCATCCCGCTGTGGCGAAATATTTTGCCTTCATCGACGGCTTGACGCAAAGTGCCGCCGTCACAAAACTCTGCAGGTCGTACACGTAAAAGGCCCGAAAGGACATATATCCCATTACTTTAGCCGTACGTTATAGAAAAAGTAGTTTGCCGTTGGAAACATTTTGCAATATGCGATAAAGACTGCACATGAGCCAAGTAGGTGTGCTTTCAAAACTGAGGGTTTGTTACTGTTAGTTAATTTCGTTAACATGGACCACTTCGTCCCCGGCCCATATCTACCACGTCCACGCCGCGTGCTTTGCAGCAAGCGCAGAAAAAGAGTGATCGGGAACATGCGCCGTACCCCGCTGCCCTCGCGCGCCCCGAAACCGTAATCTCCGTACCTTGAATTAAGTACAACCGCCAATCCGTTACCGGGGCGTTGTTCTTTTTGAGGCGCAGTCGCGGGAGCGAGGCCATCATGCCCTTTCGTAGTGCGATGCGGCGAACGGGAAGGGTGGATGCAGCGGCGGCGGCGGCGGCGGTGGTGGTGGTGGTGGTGATGGTGATGGCGGCGGCGGTGTGGCTCGGGTTCTCATCACCATCGCCATCTGCGACGGCAGCGGCGGCGGCGGCGGCGGCGGCGGCAGCGGGGACCTTGTCGTGCTGATGGTCATCTCCGCAGGCCCTTGCGATCGCATCGTCTACCGTCGGCGCCGTCGGCGCCGTCGGCGCGGCGAGGCATTTGCGCAGCGGCGGCGGTACGGGTAGCGGCACTGGGTGCGCCCTGCGGCGGCGAACGTCGAAATCGTCCGACGAGCTGTCGTTCATTTGCTGCAGCAGCAGGAGCAACATTGAGACGAAACACAGCAGCAGCAGTAGCACCTGTGAGTCGCGCTTCACGTTTTTACCGACACATGTACGGCGGTACGGCGGCATGGGGTGCCCTTCTGCTGCCGATGACCCCTCGTCATCAGACGCTTATCAACAGCATGGCGGCCAGCAGCTTCCCCTCCCGCACTATTTCTCCCCCCATGCTCACACACACATACACACACATACACACACATACACACGCACTACCTCAAGCTCACGGCTTCCTCAGCCTTTCGTGACAGCATATTCAAGCCCACACGCAGCCCCTCATCCCCATTGCGGGGGGGGGGACGGAGGTTATTTATGCAGTCTTTCTGTACATCATCAGGTTTGACCAGAGCTGCCCAGCTAGATATATAACACACAAACACTTCCTTGTTGTGGCCCAGTGCTTTCTATAAACCCCTCCTCCCCCCTTCCCCGCCTCCTCCCCGTGTCTTCTTCATAACATTGCACACTCAAGATCCACATCTATCCCCCCCCTGTACGTCATTAGACTTCCGTACTGCTTTCGTTTCTGCTTCTATTCACGGCCCTAGTGGCGGCGGCCACCACTTAGTTCACGTTCAAGCATTTCTTCCACGTTGCGGACGTGAGTGGTGGACTCGAGGCCAACCACCATCTTCCGACCATCACGGTCAGTCATGCTTTCTGCAGCACCAGCACCAGGACTCGTTTATCTCTCGTCTATTCCCCCCCTCCTTTTCTCCCTTCAAAACACACCTCCCAACACGACCCTCTCCCCAACACACACACACACATACACATACACACACATACACACACACGCACACACCTGCAGTACGTCGTCAAACATGGTGTGTCTCTTCGCCGACTTGAGGTAGAAGTGGTGGGTGGCGACTACGTTCGGGTGGTGCATGGTGCAGCAGAAGGCCGCCTCTCGAATGCACCGCTGCCGAGCCACCTCACCGCTCACATGCGGCGGAGCGCTCTCGCTGAAGACCATGGTCTTGATAGCCACCTGCGTGTGGTTTGTATATGTCCGTGCGTGTGCATGTTGGTTTCGGAGGTTTTGGGTTTTTGGGTTTCGGGACATGGGGGAAACAGCCTTCAGGGGAAAGGGACAGGGGTATACCACAAGGGTGTTTTCCTGCGTGCTTTGCGTGCGTGTCCTACCTTCAAGCCGTGCCACATGCCGCCGTACACCACACCAAAGGCTCCGGAACCGCAAATCTCTGTCATCTGTAGGGAGTTGAGATGATGGGGACAAGCTTATGGGCATCATAGAACATAAGGCCTTGCAATACAAAACAGAGTTGCTGCGTAAATGCTACGTTGTGTTCAACTAATTGTCCAACCAACCCAACCGCTTCTCCATATCATGTATACCTCAGGCCCCATTCGAGGGCCCGATCGGCCATTTCCCGCAGAATTGCCGTACAATTCCAGTACTCACATGGAGATTGAACTCGGCGGCTTCAGCATTCACGCGCTCCAAAACATCCGCTATGTCATCGGGACTCAACTTGTTCCCTGTACGGCAATAAAGATGATTGTACGACACAATGAGGCGGGCATGAGGGACTGCGTTGCAATTGCGTGGCCGGCCGCCAGGCTCTTTGTACATCAATGTCCCCCCCTCCCCCATAAGCTCCACCTTAGCTACGTCAATCCAAACCGTGTCGTCGCCATAAGACCCACGAACCCTTCCAAAGTTACCTTCCCAAGCCAATTGCTGTCACCGTACAAACGGCTGCCCTTACCGCGCACTAAGTCCAGCTCAAAAACCGGGTCGTCAAACGAGTCGTACAGAGGTCTCCGAAGCTGTACGGCTGCCGTACCGCTGCCGGCGCCGCCGTTGCTGCGCACTAGAGGCTGTCCATTCGCCGGCGCCATTCCGCCTTCGCCCCGTTCCACATCAGCCCGGCGCGTCGTGGTGGCGCCAATCATGCCTCCTGAAAAACGTGTACGAATGCCGTACATGACGGATGCGATTACGACAATCCCAACCATGATGCTTGCCCCTACCGCCACCAGTACAATCTGCCACGCCGTTAGGCGGCCACCGTCGGCGGTGGTGCCTCCCCCCGTGCCGTCGCCACTGTTGTCAATACTGTACATTGATGCCGACCAGCTGCCGTACATACCAGACCAAACTGAAATGGAGACGTACTTCCCTCGCATCCCAGGCAATAACAGCGAGTCGAAGGTCAGTGACGCAATGACCCTTGGGGCGGCGTCATTGCCGGAGCCGTTGTTGCTGCTGCTGTTCGACTGTACGGAAATAGGACGCTGTACGGCAGAAACAGACGATGCCTGTGCACAGAAAGTACGGGGGAATCGGGGGGAAAGGACGATGTCATTAAACGGGAGATGAAACACCAATAATGAAAAACAGGACACTAAAATGAGTTTGAAAAATACGTGTACGACAATCTTTCAGCAAACCCACCTCAAGGTACACCACCAGCTCCGAGAAATACGGAGCAGATGCTTGATGACGCTTGCAGATGCTGTCGTACTGCTGTAGCTCCATTGCCGGTACGACAATGGACACGCTCTCCAACTCCAGCATGATGGTGCGCCTGTACGGTACGGTACGGTACGGTATGGGCCGGCCATTCGAAAGCACGGACCGGGACGATCCGCTCGCGGCAAGTTATGATAGTTAAAGAGGTGGTCAGAGGTGGTTGGGGGTGGTTGGAATGCAAGTACGCATTACCAGAGACAAGCGACTGTACATTTCGCTCTTACATCGTCCAGCGCAATAAAAGCATATGACATAACTTAACAACATCGAGATTCCATAGGGCTTATATATAGGGTTTATATATTAGGGTTTATATATATCATATAATCATATCATAATGATATATAGCTCCATTTATTAGTTCCATTTTATTTTTCTATGATATATGTCATATATATCTTATATATCATATAATCTTGGAAAATGGAACTCACCTGACGAAATGAAAAGCCCACAGCAGCGCCGTCGCCTTTGGCAGGGCCGACCTGGGGTTCTGTCCGGTCCCAGTCAATGCGGCTGTGGGGGCGGTTGTGGTGGTTTTGGTGGTTGTGACCCAGGCAGTTGGCGCGGGCGTTAGTGTTGCGCTGTTGAGATCCTCTTCGCTGATATCCTCGTGGACGTTGAGTCCCAGCAGTGTCAGAAACCGGATGGACAAGGTGGTGCCGGCTTCCTGAAGGCGGGCGTGACGAGGACGGGGAGCGGGGTCGGGGGATATGCGGGTGTGAGCGCACAAGGCAGCCGGGAAACATACGCCACTGCGAGGTGGGGGAGCGGGTGACAGGGAGGAGGAGGGGAGGGAGGGGGTGAGCGAAAGGGGGGGAGAGGGGAGGAGGAAGGGAGGGGGGAAAGGGGGAGAATACGGGGGGCTGGAGATATGAGAGTGATCGTGATGATGAGCTGGCAGACTTCGAACCACCTTAAACGTGCCGCATTGGGTAATGAAGGTCACAGCCACCCGCCCACAAAAAGGGGGGGAGGAGGTGTGACGGAGGTGGGGAGAGGGGAGACGGAGGGTGGAAACGACGGGCCACCTTCACCATGACTCAAGGCGTTTTTGTCACTATTATTTTCCTCTGCTTAAGGTCAAGATAGCAAGCAGGCACAACACGTGGTGCGCGCCCGAATGCCGTACAGGCAAACACACCACGCATTACACACCCGACGTCATTCCTCCCCATTCCTCCCCACCGGCCCACGAGGTAAGGGTGATGGCGGCTGTTGGACCCACCATCGCAAATGCGTCAGTCCTCCCCGACAAGTCCAAGGTGGTGGTGACGTCAGGTAGGCCCATCAGCATTAGGGCGGGTCCCGTGATAGGCACCGGCGCCCCCGTCGGCCAGCACGGCGCCAGGCTGATGTTGGCACCGAGCACAAGTACCCACGGGGAGTCGCCAGAGGGGGTTTTGCGTACGGCAGTCAGGAGATCATTGCATGTGTATACCATTCGGAGGTCCTGTGGGGATAAAAGCGGCGGTTGATGCGGCGTAGCTTTAATGGCGAGGCAAGTGCGAGGTCACTGTACGGGTTTAGGGTTTTAAGGTAATGTTAATCATGTGACAGTTTGAGTCTAAAGTCTTGTTGTCCAAGTTTAGTTCAAACATATTTAATCCAAAAGGTAAAAGCACACGTACATCACGCCACGCCACACACCGGGCATGCATGTACGACAAGTGCAGCGTACGACATACCGTGAGGTACAAAGAGAGCCCCAGGTAAGTCATGATGAAGCTGTTGGGTACGGTGGTGTCATACACACGTGGCAGGCTCGTCAAGATGACGTTACGCCACAACGTGTGCGGAGAAGAAACATTCAGCCACATGAGCTGGGAGGGCGATACGACACCCTGGCAGTAGCAGTAGCAGTAGCAGTAGCAGTAGAAATTTCAGTAGTGGCGAAAGGAGGGCGGAGCAGTGGCGCTGGGCGTCGGAATCCCAGGCAGTAGCGGAAATTACAGTGTGTCAGAGATGCGTGCACAAAAGGCCCTCAAGATCGAATAAAGAGCGGTTAGCAGTTAAGGATGTAACGAATGTAACGGAGTAACCGTGCGCATGGGTGCTTTGGGGGAAGGTTTGGGTTTGTGGGGGAAGGAGAGAAGGGAAATAACCCGAGCCCCCAGCGATTCCAAGGTCACCTGGAAGGACGGAAGGACTGTCGTGACGTTACCGTACACAGCACTGTTCGACAGCGCCTGCGCCATGAAGTACGACTGTAGTACGGATCCCCCCAAACGGGATAGATTCACGGCACGGTTGGGGCGGGGTTGGTTTGAGTTGAGGTGGGTGGGGTGGGTGGGGTGGGTGGAAGCAGCGGCGGGACCAACGGGCCCAGATGCGGCTTAGGGTTTCGGAGCGTTATCATACAGGGTACGGCAACAGTAAAAACGGCGTATTATTGTATCCCTTGCGTATTTCTTGCCTTCAAACAAAATTCCTTACTACTGATGAAAATGTATGTAGGATGAACTTTTAAACTTATTTACGAACCTTTTCCCTCCCTGTAGTAAAAAAACCTGAAATCACAAAAGAAAGATATTAAAATACTAAATTAGCACAACAACGTCAATCATTAAAGCAGTAAACTTAGCGTCGACATAATTACAACTATTTCTGCACTACGCGCATTCAACATTCGCGGGCAACCCCCACTGGGCCCCGTACAACCACGCGCCGATCCATGTGGCATCAAACAGCACCCACCAGCCTCTGTGGAAGAAGCCCAGGAAGGGCCGCCAACGACCCCCCCCCGCTCCGAAACCTACACCACATGCCTCTGCTTCGCGGCCCCGAGATGACTTCCTCCCCCAAGGCCCATCCCCTTCCCCACACTCACTCCCCACCAGCCCAGACCCAAGCCCGAAGAGACACGAAAAACAATCGTCACGCGTGTGTATGTGTGTTCTGTCGTACGAACTTGGGTAGCGCAAACTCCAACTCCCCACCCACCTGCCATTTGAACTCATCCTTTGTCAGCACCAGAGAGCTGTTCTCCAGTATCAGTCGGGACCTGCGAGGTGGGGCAAACGATTCGACAGGTGGCTGAGGTCCGCGAAGTCACATTGCAGCCGAGGCCATCAAGATCGACATGCAAATTTGGAGAATCCTCATCTGGATTTTCGTTACTAGTCTTAAGATGTATGTTTGCACTACGCTGTTTCTTTCAAGATTTGCCTTATCCTAATCCTTCAACTTTTTGGATTTAACACATACTGGCACACAGACTGACAGACAGACAGGCAGGCAGGCAGGCAGACAGGCAGGCAGGCAGGCAGGCCAGCCCAACGGAGCAGTTGTATTGCTGTCCCCCCCCATGGAGCAGAGCAGCAGTGCCCGGAAAAAGGAGACGCACATGATGGGCTTCCCAGCCATGCGCTGCCGACCTCGTAGCTCCGTCTCTACCCCCTACCCCCCTCTTCCCCCAAAGGACCTCGCATCCCAAGATTTGTCATATAGCTATATTTATATTTACATATAAGTAAAGGTTTGGCACTCGGCTGCAGTTATCGTATTTTTGCCTCCCCTTCCCTCCCCGCCATACCCCTGCAGCCTCACCGATTGGCTATGTCCACGTCCACTGCCCAAACCGCACCGGACAGCAGGCTCCTGGGCATGTTGCTGCCCAGTGTGTCCGTCGCCAGATTGTAGATCTCCAGACACAGAAAACGCAGCATGGCACCTCCCTGGACTGCCATGATGGAGATCGCGCCGTTCAGATTGACCGCGGTGACGCGGTGGCAATCCGTACCGGAGATCGTCGTGAACGGGCGCGTCAGAACGGGATACGCAGCCTCCCAGACCCATGGGTCGAGGCTTATGTTGGCAGTGAGTGTAATGTGGAGTCGGGACGGAGAGGGAGGCAAGGATAACTTGCCACTGGGGTCCTTGTACGTTAAGATCGAGAGCAAGTCATTTGGCGATGCGGCGGTGAGGGTGACGCAGGACGGGGCCGAAAGAAGGGCGGTGGTTGGGGTGAGGAGGCTGGTGGAGCTCGAGGAGTCGGGTGACAAGGACGAATAGTCGCAAGTGATGGTGACGTTGGAGCTTGTGAACTTGCCGCCCGTGAAGGATGAGATGGTGACTGACCAGCCGCGTGACTGCAGGGACGAGGTGTGGAGGGCAGGAGAGGGAAATCGAAAGCAGGTGAAAAAGGAGGGATGGGGTTACCGCACTGGGTTAGTGCTCCCTGGACCTATACCATGCGACATGATTGGGTTTGGTTTGGTTTCGGAGCCGGGGAAAGGTAGGGTGTGAGGGCATTGGGGAAAAAGGAAGCGGGTGGCGGGGTCGCGGGGTCGATAAAAAGTGCTAGGGTTATCCGTATCAGCAGATAGGATTTAGACGTCAAAAGATGGGAAGGAGGATAGGATATGGTCAGGAGTTGGGGCTCGCAGACTGATGTAATTTTATGTGATGTGATGTGACGCATGAGAAGCCATATCGGAAAGGATCACGGGAAGGAAAACCGGTCCTTATGGACTGCTACATCGCACGTCTGGTTCCGTGAGGGTGCTCTTAAAGGGCGTGGTTTGGAAACAGTGTTGTATACATGATATTGTATTCGCATGGCCTACTGGTGGATGATTCTTGTGGACTGCCCTAAATGGTGAAAGACACGGGGCGTGGGTGATGGACGTCCTCATGGTGTACAAGGAACAAGTGTTGCCAACCGTTGGATATTGGGGTGTTACACTGTGGGCGACTCGCCCTACAAGGGCGAGCACCAAGGGGCCTGACCGGACCGAGCCACAGCGCAGGGGAGGGGCACGTGGCTTTGTCTGTCTGTCCTGCCACGTGCTCCCCCTCTCACTCGGACCAGCTAGAGCAAAGAAAGACTCAGAGGCTCTAGCCTGGCCACTAACAGAGCACTGAGGAGCACCACGAAAACACGGAAAGAACTGGGGACAACTAACTGCACAAAGAAGGGGACCACTCTCCTCCAACACAAAACTGACCTAGCAAGAGCCTGGCAAAGACACGCAGAAGCCCTCAGAGGAGAGACGCCAACAGGAGAGCACACTCAAACACAGCCAAGAAGGAAGAATCCCAGCTAAAGACGTTGGATATGTTTGTTGTAACGAAACGAGCTTTCAAAGCCCAAGTTTTGATCATGAGTGCATCGCATTTGCATAGTTAGGCAACATATCATTTGCACGCTTTAATGAACTTCGCGGCGAGGTCCAGCAAACCCTTCCTCACCGAAATCCATGGCGCAGGCTGTAGGTCACAAGCCATTTTGGCGAATTGTATCAAGGATGTGCATGATGGTACATCTATGAGCAGATCCTCCAAGTACCAGTTCCCCGCAAAAGAGCCGTTTGTGACCAAAGCAAGCGGAACTGTCGGCGTCGGAGCTGCGAGCAAGACGTTCCTCAAACTCGCCCGACGTAACGTGACATACGTAGCTGCGCGTATGGCATAAAGGAGGCATACATGTTCATAACCCGTGAAGAAACAGCCGCTAAGGACTGCGTGACTGTACCCATTACTATACGCGTCCAAGACGCGAAGCGAATCCTAAAGCCTCCGTAGCTCTTTACAAAGGAGGCTTATTCAGTCACAAACCTGTAAAGTCCGCTGCGATAGGCTGGTAATTCGCATCCCAAACAGTTTCAGGACCTTGGCCTTCAAGCAGAAGGCCCAAACCGTCCCCTGAGGAAGGCGGAAATGAAATTGGAATCGCCCCAGCAGCTACAGAGCAGCAAATGTTGAAGGCGCCGAGCAGCAGAACCAGGAATATCAACATCGTCAGAATCAATCGATATCAATCTTGCGGTCGTTGTATCCCATATTCAAAGATAAATGTAGGTTTTGTAACGCCTAAGCGAGTCCTGCGCTTCAGCTAAAAGAGCCAAATATAAAATTAGTAAGCACCCGTACACCCTTCGCGAACCGAATCTCCACCTCCAGTACAGAGCTCCCGTAGCGAGCGCTTACTAAGATCCAGATTTCTTACATAAAACTTCAGGATTCAATATTATTATCGCACTTCATTCAAAGTACGTGGAAAGTGTACCGTACGTTCTAACTTCTCTTGTCTGGTATTTCGGTGACCAACCTCCAATGCACCGGAGTTTTGAAGCTGCACAGAGGTTTGCGCCGTTATCATTTTATTGTCTTCTTCAGTGATGCTGAAACCGTAAGATTCGCCAGCAAGTGCTGGGGCAATCATGTCCATGTACCGGTATGCGCATACGTCAGCAGTGCATCAATGAAAACCCTATTATAGATTAAATGTACATTAATCATTGATCTTAAATCCGTGAAAGCGTTGGTGTTCAGAGAGCTCCAACGGAGCGCGGCGGAATCAGAGACCCCCTTCTGGTTTCCGGGATTCCCGCTGGACCCATACGAAATCGAGTTAACCCTTATAGAAAGTCCGGTACATCAATCTATATCTTTCCAGTCCCCCAAAGTTGTAGTGCGATGCTGATTTTAGCCTGTTGTTTAGCCTGCAATCAAGCATCGCTGTCTCGCCGTGCCTCGCAAGATACCTTGGAAGACTGTGACACTTCCGGGCCTTATTTCTTTCAGCTTTCGATCCAGGTGAAAATGATATACGCTGATGGCTACATCTCTGCTGCATGGTTGGTGCCCTGGGCTGCAGCACTCTTGTTCATGGCATGTAGAAGGCCCCCTACGGCCCCTGCATGCATGCATCAGCAGGTCCGTGAGAAATCAAAACGCGCCAAGCGGGGTCTGCCGACTACCCACTGACACAAGCTGCTTAAGTCTATAATGTTGCTCTTTTAAGTCTATAATGTTACTCCTATGAATAGTCGTGTAAGTAGTGGGAGAGAGGTATTAGAAGTGCGTGGCTCCAAGCCGTAATCGCAGAAACCGTAGTGATTGATTGAGCGCTCTCGTGTGTGCGTTCTTTTATTTACGAGAAGTGTCGCACACCAGTCAGCTGCACAACTGTCTCCCAACCCTTTGTAACGGATTATCTCAGACGGATAATCCCCTGCCACATTCTGTCCTGCCAGGATCTGTTTGTGGCGTTGTGGTCTGATGTCTTCTGACTCCCTCCCTCCCTCCCTCCCTCCCTCCCTCCCTCCCTCCCTCCCTCCCTCCCTCCCTCCCTCCCTCCCTCCCTCCCTCCCTCCCTCCCTCCCTCCCTCCCTCCCTCCCTCCCTCCCTCCCTCCCTCCCTCCCTCCCTCCCTCCCTCCCTCCCTCCCTCCCTCCCTCCCTCCCTCCCTCCCTCTCTCCCCGTACAGCAAGTGTCGCGGCAGCACCCCAAGGACGAGCAAATCTGATGTCTGCGGTGCTACCGAGACGACACAAAGATTGGACCCAGGTAGGGCGTCAAGGCATAGCGCAGGCGCGGGCTGAGGATACTGGCTGAGATGCGGGCATGTCATAACGGCGATGCAGCTGCGGGATTCGGTGTGGCAGCAGCGCTTGTAGGGCGAGGGGGATATACAAAAGATGCAAAAGTACAATGACCAGTGGGGAACTTATCATCATCAATGCTGCTCTACACATAGAGCTATAGTGCAGCAGCCTTAAAAGACGCTGAGCAAAAGGAGTTACGTGACTGGAAACGGTTTTTGAACAACAGTTAGAGCATCTAACTATTCTCGACGATTGCAATTAAGACGGCATTGCTAGGACAGCACGGCATGTACGACGCGGTCGATGGGCCGGTCGTGCGGTCGAGGCCAAGTCCAAGTTGATGAGAAGTTTACGCCGTCCTGAAGCATTCAAATCTTATTTTTCTCTGAATGTCTCGTTATCGCTTTGATAACAGTTGCGCTTTCCATAATTAATCCCTTTGCTAGCACAAATCTTTTACCATCTTGACGAGCACCAGCTGAAATGGCGTCCGAGTTTACACCAGAAGAGCTTGCACTTGCTCAGGTATATTTTTTATACAGTACGCAAAGTCCTCGGGCATCGTGCTTGCCATTGCCTGTCGGCGTCGACAGTATCCTTGCCGTTATCCTACTATCGTCTTATCCATAGCAACAAATGAAATGCACTTGTTTTCCTATTGGTTACTGTGCAGCCAGACCCGCCCGAGACAGCCAAGATCGAAGCGTGGTACATGGACGATTCCACAGACGACCAGCGATTGCCGCACCGGTAGGCAAATTGATGATTTAAATTTAATAATTATAGCTATGCGCCTGCCGCCAAGCTGTCGTCGATTGTTCACGCCCTTTGGTGCCGTACAATGTGGGCGGCTGCACCAGGTGGACTATAAATGCTTGCTTTGTTTCCATTTTTTTCTTCTGCGGCCATTCTTCTTTGCCATCAAAACTCACGAGTCTTAGGCCCTGCTTTCCCGTACTAAGAAAACTTCCCAGCCTGGTGTCGATGTCCTCCATCCCTCTCGCACTTCGTTTCCCCTCCTCTGCCTTCTCCTTGTATGTATGACATAACCTTTCAGCTAGGTGTTCGCGTCGTCTGCGCCAGGCCCTTTGGCATTTGCACTTACCTGCGCGTCGATACGCAAATTTCCGTTGTCCGTTAGCATTGCAGTTGCACCTGTTGGCTATCTTGGCCTATCTCAGTTCCGCTTTGTTGTGACGACGCGCAGTCGCCGTTGTTTGGTGTCCCACCTTTCCTGCAGCCCCTCCCACATCTTCTCCCGCTCCTCTATCACATTCGTCACACGGACAGATGTGTCGTACATGTTACATACGTGGTTGCCTTGCTGAAAACCGTCCCAGACTCGTATTTCGCCTCTCCTTGCAGTTCGTTGCTAACCTCTGAGTGGTTGTTTTCGTACAACTTAAAACAACCTTCATACCTTGCTGCGACCCCCTCGTCAATCAGTATCACGTTGTCCTCCAGACTTCATAAAAATTCACAGAGAGATGATAATGCGTATGTGCTTATAAAACATGAATTAAACAAGGGATGTAAGGACGCCGGTCCATGAAGCAAGAGACATTACCTCTGCCATCGTCCGCTTAAGTAATTTTGCTCGGTGCCCGTTTACGGTCATGCCGTACATGATCGTGTCGTACATGTCCACATGCCAGCCAAAATCCCGACGAGCCCTGCCCGCTCTCCAAACTCCGCGAGCTGGGCGTCCTGTACTGGAGGCTGGACGCCGACAAGCACGAAACGGATCCGCGACTCGCTGCCATCCGTAAAGTGTACAACTATTCGTACATGGTACGATTCCTACGAATGTACGGAAATATACGGAGGCAGGAGAAGTGCTTGACTCTGATATGGAATACCGGTATACCGGCACATTTCATATAACCCTCCCTGGATAGCGCGTGTTTTTGTACTCCACCCGTTAGAAGCTGTGCGTGGCATGATGTGATAGTCCATTAGACATCAACACATCAACACGCAACAGCCTCCATATTCGGATACAATTAAAAATATCTGCTTCCAGCGCTCGTACTTGTCGTATGTATTTTCGATAGATTCCGGGGGGGTTTGAGGAGGGTTCCCCTCGTCGTTACTTTAATAAGTAAATATTTTAATAAACTATTAAATATTAATTGTGTACGTATTTATTATGATGAGCATTGTGGCATTATTGTGTGTACGGTCATCGCACAGGAGATTGTAAACATCTCGCCAACAACGCTGCCGAACTACGATGAGAAGATCAAGATGTTCTACGAGGAGCACATCCACTCCGACGACGAGATTCGCTTTGTGTTGGATGGCTCAGGTATGTTTTATGGCGAACGTACATACACTCAAAAGTATTATCTATGCCTTATTAACCATAAAAAGTACGTTGTCGTATTTGTTATGTTTTTATCATGCGGACACGTTGAGTGGTAACACGAATTACGTCACCCTCAGTCACACTCTCTCGGACCTTTTTTCCATACAGTATAGTGTTGTTATTATTAATTGGGTGCGTGCCACATGGAGTACTTCGTTTATTTTCTCTGCAGGATACTTCGATGTACGGGATTTGGACGATCGTTGGATTCGGATCGACTGCCGTAAGGGTGATCTGATCGTACTGCCGGAGGGCATCTACCACCGCTTCACCTTGGATACCAACAATTACACCAAGGTATTACATAAGCACTTAGTCGCAACATTCACACTTTGTTTTACATATGGAAAATGTACATATATAATGTCATCATCACCATCAAGATATATGATAATAGTATAACAACATGGTGTCTCAATGATTAGTACATATTATTACACATATTATACACTAGCTTGCCCCATACTATCTATTTGCAGACCTCATGTTTGGCGGCATGGCCGAGTTGTCCTTTGCCTCTTGCCTCTTGGTAGCCAAACGAATATATAGTTACAAAGTCCGGTGGTATAAAAGAGCTAACCCCAAGTAAAAAATGATGGATTAAAAAAATGAATCACCCTCGCAAACTAGACTGCTATCCACATAACATGCGAGGATGTTTAATAGTATACTATCTAGGAATGTCCTCATCAACAAATGGAGGGAAAAAACAATTTTCAGTGAAACAATTTTTGTGGCCGCTGGCTTTTATAAAAAATGGCCGCTGCAGGAATATTGTGACGTGTAGCTGGATAGGCATAATATGTCGTATTCTACGATGACTGGAAGCATCGGTTTGAGGTTCCTTTATTTGTTCAGCATTATTCCGTACAATGCACCCTCTGATCTTTATGGACGATAAACCACCCTCGCGCGCACGCGCGCACACACACATACATAAGTAAATATAAAATAAAGAAATCTCTTTCTCTCTCTCTCTCTATATATATATATACATTTTACGGAGAAAAAATATTTACGGGAAAAGTCTTTTCCGGATTAATATTAGTATTTACATTGCATAGATAAAATTAATGTGTGCATGAAATGAAAGTTGATTACTAGCTACTATGTGTAAGTATTAGCTTTGGATACCCGGAATAGAATTAATGCATAAATTTATTTATTTATTTTTGCGGATGTATTAAACAGATACAGTTTCAAGCGCGATTTCATGAATTATTGCTCAACGCCAAACGCCAAACCCTAATGGAAACGAAGCTTCCCGCACAACCTATAATCGATTACATGAAGGCCTTTATAATGCAACAAATCAAGTGAACTAACCTAATTACCCCGAACACAACCAGAACGAGGGCCTTAGGTACGCTCGTACGAGTGATATCGGCGCCTGCTGTGTACCGCCTCACTCCAAGCTCTTGGCTAGCCGGTGGTTGGTGCCGCGCGCTTAACCAACCGATTGAATGTCGTTAAATAAATTGTACATATGTGTATATATATATGTATAGGCTCTTGCTAGTTCAGTTTTGTGTTGGAGGAGAGTGGTCCCTTTCTTTGTGCAGTTAGTCGCCCCCTGTTTTCTTTTGTTCCCTCCTCGTTTTCGTGGTGCTCCTCAGTGCTCTGTTAGTGGCCAGGCTAGAGCCTCTGAGTCTTTCTTTGCTCTAGCTGGTCTTAGTGAGAGGGGGAGCACGTGGCAGGACAGACAGACAAAGCCACGTGCCCCTCCCCTGCGCTGTGGCTCGGTCCGGTCAGGCCCCTTGGTGCTCGCCCTTGTAGGGCGAGTCGCCCACAGTGTAACACCCCATATATACAGCTAATCGACCGATACATTGACCAGCCATGCATTCCTGGAACTCGACTGACTCATAACTCGGTGGTCGCCGGCACTAACCCCCCTTTCATTCGAACTTTCTTATATCTGGCTGATGATGTGATCACCTTCATCAGTTTATCACTTACCTGCCCGCCTGCACAAATGTTCTTACATCCGTGCTTACGTATGTATATTGCCTGTTCAGGCCATGCGTCTGTTCGTGGGGGCGCCCGTCTGGACGCCATACAACCGGCCCCAGGAGGACCACCCATCTCGTTCGAGATACCTAGAGAAGTTTGCCGCTAAGGAGGCGGCTGCAGCGGTTGGCGCCTAGGTAGGTGCAGGTGGATGGCAGCCGCTAGCTAGTGTGTCGGCATCCAACACACTACTACTGACAGCAGCTGGTGGTGGTGACGGTGGACGTGGTGGTGGTGGTGGTGGTGGTGGTGGTGGTGGTGGCGGTGCTGGTGCTGGTGCTGGTGCTGGTGGTGGTATGTAGCAATATCGATGTCGGTGGCCGAGGTGGACAACACTTTTATTTATGTAAGGACACATGCGTAGTGGCGAGAAGGGTGAGAAGGCAGGGAAATAAAGGGCAGGACCCGCTGCATCCTCCGTACAGGCAGGCCGGTAGTTAATAAGCCGCACGTATGAAGTTCAAAACCGTTTCAAAGACAGCAGAAGATCTCAGCACAGTGCGACGCATGAGGCCATTCACCGGTGAGGTGAATCCAGAAGGCCGATTGCAGTCGGGTGTAACGGGGGACTTCGCACCCCAGCATCACGCGCTATTGCACCAGTGTTACATCGGGTGCCCTGCTGAGCCGTCCGACTGGATTCATCAGGAAGACTGCTTTTATTGGGGTACGGCAAACGGCCACATGACGTGCCAATGTCGTCAATGTGTAACGCCAGAAGATAATGTAGACGTCATGAGTCCAACACACAGTGGGCAATACCATGCAAACTAGCTACTGCCCAAGCGCCTGCCGAGGAAGGCACAACAGCGACCCCTAGCTACTTGCACCATCGCGAATGAAGGAGCACTGGCGTCCACTGATGAGGCACTGCAGGGCGGGAGCATTGCTTACCATAAAATGGCCAGGCAGGCTCGCCGATTCCGTTCGTCACTAAGCGAAGCGATGGCGATTGCAGCAAGCAATCCACCCCAGCCACAATGCAGCCCCTCGGTCCAGTGAGGCTTGAGCCCTACCAAACAAAGTGCGGTATAAGTTTTGAGTAAGTTTATGTAAGTTTAGGATAAGTCAATCTTAGCCCTGTAAGTTTGCTAAACCAGACTTATCTGTAAGTTTCTTGCTTATCTTGACTTAGGCAGGCAAACTTTTGGTGACTTTACTTAAACTTACAAACTTATCCAAAGCTTACAATAATGTAGTTTGTGACTCTTTATTTTATCACACTGTAAAATAACAACTTAGGTCAGCGGACAACATAAGTACGGGCTAAGATCCCTGTAGTTTAGTCGTCACAGGTTTAGTTCGTGCCCTGTAATCTTAGCCCTGTAACTTTGCTGAACTGGACTTATCCCTACGTTTCTTACTGAGTTTGATTTATAACTGATCTTTGTGTTAAATAAGCTCAGAAAGATTTTATGTGTGTGTCCTATTTAATAAATATACGAACTTATCATATTCGTACCAGGATATTTAAAAGTATGATAAGTTAAGGGGAAGACTATCCAGCCAAGTCACTAAGAAATGGCATGTCTTAGCAGCAGGAATGGTAACCCTTATAAGTTATATATTACGGCTCACTATCTATTTTAAAATTATGTAGCAACCAAGCTTGCTTATCATATATGGCATATCAATATCTGAGATCATCAACAAATAGATACTGTTCTATCTCTATTATAGCCGTCAACAAAGGCCAGATTAAAAAATGATTATTTCATACTAGGCATAGACATTTCTGGCTCGCCATAGAGATAAGTCTGGCTAAGTTTCCTTAAGCACAAAACTTATACCGCACTTTGTTTGGTAGGGGAGGCTTGCCACAGCGGCGCTCGGATGGAGGTACAGATTGCCTGCAGCATCTACAGCTGAATGTGCGCTGTTCAGGAAGAAATGCACAAACATATATAAAGTCTTTTGCCTCCTTACACCTCATGTGACTATCCAAATTATATATGGGCATTACACTATGTCTGATTGTAGTAGTCGTACAAGTACGGCACACACTATCACAACATAAGGTGCAGAAAGCACCATCTCAGCATCTCGAGAGGCCTTTGCAGCAGTCAACTACTACACTGATGGTTGGTTTGCTTTTGGGGCATGCAATCAACAAGTAAGGTTGGTCACTACAAACGAAGCTAATACAGAAGGTAAATCCATATGTTTACATACAGTAGTATTGTTACAGTGGTCAGTTTAAAAAGCACTAGCCATATCAGCATTTCAAGAGCGGCCTTCAGGCGCTCAACTACGACAGACAGCAGGATCATAGATTAATTATTAAAGACTTAGCAAGGTGCTACGGTTAGTACCCGTTCCCATCTACACGCCGGTTGGTGCTCACCCCGCCTGACCGTATGCTGCCCAATGTTGTGATATCGGCCGTACAGCAGATCCTATGCCTGTGTATCCATCCATCCATCCATCCACGCATCCATCCATGCAATGAACCGCATGCAAAAACGCCAAACCTGACCTAGGTACTACTGCTAGAAGAACGAAATAAATACTAGTTGCTAGTTGGGCGGAGGCACGCAGCCCAAGCACGCAATCCACACAACAAAAGCTTTTATGTATTCCATCCTGCGTGCTGTGCAAATATGCATTATATATTATATGTGCGTGTATGTGTTGATTGCGTTGTTGTGTTGTTGGTATCCTAGGCTGTATATAGTCTGGAATTTATGAATCCGTTTTTCTTCATTCTGATAATCAGGCCTTTTCATTGCAGATATAATAGAGAGGTATCAATTGGTATTCGTTGAAGGTTTGGGACTGACCCAGGTACTGGCGCAGTAAGTTACTGGTCGGTGGGTGGTGAAGGCCGTGAGGGTTCGGGTCCTCAATCTGCTGCATATACTACATGCAACATACTCAAAATTTCTAATAACGCCATAGCACAATCCAAAATCAATTCATTTACGCTTGCTGCATGCATGTACAGGCACAAAATTGCTGTTGTGTTTAAACTCTATTTGGATGCATGACACGCCATGGGCTGGGTCCACAAGTTGATGACGGAGATGAGATCTGTGCAGATGTTTTCATTAAGCCATGAAGTGAGATGCCTTGCCAGATGAAATAAGAGCCACCTATATGAAAATGGGCAGCAGGCAGGGGGAAATATAAACGGTCGTGTTAGTTCAATATATGGATTGGCAGGCTTGTTTGCATGCATGATAAGCATTTATATCTACCGTATGTATGCTTTGTAGTAGTCATACTTGTACGGCTCATACTATTAAAATATAAGGTGCAGAAACACCTGGTCATCATCCCGAGAGGCCTTTTCGGCAATAACTACTACAATATGCATGGTGAGTGATCGCAAAATAGGCTATCCATAACTAGGTAGCCAATCTCCAAGAAGATTTGGAGAACGCATTTTAACATCGATCACTACCCATCCTTCTGTCCAGCGACATGTTTCCACATACGCCCACATATGCCACATACTCCACAAAACAGCTGCATGCGCCATAAATTATTACTTCCGTTACATGTGTATCTCTATTATCACAAGTAATGTAATTTGATGTATATGAATATCCATTACCTCAAATGGCTGGGTATGGGGTTCGATCCGTGAAGGTCAACCAGCGTGTATTGTTGATAACCGATCCAGGTATCCTGGCAACATCAATGACGCTCTGGACGCTATCATCCACACGCTGTATGATGATAGCGTCCGATTGAAACATCAAGATCGGCTGCAGGAACTCCACGTAGACAGTGGGCTGTGATTGTGAAGGGTTGCTTAAACTGACCGCCAGGTTTAAATTCGAAAATGGATACGACCGTTGACCACCGGTTCCATTATTGGTGAAGAACTCATAGATGATGTAGTACTTGGATCGCATGCCACCTGGGCCGTTGAAGACCAGCGGTGGCACCTGTGCTCTGGTTGATGGATACAAGGGCGTGCGTCCGGATGTTCCATTGCGTGGCCAGCGCCATCCAGAGACACTGATAGACCGCGACGGCTGCATCCAGTCCATACAGTTTACACCATTACCGGCATACGGGGTACAATCTATTGGTAGTACGCCAGCATCTATGCGTACGACATCAACACGCAACCCGTCAAAGTTGGTTAATCCATAGGCCGGGAAAACGGTAGGATTGACGCTTCCGGACCTTTGCAGCACGATGCCAGTGCGCCGCTTTCCTGACGGACCGACAGCCTGGAGAAGGGTTGAGATGTTGGAAGCGAATTCAAAGTATACGCCTGGCATTACGTAGCTGTAGCTGACGGCCCTCAAGGACATGGTCGACGGTGGGGATCTGGTTCCATCCTCATAGGTGTACGCCAGGGTGTAGGTCACATCCGTTTGTCCATTGGAGAAGTAGTATTGAGCCGGTGGCGAGTTTCGGCAAGTCCCAACCGTGTTAAACTGAGTTATGATGCAGGTCACCGGAGGGGGTGTCTCTGCAAGGATCATGGTTAAGAATGCAACGAATGGCGTCGTTGGGTGCAACTCACCAATGATCCGCGTAACAAAGGGAGTTGATTCGCAAGGCATGCGGTCATCAGGTTGCCAATCATGTAAAGGAAGATGGTGATGAGGTTGGTAATTATGACACTGCCAGTACTACTCGTCCGTACATGCACGGCATTGGAGAAATTGAAGTTTCTGACTACCTGCTGACCAACAAATCAGGATAAGGGAGCCGTTGAATCCATCCCATAGAGACACCTTCGCTCACAAAACGGGATTTATCTATGACTCACGAACCTCGCATGCATGCGGATCCCGTCACGCCGGCGATTGTGGTCGTGGTGAAGAAAGTGGGTGATGGACAGGCGCCACACCTCCAGGTCTTCCCCAAGTTGACGCAGGCAGCTCCGCCACAGGGACCACTTGAGCAGAAGTTGATGCGACCTGTGAGCATTATTAAACAACGAGTTGCGGGATGGAAGCAAGTAATGGTAGGTACGGGAGAAATGAATGTCGTACATGCATGTATATGGCAATGATGGCTCTGATGCGCGACTTGCAAGTAAACACGCCCGCAGGACGCAATGACAAGGCCCTAGGTAGCTACCAAATTGATCTATGGATTGGTGCTTGGTGAATGAGTGAGCGTAAATCTCCCATCACGCAGGTTAACCCGAACGAAGTAATTGATCAAACTGCTATATTTGATTTAGTTCGCTCTTTATGCCGCATTGTTATGTACTCTGAAGACGGGAATCCGACATTGGAAATAGCTTATTAATTAGCGCGCACTAATATGTCTAGATATAAACACATTTTGAAACAACCGTTTCCGTTTCACAGGGATGAGATGCAGCAGGGGCCCAACGAAGGGCCCTCCTGATATGATTGCATACCAAGGTATATCACATACACCTAGCTACGTACCTTTTGGAGGTGGCGGTGGAGGCGGTGCAGAAGATACTCCGAAAGCTCCTGGATGGTTAAGATTATTCGATTGAATTATTTTTGGCGCATGATGAAAAGCATCGGACGTTATTATCAATATTAGACGTATGTATGTATGTCGGTGACATGGCCGGCATCTCGCTCCAAGTACGTACACAAAAAGTATATATTTGTTTATACCCTGCTCGCGATCTATCAGGCTGGGCCAAATAATTACTCTTGCTTGTTATCTCTTACTGTGTATTACATAATATATAAAGCTTGGGAATCAAGAGGCAAGGTCTTACATGAATCGTACGACGCTTCATGAACAGGTATAAGTATTTGTATTTGTATGTATTCTATGATGGACGCATGGATAACCAGCATATCCTCTCAAGCAATGCAAACGCCACATACAGGAACTCATTGCATGCCCCAAAAGCAAGCCGTTTAAGGAAAAATGGCGGGCGTTTGTCAGGATATTATGATGCGTTTCTGCCTGAAACGATTATCACGTTCCTCAAGTCGTTACCTCCTAGATAGCCGGAAGGTGAGGCGGCCGTTGTACACACGTACGACATACAGAAATATGAATACTGCATTCCACCGAAATAAATGCTACATGCTAACTTCTTATAATATTCATTATATTTTGTATACTGTTCCTCATGTACCTGTTCATAATAATAGATTTTATATGTTATGGAACCGACGTTAGTTCCTAAAAAGGAAACTAGCTATATATGTTTCACCCAAAACTAGCTATATATGTCTCACCCATTATGATGGCGAGCGCCAAAATCAACATTTGTTTATAAGCGTCCATCCGAGTAGCCAGGGTGTAATTAAGCAAGCTGCCTGAGGTATGCGGTTGATCCTTCTTTGTGCCTGTACCGTACGGCCAAGCCATGCACATGCAGCGGGGGGGTTTAGATAGCTAGGAGTTACCTTATCCTTGCCGCATACATGCTTACGAATAATAACATGTAGTATAATATTATATATGTATATATATAATGTAAACACCTATGCCTGATGGCTTCTGACCAAAAAGAACGATTAACAGTGGGTCGTTTTTTAAGGGTAAGGTTCACATGGCGACCGTACATGTTGACCGTACATTACGAAGTGCTGTATAGGAGCTGTATATAACTACATACAGGACGTATACAGACTATCAAAACCGGAATATGTAACGACAGGCCATTCGTTTTGCATTGTTAAATTAAAATTTTATGAGAGACATGCCTTATAAATATGTGTGTTGATGACTGCATACATGCGCAATAAAAGCCCGATGCAACTAGCAACCAAAATGCCACGCATGCACGGCATTGCAACGTGGCTCGCTCGTGCGTGCGCACGGCGCGGCGGTTTTCAGTGCAATGGTGTTATATGCACGCAGGCAAGCCATGACATTGGGCATCGTACCTTTAGTATAGTTATGATATTAATGTATTTCCGGGCCCCGGCAAATACTTAAGCTATCTAGAGTCCTCATGCTGAGTCATCATAGATAAGTAGAAACATAAGAATAGTAGTGAACCCTCCATTTTATTTAGCCACAAAGAAAGAACGAAAATAATATTTACTAACGGAAATAATGAAAGTGATGAAGGCCAAAACGGATTTCTTCCCACTTACGGCGGATAGAGCAAATCTAACCATATCTATCTATCTTGATACATAGCAAGGTGATGACGACCTACCTTCATTTCCTGATTCCATATATAATATATAATAATAATATAGAAACTTCCCGCCTCTCCATCCGTCGCTCGGTCATTATCATCATTCATTAGGTTAGGTTTTATTACATACCGATCGGTTGCGTACATGCTTACGAGAAGACACTACTTAGCCGCGCCCTGCCTGGGATGTACGCATGCATGTATGCATAGTGGTAATTATAAGACACTTAGTAGCTATATATCTAGCTGTTGGCAGGCAGGCATTCAACGTCCTGACAGATTCATTTTCGTTACGTACGTGATAATAACACATGGGCGGGCTTCGATCTTTCATGTCGTCGTCGTCCTAGATAGATAGATTTCATTCGGCGCCTAATAAACGAACTAACCTGGCTTGAAGCACGAGGGATTCAGCTTCCCAGGCAGGTAACGCTCTTTAAAACTTCGAAGGCGCGCGCCAGCAGTATTACTTGAGACGGAACGAGAAGCGGCCCTTGATGGTATGTTACCTACCGGCGACGACGGAGCGCTGCAATATTTAAGTAGTCGGCAGAATATTGAATTCCCGCAATGATGAAGTTATCCTGCACGCGCGGGTCTGAAGGTGGAGCTAACACCTGTGTTGCTTCCAAATAATCCAACTGCCGCCGCTCGCTGAAGTAGGGCCAGCAAACGCCTTATCAAGCAGCAGCAGAATGTGAATGAATGACAATACGGCGTGATTAGCAATCTATATCCTCACCTATCTAGCTACAAAGTCGGTATATATACAGGATTTGCACGCTGTTCTAAGAACCTGCGGCTGATGCAGCCGCGCGCCGTGTGTCTGACACTTTAATTCCATGCGTGGGCCCTATGGTTACGAATGCGTTTATTGCATAATCTTTCGATCGACCCGAATGAAGGAAGCTGGATAGATGCTGCATGCTGCTGGATGATGATGAGGTAGAGAGCTAGCTAGCGAGCGTCCCTGCCCTGCCCTGCCTGCCTTGCTTGTATGTGATAACATTATGAAGCATCCTACATCTTGACGCAAATTATTTTAATAATCTATGATAAAGAAGAATTGATAATTTGATCTTGAATACAATCCTTCGCCTTAGTTTGCGCCCTCTGTATAGAAGGTATGTAGTACTCAAAAGGCTGACGGAAGACGCACGTCGTCTACATTACTACTACGACGACGACTGCTAGCTGTCACTACTGATCGCATTATTGCTTGCTTGTGACCTACGTACTTCCTTTTCTGGCGGCAGACCGCCGTAATAATTCAAAATCAAAATTTTAATTCTTCTTTCATGTGGATTAAAATTCGTTTCAAGATACATGTTGGAGGTAGGTGGATTGTAACAGATGACATCACTACCTATCTAGGTAGCCTAGGTACCAGCAGGTAGGCTGTTACATGCATGCAATATATATGCATGTGATGTATACGGCGGGTCTACGGCACATACATATATATGTCCTAAACAAGCAGTCCAGATCTTGGTAGGGAGATGATCAAGGTAAGGGTACAGTTAGTTGTTAAAGGTTGTTATCGATAAGAAAGTAGTGGCAGTAGTGCGAACGGCTGAGTTGTCCGGTGCCTTACATCATCATTGATGATTCCTTGCTTGCTCCCATCCATGATGGGTCGCGCCATCCATCGATATCCACGCAGCAGATGCCCCCTGCCTGAGTCTTGCTGTCCGCACTACTTGCTCCCCTGTTGTCTGGAGACCGCTGCCAGTCGGGCCAATGTCGCGATAAAATAGGTTATCGTGCATGCTAGGTGGCACGGCTTCCAGCATCCTTCCGGTGGCCAGGCTAGTGCTTGGCCCAGCAGCATAACGGATTAATGGTAGGTTGCATAATGGAGCAGTCAGTTGGCCCTTTCTTACGTAGTAGCTGAACTGCGGATGGTTTGTAATATGGCTTTGCGGAACCGAAGCCTTTATGTTGAGCTGGTTGTACGACAATACAGCAAAGTAGGTAGGGCGAGGTTATCCATAAGCTTGTCGCTTTCTTATCCGTTTATTTCGTAATAATTAAATCAGCGCGTTTTATCTAGTGCAAACATATATACGTAGGTGTGCATCTAAATGTGCGCGTTTCATCAGCCAGAAACGCATCATAATATCCTGACAAACGCCCGCCATTCTTCCTTAAACCAGCGCTGTATGTTATATATCCAATTATTGGCGTTATACAATGTCTGATGCTCGGCTTGCTTTTGGGGCATGCAACTAATTCCTGCCGTGTGTAACACAGCAGGTGCAATAGCGCGTGATGCTGGGGTGCAAATTCCCCCCTTACAATCCTCCCCGCCCTGCAGGGCGGGAGCATGGCTTACCATAAAATTACCAGGCAGGCTCGCCGATTCCGTTCGTCACTAGGCAAAGCGATGGCGATTGCAGCAAGCAATCCGCCCCAGCCACAATGCAGCCGCTCGGTGCAGTGAGGCTTGGCCACAGTGGTGCTACACTATCCACAATATAAGGTGCAGAAAGCACCATCTCAGCATCTCGAGAGGCCTTTGCGGCAGTCAACTACTACACTGATGGCTGGTTTCCCTGCCAACTATGGGCCGGGCTAATTAAGCCTGACAGCCCAAAAGTTAGAGACGTTAGAGGTGTTACAATATTACCACTTTCTCGGGGACTGTTACACTTAATTAGGATGAGCTCAATCTGTGGTTTTGTGTTACACGGTGACTGGTGCTGTCTGGTTTAATTACGATGGGAGCATTTGATTGTAAATGTTGCCTGACTTTGTTATGCATGGTTACACCTGTAATTTTTGGCTAAGATTAATGATGAGACATTACAGATTGCGACGCAATTTTTGCCCGTAATGTTCGGCGATGTTATAACGTGTAACCATCATGGCCACGCAGTCCAGAGAAACAACCTCCTTCCGCCCTTTCTCATCATTGCCTGCCATAACAGTCCATATAATGAGCTATGATTATATTTTTGCATGAGACATACATATTTGACACAGAAAGAATTTGTAAATGTACTCGCAGAATTATGATGCTTAGCAACCCAGCCATTGTATGGGGGAAGTTCGCACCCTACCATCATGTGCGCGCTATATATTGCACCAGTGTTACATTGATGCGAGTTGCTAGGACTGATAGTATACTTGTATGTATGTAATAATATACTATTGATTACAAGGCCAAGACGTACTTGCTGCTGCCCATAGCTCTTACTCTCAACTTAGAGTCCATTCATTCGTGGTAATTTGTACTTTTATCACCCGCAGTTAAAATGCTCAAGAGACACCGACGAAGTTGCTGATGACCACCAGGGCCCAGAAGATTGGCCTAGTGGTCCAGTTAAGCTAGATATGCTGCTGACAAAGCAGCAGGTCAACAACCTGCCTGTTTTTTGCTGCCTGCCCAAATTTGATGGTAAACATGTGAAACCTTGGGCAGGCTTTGAGGGTTGTTCAGAGAAGCAGTGGAGAAGTACCTTTACACTGTTTAAAGGAATGCAAGTTCGCAATGATGGGCTTGATTGAGGGGTAATGGGCCTTCTTTTTGGCAGCAGGATGTATTTGGCAAATGCAGATGAGGCTATTTCAGAGGTAACTGTGTAGTCTTGGGATTGGCAACAGGCTGGTGAATGATAATGATGTAGTATAGAACCTCCATTTACAATGTGCACAACTATATTCCCATCTACAACATCAGAGGTCAGAATGGCTGGGAATTGCGATGTAGACCTGATATGATTGGCCGCTCAAAAGGTGGGGTATATGAAAGCCTGTGGTACCTTCCCTTCATGCAGAATGGCATGGGTGTCAACATCTCATCGAATTATATATAGCAAACATATTTCATGCACACATGTCTCATGGATTGATTATTGGCGGTGCCAAACGTGCACTACATGTGTCCTGGTCCAGATATCCATACATGTGCATATTTGCTTTCTAATAAAGTGTACACAAGTAAATAGGAAGTCCACATTAATACGTACCAATTGAAAATTTAAGTGTGTGGCCACATAATAGCCAGTCCAGATCTTTGTTGATACAGCGTGCCTGGAATTATTGTCATCTTGGGGTAAGCATAACTATCCTAAACTTCAGCAACTGAGGCTACATAATGTTTTCATTTTGGTATCCGTGTAGTAGAATCCAGGCTGCTTGGTCTGGATCCTACGGTTGGCTAGCTGACGCGAAGGACTTGAATTTTCAACGATATTTGGGGCCGCAACTGTAAGATCCAGACTGCTTGGTCTGGATCCTGTTGTACCTCTGTCATATCTGCCTACAGCAAAGGCTCGATCGAAGGATGCCAGACAACTGGCCAACCTGGATATTAGCCATGAGATACCCCAGGATACTACAATTATCCCCCCTTCCAATGGGTGTGTCCTCACACCCACAGGGGCAATCGTGACTCAATGGCATTCTCATCCCTGATGGCCTGATGATGGAGATTACACCTCCCTTGCACACATCAGCCATCCACACATCCACACTGATGGATGGGGGATTCGAACCCAGGTCAGTCACAACCCGCTCGATACCAATTGTTGTACCTCTGTCATATCCGCCTACAGCAAAGGCTCGATCGAAGAATGCCAGACAACTGGCCAACCTGGATATTAGCCATGAGATACCCCAGGATACTACAGATCCTACAATTGGCTAGCTGGCGCAAGGGAGTTGTCATTTAAATTTCTGGGGCCCCACAACTGTCATTCAAATTAATTGCCTGTCATGATAGTCTTTAATACCTTACGAAGAATCATCTTACACAATTTGTAACTATTTGTAACTTACTTTAAAGTTCTTTTAAAGTTGACCAATGTCAGACTCTGTGATTATATCATGGCTAATAAAAACACAAGTACATGTAAAATCTGTGATGGATATAACAAAAAATTGCTAATGGTTGCGTGCATCAGTACTACTTGAAGTCAAGTGTGCTTGACATTCTTGTCTGCCGCGAATGGTTCTAAAAAGATATCATGTAATCACACAAATGATGAACGGGATCACAGGATTCATGTTATGGCTCATCATTATTTGCTGTTCTTCACGCAAACTGTAACACTAATAACATTAGGGGCTTCTAGGTCCCGGACTGATTAAATCAGACACAGCCTAATTAAGCCAAACAGACCCTGTTAGACAGTGTTTGGAATCATTGACAATGTGCGCTTTCCAAAATCTATTTTTTCCCGGCCCAAAGCCCTGCATGTCAGGCTTAATTAGCCCGGCCCATAGTTGGCAGGGTACTGTAGCAACGGACACCCACATCCTGCACACGATGAGTGGGTTCGAATGCATATATATGGGTTATGGATGTGTTAATGGGGTGTGGTAGGTCGAGACGACAGCAGGGTGGCACGAATCGATAGGGGGACGTGTTGAACAAGGGATCACGGGGAAAGGAAGAGGAGATGGGGGTGGCGACAGGCATCAATATGGGAACAGAATGAAAGAGCCATGCAAGCAAACCGCATATGTGTACGTGGCACGCATGCATTGGGGTGTTACACTGTGGGCGACTCACCCTACAAGGGCGAGCACCAAGGGGCCTGACCGGACCGAGCCACAGCGCAGGGGAGGGGCACGTGGCTTTGTCTGTCTGTCCTGCCACGTGCTCCCCCTCTCACTAAGACCAGCTAGAGCAAAGAAAGACTCAGAGGCTCTAGCCTGGCCACTAACAGAGCACTGAGGAGCACCACGAAAACGAGGAGGGAACAAAAGAAAACAGGGGGCGACTAACTGCACAAAGAAAGGGACTACTCTCCTCCAACACAAAACTGAACTAGCAAGAGCCTGAAAAAGACGCACAGAAGCCCTCAGATGAGAGACGCCAACAGGAGAGCACACTCAAACACAGCCAAGGAGGAAGAACCCAGCTAAAGACAGAGGGGGGGATGACGAGCCAAATTGGCGCCCCCCTAGAAAGCCTCCCGGCCCCACCCACAGCTGGCCCCTCAAACACCTGCACTGCACAAGAGGGAAAGACCTCTCTCACTGCCTCCCCCAAAACCCTCAGAACCCAGTGCCTGGACACAGGCTCCTCCAGCCACGAGACCCTCCACTCTCTCCCTGCCCCTCCTCAAACACCAGGCTGCCTGCCCGTTCTCTCCAACTCTCCTCCTCTCTCCCCCTACTTCTCCCTCAAACCTCCTCAAAACCCCACCCTAAGGACCCTGCTCTGCTCTCTCTGATCCACGGTCGGTGATTTCCATAGGAGAATCACATCTCAACTGAGCTCCAACTATGGCTAGGATGGGATGGTGCGGTCCCACCCGATCCCAGCCATATTTAGGGATACCCAGCGCTGCAAAAGAGTGCAAGCGAGTCCAGAAGTCAGCAACTGTACGGGCCTGTGCTTGGTCCAGGGGAGAAGCTGTTGTTTGTACTGCATTGTCCAAAGTTGGCTGTGTCGTGTAGATGCTTGGATGTGTGTTGGCAGCTTCATCCTCCTCTTGCGTAAAGCCCCCTAACCGGTTGAAGAAGTCAGTAATAGCCCGTTGACGGGGTCCCTGCTCTGCTGTCCGGGTCTGTGGTTGTTGCTGCCGTCCGTGGGTAGAAGCCCCCTGTTGCCTTTGTTCCCGGGTTGCAGCCCGGAGACAGTACCTGCCATATTCCATAGAAGACAATGCAGCCATGGCTATCACGTCCCAAGGTGCCTGTTCGCACCCGGTTGGCGCTTGGACGAGCCACAGCTGTTGCCTGGTTATGCCCCCCTCTATGGTGGCTGGTGACAGCAGTCGCAGATGCCTGTCAATCTGCTCTCGCACCGCCTTGGCTATTGGACATTCCCAGAAGTGATGCATGCGTGGGGAGTAAGGCTGATCAGTATCTCCTCCATAGCTCCCACACTCACAGGGTTTGATGGGCACCCTGGAAAGGTGTGTGTTGCCCGGCAAGGGTATCCCATCAACCACCAAACGCCACAGCGTCTCTTTGTTTTTGTTCTCCCAATGAACTGCTGTCCATAGCCGAGTTAGGGTTGCCTGAAAGTGCTGGAGGTTGGTGGCAAGGTATGGAGGAGTTGGGCTATCGGTTGACACCCCTAGAGCCTCCCTCACAAAGGCTGTCAGCAGCTCCAAACGCTCCTCCGTAGTTGAACCTCCTTGCAGCTGGGTAGCTTGGCTGACCGTAAGATGGTAGAAAGGCACTATACCCGAGTCTCCTGGCAATCTCCAGCCCAACCGCCTGACTATCATGGCCATCACTGTGGTACAGTCTGGTGGTGCTTGCAACTGCTGCTGCATTCTGTCCTCCATCCTGATCTGTTGTTGGGGTTGTAAGCGATGAACGACCTCCCGTGCTGCTGCTAGCCATGATGGGCTGATATCATTGCATAAGGCTGAAAGAGCCCTATGGGTAGACTCCTTGTCTCGCAGTTGGGTGGGGTTAGCTATGGGGTCTAGATACTGGAGGGTCCAATCCAGCCAGTTAGTTGTTCGAGGGAGGGGTGTTTGGCTGTGCTCCAGCATGTCATACACCCTTACCAGGTCGCCTACTGTAAGTAGTTTTCTGCAAGAAGCCAGCAGCGGGTGTCGTGCTTCCAGGCCTGGGCGGAAGTTGTGCCCATTGGTACTTCTCCCAGCATCCACATTGTTGGGCAACAATGGATTACCCCACAGGGCAGCTGCCCAGCACCAGTCTCCGGGGGCTAAAGGGGGGTTGCTGACATCTTCTAATGGTGGTAGATGTGCCAAGGCCCCTACAATCCGGCTGATATCCTCAGGCAAGGTCTCTCCACCCAGCCAAGGCCCAGTTGCGTGGGCAGTGGTAAGGGCCCAAGGCTTAAAAGCTGGATGAGTGATATCCAGGTAGGTGGCCAGGGTCCGGATCCACGGGTGGATACTATGATCATTACCATAAGTAGCCAGCTGTTCCTCCTCTTCCTCAGCTATTGTAGCCATCGTAGATCCCACGGGTGTTACCCTCTCTCCCGCACTCCTGGCCATCAGAGTCCCTCGGATGAAGCGCACTGCCCACACTGCTTGCCTTGCCCGGATGTGTTGCCTGAGTGGCAGTAGGCCGAAACCACCAATAGAGGGATGTCCTACTAAGAGTCTGCTAGGCACTCCAGTGAAGCGTTGGCCCTGATCTTCGGGGCCCTGTTGCCGATCAACAAGGCGAGCAGCTAGACGCTCAATGTTGCTCAGGGTGGTATCTGGAGGTGGTCCACCATGCTCCATATGCCAAGTGACTGTTTGCAGACAATAAGCTGATACTGCTGCAGCCCGGCCAAAGGCAGAGAGCGGATAATGGGCTAGACGTTGCATCCTCTTGTAGGCCAGAGCAAGCATCTTAGGCCAGTCCGGTTGAGGTGGCTGCAGTTGGTTGTCCATAGGCAAGTTAAGGGCTGTTGCAGTAGTGACCACCTTAAGGCCGTTGATAGTGTGCCCCTGCCGTCGGTCATTCGTAGTCCCTATAGGCAGAAGTTCCACTTTATCCAGGTTAAGGTGTTGACCAGACGCCCTGGCGAAGGTACCCATGGCTGCAAGGAAGGCTGGCACGGATTCCTCTCCTTCCAGAGTGACTTCTGCATCATCAGCAAACTGACAGGCTGTGACCCTGTCTTCATCTGAAGGCAAGAGGCGGAGGCCCAGCTCTTGGCTTTTTAGCCAGCAGAACAGGGCCTGGCCAACAAAGAGATACAGCAGGGGTGCTAGGGGGCATCCCTGTCGCACCCCCGCCTCCATCTTGACAAGCCTGGACTTGAAACCGTTCATCATGGCTCGTGCCCGTGTGTTGCTGAGCAACAGCCGGGTCCACCTGCAAAGCTGAGGTCCTGCTCCCATTGCCTCCATAGCCCCCAGCAGGAAGTTGCGGTCCACTGTGTCGTAAGCTTTCGCAAAGTCCAGGAAAGCCAGCATGCCTTGGCGGTTCAATTTACGTAAAAGATGAGGCAGATGGCGCAGAAAGAGAACGCTGGCCCCAATGTGCCTCTTGGGCAAAAAGGCTGACTGTTCAGGGCTGATGATTCGCCCCAGGGCTGGCCCTAGGCGATTTGCCAACACTTTGGCCAGCAGGCGGTAGTCCGAGCAAAGCAGTGTAATAGGGCGGTAGTTGCCAGGCTGTTTGGGGTCTCCCTTTTTGTAAAGCACCTTAATGATACCATCCCGGAAGCCTGTTGGCACCTGCTCTGTTTTGCCGATAGCAGTGAAGAGGGCTGCCATGGTATTGCCAATCTCTGGCCAGAACTTCCGGTACAGATCCGTGGGGATGCCATCCCAACCAGGTGCTTTGCCTGGCTGGCTCTTCTTCAGTGCGAACCCTAGCTCAGCCACCGTAATGGTGGGGGACCCGACCACTTCATCAGCTTCCTCAGGAAGACGGATGTTGGCTGCTGCTAACTGGGTTAGCACTGACTGGCGGTCTTCAGGCGTGGTGAAGTCGGGGGCTCTGCAAACCTCTGCCCAAAAGTCCGCAACAACCTGAGGTAACTGAGCTGGGTTAGTGACCAGACGGCCTGAGCGTGCCTGGAGTGCCACTGGGGCTGCTTGTTGGTCCTGGCTTGGGGTTTGCAGGAAGTTGGTCAGGGCGGGGCCAGGACGCTCTCCTGCATGCAACCAGTGGATCCGGGCTTTATTTGCTGCCCTGAGGTTGTCTGCAATATGCATCCTAGCAAGACTGGCTTGGGTGTCTACTAGCTGCTGCAGGAGCTGTGGTGAGTGTGGCGTTGCGTCCAGGGCTTGTTGGGCCCGTTGGACCTCAAGGCGGGCCTCCTGGGTATGTTGGCTTGGCTGCTGCCTGCGTTGTTGTGCAACCTTGTTGAGCTGATGAGCTAGGCTGGTTAATCTGCGCTTAAAACCTGGCCACCAAGCAATTAAGTTGCCGGGGTTCTCTTCAGCTGACGGTGCCTCTTGGCATTGGTCTCGGATCCATCCAGCCATGCTGGCAACCAGATCTTGATGCTCAGTGAAGGCCATGCGTATACGCTTGATGCCAGGGCCCTTGATCTCATTTCTGCGTGGTAGAAGATGAAGCATGGCGGGACGGTGGTCTGAAGGTGTATGGAAGGAGATGGCTGTGTGGCAAATGTATGGCAGCATGGCTCCATTGATATAGATGCGATCCAGGCGTGAGCCTCCCGGGATAGGCGCATGGTACAGGTGAGTGAAGTCCCGGCGCCTGGGGTGGAGGTGTCGGTGGGTATCGACCATCGTTGGGCCTGCCCGATGTCTCATCTCCGTAATTGGCCTATCCGCCTGCCGCCCATCTCTTCCCGCGGATGAGTCCCACTCTGGGTTTTCCACAAAGTTGAAATCTCCTGCCCAGATAAGAGTGGTGTCCCTATTGTTCTCCATGGCTGTAGCTGTGGTGGCGGCCAGAGCAATCTCAAAGAGTTGTCGGCGGGTTTCCATAGCCATTGAGTTGGTGCCAGGAGGGAGGTAAACATTGCAGATGTGCAAGCGGTGTCCTCCCCAGTGGAGGATACAATCTGCAAAACGGCCACGCATACATGGATGCTGGGGTGTGGCCGGTTTTGGTGCCAGAGCTGATGCTAGCCCCTGTCTGATGAGGATGAGCACTCCTGCTGTATGTGTCGAGCTAGACCAAGAGTAGGCCGCTACCTTCCAGTTTTGTGTGTGGATCTGTGTGGTGGCATAGCGCAGGTCCCGTTCGAAAAGGCACTGGTGTTGAATGGTAGTATGATGGGTTTCCTGCAGACACACTACATCCAGCCGCAACTCAGCCCATTGTCGAGCAGCTGCCTGAAGTCTACTGCCATGAGAGGCCAGAAGTCCTCGCATGTTGTGCGTGGCTATGCGCAGTGGGTGCCCTGAGATAGCTCCCTGTCGCTGATTTCTTGTGATTCCTCTGATCATTATTCGGCTTGGGATTCCCGATTGGGGGGGTTGAACTCCTTCCCATCACAATCCATGTCCTGGGATGGGTTGGGGTGGTTTTGGATTTGTCGGGATCGCTGGGTGGATGTGCGCCGAGGTCGGGTTATCTCCTTGGATATGCCACCCGTAACTGTTGATTCCCTCTTCGTCCGCCGCATAGCTAGGTTGGCCTTCCGGGCTTGTCGGGCTCTCTCTGTTTGGGCCATGTGTCGCTGGGCTCGTACCTCCTCTGGCAGGTGGGTCAGTCGCTGCTTCCGTATTTTCTTTTGTTGAGTACTAGTGGGAGCATGACTGTTCGATAGACGCTGTGTCCGTGGCCTGCTGGAACGGGGGTGTCCAGCTGGTGAGCTGACCTCTTTCACCACTCCCTGGTTGTTTGGCTTTGAAGCTGGTCGGGGGGTAAGTGGTGGAGTTGCGTTTTGGCCCGTCTCCACACTGGTTGTAGGCCGTACTGTAGCTGGTGCACCTGGTGTAGCAGGTGACATGCATGGGGGCTCCTGCTGACTTGGCGGGGATATGGTCTGAGGCTGGGGCATCCTGAGTGTGGAGTCCTGGGGGCTGGCATTCGCCGCTGTTGGGTTGGTCACCAGGGGCTGTGGAGTGGGAGGGGCTGTTCCCCCAGTCTGTTGTACCCCTGCCAGGGCTCCCATGGGATCTGTGACTATGTTGGAGGTAGTAGTAGAGGCTCTGGCCTTGCATGCAGCTGCTGCGGCTTTGGCTGCTGCTTTCCTGGCCACGGCTGCAGTTGCTGCTGCGGTGGCGATCTCTTGGGGGATCGGTGGGGGTGGTGGGGCCACAGGTTGGGGCACCCCCGGTGGGAAAGGCGCCAGTGAGCTGGGTACAGGTGGCCATGGGCGCACCTGCGGGGGCTGCCTGAGAACATCCGCAAAGGATGGCACAGTGTTGGAAGTTCTGGATGAGGGGTCCAGACCACTCGGTTGAGCTATGGGCTGGGCCGGGGGATTTGGCGGATGTGGCAACATTCGTTGACGTAGCATGTCCCGCTGGCGCGTGAGCTCCAAGCGTGGGGGGGGCATGCAGGGCATAAAAAACGGGGCCTCTTCTACTACTGACCGAAGTCTAGAAGCCACCAGTAGACCTTGGCTCGAAAGGCCCCCCGGACGTCCTAGGCTAAACAGGCTCTGGTGCAGCAGGCTGGGGGAGCCTGGTGCCATTTTAATCCGCCAAGTGTCTGCCATGCGTGTGGGCTTGAGGTCTTGGAAATCGGTCCTGAGCCAGGACACTCGTTCTGATGAATAAGCCTGCGCTAGGAAGCTAGGGATGGCTGGCGGAGATAAGCTGGAAGGCACACCAGAAATCTCCCAGAAAACTGGCTGCACCTTGTATAGGTTTTTGATGTGGACCTCCACTGTTATAGGTGGGTTGTTCGGGAGGAGGTGGACTTGTCCCAGTCTCAGGTGTCCCTTGGCAACCACGGCTGAGGAAAGTAGCCATGCCATTCCCCCCTTTGGGAGAAGAATGGTCATTTCTTGCACCACGTTGCCATTAGGGTGCTTGTACTGGTGATGCCTGCCTACCTTAGGCAGACTGCATGGTAGGCCCGGCATGTTGGCAACCATAACTCCGTACACCGTGGTAATGATGGCGTCCGTGAGTGGCCCAAAGAGCTGGGCGTGGATGTCTGCCGGGTTTGACTCTGGGGGCCAATGGACATCCAGGACCACAGACTCTTGGTCTAGAAGGAC
Organism: Volvox reticuliferus; assembly: GCA_019650235.1. NCBI lineage: Eukaryota > Viridiplantae > Chlorophyta > Chlorophyceae > Chlamydomonadales > Volvocaceae > Volvox > Volvox reticuliferus. The sequence continues at coordinate 1,106,256 of BNCP01000005.1, read as the reverse complement.
GGGAGTCCCGGCTGGTAATTCTCGTTGAATTTGTTCCAGGTTGACAAAGCGTTTGGCCATCTGAGGTCGGTCGGGCGGGCCTCTGATTGCTGCAGCTGTCTCCTGGCCATTAGATTTAGTTGGTCGCGCGGTGGTCCGCGCGCGGTGAATTGCGGCCATAAAGAGCTTTAATAGGGCATATAAAAGCAGAAAACAAAAGCTGGAAGGAGGCGGTTGTTCGTGTTGGCGGCTAAAAGTCGGAAATTTCGCGAAATGTTCCAAGTCGCAGCAGTCAAGAAGGTCGCCGCTATCCCCGCAGAAGAAAGAAGAGTAGAAGAAGATAAAACCAGCGGAAAAAGGGTGGCTGTTCGTGCCGGGGATCAAAAAGCGAAGAACTCGCGAGAAACGTAAGCCGCCGCGAGCGCGAAACTCGCCGTTAATTCTGCCTTAGCAAAAAGGTGAACTTGGTAGGGCTTGAACCGGCGATCATCGGTTCGCGCTGCGAAGCCAAGTCAGGGAGAGTTGCCACCGGCAACCTATTAGGGCATTCTTATTTATATTTGCTCAATATATATGTATTATGTATATATATAATGCATGCATGCATGCATGTAATACGGGACATTGCTAGGGAGATGCATATGCATATGTAAATATGTGTATTATAGGTAGATAGCGCGTGTGAGAGAGAGAACGAGTAGTGTGTATGTAGCTAGGTGCTTACTTGTTATAAGTTGATCAGGAGCTTGTGTTATTATGATGCTGGATCATAGTAAATCTGTATGTTGGAGATATGCATCAACGTTTTGCACACACACATACCCGCCTACAATGAATATGAAATATACCTCCATTTGACGATCTGTTGTTTTATTTTCAGCTGGGAAATCAAAGGCTGGTAAACTGGATCCTGCTCTTATCATCATCCATTGTCTAATCTCATTCATAGACCCATTGTGTAAACTCGTTCATCAACCCACCTCAGAGTGAGAACAATCATGGATTTCCCAACCATTAAAGCTGCATTGGTACAAGCGACTTGGCGGCGGATAGATTGAACAATTTACGTTATCCTACAAAACAATAAAGGTATTCAAATGGGGGAAAGCAACCGAGCAACAGGCAATTCAATCAGAAGAATCATGTTTGATGGATAATGATGGTGATGATGTATGCATGTCGATGATGATGGTATGTATGTGTAAATGGATATGCAGCGCATGTCCACTATTATATGGGTTCACGAACACATAAAATATAATGTATATATTGTTTGGTTTAAGAACATACTTGAAATGGTGTAAGGTCTCGGTGCTTGCTTTCCTGCCTTGCGTACTTCATATGAACGGCATTCCAAAAATATATGCAGGTATGCATATGTATATTTATACTTATATTTATATGTAAATATACATATGCATACCTATGTGAGTTGCACTTCAATGAAACTGATGCAAGCGGATTTGTACAGATGAACAACGAGGCCCCCAATCTCCCTTTTGTTCAAACAAATCGTACCATGAGGATGGGTCCAGTGCCGCCGCCCCACATCTGTACACCTTCACCACGCGCATAGCCCAGCTCCTGGCAAACTACGTTTGCCTCGGCGTTGCCAAATCCGTCATCACTGCACACACAACCATACACACACACACACACAGATACACGCATAAGGCGCATATGATGTGGCTGCTGTGGAGAACGGAAATATAGAAAGATAGAGAAAGCTCGATCGTCGGTATAGTTGCATACCTCAGCGCGCCAGGCAGAACAAACTCACGGTTCGTTCTGTGTGATTACAAACAGAAGTTCATGCAACAACACACACATAATACGTACACACCAGCCACCCCAGCGGGCAGCAAATCCAGCAGGATTTCCTGCACATGCATGAAGTATTTCTACCTCTCGCAACACAAGATGGACAGCATTCAGCAGATGCACGGCAGCTGCTAAATATGCGTGTTTGTAAATATGTATAATGTTTTAGTAATTTTTATATACTTATAAATATGTGCAATCATATATGTGCTAGCGGTATGTTATGCTCAGGTAATCGCCGGCTCCATGAAATTGAGTACCAATTAAGTCGATGTATGTCAGTTGGTCCCTTACATACTCGTCTACTCACCAAACAGTGCCCCAGACGGTTCCATTGAAGATCTCCACACGCCCCTCACTGAAACTATTTCCACCCACGAGCCTTAACCCGTAACGGGGGATGGGAGGTAATGGAGGAGGGGATGACTGGGGTGGTCGGGGTGATGGCAGTGGTCGGGGTGATGGCGGTGGTGGGGGTGATGGCGGTGGTGGGGGTGCTGGCGGTGTCGGGTTGGGACTTCCTGCATGCATGCATACATTGGTTAATTTCCCATCCATATGCACGTTATGACTGCCCTTAACAAAATCAAACAGGCGTTGCTTGATGACCCGTAGCATATAATAACAGACAGATCTGATAATAACTAGTCATCAAACGAATATGAACTGGCAAATGTGTGGGTTGTCCTCGGCATCAAAGCCAAATCATTATGTTGTCATTCACTTCCACGAGCAAGGCGGCAAACACACACACTCATATCCGTACATGTACATGTATCTATAACCATACATAAGATATATTTATGTGTGGATGCATGTGGTAATAATGAGCAAATACTCATCATCCCTCTGTCAGGTACGTAACTATGCAATCTATCGATATCCATGCGGACTGACATGTATGAGTAGGGATACTAGTCCTAATGACGTTATTATACATCAGAAGGAAATTGTTACGGCCAGCTTGTGTGGCTGCTGGAAACAGCTCGTAACGATAGCTAGGTAATGGTTTGAGGCCACAATACCTATGGAAAGCATCCCTTTGTTGCATTCCACGTGCATCTATGTGTATGTCAGCAGGCATAAATAGCAGCACGCACAAGCAAGCAAGGCAGAAGGGCAGGTGCAGCTGCCGATAGATAGATAGGCCCATCTTCTTAAGGCTAGCTCAGATGTCGTCGAGGCGTAAACCCACTTACTGTAGCAACGGACACCCACATCCTGCACACGATGAGTGGGTTCGAATGCATATATATGGGTTATGGATGTGTTAATGGGGTGTGGTAGGTCGAGACGACAGCAGGGTGGCACGAATCGATAGGGGGACGTGTTGAACAAGGGATCACGGGGAAAGGAAGAGGAGATGGGGGTGGCGACAGGCATCAATATGGGAACAGAATGAAAGAGCCATGCAAGCAAACCGCATATGTGTACGTGGCACGCATGCATGTAATACGGGACATTGCTAGGGAGATGCATATGCATATGTAAATATGTGTATTATAGGTAGATAGCGCGTGTGAGAGAGAGAACGAGTAGTGTGTATGTAGCTAGGTGCTTACTTGTTATAAGTTGATCAGGAGCTTGTGTTATTATGATGCTGGATCATAGTAAATCTGTATGTTGGAGATATGCATCAACGTTTTGCACACACACATACCCGCCTACAATGAATATGAAATATACCTCCATTTGACGATCTGTTGTTTTATTTTCAGCTGGGAAATCAAAGGCTGGTAAACTGGATCCTGCTCTTATCATCATCCATTGTCTAATCTCATTCATAGACCCATTGTGTAAACTCGTTCATCAACCCACCTCAGAGTGAGAACAATCATGGATTTCCCAACCATTAAAGCTGCATTGGTACAAGCGACTTGGCGGCGGATAGATTGAACAATTTACGTTATCCTACAAAACAATAAAGGTATTCAAATGGGGGAAAGCAACCGAGCAACAGGCAATTCAATCAGAAGAATCATGTTTGATGGATAATGATGGTGATGATGTATGCATGTCGATGATGATGGTATGTATGTGTAAATGGATATGCAGCGCATGTCCACTATTATATGGGTTCACGAACACATAAAATATAATGTATATATTGTTTGGTTTAAGAACATACTTGAAATGGTGTAAGGTCTCGGTGCTTGCTTTCCTGCCTTGCGTACTTCATATGAACGGCATTCCAAAAATATATGCAGGTATGCATATGTATATTTATACTTATATTTATATGTAAATATACATATGCATACCTATGTGAGTTGCACTTCAATGAAACTGATGCAAGCGGATTTGTACAGATGAACAACGAGGCCCCCAATCTCCCTTTTGTTCAAACAAATCGTACCATGAGGATGGGTCCAGTGCCGCCGCCCCACATCTGTACACCTTCACCACGCGCATAGCCCAGCTCCCGGCAAACTACGTTTGCCTCGGCGTTGCCAAATCCGTCATCACTGCACACACAACCATACACACACACACACAGATACACGCATAAGGCGCATATGATGTGGCTGCTGTGGAGAACGGAAATATAGAAAGATAGAGAAAGCTCGATCGTCGGTATAGTTGCATACCTCAGCGCGCCAGGCAGAACAAACTCACGGTTCGTTCTGTGTGATTACAAACAGAAGTTCATGCAACAACACACACATAATACGTACACACCAGCCACCCCAGCGGGCAGCAAATCCAGCAGGATTTCCTGCACATGCATGAAGTATTTCTACCTCTCGCAACACAAGATGGACAGCATTCAGCAGATGCACGGCAGCTGCTAAATATGCGTGTTTGTAAATATGTATAATGTTTTAGTAATTTTTATATACTTATAAATATGTGCAATCATATATGTGCTAGCGGTATGTTATGCTCAGGTAATCGCCGGCTCCATGAAATTGAGTACCAATTAAGTCGATGTATGTCAGTTGGTCCCTTACATACTCGTCTACTCACCAAACAGTGCCCCAGACGGTTCCATTGAAGATCTCCACACGCCCCTCACTGAAACTATTTCCACCCACGAGCCTTAACCCGTAACGGGGGATGGGAGGTAATGGAGGAGGGGATGACTGGGGTGGTCGGGGTGATGGCAGTGGTCGGGGTGATGGCGGTGGTGGGGGTGATGGCGGTGGTGGGGGTGCTGGCGGTGTCGGGTTGGGACTTCCTGCATGCATGCATACATTGGTTAATTTCCCATCCATATGCACGTTATGACTGCCCTTAACAAAATCAAACAGGCGTTGCTTGATGACCCGTAGCATATAATAACAGACAGATCTGATAATAACTAGTCATCAAACGAATATGAACTGGCAAATGTGTGGGTTGTCCTCGGCATCAAAGCCAAATCATTATGTTGTCATTCACTTCCACGAGCAAGGCGGCAAACACACACACTCATATCCGTACATGTACATGTATCTATAACCATACATAAGATATATTTATGTGTGGATGCATGTGGTAATAATGAGCAAATACTCATCATCCCTCTGTCAGGTACGTAACTATGCAATCTATCGATATCCATGCGGACTGACATGTATGAGTAGGGATACTAGTCCTAATGACGTTATTATACATCAGAAGGAAATTGTTACGGCCAGCTTGTGTGGCTGCTGGAAACAGCTCGTAACGATAGCTAGGTAATGGTTTGAGGCCACAATACCTATGGAAAGCATCCCTTTGTTGCATTCCACGTGCATCTATGTGTATGTCAGCAGGCATAAATAGCAGCACGCACAAGCAAGCAAGGCAGAAGGGCAGGTGCAGCTGCCGATAGATAGATAGGCCCATCTTCTTAAGGCTAGCTCAGATGTCGTCGAGGCGTAAACCCACTTACTGTAGCAACGGACACCCACATCCTGCACACGATGAGTGGGTTCGAATGCATATATATGGGTTATGGATGTGTTAATGGGGTGTGGTAGGTCGAGACGACAGCAGGGTGGCACGAATCGATAGGGGGACGTGTTGAACAAGGGATCACGGGGAAAGGAAGAGGAGATGGGGGTGGCGACAGGCATCAATATGGGAACAGAATGAAAGAGCCATGCAAGCAAACCGCATATGTGTACGTGGCACGCATGCATGTAATACGGGACATTGCTAGGGAGATGCATATGCATATGTAAATATGTGTATTATAGGTAGATAGCGCGTGTGAGAGAGAGAACGAGTAGTGTGTATGTAGCTAGGTGCTTACTTGTTATAAGTTGATCAGGAGCTTGTGTTATTATGATGCTGGATCATAGTAAATCTGTATGTTGGAGATATGCATCAACGTTTTGCACACACACATACCCGCCTACAATGAATATGAAATATACCTCCATTTGACGATCTGTTGTTTTATTTTCAGCTGGGAAATCAAAGGCTGGTAAACTGGATCCTGCTCTTATCATCATCCATTGTCTAATCTCATTCATAGACCCATTGTGTAAACTCGTTCATCAACCCACCTCAGAGTGAGAACAATCATGGATTTCCCAACCATTAAAGCTGCATTGGTACAAGCGACTTGGCGGCGGATAGATTGAACAATTTACGTTATCCTACAAAACAATAAAGGTATTCAAATGGGGGAAAGCAACCGAGCAACAGGCAATTCAATCAGAAGAATCATGTTTGATGGATAATGATGGTGATGATGTATGCATGTCGATGATGATGGTATGTATGTGTAAATGGATATGCAGCGCATGTCCACTATTATATGGGTTCACGAACACATAAAATATAATGTATATATTGTTTGGTTTAAGAACATACTTGAAATGGTGTAAGGTCTCGGTGCTTGCTTTCCTGCCTTGCGTACTTCATATGAACGGCATTCCAAAAATATATGCAGGTATGCATATGTATATTTATACTTATATTTATATGTAAATATACATATGCATACCTATGTGAGTTGCACTTCAATGAAACTGATGCAAGCGGATTTGTACAGATGAACAACGAGGCCCCCAATCTCCCTTTTGTTCAAACAAATCGTACCATGAGGATGGGTCCAGTGCCGCCGCCCCACATCTGTACACCTTCACCACGCGCATAGCCCAGCTCCCGGCAAACTACGTTTGCCTCGGCGTTGCCAAATCCGTCATCACTGCACACACAACCATACACACACACACACACACACACACACACACACACACACAGATACACGCATCATGCTTTTAAATATGCATTTGACTACCGCTTTCAATGCTGTAACTCCCAGAAGTGTACGGTGGTTGTGCGGGGACTGGGGCCTGCCGCCCCAGTTTCCCGCACTTCCACCGTCTTGGTGTACTGGGGTCCAAAGTAGATTCACTGCCCCAGTTCCCCACACTTCCACTTGCCATAGATGTTTCACCCTCGGTATTCCTTTGTTTTTTCTTAGTTGTTTGTGGTGGTGTGTATGTAGCTAATATTTTGGTTCAACATTTTCCCACGTTGTAGTCCGGGGGGGCATCCAGGCCGCCCTCCACCTTCATCATATCCCTCCTATATTTGGCATTCATGGCGCGCACTGTCCATATGTGTACATTTATGTAGCTTCGATGCGCCATCCATGAGTTTTGAAATGCGACTTATTAAAGAAATAAGTGGGAGCTGCACTGCGTGGCAGCAGCACCCTGCAGTGGGAGCTGCTGTAGTATCCTGGGGTATCTCATGGCTAATATCCAGGTTGGCCAGTTGACTGGCATCCTTGGATCAAGCCTTTGCTTTTGGCAGATATGACAGAGATACAACAGCTGCACCATGCATCAGCGGCAGCACATGGCAGCTGCACCCCTTGCAAAATCCAGCAAATCATCGATGGATGAAAAAATCGTTATCGTCTTCTAGCTAATCAAATGAAATTAGCAGCATATTGTACTCTCTTCATGATTAACTTTATCCCAAGTTTCTTTATTTTCTTAATGGCCATCTAGCCTATAAATAATATATAGGCTAAATATATATTAAGTATATTATATAATCCAAACTGACTTAATTGCTACCGCTTTTATTAGCTAGTCTAGTATTTTTTAGTTGTTTTTAGTTTAGTTATATAGTTTATTTCGTTTTAGTTATTTAGTTTTGGTCGTTTATTTATGTAAGGCCCCTGGGAATTTTTTCAGTCGTCCACCCCTGTAAGGAGTCCTAGTAGTGTAAGGCCCCTGGGAATTTTTACAGTCGTCCGCCCCTGTAAGGAGTCCTAGTAGTGTAAGGCCCTCGGGAATTTATACCATCGCGAGGTAAATGCACTGATTTCTGTTAGGCAATTTCTAGGCTTTTAAAATCATTTTCTGACCTCTATAGCTAGGTTTGCTCAGTCTTTTGTTTCATGCAGTCACCATGTTTCCTGCAGGGCACTGGCCAGCCCTGCAGGATTCATGCTTAAAGGATATATAGTGGTATAGAATATGAAAAATTTTAGGCAAACGCTTCCAGCCTGGTCAATCAAGAATTATCCTCACAATGCTCGTTGACAGTTAATCTTAGTCGTACAGCATTAATCTGCTATTGTAGCCTGCAAATTGTATAGTCAGCTACTTTTTTGGCTAGTACATATTGAAGCTGAACTATTGCTGGACCTTTCTGGAAGATGAATACCAAGCCACCGCCGCCAAGCAATCTTGCTAAAGGTAAGCATCATGGCCAACGTTTTAAGCATAATAAAGATTTAGTTATATAGGAAATGATTCGTTCGGTTTGGTACTCGCACAGTAGTGGTACTCGCTCGTGCACTGAACCGCGCGCGTTTTCCCGCGCGCGTTGTCGCGCATCGTCGCGTGACATCACACGCGTTGCCCGACCGCCCGAAAGGAAAATTTAGTCCGTGCAGGGAGGGGGATTTGAACCCATACAGACCGCATTCATAGCGACCGCAGTAGAACTTATATCTTGAGAGCTGGTATAATTTAACAATTATATAACCTTACCCCCATTTGAATGGGGGTGGCACATATGGAGCACGTGCTAGGCTATCTATCAACTCTGCTGGAGTTATGGTGCACAGCAATAAAACACCCCATTCAGGTAGTGTTCACCGCATCTTGGCATGTTGCTTTATCATTACCACTGCAAAGGCAATCAAATGGCATAGGCTTAACTACCCTTGTGTCATTTAATTGCTTCCCTTTGCAGATAGAGCAAGAATGGTATGTAATGGCTGGCCACCTCACACCATCAATAATCACATTTTGCTCTGGTACGTAATGTCTTGTTATTTGCTACTGCTTTTATTAGCTAGCCTAGTTGCTACCGCTTTTATTAGCTAGCCTAGTCATTTTTAGTTGCTTTTAGTTTATTTTTTCGTTGTTTTTAGTTTATTTAGTTAATTGTTGTACATTCAGCCGTCCCTGTAAGGAGTGCCAGCCATGTACGGCCCTCGGGAATTTTTGCCATCGCGAGGGAAATGCACTGACTTTTGTTAGGCAAATTCTAGGCTATTAAAAGCATTTTTGAACTCTTTAGCTAGGTTTTTTCAGTGTTTCGTTTCGTGTAGTAGCAATGTATCCTGCAGGGCATTGGCCAGCCCTGCAGGATTCATAATCCGCTTTTATTAGCCAGTCTAGTATTTTTTAGTTATTTTTAGTTTGTTTATTTAGTTTATTTATTTTTGGTTATGTTAGTTTTTGTCGGTTATGTAAAGCCCTTGGAAATTTTTACAGTTGTCCTAGTAGTGTAAGGCCCTCGGGAATTTATGCCGTCACGACAAAAATGCAATCATTTCTGTTGGGCAATTTCTAGGCTATTAAATCCATTTCCTGACCTCTTTAGCTAGGTGTTTTCAGTCTTTTGTTGCATGTAGTAGCTATGTATCCTGCAGGGCACTGGCCAGCCCTGCAAGATTCATGCTCTAAAGGTTTTATTTTTGTTTAAAATATAAAAAGTTCCTAGTCAATGGCCTGCTAATGGGTCTAGCAAGAAATATCCTTACAACAATCAGTTTACAGTTAAAATCTGTATCGAACAGCAATGATTGTCCACTATTATAGCTACCGTTTCATCTATAGCCGGCAATTTGTATAGATATTAAACATTTTGGCTGCCAAACTGATTTGTTGGATCTTGCCAACGTTGCCTTTGCCATTCTGCTCGCGAAGGGTAAGCATTACTCGCTCAGGTAAGTCTCCAAATAATAACAACAACAACAATAATAATAATAATAATAATAATAATAATAAATAATAATAATAATAATAATAATAATAACAATAACAATAATATAATTCTTGATGTGATTTCAGAACGCTGCTGCTGCCATGTATTGCAGCTGCCACATGTTGGCGCTGCTACATGCATGTTGCCGGTGCCATGCACTGCCATTGCCGCGTGCTGCCACTGCCATGTGCTGCTGCTGCTGCTGCTGCACGGTGCCGCTGCTGTGCGCTGCCGCTGCTGCCGCATAGTGCAGCTGCCATGCACTGCTGCTAGCTGCCGCTTGGTGTCACTAATGCGCACTGCCACCTCTGCCGCATGCTGCTGCTGCCGTGCCCCGCCATTGCCACTCACTGCCGCTGCCATGCACTGCCACTGTCACATATTGCCACGCACTGCTGCGTCCTGCTGCTGCTGCACAGTGCCGCTGCCACACACTGTCACTGCTGCTGCATAGTGCAGTTGCCATGCACTGCTGCTGCCATGCAGTGCAGCTGCCATGCAGTGCTGCTGCTGCTGTGTGCGGCCACTGCCACGTGCTGTGGCTGCCGCACTGTGCTGCTGCCGCGTGCTGCTGCTGCAGTGTGCTGCCACGGCCACATCTGTATTGTACAGCAATGATTTTCAGCTGTTATAGCTACCGCTTTATTTCTAACCTGTAATATCTATAGATACATACTTCTTTGCATCTTCAGCAATTTTATGGAGCTTCACAGAGGATTTAGTCGCCCACAGTGTAACACCCCTTAAATTCCTTGCTAGCTAGCTGATGAATGGGACCAAAACATATTAACTACATAGAGACCACCACAAATATCTAAGAGGAAAATCAGAGGCGCACATAGGGGGAAACATCTAGTGGTTAATTAATAATATGGACTATATTACAACTGCCTGTCTTTACTTAGGGATTTTAAGCCTTATAATGTAATAAATAATATACTATTCTGCCTTTACTTGTCTCAACAAGAATCTATTTTGGACCCCAGAATACCAAGACGGTGGAAGTGTGGGGAACTGGGGCAATGAATATACTTGGGACCCCAGTACACCAAGACGGTGGAGGTGCGGGGAACTGGGGCGGCAGGCCCCAGTCCCCGCACAACCACCGTACACTTCTGGGTGTTAGCAGCTTTGAAAGCGGTAGTGAAAATGCATATATAAAAGCATGATATCCACTACATAACTTTACATTGCTTTAGGGTTTTCCTGAATCAGACAGGTTTTCGTTAATTACTCCATCCATAGTTAAACATGAATGAGAATAGAGGTATAACAATACGAATTCATGGGCTCCAAAATAAACTTTCAAAATCAGTGGATATTATACCGAAGAGCTTGGCAGGAATCTAGTACTTTGTCCGAATCAGCGATAAATTACAAGAGCCAATATTATTTTGAAGTTATTCATCCATTTATTGGATTGCTTTAAATGCCTAATATATATAAGTACATATTTAATGTACACATATGAATATTAAAATCATGAAATCTATGCAGAAATAACCAACCTTAAGATTGGATCTGAAATCGGAATTAAATAATGATCAATCTTATGAGTATGGGCTGCCTAAACATCGTGTAAATAATCATGGCAACTGAACTTCTTAAAGTTGATATTTTTTGCATTTTATGCAAAATGGATACGGCAAAATATCTACAAAAAATGTTGATTGCAAGAGTGATAATGCAGTTAAACTTGGTGCCACTGTTGAATGTACTCATATGGCTAGCACACCCTTGGGTCTAAATTAAATTTAGGATATCACGTGGCAGCTGCACTGCACGGCAGCAGCACCCTGCAGTGGCAACTGCACCATGTGGCAATGGCAGCACACTGCAGCAGCAGCATGCAGCAGCAGCACAGTGCGGCAGCCACAGCAGGTGGCAGCGGCCCCACACAGCAGCAGCACTGCATGGCAGCTGCACTGCATGGCAGCAGCAGTGCATGGCAACTGCACTATGCAGCAGCAGCGGCAGTGTGTGGCAGCGGCACCGTGCAGCAGCAGCAGCACACAGCAGTGGCAACATGTGACAATGGCAGCGCATGGCAGCGGCAGTGAGTGGCAATGGCAGTGCACAGCAGCAGCAGCATGCGGCAGAGGGAGTGCACAGCCATCGATTGCCACTCACTGCCGCTGCCATGCGCTGCCATTGTCACATGTTGCCACTGCTGTGTGCTGCTGCTGCTGCACGGTGCCGCTGCCACACACTGCCGCTGCTGCTGCATAGTGCAGTTGCCATGCACTGCTGCTGCCGTGGCAATGGCAGTGCACGGCAGCAGCAGCATGCGGCAGAGGCAGTGCGCAGCAGTGGCACCAAGCGGCACCTAGCAGCAGTACATGGCAACTGCACTATGCGGCAGCAGCATCAGCATGCGGCAGCAGCACCGTGCAGCAGCAGCAGCACATGGCAGTGGTAGCACGCGGCAATGGCAGTGCACAGTACCGGCAACATGTGGCAGCGCCAACATGTGGCAGCTGCAACACACGGCAGCAGCAGCGTTCTGAAATCACATTTAGAATTAATATATATTATTATTATTATTATTTGGAGACTTACCTGAGCGAGTAATGCTTACCCTTCGCGAGCAGAATGGCAAAGGTGATGTTGGCAAGATCCAACAAGTTGCTGAAGCTCCAAGTTTGGCAGCCAAAATGCGTAGTATCTATACAACTTGCGGGCTATAGATAAAGCAGTAGCTATAATAGCGGACAATAATTGCTGTGCGATACAGATTAACTGTCAACTGAATGTTGTAAGGATATTTCTTTCTAGACCCATTAGCAGGCCATTGACTAGAAACATTTTATATCCTAAACAAAAATAAAACCTTTAGAGCATGAATCTTGCAGGGCTGGCCAGTGCCCTGCAGGATACATAGCTACTACATGCAACAAAAGACTGAAAACACCTAGCTAAAGAGGTCAGGAAATGCTTTAAATAGCTTAAAAATTGCCCAACAGAAATCATTTCATTTTCGTCGCGACGGCATAAATTCCCGAGGGCCTTACACTACTAGGACTCCTTACAGGGGCGGACGACTAAACAAATTCCCAGGGGCCTTACATAAACGATTACATAACCAACAAAAAACTATAATAACAAAAACAAAATAAACTAAATAAAAAAACTAAAAGCAACTAAAAATTACTAGACTAGCTAATAAAAGCGGTAGCAATAAGGCGCATATGATGTGGCTGCTGTGGAGAACGGAAATATAGAAAGATAGAGAAAGCTCGATCGTCGGTATAGTTGCATACCTCAGCGCGCCAGGCAGAACAAACTCACGGTTCGTTCTGTGTGATTACAAACAGAAGTTCATGCAACAACACACACATAATACGTACACACCAGCCACCCCAGCGGGCAGCAAATCCAGCAGGATTTCCTGCACATGCATGAAGTATTTCTACCTCTCGCAACACAAGATGGACAGCATTCAGCAGATGCACGGCAGCTGCTAAATATGCGTGTTCGTAAATATGTATAATGTTTTAGTAATTTTTATATACTTATAAATATGTGCAATCATATATGTGCTAGCGGTATGTTATGCTCAGGTAATCGCCGGCTCCATGAAATTGAGTACCAATTAAGTCAATGTATGTCAGTTGGTCCCTTACATACTCGTCTACTCACCAAACAGTGCCCCAGACGGTTCCATTGAAGATCTCCACACGCCCCTCACTGAAACTATTTCCACCCACGAGCCTTAACCCGTAACGGGGGATGGGAGGTAATGGAGGAGGGGATGACTGGGGTGGTCGGGGTGATGGCGGTGGTGGGGGTGATGGCGGTGGTGGGGGTGATGGCGGTGGTGGGGGTGCTGGCGGTGTCGGGTTGGGACTTCCTGCATGCATGCATACATTGGTTAATTTCCCATCCATATGCACGTTATGACTGCCCTTAACAAAATCAAACAGGCGTTGCTTGATGACCCGTAGCATATAATAACAGACAGATCTGATAATAACTAGTCATCAAACGAATATGAACTGGCAAATGTGTGGGTTGTCCTCGGCATCAAAGCCAAATCATTATGTTGTCATTCACTTCCACGAGCAAGGCGGCAAACACACACACACATATCCGTACATGTACATGTATCTATAACCATACATAAGATATATTTATGTGTGGATGCATGTGGTAATAATGAGCAAATACTCATCATCCCTCTGTCAGGTACGTAACTATGCAATCTATCGATATCCATGCGGACTGACATGTATGAGTAGGGATACTAGTCCTAATGACGTTATTATACATCAGAAGGAAATTGTTACGGCCAGCTTGTGTGGCTGCTGGAAACAGCTCGTAACGATAGCTAGGTAATGGTTTGAGGCCACAATACCTATGGAAAGCATCCCTTTGTTGCATTCCACGTGCATCTATGTGTATGTCAGCAGGCATAAATAGCAGCACGCACAAGCAAGCAAGGCAGAAGGGCAGGTGCAGCTGCCGATAGATAGATAGGCCCATCTTCTTAAGGCTAGCTCAGATGTCGTCGAGGCGTAAACCCACTTACTGTAGCAACGGACACCCACATCCTGCACACGATGAGTGGGTTCGAATGCATATATATGGGTTATGGATGTGTTAATGGGGTGTGGTAGGTCGAGACGACAGCAGGGTGGCACGAATCGATAGGGGGACGTGTTGAACAAGGGATCACGGGGAAAGGAAGAGGAGATGGGGGTGGCGACAGGCATCAATATGGGAACAGAATGAAAGAGCCATGCAAGCAAACCGCATATGTGTACGTGGCACGCATGCATGTAATACGGGACATTGCTAGGGAGATGCATATGCATATGTAAATATGTGTATTATTGCTACCGCTTTAATTAGCTAGTCTAGTATTTTTTAGTTATTTTTAGTTTGTTATGTTTAGTTATTTTTTTAGTTATTTTTAATTTGTTGATTTAGTTAATTTATTTTCGGTTGTTGTCGGTTATGTAAGGCCCCTGGGAATTCTTACAGTCGTCCGCCCCTGTAAGGAGTCCTAGTAGTGTAAGGCCCCTGAGAATTTTTACAGTCGTCCGCCCCTGTAAGCAGACCTAGTAGTGTAAGGCCCTCGGGAATTTATGCCGTCGCGAGCAAAATGCAATCATTTCTGTTGGGCAATTTTTAGGCTACTTTAAGCATTTCTTGACCTCTTTAGCTTGGTGTTTTCAGTCTTTTGTGGCATGTAGTAGCTATGTATCCTGCAGGGCACTGGCCAGCCCTGCAAGATGCATGCTCTAAAGGTTTAATATTTGTTAGTATATGCCAAGTTCGTAGTCAATGGCCTGCTAATGTGTCTTGCAAGGAATATCCTTACAACGTTAGTTGACAGTTCATCTCAGTCGTACAGCTTTAATGGCCTGCAAAATTGATGGACACTCACTTCTCTGATTTGTTATCATTGGAGCTATCTACTTGTTCATTATTGGAGCTATCTATTGCTGTTTTTTTAAGGACAAGGATTGTTAAGAGAGCCGCCAACCTGCTGGTAAGCATTGTGGCTGACATAGTGCAAGTTGGCATAACGGCTTTTTAATCAATTGTTATATTCATTACAGGTAATGCAATGGAGGAATATCAGCCCAAAATTCGCCTACGCCGACCTACCAGCCCAAGTTTGCCTTTCGTGATCTTGTGGCGCTCTTTGGTGTGACGATTGCAAGGTAAGCCATAAAATAATTATGAAAAATTTTGCATGCATTTCTGGGATACGTTTAGGTAGTGCTTTGCCATTGCTGCCCGGTGCTGCTGCTGCACGATAGCGACACCGTGTAATTATACCGTGCGATAGTGATACCATATAATAGCTATCTTATGGTATCACTATGGCGCAGTATTACTATCACGCGGTGTTGCTATTGTGCGGCAGCCGCACTGGGTAGCATATTGTGGTGCCATGCTTTTCCTAAAAGGAAGGTTTGCTATATTGCGTAATATAAATAGATTTATTGTCCGTGGTAGATTCTGTGGAATTGCACTCGGTTGTGCGACGCGCCCAGTTTCGCGACGCGCGCGGTTCCCTGACATGCCCGTATCCGCAACGCGCCCGGTGCCGCAACACGCCCGGTGCGGCGACGCGCCCGGTAAAATGGTGCACCATATTTCACGATTCCCACTAACTGCGATTAGTGGGAATCGATATTGAGCGGTCAATTGCATTGCGCTGCATTCGTAACGTGACATACCGCAGATAGCAGCCTATCTGCACATAGACTTTAGCAGTATAGAAATTTATATAACTTAATAATGCTCCTAATTTATTTTTTAATGCTCTGAAATGTGTATGCATGTTTGCTGCTGCTGCTGTTGCTGCTGCCTTCATGTGCTCATGTACTGAATGCCGGACTGGACCAGCAGCCCACCTTGCGTCGGCAACGGTGTGATTCAGAGGAAGATCTGGAAATCGGCAGTGAGGATAGCCCGGACGATGGGCACCTGTCAGCTCAAGCCCTGGCCAATAACAATCACCCTCCCTAGCAAACTACACCACCTCCTACTTCACCACCTACAATGTCACCACGTATTGCCACTCCAACACTTGACACCTCAAATTTTCAAGCTATGATGACTGCCATGTTGACAAGTCCTATGTTTCTTCAACAAATGGCCATGGTGAGCTGCAGTGTGTGCTTGTAAGGTGCTTACCTAGGTTTAGCCTGTTTAAATATATTGTTTGACTACTTGCCACTTGCCTGGGGTATGTGGTAGGTTAAGCCTGTAAAACCTCTCATTTTACTGATAGTCATTTGCCTAGGGTCTGGCCTGCTCATCCTTCATCAATGTTACCCTGCTAGCAGGGTAACATAGATTATGGGTAACATAGATTATATAACATAGATTATAGATTATATAACAAAGATTATTATTATTATTATTATTATTAACATGGTTTATCAAAATGAGCTGTGGCTTGTGTACCTTAGGTCAGGCATGTACCTGGGTTTAGCCTGTTGAAACATGTCTTTTAACTGATAGTCATATGCCTAGGGTCTGACCTCCTCATACTTCATCTATTTACCCTGCTGGTTTATCAAAATAAGCTGTGGTTTGTTTACCTTAGGTCAGGCATGGACCTTGGTTTAGCCTGTTGAAACATGTGCTTTAACTGACAGTCATTTGCCTAGGGTCTGGCCTGCTCATCCTTCATCTATGTTGCCCTGCTAGCAGGGGAACATAGATTATGGGTAACATACATTATATAACATAGATTATTATATAACATAGATACTAGAATATAGATTACACACTATATAACATACCCTGCCAACTATGGGCCGGGCTAATTAAGCCTGACAGCCCAAAAGTTAGAGACGTTAGAGGTGTTACAATATTACCACTTTATCGGCGACTGTTACACTTAATTAGGATGAGCTCATTCTGTGGTTTTGTGTTACACGGTGTCTGGTGCTGTCTGGTTTAATTACGATGGGAGCATTTGATTGTAAATGTTGCCTGACTTTGTTATGCATGGTTACACCTGTAATTTTTGGCTAAGATTAATGATGAGACATTACAGATTGCGACGCAATTTTTGCCCGTATTGTTCGGCGATATTATAACGTGTAACCATCATGGCCACTCAGTCCAGAGAAATATGCAATCTTCTTCCGCCCTAAAAAGACCTGATTCAAGTCGGGATCGAACCTGCGACCACTCTCGTCTTGGAGGCATGTGACGTATGGCTTATCTTGTTCTTCCTCTGCGACGATGTGATGATCGATGAGTCATTTATGTGGTTAAGGAGTATCTATAGTTTCCTAAGCCGACTACATACATCCATGTCCCCGTCGGGATCGCTCACAAACATGTTCATATGATCGAGTATAAAATCACAGGGTTTAGTATGTGCTACAATACCGTCAATGGGCACTATGTCAGCTTTTCCCATGCTCGCGATCATTGCTTTACATTCTTTAGCTAGCTTTACAGAAGTTAACAGCATACCGAAAATGAAATGCTTGACATATTTGGAACTGCATTGTTGCATCTTTACTTTTGGAAAAAAATTATGCGAGCCTGTTATATTTCTTATGTAATGCACAACTGCCTGATGTGTGACAGTCAACGACTTGCTAACTGTAGAATCCAGACTTGCTGGTCTGGATCTTACAGTTGCTTTCTGTTACTACGTTTGAATTGGAACTACCGAATCCAGACTGCCTGGTCTGGATTCTACAGTTGTAGCATTCAATTGTATTCACAGTCATCGTACTGCTGATTTCTGGCCCTACGTTTGAGTTATAACTCCGATTCTAGACTATCTATCTAAGCTGGATCTGACCACTCCTGTTGAAGTAATGTGATGGCGGAGTGCATATTAAAACACGCGTCCCATGCGAATCGATCTCAGCACCACTACAACTCTCTGTAATATGGCATCAATTCTACCACAGACGAAACATGATGTGAAAGTGAAATAAAACAAATTTATAGCTGGTATTTCAACCACGGGCCGGCGCCCGGGCAGCACTGGCCCCCTCAGCATGGCGCCTGCTGGGCTAAGCTCAACCCCGAGCTCCCTGCGCGGTACGAATGTCCCCTGGGCGCGTGTGCATGGTAGGGCCCCCCAGCCACCATTAAGAGCACGCACAGTGTCCTCAACACCAACACACATCAGCCAGGGAAGGACGCTTACACCGCAATGGCTTCAACCCTTGAAGCCCCTGCGATGATGCCACATCCGCTGGTGGGTCACGGACCCACAGGTCGCCATCCATCCTTGCGACTGCCAGCTACTGCCTCCTCGGCTTGCAGCAACTGAGTAGTAAAAACAGTGCAATGAATTTCTACGGCGGCAATGCTGACCTCTCATCAGCGACCGCTGCCACTGGTGGTGCTGGCGGTGGCTGCTCTGTGGGGACGACATGGGTGGGCAATCAATGTTTCCGATTCAGACCACGTGGGTTTCTGTACAGCAGAAAACGTGGACATTGGGATTCATTTCGCACAGCTAAGTGGGGTTCCCCAACGGTGGGGTGGATGTGGATGGGGAACGGAGGGGGCAGCGACGGCGGCAGGGAGGGACGGCGACGGGGGCAGGTAGGTAAGTGAGGGTGCAACCCCCGTTGCCGCCCCTCCATGCTGCCATCACCACCATACCCGCCACCCATCCCACCCTTTGCAGTCGTGCTTACCTTCCCAAACAGTGATTGATAGTGTGGTGGTGCTGGTGGAGGTAAGGACGTGGAGAATGGGGTTGGATGATGGCCTGTACTGCACGGTGTCATGTTCTGTTTACTCCTAAGGCCTTTAACATTGTTTTACAAAATTAATAAATAATAATAACTAATAGGTGTCCTTACATCCTAACCTACTTAAATCATTCTAGTTGTTTGAATAGGGCTACTATGTTTCCTCGACATCTCGTCCCACTACCACACGATTAGTTGCAGATCTTTAATGGACGAAATCCTATAGATACTGTTGCCTTTTCCTATAGCGATCAGCGGTTCATGTCTACAGGACGCTGTTAGACAAGCCGCCATGCATCTGGACGAGGCGGCGCTGCTCAACGAGTGTGGCGAGATGCAGCAATATATATGGAAATACAGCGGTAAGTAATAGAAGCATTTTTTGAGTGGGGAGGGCGCAAAGACAGGGTAAAAAATGGCGGCGAAAGTCACGATGGGGGCGATTTTCGGGGGATAAAATTTTTAGCCGCACAGCGCGGCAGTCGTGCAGCGCGGCAGCGGTGCGGAGCGGAAGTCGCGCAGCGCGGCAGCCGTGGAGCGCGGTGGCCGCGCAGCACGGAAGCCGCGCTGTGCGACTTCCGCACCGCGCCGCACCGCTGGCGCGCTGCATTGCTACTCTGCTGCACCGCTGCTGTGCTGCGCGGCTTCCGTACTGGTTCACTGCCGCTCTGCATCGCTACCGCAATGCACGGTGATGCCCTCATGCTGCTTCAATGCCGCCTCATTGTGCTGTCGCCACGTTGCATTGCTGCCGCACGGTGATGCTGCACCACTGCACTGCCGCCATGCTGCACCGACGCCATACTGTGCTCCCTCCATGCTGTGCCGCCTTCACGCTGCATCACCGCCATGCTGCGCCTCCGCCACACAGCACCACCGCCACGCTGTGCTGCCGCCGTGCTGTGCCAGAAGTGTGTGTGCGGGGGTAAGTCTGGTACTGCAAGTCATAGGTGATGACACTATTTCGCATGTTGTAAATACTCTAATGACTTTGCTGTGTGTTCTTTGCCTTCTCCTACGTGCCTGCAGGTGCATGGTCCACATTCTAATGTTGATTGGCGCTAGATGCGGGTATGGATGGGATAGGAATTGGGAGGGCGGGTGGAGGGGTATGCAGGGCCGCAGTGGGATGGAGGGGTGACGGAGGCGGGGGGGAAGTAACAATATAGGCGGGGGCGGAAGGAGGGGCGACGGGGGCGTGGGGAGGGGTGACGGAGGCGGGGGGAGGGGTGACGGAGGCGGCGGAAAGATTGAAGGAGGCAGGGGAATGGATGACGAAGCCAGGGGGGAGGGGCACCGGACGCGGGGGAGGCGGTGACACAGGGAAGCTGTTCTTTCTACGCGGTTGTCTTGCTTTGCCACCGTGGCGCCATGCCGCCGTTGTGGTGTCCAGACACCATCGTGACTTCTTCACATGTGTGTTTCGTGTGTTTCCCGCATGTTTATGCTGCCCCCGACATCTGTGCAAGCGCCCTTTCCTATTCTGCTTGGTTTGTGTTTCTTTTGCCGTGTCTGTCATGCACCTGACGTCTGCTGCCCGGGTGTGTGCCTTGTCCGCTGCCGCAGGTTCTTAGCTGTGGCGCCACTGGCTACGTGTACGAATGCTTCAACATTGGCGAGGAACCTAGAACGATATAAGCGAGGGTAAGTTGTGGGGGCGGGTGCAGGGCCGCAGTGGGATGGAGGGGCGACGGAGGTGGGGTTGGAGGGGTGACGGGTGTACATGCATTATGTCCTTGTTGTCCATGGATAGTGTTAGTAGATGTTTTGCCTGCATATCTTTGGTTTGTCACGAATACATCTGTTTTTATGCTGTCCTTATTGCAGGTTTAGCTGCTGGTGCTGATATGTCATTGGTGGCTTCAGGAGGTGTGTGCGCATGTGTGTGCGTGTATGTGCGGGTGTGTGCGGGTGTGTGTACGCGTGTGGGTGTGGGCGTGCGCGTGCGTGTGTGTGTGCGCGCGTGTGTGGGTATGGGTGTGCGCGTGTGTGTGCGCGCGCGTGTGGGTGTGCGTGTGTGTGTGTGTGGGCGTGATCGCGTGTGTGTGTGGGTGTGCGCGCGTGTGGGTGGGCATGCGCGCGCGTGTGTGGGCGTGCGCGCGTGTGTGTGGGCGTGATCGTGTGCGCGCGCATGGGTGTGGGTGTGGGTGCATGCAGGGACAAAGGTTGTACATGTCGTAAGTCTTCGCACGTCTGTAGATAGCAGACGCTGGATGCTGACATTGGCTGGACAAAAATGCCCCTCGGTTTCTTCTGCCTCGCAGTATTGTGCCGGAGAAGACCGTGTACATAATTGAAAGATTCGGGCGATACCAAGGGACGCTGGGCTCGGGACTGCACTTCCTAATTCCCCTGGTACGTTCTAAAAATCCAAAATTTAGTTTTTAAGCAGCCCTTCTCCTTTTTAAAGGCCCCAGATAATATTCGGAAAGTATTGGCCCCCTCAGCACACAAGCCCCCTCGCAATCTCCAGGAATTAGGCCCGTTGCATTCCCAATCCCCATCATGACACTCAGTTTCGTCTCTCCTGTCGTCTCTACTACCTGTACACCCGTCTCGTATCCTCCAGGCTCCCAACCATTCCCAGAACTCCCAAGTTTCGCAACTAGTTATTGCTGAAGCCGTTAAATCCCTACGACTCTGCACATTCCTGTGCCCTAAATCGCCCAAATTTCGTTAAAACTATTAACTCCCTCCAAATTCTTCAAACTTTCCAAAGTTTTCTCTAAATTTCTCCAAACATCTAAAGCTATTTAAATTGCCTCGTCATGTTACAGGTTGATCGGGTGGCGTACGTCCACTCTCTGAAGGAACTCGCAATACCCATCAGTCAGCAAACCGCTATCACAAAAGACAACGTCACCATCACCATGGGCGGCGTCTTGTACGTCAAGGTAGGGCATCGCATGAATTGCCATATGTACCTTCGCAACCCTGCGGACGGCCGGCCTGGGTGAGGGATTCCGGTATCAGACGGCGATTGGTTCTAACCAAATGGTTCTAACGGATGTGGTTCCTCATTTGGGGCTTGCGAGCTTCTAACTTAACTTTTAACATTAGATTTAAATTCAATTTTCTCCTTCTCTATGCTTTGTCCTCGTCCTGGTCTTCGTCTTTTTCCCGTCTTCTTCCACCCTGACAGGTGGTGGATGCATTTAAAGCCAGATACAGAGTGGACAATGCGCTGTATGCAGTCGGGCAGCTGGCGTAGATCACAATGTGCAGGTGGGTAGGGGAAAATGTTCCATAGGTTCGCATATCTGGATTTAAAATTGTTGGACCATGGTTGGACTTATTTGATAGCCTGTCTGTCTGTCTGTCCGTCCGTCAGTCCGATTTCTGCATTTTCCCTGGGGCGCCCCTCTCCTCCCACCTAGTGAGCTGGGCAAGATCATGCTGGACAAAACGTTTGAGGAACGTGAGGTACGGCAGACATAGGTCAAGCCGTACACCCGCACAAAAGATCATTGTTCGATGGTTACATGTGAGCGGCATGTCTGGGCCTTACGAACTTGCAGGCTTTGATCACCACCATAATATTTGACCCCAGTTTGCGTTACCCCGTGCCCTCCCTCTTCACCCTGCCTCCTCACCCTCCATTCCCTTTGGCGTCGCCCTGGCCCCATTGCCTGCGTCTATTCCTTCATTTATTCTGCCTCCATTCCCCTTAATTGTAACGCCTCAGGCGCTCAACCACAATATCGTACGGTCCATTAATGAAGCCGCAGAAGTATGGGGGCTGCAATGCCTGAGGTAAGTCAGATAAGTCAGGCAATTGGTAGTTAGCATATCATTTTTAAGCCGTTAGTAAGCTAGCAGACTCAGCTAACGGTGTGCTGTAACGTTCCTGCTGTTTTGCCGTTCCGTCCAGGTACGAGATCAAGGATATCATGCCGCCAGGGGGCATCGTACAGGCCATGGGGCTGCAGGTGAGTACGATAATAACGCACGGCAGTACGTTTGCTTGACAATTTTTTTTGTACGACAAAGCAATATCAATGTCGTGGAGGCTGAGAAGCAGCAGGTGGGTGTGGAGTGTTGCGGTTCTGGGTGTCAACGATTTATGGGCGTGACATGGGATCGGTTTGATTGTACGGCAAATACGGCGTGATGGAGTTTGTCCGCAAGCCAAGACTGACCTGCGCAATACATAATGACTGGATGGCTTCGGTGAGGCTCCTCCAGAGTTTGCTCCGTTGTTTCCTGTTTCCTCTTATCCTCTCCTCCGCTCAACTTTCTTTCACTCCAGGTTATCCTTCTGAGGCTGCCCGACAGCAAGCAATTAACATGGCCCAGGGTGAGGCGGAGGCGCTATTCGCCACCGCCAGCGCCACCGCACGCAGCCTGGATGTAGTTTCGGAGGCACTCACATGATGCGGCGGTGCGGACGTGGCAGCGCTGCGAGTAGCAGAGAAGTACCTTGAGGTGTGGATTGGAGGGCTTGGGGTTTGGGATACATGTGGATTATGTTACTCAATGTGGCCAAGGAAATTGCTGATCCATTCACCCACAGGGGCCCGCTCAGAAACGTTTCCCAGCTGCTCCTCACTCAGTCCGGTTGCGGGGCTGCTGATGTCCTTGACGGAACTGGGGCTGTTGTCTTCACATACATAGGCCCCCATGTTTGATGGTGCTTCTTTCCTTGCAGCACTTCACGTACGACCACAAAGCGTGTGGGCAAAGGCCACTTTCTCCTAGTCAACCCCTTCTATTCCTAATCTTTTTTTCTCCCTCGTATCCACTACCCCCTTTGCATCCTCCGCCATCTCCCATCCTCGCGTTTTTATTTCCCACCGTACCCCGCCCCATCCTCTAGGCCTTCCGCCAGCTCGCCAAGGAAACCACCACCCTAGTCCTCCCCGCCAACACCTCGGAGCCGACCGCAATGGTCACCCAGGCCATGGCCATCTACAAATCCCTGGCGGCGCCGCCGACGGTATCAGTGGTGACGATGCCGCCGCCGTCAGCCGGAAGCGCAGTTGCCCCCCGTGGCCCCCACTTTCCGCCGTCATCCCCAGTCAGCCCAGTTGGTCCTGGAACGAGCGTTCAAGATGTGGGTGGTTCATCGCCTCTGTGCTGGACGCCCCAGGTGTGGAGCTGAGGGCTCTGATGCCAAGCCCATCTGGACTAGCAAGCAGGGTAGCTGGGGACAACACAGCCTTTGCTATCCCATAAGTGGCTGGGCATAATAAATAATGCTGTCAACGAACTAGGCAAAGTATTAATTATTATATATTTAATTTAAAGTGCACTTCACAGGGTGGTTGCTACTAGCCCAGGCAACCCCGTCGCCCCCTTGCCCCCAGTCGCCCCCATCACCCCCAGTTCTCCCCGTTGCCCCCATCGACCCCAGTCGACCCCAGTTGACCCAAGTCGCACCCAGTCGCAACCAGTCACAACCAGTCGACCCCAGTCGACCCCAACTGACAAATGGCCCCGCCGCATGGGCCAAGCACGCGCACCGCACATGACAACATGCCAGAATGCACGTGTACGCCAATTTACATGTGCATATGCACAACGATTGATACATGCACGATGATTGATGCTTGCACACATGATGATTGAGGCGTGTGTGATGATTGATGTGTGAATGATGTGTCCAAGGATGACCGTGCACCTGCTCATGATGAGAAGATTGGCAGCCGGATCCTGAGGTTCAAGTCCAAGAGAGATTTCCTTATGCTGGGCTATTGCTTAATCCTGGCAGACCGGAAGGCGGTCAGCCCCAGGTAAGAATGATATATTAGTGTTAAATCTGGTGCGCCTGTTTGTTTGTGTGCCTATGCATATGTGTGTGTGTATGTGTGTGCATGGGACTCCCCGTGGGAAGGTAGCTTGGGGCTGTTATTACGGCCCTTGGCGATATCCCACGACACCAGCCTTGTCTGGTGTGCCAATCCCTTATCTCTCCTAGTCAGGGGCCGCTTAATCGAGAGTGGTCTCTCAACGGAATGGAGGGATGGGTGTGGAAATGGTCCTTGTCCATTCTGGTCAAGTAGGTGCCATTCAATCGAGAGTGGTGCCCAACACCGATTGGATCGTGATGTTTGTGTGCAATTGTCTCTTTGTGTGTTTGTTTTCTCTGTACATCTGGAAACCTGTTACATCCCAAGCTTAACACTTCTGTGTTTGTTTTTTCCCTTGCAAGATATGCTGCTGCCATCTGGGTTGAAGACGAGGCTGAGCTGCACCTTAAGCAATGGCCTAACACTAGTTCGCATGTTGTGAAGACTCTTGAGGACTGCGCGGTGTGCTGCTTGTCCCTTCCTACATACGTGCCTGCAGGTGCAACACCCACACTATAATTTGTCTGATGCTAGATGCTGGTATAGCTGGGAGGGGAATCAGGGGGCCGGCCAGGGTGTACATCCACCACAGGGTGCAGCTGCAATGCCGTGCCGCTGTGTGCTGTGCTGCTGCTAATATACGCTGCTGTCACACTCTATCACCCACGTGCTGCACTGCGGTCACCCTGGCGCTGGTGATGGAGGCAGCAGGGCAGTCGACGGAGGCAGCGGGGCAGGCCACAGAGCAAGCAGGGCTGGCGACGGACGCAGCGGGGATGGAGATGGAGGCGAGGCAACGGAGGCGGGGTGATGGCGGCGGGGCAGGGTGATGGAGGCACAGCAGGGCGACGGAGGCAAAGGGGGGCCGGAGGCTAGGCGACGGAGGGGGGCAAACAAAGGCAGGGCGGCAGAGATGGGGTGATGGAGCCAGGACGACGGAGGGGGGGTAACGAACATGGGGCAACGAAAGTGGGGTGACAGAGGTGGGGTGACAATTGTGCAAAACGAGCGATTGGTACTCCAAGGGGGTGAGATTGAAAGCAATTTGATGCATTGTTAAGACTTGTATCGTTTGTCCCCTATGTCTGCTTTGTATCCATTGTCTGCTTGAATGCGTCTACTTCCTTTCCTTTGTCTCCTTTGTCTCCTTTCCTTCACTTCCTATGTCTCTTGCATCAATTTAGTGTCCTTTTTACGATTGTTTCTTGCGCCCATCTTCTCTCCTCCAATTAAGCCCGATCAATAACGAGAGGTGTCCCAATGGAGTGAGGTGGATGGGTGTGGAAATGGTTGCATCCTTTCCGCCCAATTAAGCCCACTTAATAACGAGTGGTGTCCCAATGGGAGATTGGAATCCTAGTGGTTGATTTAGGAACAGTTTTGCTTGTGCACTGCTTGTTCTACACCTTTTTGGGGCCAAAACAATTATGCAAAACAATCTATTGGTACACCAAAGGGGGGGATTGTAAGCTATGTGATGCATTGTTTAGGCGTCGTTTAGCATGCATCCTTCACTTCCTACGTCTCTTGCATCAATTTAGTGTCCTTTTTACGATTGTTTCTTGCGCCCATCTTCTCTCCTCCAATTAAGCCCGATCAATAACGAGAGGTGTCCCAATGGAGTGAGGTGGATGGGTGTGGAAATGGTCGCATCCTTTCCGCCCAATTAAGCCCGCTTAATAACGAGTGGTGTCCCAATGGGAGATTGGAATCCTAGTGGTTGATTTAGGAACAGTTTTGCTTGTGCACTGCTTGTTCTACACCTTTTTGGGGCCAAAACAATTATGCAAAACAATCTATTGGTACACCAAAGGGGGGGATTGTAAGCTATGTGATGCATTGTTTAGGCGTCGTTTAGCATGCATCCTTCACTTCCTACGTCTCTTGCATCAATTTAGTGTCCTTTTTACGATTGTTTCTTGCGCCCATCTTCTCTCCTCCAATTAAGCCCGATCAATAACGAGAGGTGTCCCAATGGAGTGAGGTGGATGGGTGTGGAAATGGTCGCATCCTTTCCGCCCAATTAAGCCCGCTTAATAACGAGTGGTGTCCCAATGGGAGATTGGAATCCTAGTGGTTGATTTAGGAACAGTTTTGCTTGTGCACTTTTGCTATCTTTTGCAGTAGCTGATGTGGCCATACTCTGTTTCATAAACTGCACTTCATCAGGAGCTCACACCCCCAAAGGACCCTTGTAGGACCAACCAGGGGGAGCTCGCACCCCCAAAGGACCTTTGTAGGACACCCAAAGACCCTTGTAGAACCCACCAGGGGGCCCACCGTGACGTGGCTGCCGCACGGGGGGAGGAGGCTAATTTAGGCAGGAAAGTGCATCAGACGGAAAAGGTGCTTAAGGCCGATGGATGGGTGGATCGGGTTGGGCCTCATCGACTTAGGGTTTGATGGGCCATGACGGGCTTAAAATTGTGAAAAGGGTTTGATGGGCCATGACGGGCCAGAACCCCTTTGCAACACTCGAATGTTTTGATGTACGAAAGCGACCATGGTCGCTTTCGTACAATGAGTATGGAAACTGATGGTTTTGCCTTTCATGCTTGAATATGCTACTGTAATGCTATAATGCTTTTGGTGTCAATATAATGATTACATAATACCAACTGACAAATGGCTCCAGGGAAAAAAGGTACAGAAGGGAGGGAAAGAGTGGTGTCATGCCGCAGTCCAGCCTGAAAAGTGTAATGGCAATCAGCGCCCCTGTCTACCTTGGGATCCTCCGCCCCCTTGACGACCCTGAAATCGGCCCCAAAGCCCCACACCCTCCCAACAACCAATGGCCCCCTCCATTCCCTCGGCCATTCAATCCATCCTTTAGCAGTACTCCACGGTCTTTACAGAACCACTGGCCTTCCTCTGTCCCGCCCCAGTGACCACTGCAACATCCTCACCATCGACTCCCAACCCCCCAGCAAAAGAATATGGGTACTGCATGTCCCCAGCCAAACTCCAAGAGCTTGACTGGCAAGTTAAGGACTACCTTCGGGTGGCATATATGGTGCTAGTTTCAACTTCATGGATATTCCTCTAGGAAGTCGTTAATAAATAGTCGCATTGTTATTGTTCACGCAGACTTGTTCTCATCACCAATTCATCACCAATTCATACGGACCTGATCGGACCCCTCAGACGAACATCACGTTGAGGGTAGTCTTCTTGTCTAACTAATAATAATATGCCTTGCTGTACGAGCCATTCCCTTTCAGCCGGTTAAAAAATAAAGCAGACAAAATTGCCAGAAGTAAGGCCCCAAGGATACGGCGGCAATCTCTGATGCAGGGCCGCCATTTATGCTGCGCATCAACTCTAATTTTCCTTTGTTAGTTTCTGAATATAAACATGATTTAATCTGGCAAATGGCATATGGTCAATAAAGAAGTGAAGGCTTTAGGCTTCGACTTTGGCTCGCGGCCTGGAAAGCTACTGCGCTGCTCACATGGTCCCACGGCACATGAGCGATTATTATGTGCGATTACAATGTACCCGTTATGGCACCAGTTGGCACCATCGAAATCAAAAGCGAGATGCGAGATGGAATGATGCGCGCGCCTTCGCGCCTCTGCTACATATTCAGGTGAGGCCTTCGACTTATGAGCGAAAAGATGGTCCATTTCTGCTACCATTAATGATGTCATGGATGAGGAAAGCTTTTCTCCAGGCAGTTCAGCCGACATTGCGTGAGTTGGATTATTTTCTCATCATTGCCTGCCATAACAGTCCACAGAATGAGCTATGATAATATTTTTGCATGAAACATACCTATTTCACATAGAAAGAATTTGTAAATGTGCCCACAGAATTATGATGCTTAGCAACCCAGCCATTGTTCGCACCCTATCTAGCATCATGTGCGCGCTATATATTGCACCAGTATTACATTGATGCGAGTTGCTAGGACTGATAGTATACTTTTGGGGTGTTACACTGTGGGCGACTCACCCTACAAGGGCGAGCACCAAGGGGCCTGACCGGACCGAGCCACAGCACAGGGCGGGAGGGGCACGCACGTGGCTTTGTCTGTCTGTCCTGCCACGTGCTCCCCCTCTCACTAAGACCAGCTAGAGTATACTTGTATGTATGTAATAATATACTATTGATTACAAGGCCAAGACGTACTTGCTGCTACCCATAGCTCTTACTCTCAATTTAGAGTCCATTAATTCATTGTAATATGTACTTTCATCACCCGCAGTTCAAATGCTCAAGAGACACCGACGAAGTTGCTGACGACCCCAGGGCCATCACGACCCCAGGGCCAAGAAGATTGGCCTAGTGGTCCAGTTAAGCTAGATATGCTGCTGACGAAGCAGCAGGTCAACAACCTGCCTGTTTTTTGCCGCCTGCCCAAATTTGATGGTAAACATGTGAAACCTTGGGCAAGCTTTGAGGGTTGTTCAGAGAAGCAGTGGAGAAGTGCCTTTACACTGTTTAAAGGAATGCAAGTTTGCAATGACGGGCTTGATTGAGGGGTAATGGGCCTTCTTTTTGGCAGCAGGATGTATTTGGCAAATGCAGATGAGGCTATGTCATAGGTAACTGTGTAGTCTTGGGATTAGCAACAGGCTGGTGAATGATAATGATGTACTATAGAACCTCCATTTACAATGTGCACATCTATATTCCCATCTACAACATCAGAGGTCAGAATGTCTGGGAATTGCGATGTAGACCTCATATAATTGGCCGCTCAAAAGGTGGGGTATATGAAAGCCTGTGGTACCTTCCCTTCATGCAGAAGGGCATGGGTGTCAACATCTCATCGAATTATATATAGCAAACATATTTCATGGATACATGTCTCATCATGGATTGATTATTGGCGGTGCCAAACGTGCACTACATGTGTCCTGGTCCAGATATCCATAAATGTGCATATTTGCTTTCTAATAAAGTGTACACAAGTAAATAGGAAGTCCACATTAATACGTACCAATTGAAAATTTAAGTGTGTGAACACATAATAGCCATTCCAGATCTTTGTTGATACAGCGTGCCTGGAATTATTGTCATCTTGGGGTAAGCATAACTATCCTAAACTTCAGCAACTGATGCTACATAATGTTTTCGTTTCGGTATCCGTGTAGTAGAATCCAGGCTGCTTGGTCTGGATCCTACGGTTGGCTAGCTGATGCGAGGGACTTGAATTTTCAACAATTTTTGGGGCCGCAACTGTAAGATCCAGGCTGCTTGGTCTGGATCCTACGGTTGGCTAGCTGACGCGAGGGACTTGAAATGTCAATGATTTTTGGGGCCACAACTGTAAGATCCAGACTGCTTGGTCTGGATCCTACAGTTGGATAGCTGACGTGAGGGACTTGAATTTTCAACGATTTTTGGGGCCACAACTGTAAGATCCAGACTGCTTGGTCTGGATCCTACAGTTGGCTAGCTGGCGCGAGGGAGTTGTCATTTAAACTTCTGGGGCCCCGCAACTGTAGGATCCAGACTGCTTGGTCTGGATTCTACAGTTGGCTAGCTGGCGCGAGGGAGTTGTCATTTAAATTTCTGGGGCCCCACAACTGTAGGATCCAGACTGCTTGGTCTGGATCCTACAGTTGGCTAGCTGGCGCGAGGGAGTTGTCATTTAAATTTCTGGGGCCCCACAACTGTAGGATCCAGACTGCTTGGTCTGGATCCTACAGTTGGCTAGCTGGCGCGAGGGAGTTGTCATTTAAATTTCTGGGGCCCCGCCCGCAACTGTCATTCAAATTAATTGCCTGTCATGATAGTCTTTAATACCTTATGATGAATCATCTTACACAATTTGTAACTATTGCTGCTATTTTGATGAAGAAAACATGTGGCCTTGGTGTGTGACTGCTCATTACAAGCATTTTTCATGTTCCTGCAGTGCATCCTTTAACACTTACTTACATATGACCTCAGAAGAAGAAAATTATAATTATCTATTACATAGCTATGCCCAACAATGTTAACATGTCATGCCTTGTAAAAAGCCAAAGAGCTGCTGCTTCATAGCCTTTGGGTCAGTATATATCACAAATAACAATGAAGACGATTGGTGGTAACATACACTTACATTGTACATGTTAAATGGACTGATGTATGTCAATGCTGCTAACTGGAATATGCAGCAAATCGCTTAGTTCTTTAACTCCATTTTAATGGGAGGGACAACTTAATCAGAACTTACTTTAAAGTTCTTTTAAAGTCGACCAATGTCACACTCCGTGATTATATCATGGCTAATAAAAACACAAGTACATGTGAAATCCTTGATGGATATAACAAAAAATGCTAATGGTTGCGTGCATCAGTACTACTTGAAGTCAAGTGTGCTTGACATTCTTGTCCGCCGCAAATGGTATTAAAAATATTACATGTAATCACACAAACGATGAACGGGATCACAGGATTCATGTTAAAGCTAATCATTATTTGCTGTTCTTCACGCAAACTGTAACACTAATAACATTAGGGGCTTCTAGGTCCCAGACTGATTAAATCAGACACAGCCTAATTAAGCCAAACAGACCCTGTTAGGCAGTGTTTGGAATCATTGACAATGTGCGCTTTCCAAAAACTATTTTTTCCCGGCCCAAAGCCCTGCTTGTCAGGCTTAATTAGCCCGGCCCATAGTTGGCAGGGATAGATTATTATTATTATTTACATTATTTATCAAAATGAGCTGTGGTTTGTTTACCTTGGGTCAGGCATTGACCTAGGTTTAGCCTGTTGAAACATGTCATTTAACTGATAGTCATTTGCTTAGGGTCTGGCCTGCTCATCCTTCATCTATGTTACCCTGCTGGTTTATGAAGATGAGCTGTGGTTTGTTTACCTTGGGTCAGGTATGGACCTAGGTTCAGCCTGTTAAAACATGTCATTTAACTGATAGTCATTTGCCTAGGGTCTGGCCTGCTCATCCTTCATCTATGTTACCCTGCTGGTTTATCAAAATGCTTTTCTTTCTGACAAACGTGTGCTGTAAATATTTCTTGTCAATGTGCAGGCTATGCAGCAACTACCCCAAGCACAAACTACATTTGTACCACCAACTCAACAACCTGAAGGTTCAGCTGTTCATCAAGCCATTTTATTCTGATAGGATAGCAATAGACATTACACATTATATACATTACTTCAATACTACATTACTTCTTATTCATCAATGCCAGAGGGGATCTATTTTTTACCTTTCTGGCCACCATACATGTCTAACAGGCAAACCAGGGATATGCTGAAACACATATGGATTAGGTTCTAAGTGCTGCCTCTCTACTTACAATATTCACTTTTAAACCTTATACTGCAACAAAGAATGTACTTTTAACAGCCTACCCGGCACCTTAGGAAGAGACGACTAGACTGAATATTATAAGTACTGATGTGGTCTGTTACAATACTTTCTGATTTTATTTGTCTCAATGAGAATCTATTTTGAACCCCAGTACATCAAGATGGTGGAAGTGTGGGGGACGAGGACTACTTTGGATCCCAGTAAACCAAGACGGTGGAGGTGCGGGGAACTGGGGCGGCAGGCCCCAGTCCCCGCACAACCACCGTACACTTAAGAGAGTCAACAGCAATGAAAGCGGTAGTAAATTGAATATTTAAAAGCATGATAGGTAGATAGCGCGTGTGAGAGAGAGAACGAGTAGTGTGTATGTAGCTAGGTGCTTACTTGTTATAAGTTGATCAGGAGCTTGTGTTATTATGATGCTGGATCATAGTAAATCTGTATGTTGGAGATATGCATCAACGTTTTGCACACACACATACCCGCCTACAATGAATATGAAATATACCTCCATTTGACGATCTGTTGTTTTATTTTCAGCTGGGAAATCAAAGGCTGGTAAACTGGATCCTGCTCTTATCATCATCCATTGTCTAATCTCATTCATAGACCCATTGTGTAAACTCGTTCATCAACCCACCTCAGAGTGAGAACAATCATGGATTTCCCAACCATTAAAGCTGCATTGGTACAAGCGACTTGGCGGCGGATAGATTGAACAATTTACGTTATCCTACAAAACAATAAAGGTATTCAAATGGGGGAAAGCAACCGAGCAACAGGCAATTCAATCAGAATAATCATGTTTGATGAATAATGATGGTGATGATGTATGCATGTCGATGATGGTGGTATGTATGTGTAAATGGATATGCAGCGCATGTCCACTATTATATGCATGGGTTGACGGACACATAAAATATAATGTATATATTGTTTGGTTTAAGAACATACTTGAAATGGTGTAAGGTCTTGGTGCTTGCTTTCCTGCCTTGCGTACTTGATATTAACGGCATTCCAAAAATATATGCAGGTATGCATATGTATATTTATACTTATATTTATTGCTACCGCTTTTATTAGCTAGTCTAGTAATTTTTTTAGTTGCTTGTAGTTTTAGTTATTTTAGTTTTCGTGTCGTATATTCAGTTTGTAAGGCCCCTGGGAATTCTTAAAGTCGGGAGTCCCTGCAAGGAGTCCTAGTAGTGTAAGGCCCTCGGGAATTTATGCCGTCGCATGGTAAGTGCACTGATTTCTGTTAGGCAATTCCTAGGCTATTAAAAGCATTTTCTGACCTCTTTATCTAGGATTTTTCAGTTTTTTGTTCCATGTACTAGATAGCTATGTATTCTACTGGGCACTGTCCAGCTCTGCAGGATACATGCTCTAAGGCTTTAATTGTGCTCTAGAATATTGAATGTTTCTAGTGAACGGCCTGCCAATGGGTCAATCAAGGAATATCCTTACAACGTCAGTTGGCAGTTAGTTTGAAGCGTACAGCAATGATTGTCCGCTATCACAGCTACCGCTTTATTTAAACCCACTTCTTTAATTTCCAATTAATGGAACTTCAGCAATTTGTTGGATCTTCACTTAGGAGGATTGCCAACATCACGCTTATATTTGCCATCCTGGTCGTGAAAGGTAAGCATTACTCGCCAAGGTAAGTTTTAGAAAGCGAATTAGAATGAAATTTTAGGATGGATCGCCCCGTGCCAGTGCCACGATGTGCAGCTGCAGTGTGGTGCCGGTGCCGCACAGTGTTGCTGCCACGCTGTGCCGCTGCCGCGCAGTGCCGCTGGCACATGGTGCGGCTGCCGTGCAGGGTCACTGCTGCGTGGCAGCTGCACCGTGCAGCAGCTGCACATCATGGCGGCAGTGGCCCTGCACGGCAGCTGCACCACGTGCCAGCAGCACCTCATGCCAGCGGCACTATGCAGCAGCCACACGGCGCGGCAACGGCACCGCATGCCAGCGGCACTGAATGTCAGCATGGCATGCAGTGCCACTGGCACGCGAGGTGGCTGCCGCGTGGTGCCGCTGGCAAGAGGTGCCACTGGCACGTGGTGCGGCTGCCGTGCAGGGCCGCTACCGTGCGGCCCCAATGGCACGCCGTGCTGCTGGCACATGGTGCGGCTGCCATGCAGTGCTGCTGGCATGCAATGCTGCTGGCATGTGGTGCAGCTGCCATGGAGGGCCGCTACCGCGTGGTGCCGCTGGCAACCGGTACCGCTGGCATGCATGTGGTGCTGTTGGCATGCCGTGCCACTACTGCCGTTTGGTGCTGCTGGCATGCCATTCTGCTGGCGCCGCTGCCACATGGTGCAGCTGCCACGTGGTTCAGCTGCCGCATGGTGCCGCTGCCGTGCTGTACAGCTGCCAAGTTGTGTAGCTGCTGCAAGGTAATGTGTACCGTGGTACACCCATGTACCATGTGGTATGCTATTGTAGGGTAATACTATTTCTAATGATAACACTTCATTCAGCTACTCTTGTAACCACAACTATTATAATTTTAATCAACATCTCTTGGTTGCTCTTTGATTATTTTATTATTGTTATTTATTTATTTATTATATTATTATTATAAACATGCATGTTATAGAGCCAGATGAGGCAGGTGAGCCACTGCCATGTGGTGCCATTGGCATGCAGTGCCGCTGGTGCACAGTGTTGCTGTGTGCAGTGCCGCTGGCATGCAGTGCGCTGGTATGCAGTGCTGCTGGCATGTGGTGCCACTGCCGTGCAGTGCCGCTGCTGCGTGGTGCCTCTACCGTGCCGTGCCACTGGCATACAGTGCCACTGCCATGCAGTGCTGCTGGCTTGCAGTGCTGGATTATCAGGATACACCCTTTTAAACTATTTGGATAACATGCTATATACTGATAGGAAGACAATCATACACATGATTCATAATTGCTAGCTAGCTGATGAACGAGATGCTTGAGGTGACCAAAAATATTAACTACATACAGATCACCACAAAAAGCTAAGAGAAAAATCAGGGGAATACCTTAGGGGAAATACCTAGACAGAAATTAATAATAAGAAATATATTACAATTGCCCCCGCTTGAATTACAACATTGAATTTTAAACCTTATAATGCAACAAATAATATACTATTCTGCCTTTACTTGTCTAAACGAGAATCTACTTTGGACCCCAGTAAACCGAGACGGTGGAAGTGCGGGGAACTGGGGCAGCAGGCCCCAGTCCCCGCACAACCACCGAACACTTCTGGATGTTAACAGCATTGAAAGCGGTAGTCAAATGCATGTATAAAAGCGTGATATGTAAATATACATCTGCATACCTATGTGAGTTGCACTTCAATGAAACTGATGCAAGCGGATTTGTACAGATGAACAACGAGGCCCCCAATCTCCCTTTTGTTCAAACAAATCGTACCATGAGGATGGGTCCAGTGCCGCCGCCCCACATCTGTACACCTTCACCACGCGCATAGCCCAGCTCCCGGCAAACTACGTTTGCCTCGGCGTTGCCAAATCCGTCATCACTGCACACACACACACACACACACACACACACACACACACACACACACACACACACACACAGATACACGCATAAGGCGCATATGATGTGGCTGCTGTGGAGAACGGAAATATAGAAAGATAGAGAAAGCTCGATCGTCGGTATAGTTGCATACCTCAGCGCGCCAGGCAGGACAAACTCACGGTTCGTTCTGTGTGATTACAAACAGAAGTTCATGCAACAACACACACATAATACGTACACACCAGCCACCCCAGCGGGCAGCAAATCCGGCAGGATTTCCTGCACATGCATGAAGTATTTCTACCTCTCGCAACACAAGATGGACAGCATTCAGCAGATGCACGGCAGCTGCTAAATATGCGTGTTCGTAAATATGTATAATGTTTTAGTAATTTTTATATACTTATAAATATGTGCAATCATATATGTGCTAGCGGTATGTTATGCTCAGGTAATCGCCGGCTCCATGAAATTGAGTACCAATTAAGTCGATGTATGTCAGTTGGTCCCTTACATACTCGTCTACTCACCAAACAGTGCCCCAGACGGTTCCATTGAAGATCTCCACACGCCCCTCACTGAAACTATTTCCACCCACGAGCCTTAACCCGTAACGGGGGATGGGAGGTAATGGAGGAGGGGATGACTGGGGTGGTCGGGGTGATGGCAGTGGTCGGGGTGATGGCGGTGGTGGGGGTGATGGCGGTGGTGGGGGTGCTGGCGGTGTCGGGTTGGGACTTCCTGCATGCATGCATACATTGGTTAATTTCCCATCCATATGCACGTTATGACTGCCCTTAACAAAATCAAACAGGCGTTGCTTGATGACCCGTAGCATATAATAACAGACAGATCTAATAATAACTAGTCATCAAACGAATATGAACTGGCAAATGTGTGGGTTGTCCTCGGCATCAAAGCCAAATCATTATGTTGTCATTCACTTCCACGAGCAAGGCGGCAAACACACACACACACACTCATATCCGTACATGTACATGTATCTATAACCATACATAAGATATATTTATGTGTGGATGCATGTGGTAATAATGAGCAAATACTCATCATCCCTCTGTCAGGTACGTAACTATGCAATCTATCGATATCCATGCGGACTGACATGTATGAGTAGGGATACTAGTCCTAATGACGTTATTATACATCAGAAGGAAATTGTTACGGCCAGCTTGTGTGGCTGCTGGAAACAGCTCGTAACGATAGCTAGGTAATGGTTTGAGGCCACAATACCTATGGAAAGCATCCCTTTGTTGCATTCCACGTGCATCTATGTGTATGTCAGCAGGCATAAATAGCAGCACGCACAAGCAAGCAAGGCAGAAGGGCAGGTGCAGCTGCCGATAGATAGATAGGCCCATCTTCTTAAGGCTAGCTCAGATGTCGTCGAGGCGTAAACCCACTTACTGTAGCAACGGACACCCACATCCTGCACACGATGAGTGGGTTCGAATGCATATATATGGGTTATGGATGTGTTAATGGGGTGTGGTAGGTCGAGACGACAGCAGGGTGGCACGAATCGATAGGGGGACGTGTTGAACAAGGGATCACGGGGAAAGGAAGAGGAGATGGGGGTGGCGACAGGCATCAATATGGGAACAGAATGAAAGAGCCATGCAAGCAAACCGCATATGTGTACGTGGCACGCATGCATGTAATACGGGACATTGCTAGGGAGATGCATATGCATATGTAAATATGCGTATTATAGGTAGATAGCGCGTGTGAGAGAGAGAACGAGTAGTGTGTATGTAGCTAGGTGCTTACTTGTTATAAGTTGATCAGGAGCTTGTGTTATTATGATGCTGGATCATAGTAAATCTGTATGTTGGAGATATGCATCAACGTTTTGCACACACACATACCCGCCTACAATGAATATGAAATATACCTCCATTTGACGATCTGTTGTTTTATTTTCAGCTGGGAAATCAAAGGCTGGTAAACTGGATCCTGCTCTTATCATCATCCATTGTCTAATCTCATTCATAGACCCATTGTGTAAACTCGTTCATCAACCCACCTCAGAGTGAGAACAATCATGGATTTCCCAACCATTAAAGCTGCATTGGTACAAGCGACTTGGCGGCGGATAGATTGAACAATTTACGTTATCCTACAAAACAATAAAGGTATTCAAATGGGGGAAAGCAACCGAGCAACAGGCAATTCAATCAGAATAATCATGTTTGATGAATAATGATGGTGATGATGTATGCATGTCGATGATGATGGTATGTATGTGTAAATGGATATGCAGCGCATGTCCACTATTATATGGGTTCACGAACACATAAAATATAATGTATATATTGTTTGGTTTAAGAACATACTTGAAATGGTGTAAGGTCTCGGTGCTTGCTTTCCTGCCTTGCGTACTTCATATGAACGGCATTCCAAAAATATATGCAGGTATGCATATGTATATTTATACTTATATATATATGTAAATATACATATGCATACCTATGTGAGTTGCACTTCAATGAAACTGATGCAAGCGGATTTGTACAGATGAACAACGAGGCCCCCAATCTCCCTTTTGTTCAAACAAATCGTACCATGAGGATGGGTCCAGTGCCGCCGCCCCACATCTGTACACCTTCACCACGCGCATAGCCCAGCTCCCGGCAAACTACGTTTGCCTCGGCGTTGCCAAATCCGTCATCACTGCACACACAACCATACACACACACACACACACACACACACACACACACACACACACACACACACACACACACACACACACAGATACACGCATAAGGCGCATATGATGTGGCTGCTGTGGAGAACGGAAATATAGAAAGATAGAGAAAGCTCGATCGTCGGTATAGTTGCATACCTCAGCGCGCCAGGCAGAACAAACTCACGGTTCGTTCTGTGTGATTACAAACAGAAGTTCATGCAACAACACACACATAATACGTACACACCAGCCACCCCAGCGGGCAGCAAATCCGGCAGGATTTCCTGCACATGCATGAAGTATTTCTACCTCTCGCAACACAAGATGGACAGCATTCAGCAGATGCACGGCAGCTGCTAAATATGCGTGTTCGTAAATATGTATAATGTTTTAGTAATTTTTATATACTTATAAATATGTGCAATCATATATGTGCTAGCGGTATGTTATGCTCAGGTAATCGCCGGCTCCATGAAATTGAGTACCAATTAAGTCAATGTATGTCAGTTGGTCCCTTACATACTCGTCTACTCACCAAACAGTGCCCCAGACGGTTCCATTGAAGATCTCCACACGCCCCTCACTGAAACTATTTCCACCCACGAGCCTTAACCCGTAGCGGGGGATGGGAGGTAATGGAGGAGGGGATGACTGGGGTGGTCGGGGTGATGGCGGTGGTGGGGGTGATGGCGGTGGTGGGGGTGCTGGCGGTGTCGGGTTGGGACTTCCTGCATGCATGCATACATTGGTTAATTTCCCATCCATATGCACGTTATGACTGCCCTTAACAAAATCAAACAGGCGTTGCTTGATGACCCGTAGCATATAATAACAGACAGATCTGATAATAACTAGTCATCAAACGAATATGAACTGGCAAATGTGTGGGTTGTCCTCGGCATCAAAGCCAAATCATTATGTTGTCATTCACTTCCACGAGCAAGGCGGCAAACACACACACACACACTCATATCCGTACATGTACATGTATCTATAACCATACATAAGATATATTTATGTGTGGATGCATGTGGTAATAATGAGCAAATACTCATCATCTTTTGTAGCATAGCATATTTAAATCGGATGATTTAATAAGCTATATAACGGAAACATCTGAATTGAACTCAGACAGAAATGCGCTAAGTAGCATTTCCTAATAGAAGTTCCCAATCGACTGAAACAGTTGATTTTGGTTAGAGGTCCGCAATGATCTTTTGATGAAATAACAGCTCTAGAATCGTGCACCGATCGTACCTTCGGATATAAGGGAATTATGAGAAATCATAATACAAAGATCCAGACGAGTCTAGAACGGGAATTCGTCTTAAGTCCATTACGACGAATGTCTGTAACCTCCTGACCCACTGACCCTGTCAATAACGGCTCAGCTCAGCTGTCACTCCAGGGATACATCGAACACTTTAGAAACAGCCAACAGAAGTCGTTTCAGCTCTCTACGAAACAGGATATAAGAACATCCTAGAGGGGAGTTGGGCAGACAGAGCCTACGAACCTGAACCTAGAACGGAACTCTGTCCTGAAAGCCTGTGCTTGGCGGGTCGTACCCATCCTGAGACTTTATTATTATTATTACATTAATTATAATTACTACCCGGCGAATTTAGGGTCCCACCTACAACATGTTGGAGTCTCAGGCTCTTACGGCCTGAGCTGTAGCAACCACAACTCGCATTTCACAGGACCCTGAAGTGCGAGCCCAGGACTTGCACTATCTCAAGGAGCATACCGCACTTATTTTAGAAGCTAGGAAGCTTTTAGCGCAAAGTCCTCCTTCATATCCTGGCCTCATCTACCAAGTGGAGTCCTGTGATTTTGGAGACGGAGACGAAGACCACCTTTGCCCCCCTATGCTGACG
Organism: Volvox reticuliferus; assembly: GCA_019650235.1. NCBI lineage: Eukaryota > Viridiplantae > Chlorophyta > Chlorophyceae > Chlamydomonadales > Volvocaceae > Volvox > Volvox reticuliferus. Next base: position 1,065,929 of record BNCP01000005.1, on the reverse strand, counting down.
ACTTCAGACTTCGCAGCTCTTTGTTCTGCGCTTCCAACATCACACCCTCTTAGGACACACGCAGTAAGTGACTTTGACTTGCGAGAACCCAGAACCCCTTTTCTGTTATTAAGAACTACAGTCGTAAGACTGGGAGAATGAATGTCAGCCACCGGTGTTGACCCCTTTGAACCTGAAATCGTTGAAAATGATACTTCAGGTATTGTGACCCAGACCCTCACTCAGAACGCACAGGTGTCAGCGGAAATTGCAAACCGTGAACTGATGCAAAAGCAGATTGATGAGCTCACCAGAAAGCTCGCAGAAGTGCAGTCCCGACTGCCGCCAGAGCCCCAGGTGAGAACTGAAACAAGAAACCCTGAAGTGCAGCCTATTGCTGTTACCACTGCGGTTACACCTGTTGCTGTAGCACTTCCTGAAAATGCAACTGCAGGATGTTCCTCTGATTTCACAAACAGAACTGGGAAGACTTTCGAAAATCCCATATCTAAAGAATTCGTGGCCAAACTCCCAAACCCCCAGTTCAACGTTAATGATGATCCTGAAATGTTCATCAGTGACTGTGAGATCTTTACGCGGTGGTACAAGACACCGGCGTTCCTGCTACTTCAGACTGGGTTCAGCAAGAACCCCGATGCGAAGCAATGGCTCCACGACCTAAAGGAGCAAGACCCAACTGCGATTGACAAGAATATGAAAGAGCTTTCAACACTCTTCCTGAAACGTTTTGCGCCGAAGGTAGAGTCAAGGAAACTAGAAGCCCAGAAGTCCTTGGTCGATGGCAAGATCATTATGGACCCAAAGTGTAGTATCCTGGGGTATCTCATGGCTAATATCCAGGTTGGCCAGTTGTCTGGCATCCTTCGATCGAGCCTTTGCTTTAGGCAGATATGACAGGGTGTTCCCAAATATGCTGCACGTTTTCGAGCTGGTGTTCAATGTGCGCTTTTGACTGATGTGTCGTTGACCTTGCTGTATTTCCGTCGTGGATTGACACCAGCATTGTTAGGTCCTTGCCGTGTCAACCATGAAGGTGAAGAATTTCCAGATTTAGATAAGCTGATTACTCACGCTATTGGTGAGGAAAAGCGCTTGCAAGAAAAGAACCCGAACTGAATTTCCCTGAATTATGCCCATGCCCATCGCACCCCTCGTCCAAAACGAACCCGTCCTCAGCTGGCTGAAAAGCGCAAATCTAATGAAGGCTGGAAGACCGTCCCAGCCAAGAAACCGCGCTCAGAGACCCCGTCGCCAGCACCAAAGACAAAAGCGGGTCAGACTACGGCAATCTTTGCGGAGCACCTGAACCGCAACTTGAGCCAGATTGAATGGGAGGCCTACAAGAAGGAAGGCCTCTGCATCAAGTGCGGACAGAAGGGGCACTGGGCCAAAGACTGCAAGAAGACGGCGTCCACCAACGCCATGGAAGTAGAGAAGGTGGATGACTGAAAAGTTGCCCAGTTACTTATTGGCCAAAGAGCTGGGACAGATTTGCTATCCATAGAATCCCATAGAACACGTGATGTGAAGTTGCGTGAGAAGACCAATAGAGTGAAAGATGCCGAGACTGATGCTGGTGAACTAATGCGTTTTAACCCGCAATTGTTTGCTGAAATAGAACGAACTATTAATGGGTCGTTTGCTTTAGATGCGGCGGCTAATGATGATGGACGGAATGCTTTGTGTAAGGTGTTTGCTTCACCGTCCCGCTCCTTCCTTTCTATGGATTGCTCCAGCCAAACAATTTGGATTAACCCTCCAAAACAGAATATTTTTGCTTTTCTAAAGCACTACAGAACTTGCAAAGAACATGACGCCAGTACTTCTGCTTGTGTAGTCGTACCAGCCACGGATTAGTTAACCGCCATTCGCCATTTGCAAACCAACCCTTCCAAGTTTCGGTACTTGACAGAAGTCCAGAACCTGTCTGGAATGGGCTATTTACCGACTGAATGGTAAATAGTGGAACGCCTGGTTCCTGGTTCACTGATTTTCCGGTTGTTGGAGTGACCTCTGCTGGCAGTCACGCCTGATCCGAGACTCTACGACATCACCCAAGTACGACTTGGATCTCCGGCTCTGTGATGCTATATAATCAGGCTCTGACCCAACAAACGGTATCTTTCGATGCCACCATCAATTGGTTTATAGTACAACAATATGTTAGCAATCCGTTCACTAGAAAATATTCTCTAGAGCATAATAAAGCCTTAGAGCATGAATCCTGCAGGGCTGGCCAGTGCCCTGCAGGATACATTGGTACTACATGAAACAAGAGACAAAAAAACTAGGTAAAGAAGTAGGAAAATGCTTTTAATAGCCTAGATATTGCCTAACAAAGAAATTGCATTTACCTCGCGACTGGATAAATTCCCGAGGGCCTTACACGACTAGCACTCCTTACAGGGGCTGAATGTACGACACGAAAACTAAGATAACGAAAACTAAACGACATAAAAAACTAAAAGCAATTAAAATTAAAATCATGCTTTTAAATATGCATTTGACTACCGCTTTCAATGCTGTAACTCCCAGAAGTGTATGGTGGTTGTGCGGGGACTGGGGCCTGCCACCCCAGTTCCCCGCACTTCCACCGTCTTTGTGTACCGACTGGGGTCCAAAGTAGATTCACTGCACTCTGGGAAAACGGGGGGGCTCCGCTTCCATAAAATCCATCGTCCTTTTCCATAAAATGGCCTCCATATTATTTCGGTATGGAATCCATAAGCCTGCCACCAGGATATGGAAGCACTTTATGGAACGGAGACTGGATTTTATGGAAGGGAGAACCTGGACCGTTACACATGTAATCCGCATCGTGCTGAGCCTAGCTAAGTCCGGACTTAGCGATATAACTGAGAAGCAAGCAACCTGGACTTAGGCATCTATGTCCGGACTTAGCTAGGCTTAGCACAATCCGAACTTAATTAACAAGGCACATGTTTTGTAGTCCGGATTGCACAAATTAAAATGTTCTTTCTTGTTTATATTTCAGTCAGACCTGGCTGAGGTTCCTGCATACAGTAAAAGAGTCGCGAACTTAGCATTGGGGCAACGAAGAAGTTTCTGTGGTCAGCAGACAAGCACATTCTCATCCCTATTTTCATAGCTATAAGACATGTGACTTACAGGTACTTTCGGGGCTCCTGCTGCAGCAATCTGCGGTGTTGACCTCCAAGTGCGGCGGCAGCGGCTGGTCAACAATACTCCCTACAGTTACCTAATTATTCTTATTTCTTATCTTATCGCAAGTTGTTGTATTAAGAACATTTGGGCCCTTGAAGCTTAAGATTGCTCCGTCCTCACAACTTTATTTTGCTCCGTCCTACCAGGAAAGCATGTGCATAGAATAATGTAATTCGTTATGAGTATTACGATTAAATATAATAACTGAAACCTATTGTTCATAGCTTGCCCAAAGGAAGTGTTTTCTGGTGCAGCGGTACAGCACCATAGGGCTACCTATGCATCGTACAGGATTCAACTTGGAAACTGTATGCATTAGGCTGACTTTCTATACAGGTATTTTTCTGTCGTTATTTTCTATTTATTGTCTACTTTTGAGTTCTTGAAGCGATGGTTTATGGTAGTTAACGGGCAACTAACAGGACAAAAGCGAACTGATGTGACAGACACACATGTTTTCACGCTCTGTAATGAAAAGCTTAATATCTAACGAGTATTTGCAGGACTTTACATCTGCACTCTTGCCTTCCATATTGATTTTATGGAACTCCATATCGATTTTATGGATCCAACAGAAAATATGGAGGATGGCTTTTCCCCGAGTGCTGCCCCAGGTCCCCACACTTCCACTTGGCCTAGATGTTTCACCCTAGGTATTCCTCTGATTTTCTCTTAGTTGTTTGTGGTGGTTTGTATGTAGCTAATATTTTGGTTCAACATTTTCCCACGTTGTAGTCCAGGGGGGGCATCCAGGCTGCCCTCCCCCTTCCTTCATCATATCCCTCCTTTGGCATTCATGGCTCGCACTGTCCATATGTGTACATTTATTTAGCTTCGATGCGCCATCCATGAGGAAATGTGACTTATTAAAGAAATAAGTGGGAGCTGCACTGCGTGGCAGCAGCACCCTGCAGTGGGAGCTGCACCATGCAGTGGGAGCTGCACCATGCATCAGCGGCAGCACATGGCAGCTGCACCCCTTGCAAAATCCAGCAAACCATAGATGGATGAAAAAATCGTGATCGTCTTCTAGCTAATCAAATGAAATTAGCAGCATATTGTACTCTCTTCATGATTAACTTTATCCCAAGTTTCTTTATTGCTACCGCTTTTATTAGCTAGTCTAGTATTTTTGAGTTATTTTTAGTTTAGTTATATCGATAGTTTATTTCGTTTTAGTTATTTTAGTTTTGGTCGTTTGTTTATGTAAGGCCCCTGAGAATTTTTTCAGTCGTCCGCCCCTGTAAGGAGTCCTAGTAGTGTAAGGCCCCTGGGAATTTATACAGTCGTCCGCCCCTGTAAGGAGTCCTAGTAGTGTAAGGCCCTTGGGAATTTATACCATCGCGAGGTAAATGCACTGATTTGTGTTAGGCAATTCCTAGGCTTTTAAAAGCATTTTCTGACCTGTTTAGCTAGGTTTGCTCAGTCTTTTGTTTCATGCAGTCACCATGTTTCCTGCAGGGCACTGGCCAGCCCTGCAGGATTCATGCTTTAAGGATATAATATGGTATAGAATATGAAACGTTTTAGTCGAATGCTTCCAGCCTGGTCAAACAAGAAATATCCTCACAATGCTGGTTGACAGTTAATCTTAGTCGTACAGCATGAATCTGCTATTGCAGCCTGCAAATTGTATAGTCAGCTACTTTTTTGGCTAGTACATATTGGAGCTAAACTATTGCTGGACCTTTCTGGAAGATGATTATCAAGCCACCACCGCCAAGCAATCTTGCTAAAGGTAAGCATCATGGCCAACTTCTTAAGCATAATTGCTACCGCTTTTATTAGCTAGCCTAGTCATTTTTAGTTGCTTGTAGTTTTTTTTATGTCGTTTAGTTTTCATTATTTTCGTTTTCGTGTCGTACATTCAGCCCCTGTAAGGAGTGCTAGCCATGTAAGGCCCTCGGGAATTTATGCAGTCGCGAGGTAAATGCATATTTTTGTTAGCCAATTTCCTAGGCTATTAAAAGCATTTTCTGACTTCTTTACCTAGGTTTTTTTAGTCTCTTGTTTCATGTAGTACCTATGTATCCTGCAGGGTTGGCCAGTGCCCGCCCTGCAGGATTCATGCTCTAAAGCTTTTATTATGCTCTAGATAATATTTTCTAGATAAAGGATTGCTAACATATCAAATAAAAAAATCTTTACAATGTTTAGTTGACTGTTAATCTGTATCGTACAGCAATGATTTTCTGCTGTTATAGCTGCCGCTTTATTTCTAGCCTGCAATTTCTATAGATACATACTTCTTTGGATCTTCAGCAATTTTATGGAGCTTCACAGAGGATTCTCAACATCACCTATCCTGGTAGGGATTACTCGCTAAAGTCACCAAGTAATTTCATAATGCAATTTAATCCTGGTAAGCATTTCTTGCCAGACTCAGTCACCAAATAATTTCGGAATGCGCACGATTTAGGAATGTGATTTTTGAATGAATCAGGCGGTGCAGCTGCTGGTTCTGCTGCCGTGCAGTGCAGCTGCAGCGTGGTGCAGCTGCCGCATGGTGCAGCTGCGGTGTGGTCGGTGCAGCTGCCGCATGGCGCAGCTGCGGCGTGGTGCAGCTGCCGCATGGTGCAGCTGCGGCGTGGTGCAGCTGCAGCGTGGTGCAGCTGCCGTGTGGTGCAGCTGCCGTGCAGTGCCGCTGCCGTGTGGTGCTGCTGCTGCTGCCATGTGGTTCCATTTGCATGCAGTGCAGCAGGCATGCGGTGCAGCTGCTGCACGCATGGTGCAGCTGCAGTGTGGTGCCGCTGGCATGCGGTGCCACTTGCATGTGTTGCTGCTGGCATGTGGTACCACTGGCATGCAGTGCCGCTGGGCTGGCATGCGGTGCTACTGGCATGCGGTGCTACTGGCATGTGGTGCCGCTGGCATGCAGTGCTGTGTGTGAGCTGCCACTGCTGTGCAATGCTGCTGGCATGTGGTGCAGCTGCAGTGTGGTGCTGCTGGCATGTGGTACCAGATTACCAGGATACACCCTTTCTAATTATAAGGATAACATAAACTATGCTGATAGGATGACAATAGTATATATCATACATAGCATATACATTCCTTGTGCCCAAGCCAAGTGCCCCTCGGCTCAGTCCGGTCAGGACCCCCGGTGCCCATCTTTGCAGGGCGAGTCACCCACAGTGTAAGACCGCTTAAATTCCTTGCTAGCTAGCTGATGAATGGGATGCTTGAGGTGACCAAAAATATTAACTACATACAGACCACCACAAATATCTAAGAGGAAAATCAGAGGCGCACATAGGGGGAAAATATCTAGTTGCTACCACTTTTATTAGCTAGCCTAGTAATTGCTACCGCTTTTATTAGCTAGTCTAGTATTTTTTAGTTGCTTTTAGTTTTTTATTTAGTTTATTTCGTTTTAGTTAATCTAGTTTTTGTCGTTTACGTAATCGTTTATGTAAGGCCCCTGGGAATTTTTAGAGTCGTCCGCCCTGTAAGGAGTCCTAGTAGTGTAAGGCCCTCGGGAATTTATGCCGTCGCGAGGACAATGCATTGATTTTTATTAGGCAATTCCTAGGCTATTAAAAGCATTTCTTGACCTCTTTAGCTAGTTTTTTTCAGTCTTTTGTTGCATGTATTAGCTATGTATCCTGCAGGGCACTGGCCAGCCCTGCAGGATTCATGCTCTAAAGTTTATATTAATTTGTTATGCTCTAGAACATTAAAATCTTTCAGTGAACGGCCTGCTAACAGCTCAAACACGGAATATCCTTATACCGTTAGTTGACAGTTAATCTGAATTGTACAGCAATGATTGTCCACTACTATAGCTACCGCTTTACTTGAAGCCTGCAATTATAGATATGTTGGGGTGTTACACTGTGGGCGACTCGCCCTACAAGGGCGAGCACCAAGGGGCCTGACCGGACCGAGCCACAGCGCAGGGGAGGGGCACGTGGCTTTGTCTGTCTGTCCTGCCACGTGCTCCCCCTCTCACTAAGACCAGCTAGAGCAAAGAAAGACTCAGAGGCTCTAGCCTGGCCACTAACAGAGCACTGAGGAGCACCACGAAAACGAGGAGGGAACAAAAGAAAACAGGGGGCGACTAACTGCACAAAGAAAGGGACTACTCTCCTCCAACACAAAACTGAACTAGCAAGAGCCTGAAAAAGACGCACAGAAGCCCTCAGAGGAGAGACGCCAACAGGAGAGCACACTCAAACACAGCCAAGGAGGAAGAACCCAGCTAAAGACAGAGGGGGGGATGACGAGCCAAATTGGCGCCCCCCTAGAAAGCCTCCCGGCCCCACCCACAGCTGGCCCCTCAAACACCTGCACTGCACAAGAGGGAAAGACCTCTCTCACTGCCTCCCCCAAAACCCTCAGAACCCAGTGCCTGGACACAGGCTCCTCCAGCCACGAGACCCTCCACTCTCTCCCTGCCCCTCCTCAAACACCAGGCTGCCTGCCCGTTCTCTCCAACTCTCCTCCTCTCTCCCCCTACTTCTCCCTCAAACCTCCTCAAAACCCCACCCTAAGGACCCTGCTCTGCTCTCTCTGCTCCACGGTCGGTGATTTCCATAGGAGAATCACATCTCAACTGAGCTCCAACTATGGCTAGGATGGGATGGTGCGGTCCCACCCGATCCCAGCCATATTTAGGGATACCCAGCGCTGCAAAAGAGTGCAAGCGAGTCCAGAAGTCAGCAACTGTACGGGCCTGTGCTTGGTCCAGGGGAGAAGCTGTTGTTTGTACTGCATTGTCCAAAGTTGGCTGTGTCGTGTAGATGCTTGGATGTGTGTTGGCAGCTTCATCCTCCTCTTGCGTAAAGCCCCCTAACCGGTTGAAGAAGTCAGTAATAGCCCGTTGACGGGGTCCCTGCTCTGCTGTCCGGGTCTGTGGTTGTTGCTGCCGTCCGTGGGTAGAAGCCCCCTGTTGCCTTTGTTCCCGGGTTGCAGCCCGGAGACAGTACCTGCCATATTCCATAGAAGACAAAGCAGCCATGGCTATCACGTCCCAAGGTGCCTGTTCGCACCCGGTTGGCGCTTGGACGAGCCACAGCTGTTGCCTGGTTATGCCCCCCTGTATGGTGGCTGGTGACAGCAGTCGCAGATGCCTGTCAATCTGCTCTCGCACCGCCTTGGCTATTGGACATTCCCAGAAGTGATGCATGCGTGGGGAGTAAGGCTGATCAGTATCTCCTCCATAGCTCCCACACTCACAGGGTTTGATGGGCACCCTGGAAAGGTGTGTGTTGCCCGGCAAGGGTATCCCATCAACCACCAAACGCCACAGCGTCTCTTTGTTTTTGTTCTCCCAATGAACTGCTGTCCATAGCCGAGCTAGGGTTGCCTGAAAGTGCTGGAGGTTGGTGGCAAGGTAGGGAGGAGTTGGGCTATCGGTTGACACCCCTAGAGCCTCCCTCACAAAGGCTGTCAGCAGCTCCAAATGCTCCTCCGTAGTTGAACCTCCTTGCAGCTGGGTAGCTTGGCTGACCGTAAGATGGTAGAAAGGCACTATACCCGAGTCTCCTGGCAATCTCCAGCCCAACCGCCTGACTATCATGGCCATCACTGTGGTACAGTCTGGTGGTGCTTGCAACTGCTGCTGCATTCTGTCCTCCATCCTGATCTGTTGTTGGGGTTGTAAGCGATGAATGACCTCCCGTGCTGCTGCTAGCCATGATGGGCTGATATCATTGCATAAGGCTGAAAGAGCCCTATGGGTAGACTCCTTGTCTCGCAGTTGGGTGGGGTTAGCTATGGGGTCTAGATACTGGAGGGTGCAATCCAGTGTTGTATCCTTAAGCATTTCCGTGCATGCTTAAGAGATATTTAGCACTCTGTTAACCGTTGTTAATACCTGTTTAACTAACTAACTTACTAACTGACGGTAACCAATTCGTAACCAGGATTACGAATTAGTTAACCGCCGCCCGCCATTTACTAACCAACCCTTCCAAGTGTCCGTACTTGACAGAAGTCCAGAACCTGTCTGGATTGGGCTATTTACCGACTGAATGGTAAATAGTGGAACGCCTGGTTCCTGGTTCACTGATTTTCCGGTTGTTGGAGTGACCTCTGGCCGTCACGTCTGATTCGAGACTCTACGACATCACCCAAGTACGACTTGGATCTCCGGCTCTGTGATGCTATATAATCGGGCTCTGGCCCAACAACCGGTATCTTTCGATGCCACCATCAATTGGTTTCTAATACAACAAGCTGGTATCGAGACAGTTCCTCCCTGGGACGTCTCGAAAGCCCTCCGTTCAAGTCTTCCGCTCCAGTCTCCCTGATCGCCTACAATTATCCGTCTGATTTAGCCCAGTAAAGCTCTCAAGCAATGGACGTCGACCAAGACCTCCCCCCTCCCGAACTCGCTATGGAAATGGACGACGAATTGGGAGCCGCTATCCTTGCTGCCGCTGCCAAATACTGGTCTGTAAATTTGGCAATCAATAGGCGATAATTAGAATCTGTTTTCTGTGATTTCGGCTTTGCTTTTGCTAGGTCGCACTTATTAGTTGGTGCGACGATCGGAACTCGCTTTGCCGACGTCTTGTTTTTACTGTCCCGAATTAATTGCCTGCAATAGAGGTTTATATTTAGAATCTGTTTTGCAGTTCGCATTGCAATTTTGTGAGGTCGCAGCTTCGACTGTGCCATTGTGCCTGACCGAACTCAGGAGCCAACCTCGCAGATTTACTTTGCGCTTTTGCAATAATTATTTCCCTTATTTTCTTGAAAGGTATTGCGCCTGTTTCGCTTGCTGCAAGTGCGTTTACAGGTTCGGCCAGCCAGAGCGACATTTCTGCACCGTCGCTCGGAGCTCTTCTCAGCAAGCTCCGTTCGCGGACTGCTGAATATTTGCGTTTCGTTGAAGGCATCGAAGTTTTGGGTAGGCCCTGGCCCTAGCCTCTGCCTTCAACTTTAGCAGACGTTTGCTGTTCGCTCTGTTAGGCTTTCAGGCATAGATTATGCAAGCCGCGAACTTTGCAAATGCTGTATCTGCTGCTGTCGCCAACGCATTTCAGTATGTTGGCCGGGTTGCTACAAATGTTAGCCAGGCTAATAGGTGGGAACGTCTCTCCTGGTTGACACAGCCATCAAGTGCTCCTGTGGCAGGCTGTCCAACTCTGCAGGCTAGAGCCCCACCACCTTTGGCATCAGGCGGCATAGCAACCCCTGAGGCACCAACGTCCCCAGCTTATGTCCCATCCCCTTTTTATGCTCGTGGCCCTGTAGTGCAAAATTACCTGGTGCCTAATGCCACTGAAGCTGCTGGGATGGCCGCTGCTGCTGCTACCACTGATGCTGCTGCTGCGGGCACCTCTGCTGGGCCATCTGCGCCCCCTCATACTGGACATGAGGATGAGGTGATGAAAATGAGGATTCCGGTGCCTAAGCTTAATATTGCTGCAGATGTTAAGCTATCTGATTTAGGGCGAGTGACTGCACCGCGCACCAGGTCCTTTGTCCGTGATGTTAGGAAGTACTTCACCTTAGTCCGTGGGGGTCACCAGGACTCTATGCGCTGTCTTTTCCTGGCCAATGCCCTTGAGGGTGCGGCGAAGACATGGCATGATCAGTGGACTAATGCGAGGGATACCTATACATCTGAGGAACTGCTGGAAGCGCTGCTTGCCCGTTTTGCACCCCAGATCCAGTCACGTGCTACAGAGGCACGCCACAAACTGTCTGCTGGCAAATACCGCATGCGCCCTGGGGAATCTGTCTCCTCCTATCAGAGCCGCTTTGAGGCCCTTGTCACCCCCATTGCAGGACTGTCTGATAGTGAGCGTGTGTTTTGGTTCCAGCAAGGTCTTTCTGCTGACCTTAGTGGGGAATGTGCCACGGATCTGACGGGTAGCACCTTTGAGTCCTACAAGGACTTGGTTCGGTTCGCCCTGGGAGCTGAAACCAGGTTTACTGCTCGTAGGATTGCTGAAAAGCAGGCCCGCCCCAAACTTAACGCTTTGTCCACTCAGGATATGGGAGCTGATGAGGATCCCTTGGATGAGACCCCGGCGCCCCCACCCAAGAGGCCGCGGACTGCATCCGCTCGAACAGATACCAACGGGCAGGAAGGGCAGCCGCGTGAGGGCAAGGGCGCCGGTAAGTCTAAGCGTGGAGGGCAGAAGGGGAAGAACTTGGCCCCCAAGGAAGGCCAAGTGCAGAAGGGCCATAAGGGAAAGGACCCCATGGAGTTCCTCGGCACCTTTAAGTGCACTCGTCGGGAGTTCTTGCACCGCAAGCAGAAGGGGATCTGTCTCCGCTGTGGGTCCGACCAGCATCGGGTAGATACTTGCCCCATTATGTTGGCAGAGGACCCGAAGGGCAAGGGTCACTAGGACCTTGCCCAGGCTGGGATAGAGGGGTCACCACCTGGGATCTCTGTCGTGTGCAAGACAGTTGCTAAGTGCCGTGCAGTACGGGCACTACTACCTGCCGTCCTGAGTCAGATTGAGCAAGCAATAGGGCGACGTTTTTCTTTTGACGCTCGAACGGTCCGTGCTGGCTTTGATGCCCTGTGTAACCTGTTTGAGCCTCAAGGTCGTCCCCTCACTGCTGTTAATTTGGGCGGGCATACTGTCTTGTTCACCCCCTCTTCACTGTGTGAGCTTCAGAAGCAGTTGGCTCACTTTAGGGCATGCAAACGTCAACGCCCTGAGACTTCAGGTTGTCTCCTATTGCCTGAGTATGTGTCCCGACGTAGCCCTTCCTTCTTGGCTGGGATGCAACGGGTTCTAAGGTTTTCCCCAGGTACGGCTCTCTTCCATAGCATAGATATGGCAGGTGAGGCCGTCCAGATTCCTGGGAGCCCATACTCTGTTGACGTCTGGTTTGCTGCCCCTGGAATGGCTAAGGAGGGGATACCTGAGGCTGAACCCTGTATTTCAGCCCTCCTATGTCCTGAAGCTGCTGCCCTGATAGGCGCTGGTGTACCTTTGATCCCCGTAAGTACGGCTGGTCGCACATTCACCGCCCTCGCTGATTCTGGAGCCAGCGATGACTTCATATCAGTATCAGTGGTCTCGCAGCTCGGACTCAAGCCAAGCCCATGCTCCTGGTCACAAGTTACTCTCGCCGATGGGGGTAAGCAAAGTATATTGGGGCAGGTCAATCTCCGTCTTTCTGCAGGTCCTTTGAGGTTAAATGTCCGTCCATACGTGTTGCCTGAGCTCACAGATGCTGCCACGTATATCCTGGGGTCATCCACCCTAGCGCAGTATGGGGCTGCCCTGGACTATGAGTCTAAGACCTTGCGCCTGCGTAAGGGGACTCTAGTTTACAAGGTTCCCTTTACTACTGCCGGACAGCCATCAGAGCAGATGAAACCTGAGCCTTGCTTTAATTATGCTGCCACTGCTATCTGCCAACATGCTGAACCCGAAGCTATTGGCCGAAAAGCTGCGGTACGCATGATCCGCAAGGGGGCCCATGCCTTATTAGTACGGCCCAAGTTGCACCTGAATGCAACTTCCATCCCATCTGATACTACTGACCCTGAGCTTGAGGCCCTGTTACAGGAATATGCAGATATATTCCAGGAGGTCCCTGGCAAACCTCCAATGCGGCCTGTGGATCACACCATACCTCTTGCACCTGGCTCGCACCCCATCTCCCGGCCCATGTACCGGCTAAGCCCCTTGGAGCTGGATGAGGTTAAGCGACAGGTCACTGATCTGATGAAGAAAGGTATGATACGGCCGAGCACATCCCCATACTCCGCCCCTATTCTGTTCGTGGGTAAGAAGGATGGGACCCTGAGAATGTGCATTGACTATAGGGGGCTGAATGCTGCTACGGTCAAAAACCGTTACCCCCTTCCACGTGTCGATGATTTGCTGGATAAGCTGAAGGGTTCTGCGTACTTTAGCTCCATTGATCTCCAGCAGGGGTATAATCAGATCCGGATATCTGAGTCTGATATCCCTAAAACGGCTTTCCGTACGCCGTTTGGCCATTATGAGTATACCGTCCTGAGCTTCGGACTAACTAATGCTCCGGCAACGTTCCAAGCTGTCATGGACCGTATCTTCAGGCCATACATCGACAAGTTCATCATCTGTTATCTGGATGACATCCTGGTGTTTTCAAAGACCCGCGAGGAGCATCTGCAGCACCTTCGCCAGGTCTTTGAGATACTGCGGCGTGAGCAGCTGTATGCTAAGCGCACTAAGTGCCACTGGGCACAACCACAGGTGGAGTACCTGGGGCATATAGTGTCTCAGGATGGCGTTCGGATGGACCCCCGGAAGACTTCGGTTGTACGGGATTGGCCTGTGCCCTCCAACCTGCAGGAACTTCGTAAGTTTTTGGGCCTGACCAACTACTTCCGTAAGTTCATAGAGCGCTACTCAGTCATAGCCGCACCTCTGACAAATCTGACACGTAAGGGAGCATTCTCTTCACCTGAGGCCTGGACCCCTGCATGCCAAGAAGCATTCAATGCTCTGAAGCATGCTGTCTCTGATGATATCATCCTGCACTTCCCTGATTACTCGTTGCCGTTTCGTGTTGAGGTCATAACTGATGCATCCCTACACGGCACGGGGGCTGTACTGCTGCAACAGGGACGCCCCATTGCATTCACGAGTAAGAAGTTCTCGGGAGCAGAAACCCGTTATACTACAGGGGAGCAGGAGTTGTTGGCGGTCTTACATGCCTTGAAGGAATGGCGGTGTTATCTTGAGGGTCGTCCATTCGCCCTTAAGACTGATCACAAACCCCTTACCTTTCTGCAAGGTGTGCCATCCCTTAACCGTCGCCAGACCCGCTGGATGGAGTACTTGGCCCGGTTCAACTTTGACTGGGAGTACCTGAGCGGCTCACTGAACATCGCCGATGCTCTCAGCAGGCACCCTTCGTTGCATGCAGCCATCCTGGTGGTAACCACACGCAGTAAGTCTCAGGTGCCACAGTCTGTTGTGCCCTCTGACTTTGCCAAGCGCTTAAAAACTGCTTATGCATCTGACCCGTCGTTCTCTGATCCTAGTAACACGGGGCACTTGGTAAACGAGCATGGGTTATGGATCCGACAGGAAGGTTCCAACCGCCAAATTGTCATTCCTAATGACGACTCCCTGCGCCGTGAGCTGTTGTCACGTTTGCATGATGGTCCTCTGGCTGGGCACCCTGGCTGCACGCGACTTCTGGAGCTTTTGCGTCGCCAATTCTGGTGGCCTCGCATGGCTAAGGACGCTGAGAATTATGTCCTCTCCTGTGACCTGTGCCAGCGCAATAAGGCCCAATCTGGGAAACCTCACGGGCACCTTCAACCTTTACCTATTCCTAACGCCCCCTGGGAGAGTGTTTCCATGGACTTTGTAGTTGCGCTGCCCAAAACTGAGGGAGGATACGACGCCGTGTTGGTCCTTGTCGACCGCTTCACAAAGATGGTCCACCTGGCCCCCACGACATCATCCTGCACAGCTGAGCAAACGGCCCGTCTGTTCTTTGATAACGTGGTACGTTTGCATGGGGTCCCCAAGTCCGTGGTGTCTGATCGCGGTACTCAGTTTGCAAGTAAGTTTCGGGGCGCCCTGGGAACACTGGTAGGAATGCGGGTGAACCTGTCCACCGCCTACCACCCCCAGTCCGATGGGCAGACAGAGCGGGTAAACCGTGTCCTGGGTGATATGCTGCGTAACTTTACTGGCCGTACACCCACTGCATGGGATACATACCTTACCGCTGCTGAGTTTGCCATTAACAATGCCACCAACCGTTCAGTTGGCAACAGTCCGTTCTTCCTGAACTACGGGTACAACCCTGCCTTACCTGTCTGGCGGGAGCTGGATGTTAATGTACCCGCTGCAAAGACCTTTGCCAAGTCCTTTGTGTCCCGACTAACTGATGCTAAGGCTTGCCTGGAAGCTGCACAGCAACGGGCTGCGGACTATTACAACAAGTCCAAGAAGGACGTCATCTTCACCAAGGGTCAATTGGTCATGTTGAGCACTAAGAACTTACGCTCCCTGGCTGATGGTTCCCGTAAGCTGTTACCACGCTTCGTGGGGCCATACCCGGTAGTGCGCATGGTAGGCTCAGTAGCCGTAGAGCTGCAACTGCCATCTGATCTGCGCATTCACCCCACGTTCCATGTCTCCCTCATACGCCGGGGTACCCTGCCTGAAACTGAAAAAAGCACTCCCCCTGTCACGGAGGCCAGCCCCACTACGTGGCTGTCGGGCAAGCAAACCCTGTATGCTGTGGAACGCATATTAGACCACAGGGCACGCCGTGTTGGCAAGGGTAGACGCAAGCGCATCATGCATGAGTACCTAGTCAAGTGGTCTGGGTATTCCTCTGAGCATAATAGCTGGGAACCTGCACGCAACTTCACCTCTGACATGAAACCCATGCTGGACGAAGCTAAGCAACGGGCACAAGCTAAGCAGGGCTTTCTCTGATCCATTGCCCTATACTACCTGCCTGTGGCTTCTGTCTTATGCATCGGGGACGCTGCATCTAGAGGGGGAACAGTTGTTGTATCCTTAAGCATTTCCGTGCATGCTTAAGAGATATTTAGCACTCTGTTAACCGTTGTTAATACCTGTTTAACTAACTAACTTACTAACTGACGGTAACCAATTCGTAACCAGGATTACGAATTAGTTAACCGCCGCCCGCCATTTACTAACCAACCCTTCCAAGTGTCCGTACTTGACAGAAGTCCAGAACCTGTCTGGATTGGGCTATTTACCGACTGAATGGTAAATAGTGGAACGCCTGGTTCCTGGTTCACTGATTTTCCGGTTGTTGGAGTGACCTCTGGCCGTCACGTCTGATTCGAGACTCTACGACATCACCCAAGTACGACTTGGATCTCCGGCTCTGTGATGCTATATAATCGGGCTCTGGCCCAACAACCGGTATCTTTCGATGCCACCATCAATTGGTTTCTAATACAACATCCAGCCAGTTAGTTGTTCGAGGGAGGGGTGTTTGGCTGTGCTCCAGCATGTCATACACCCTTACCAGGTCGCCTACTGTAAGTAGTTTTCTGCAAGAAGCCAGCAGCGGGTGTCGTGCTTCCAGGCCTGGGCGGAAGTTGTGCCCATTGGTACTTCTCCCAGCATCCACATTGTTGGGCAACAATGGATTACCCCACAGGGCAGCTGCCCAGCACCAGTCTCCGGGGGCTAAAGGGGGGTTGCTGACATCTTCTAATGGTGGTAGATGTGCCAAGGCCCCTACAATCCGGCTGATATCCTCAGGCAAGGTCTCTCCACCCAGCCAAGGCCCAGTTGCGTGGGCAGTGGTAAGGGCCCAAGGCTTAAAAGCTGGATGAGTGATCTCCAGGTAGGTGGCCAGGGTCTGGATCCACGGGTGGATACTATGATCATTACCATAAGTAGCCAGCTGTTCCTCCTCTTCCTCAGCTATTGTAGCCATCGTAGATCCCACGGGTGTTACCCTCTCTCCCGCACTCCTGGCCATCAGAGTCCCTCGGATGAAGCGCACTGCCCACACTGCTTGCCTTGCCCGGATGTGTTGCCTGAGTGGCAGTAGGCCGAAACCACCAATAGAGGGATGTCCTACTAAGAGTCTGCTAGGCACTCCAGTGAAGCGTTGGCCCTGATCTTCGGGGCCCTGTTGCCGATCAACAAGGCAAGCAGCTAGACACTCAATGTTGCTCAGGGTGGGGTCTGGAGGTGGTCCACCATGCTCCATATGCCAAGTGACTGTTTGCAGACAATAAGCTGATACTGCTGCAGCCCGGCCAAAGGCAGAGAGCGGATAATGGGCTAGACGTTGCATCCTCTTGTAGGCCAGAGCAAGCATCTTAGGCCAGTCCGGTTGAGGTGGCTGCAGTTGGTTGTCCATAGGCAAGTTAAGGGCTGTTGCAGTAGTGACCACCTTAAGGCCGTTGATAGTGTGCCCCTGCCGTCGGTCATTCGTAGCCCCTATAGGCAGAAGTTCCACTTTATCCAGGTTAAGGTGTTGACCAGACGCCCTGGCGAAGGTACCCATGGCTGCAAGGAAGGCTGGCACGGATTCCTCTCCTTCCAGAGTGACTTCTGCATCATCAGCAAACTGACAGGCTGTGACCCTGTCTTCATCTGAAGGCAAGAGGCGGAGGCCCAGCTCTTGGCTTTTTAGCCAGCAGAACAGGGCCTGGCCAACAAAGAGATACAGCAGGGGTGCTAGGGGGCATCCCTGTCGCACCCCCGCCTCCATCTTGACAAGCCTGGACTTGAAACCGTTCATCATGGCTCGTGCCCGTGTGTTGCTGAGCAACAGCCGGGTCCACCTGCAAAGCTGAGGTCCTGCTCCCATTGCCTCCATAGCCCCCAGCAGGAAGTTGCGGTCCACTGTGTCGTAAGCTTTCGCAAAGTCCAGGAAAGCCAGCATGCCTTGGCGGTTCAATTTACGTAAAAGATGAGGCAGATGGCGCAGAAAGAGAACGCTGGCCCCAATGTGCCTCTTGGGCAAAAAGGCTGACTGTTCAGGGCTGATGATTCGCCCCAGGGCTGGCCCTAGGCGATTTGCCAACACTTTGGCCAGCAGGCGGTAGTCCGAGCAAAGCAGTGTAATAGGGCGGTAGTTGCCAGGCTGTTTGGGGTCTCCCTTTTTGTAAAGCACCTTAATGATACCATCCCGGAAGCCTGTTGGCACCTGCTCTGTTTTGCCGATAGCAGTGAAGAGGGCTGCCATGGTATTGCCAATCTCTGGCCAGAACTTCCGGTACAGATCCGTGGGGATGCCATCCCAACCAGGTGCTTTGCCTGGCTGGCTCTTCTTCAGTGCGAACCCTAGCTCAGCCACCGTAATGGTGGGGGACCCGACCACTTCATCAGCTTCCTCAGGAAGACGGATGTTGGCTGCTGCTAACTGGGTTAGCACTGACTGGCGGTCTTCAGGCGTGGTGAAGTCGGGGGCTCTGCAAACCTCTGCCCAAAAGTCCGCAACAACCTGAGGTAACTGAGCTGGGTTAGTGACCAGACGGCCTGAGCGTGCCTGGAGTGCCACTGGGGCTGCTTGTTGGTCCTGGCTTGGGGTTTGCAGGAAGTTGGTCAGGGCGGGGCCAGGACGCTCTCCTGCATGCAACCAGTGGATCCGGGCTTTATTTGCTGCCCTGAGGTTGTCTGCAATATGCATCCTAGCAAGACTGGCTTGGGTGTCTACTAGCTGCTGCAGGAGCTGTGGTGAGTGTGGCGTTGCGTCCAGGGCTTGTTGGGCCCGTTGGACCTCAAGGCGGGCCTCCTGGGTATGTTGGCTTGGCTGCTGCCTGCGTTGTTGTGCAACCTTGTTGAGCTGATGAGCTAGGCTGGTTAATCTGCGCTTAAAACCTGGCCACCAAGCAATTAAGTTGCCGGGGTTCTCTTCAGCTGACGGTGCCTCTTGGCATTGGTCTCGGATCCATCCAGCCATGCTGGCAACCAGATCTTGATGCTCAGTGAAGGCCATGCGTATACGCTTGATGCCAGGGCCCTTGATCTCATTTCTGCGTGGTAGAAGATGAAGCATGGCGGGACGGTGGTCTGAAGGTGTATGGAAGGAGATGGCTGTGTGGCAAATGTATGGCAGCATGGCTCCATTGATATAGATGCGATCCAGGCGTGAGCCTCCCGGGATAGGCGCATGGTACAGGTGAGTGAAGTCCCGGCGCCTGGGGTGGAGGTGTCGGTGGGTATCGACCATCGTTGGGCCTGCCCGATGTCTCATCTCCGTAATTGGCCTATCCGCCTGCCGCCCATCTCTTCCCGCGGATGAGTCCCACTCTGGGTTTTCCACAAAGTTGAAATCTCCTGCCCAGATAAGAGTGGTGTCCCTATTGTTCTCCATGGCTGTAGCTGTGGTGGCGGCCAGAGCAATCTCAAAGAGTTGTCGGCGGGTTTCCATAGCCATTGAGTTGGTGCCAGGAGGGAGGTAAACATTGCAGATGTGCAAGCGGTGTCCTCCCCAGTGGAGGATACAATCTGCAAAACGGCCACGCATACATGGATGCTGGGGTGTGGCCGGTTTTGGTGCCAGAGCTGATGCTAGCCCCTGTCTGATGAGGATGAGCACTCCTGCTGTATGTGTCGAGCTAGACCAAGAGTAGGCCGCTACCTTCCAGTTTTGTGTGTGGATCTGTGTGGTGGCATAGCGCAGGTCCCGTTCGAAAAGGCACTGGTGTTGAATGGTAGTATGATGGGTTTCCTGCAGACACACTACATCCAGCCGCAACTCAGCCCATTGTCGAGCAGCTGCCTGAAGTCTACTGCCATGAGAGGCCAGAAGTCCTCGCATGTTGTGCGTGGCTATGTGCAGTGGGTGCCCTGAGATAGCTCCCTGTCGCTGATTTCTTGTGATTCCTCTGATCATTATTCGGCTTGGGATTCCCGATTGGGGGGGTTGAACTCCTTCCCATCACAATCCATGTCCTGGGATGGGTTGGGGTGGTTTTGGATTTGTCGGGATCGCTGGGTGGATGTGCGCCGAGGTCGGGTTATCTCCTTGGATATGCCACCCGTAACTGTTGATTCCCTCTTCGTCCGCCGCATAGCTATATAGATATGTTTTCTTTGTTTACCAATTATTGGAGCTTCATAAATTACACAGATCTTCACTTAATGCCAACATCGTAAGGTAAGCATTACTCACCAAGGTATGTCGCCAAGAAATTTTAGAATGCGATTTAAGAAGGCAATTTTATGATCCTAGGATTTCAGGATTTTAGGATGCGTGATGCTGCCAGCGTGGGGTGCCACTGCCCTGCAGTAGGTGCTGCTGCCGCGCGGTGCTGCTGCTGCGCGGTACCGCTGCCGTGGGGTGCAGCTGCCGCATGGCGCAGCTGCCGCGCAGTGCAGCTGCCGCCTGGTGCAGCTGCCGTGCTGTGCAGCTGCCACGCCATGCCACTGCCACACAGTGCCGCTGCCGTGCGTGTGGTGCCACTGCTACGTGGTACCACTGCCACACAGTGCCACTGCCACGCAGTGCTGCTGCGGTGTGGTGCTGCTGCCATGCGGTGCCGCTGCCACGTGGTGCTGCTGCCATGCTACGCAGCTGCCGCACGGTGCAGCTGCCACGTGGCACCGCTGTCGCTGCCACACAGTGCAGCTGCCACGTGGCACTGCTGCCGTGTGGTGCCACTGCCACACGGTGCAGCTGCCACGTGGTTCAGCTGCTGCATGGTGCCGCTGCCATGCTATACAGCTGCCGTGCTGTGCAGCTGCTGCATGGTACTGTGTACCGTGGTACACCCATGTACCATGTGGTATGCTATTGTGGGGTAATACTATTTCTAATGATACCACTTCATTCAGCTGCGCTTGTAATCACAACTATTATAATTTTAATCAATATCTTTTGGTTGCTCTTTGAGTATATATTATTATATATTATTATTATTATTACTATTATTATTTTTTTTATTATTATTGTAAACATGTTATAGAGCCAGGTGAGCCACTGCCATGCCATGCCACTGGCATGCAGTGCCGCTGGTGCACAGTGGCGCTGTGTGCAGTGCCGCTGGCATGCAGTGCCGCTGGCATGCAGTGCCGCTGGCATGCAGTGCCGCTGGCATGCAGTGCGCTGGCATGCAGTGCTAGATTATCAGGATACACCCGTTTAAACTATTTGGATCACATGCTATACTGATAGGAAGACAATCATACACGTGATTCATAAAATATATCATTTGCTATCTAGCTGATGAACAAGATGCTTTAGGTGATCAGAAATATTAACTACATACAGAACACCACAAACATCAAAGAGAAAAATCAGGGGAATACCTTAGGGGAATACCTAGACAGAAATCATGCTTTTAAATATTCAATTTACTACCGCTTTCATTGCTGTTGACTCTCTTAAGTGTACGGTGGTTGTGCGGGGACTGGGGCCTGCCGCCCCAGTTCCCCGCACCTCCACCGTCTTGGTTTACTGGGATCCAAAGTAGTCCTCGTCCCCCACACTTCCACCATCTTGATGTACTGGGGTTCAAAATAGATTCTCATTGAGACAAATAAAATCAGAAAGTATTGTAACAGACCACATCAGTACTTATAATATTCAGTCTAGTCGTCTCTTCCTAAGGTGCCGGGTAGGCTGTTAAAAGTACATTCTTTGTTGCAGTATAAGGTTTAAAAGTGAATATTGTAAGTAGAGAGGCAGCACTTAGAACCTAATCCATATGTGTTTCAGCATATCCCTGGTTTGCCTGTTAGACATGTATGGTGGCCAGAAAGGTAAAAAATAGATCCCCTCTGGCATTGATGAATAAGAAGTAATGTAGTATTGAAGTAATGTATATAATGTGTAATGTCTATTGCTATCCTATCAGAATAAAATGGCTTGATGAACAGCTGAACCTTCAGGTTGTTGAGTTGGTGGTACAAATGTAGTTTGTGCTTGGGGTAGTTGCTGCATAGCCTGCACATTGACAAGAAATATTTACAGCACACGTTTGTCAGAAAGAAAAGCATTTTGATAAACCAGCAGGGTAACATAGATGAAGGATGAGCAGGCCAGACCCTAGGCAAATGACTATCAGTTAAATGACATGTTTTAACAGGCTGAACCTAGGTCCATGCCTGACCCAAGGTAAACAAACCACAGCTCATCTTCATAAACCAGCAGGGTAACATAGATGAAGGATGAGCAGGCCAGACCCTAAGCAAATAAATGACATGTTTCAACAGGCTAAACCTAGGTCAATGCCTGACCCAAGGTAAACAAACCACAGCTCATTTTGATAAATAATGTAAATAATAATAATAATCTATGTTATATAGTGTGTAATCTATATTCTAGTATCTATGTTATATAATAATCTATGTTATATAATGTATGTTACCCATAATCTATGTTCCCCTGCTAGCAGGGCAACATAGATGAAGGATGAGCAGGCCAGACCCTAGGCAAATGACTGTCAGTTAAAGCACATGTTTCAACAGGCTAAACCAAGGTCCATGCCTGACCTAAGGTAAACAAACCACAGCTTATTTTGATAAACCAGCAGGGTAAATAGATGAAGTATGAGGAGGTCAGACCCTAGGCATATGACTATCAGTTAAAAGACATGTTTCAACAGGCTAAACCCAGGTACATGCCTGACCTAAGGTACACAAGCCACAGCTCATTTTGATAAACCATGTTAATAATAATAATAATAATCTTTGTTATATAATCTATAATCTATGTTATATAATCTATGTTACCCATAATCTATGTTACCCTGCTAGCAGGGTAACATTGATGAAGGATGAGCAGGCCAGACCCTAGGCAAATGACTATCAGTAAAATGAGAGGTTTTACAGGCTTAACCTACCACATACCCCAGGCAAGTGGCAAGTAGTCAAACAATATATTTAAACAGGCTAAACCTAGGTAAGCACCTTACAAGCACACACTGCAGCTCACCATGGCCATTTGTTGAAGAAACATAGGACTTGTCAACATGGCAGTCATCATAGCTTGAAAATTTGAGGTGTCAAGTGTTGGAGTGGCAATACGTGGTGACATTGTAGGTGGTGAAGTAGGAGGTGGTGTAGTTTGCTAGGGAGGGTGATTGTTATTGGCCAGGGCTTGAGCTGACAGGTGCCCATCGTCCGGGCTATCCTCACTGCCGATTTCCAGATCTTCCTCTGAATCACACCGTTGCCGACGCAAGGTGGGCTGCTGGTCCAGTCCGGCATTCAGTACATGAGCACATGAAGGCAGCAGCAACAGCAGCAGCAGCAAACATGCATACACATTTCAGAGCATTAAAAAATAAATTAGGAGCATTATTAAGTTATATAAATTTCTATACTGCTAAAGTCTATGTGCAGATAGGCTGCTATCTGCGGTATGTCACGTTACGAATGCAGCGCAATGCAATTGACCGCTCAATATCGATTCCCACTAATCGCAGTTAGTGGGAATCGTGAAATATGGTGCACCATTTTACCGGGCGCGTCGCCGCACCGGGCGTGTTGCGGCACCGGGCGCGTTGCGGATACGGGCATGTCAGGGAACCGCGCGCGTCGCGAAACTGGGCGCGTCGCACAACCGAGTGCAATTCCACAGAATCTACCACGGACAATAAATCTATTTATATTACGCAATATAGCAAACCTTCCTTTTAGGAAAAGCATGGCACCACAATATGCTACCCAGTGCGGCTGCCGCACAATAGCAACACCGCGTGATAGTAATACTGCGCCATAGTGATACCATAAGATAGCTATTATATGGTATCACTATCGCACGGTATAATTACACGGTGTCGCTATCGTGCAGCAGCAGCACCGGGCAGCAATGGCAAAGCACTACCTAAACGTATCCCAGAAATGCATGCAAAATTTTTCATAATTATTTTATGGCTTACCTTGCAATCGTCACACCAAAGAGCGCCACAAGATCACGAAAGGCAAACTTGGGCTGGTAGGTCGGCGTAGGCGAATTTTGGGCTGATATTCCTCCATTGCATTACCTGTAATGAATATAACAATTGATTAAAAAGCCGTTATGCCAACTTGCACTATGTCAGCCACAATGCTTACCAGCAGGTTGGCGGCTCTCTTAACAATCCTTGTCCTTAAAAAAACAGCAATAGATAGCTCCAATAATGAACAAGTAGATAGCTCCAATGATAACAAATCAGAGAAGTGAGTGTCCATCAATTTTGCAGGCCATTAAAGCTGTACGACTGAGATGAACTGTCAACTAACGTTGTAAGGATATTCCTTGCAAGACACATTAGCAGGCCATTGACTACGAACTTGGCATATACTAACAAATATTAAACCTATAGAGCATGCATCTTGCAGGGCTGGCCAGTGCCCTGCAGGATACATAGCTACTACATGCCACAAAAGACTGAAAACACCAAGCTAAAGAGGTCAAGAAATGCTTAAAGTAGCCTAAAAATTGCCCAACAGAAATGATTGCATTTTGCTCGCGACGGCATAAATTCCCGAGGGCCTTACACTACTAGGTCTGCTTACAGGGGCGGACGACTGTAAAAATTCTCAGGGGCCTTACACTACTAGGACTCCTTACAGGGGCGGACGACTGTAAGAATTCCCAGGGGCCTTACATAACCGACAACAACCGAAAATAAATTAACTAAATCAACAAATTAAAAATAACTAAAAAAATAACTAAACATAACAAACTAAAAATAACTAAAAAATACTAGACTAGCTAATTAAAGCGGTAGCAATTATTAATAAGAAATGTATTACAATTGGCCCCCCTTGACTTACAACATTGGATTTTAAACCTTACAATAATATAATAATAATATACTATTCTGCCTTTACTTGTCTAAACAAGGATCTACTTTGGACCCCAGTAAACCGAGACGGTGGAAGTGCGGGGAACTGGGGCAGCAGGCCCCAGTCCCTGCACAACCACCGAACACTTCTGGGTGTTAACAGCATTGAAAGCGGTAGTGAAATGCATATATAAAAGCATGATTTTTAGTTGCTTTTAGTTTCAGTTGTTTTAGTTTTCATGTCGTATATTCAGTTTGTAAGGCCCCTGGGAATTCTTAAAGTCGGGAGTCCCTGTAAGGAGTCCTAGTAGTGTAAGGCCCTCAGGAATTTATGCCGTCGCGAGGAAAATGCAATGATTTCTGTTAGACAATTTCTAGGCTATTAAAAGCCTTTTCAGACCTCTTTAAATAGGATGTTTCAGTCTTTTGTTCCATGTACTAGCTATGTATTCTACTGGACACCGTCCAGCTCTGCAGGATACATGCTCTAAGGCTTTAATTATCCTCTAGAATATTGGATTTTTCTAGTGAACGGCCTGCCAATGGGTCAATCAAGGAATATCCTTACAACATTAGTTGGCAGTTAGTTTGAAGCATACAGCAATGATTGTCCGCTATCACAGCTACAGCTTTATTTATACCCACTTCTTTGATTTCCAATTAATGGAGCTTCAGCAATTTATTGGATCATCACTAGAGGATTGCCAACATCGTGCTTATATTTGCCATCCTGGTCGCGAAAGGTAAGCATTACTCACCAAGGTAAGTTTTAGAAAGCGAATTTAGAATGAAAGTTTAGGATGGATCGCCCGGTGCCAGTGCCACGATGTGCAGCTGCAGTAGTGTGAGTGGTGCCGGTGCCGCACAGTGCAACCCTAATAGTGAAATGCATATTTAAAAGCATGATGTTCCTCTTAGATATTTGTGGTGGTCTGTATGTAGTTAATATATTTGGTCACCTCAAGCATCCCATTCATCAGCTAGCTAGCAAGGAATCTAAGGGGTGTTACACTGTGGGCGACTTGCCCTGCAAAGACGAGCACCGTGGGTCCTGACAGGACCAAGCCACAGTGCAGGAGAGGGGCACGTGGCTTTGGGCACAATGAATGTATGTTATGTATGATATGTACTATTGTCATCCTATCAGTATAGTTTATGTTATCCTAATAAATTGAAAGGGTGTGTCCTGGTAATCTGGTACCACATGCCAGCAGCACTGCATGCCAGCACCACCGCATGGCAGTGGCATCACACAGCAGCAGCACCTCATGCCAGTGGCACTGCATGCCAGCAGCACTGCATGGCGGTGGCACCACATGGCAGCAGCACCACATGGCTGCGGCACTGCAGGTGACCTAGTCCGAGTGCTCCCGGGTGCATATGCGGTAATGGAGGGCTCAATATGCCAGCGGCACTGCATGGCAGCGGCACTACATGCCAGCGGCACCGTGCAGCAGCAGCACTGTGAAGCAGCAGCACCGTGCAGCAGCTACACCAGTGCACAGCTGCAGCTCTACATGGCTGCGCCAGCATGTGGCTGTGCCAGCGCACACCAGCAACAGTGCACAGCTGCAGCACCCTGGCTCAGGTAACATGCGGCTGTGGCACCCCACGGCTGTGGCATCACTCACCTGAGGCAGCGCGTGGGTAAGGCACCCCATGGATGCGGCACTGCATGGCTGCTGCACCATGTGGCTGCTTCAATGCACAGCTGCTGCACCATGTGGCTGCTGCACCACATAGCTGCGGCACCGCATGGCTGAGGCACTGCGTGGCTGCACCAGCACTTGGCTGCACCAGTGCTTGGCTGCACCAGCACTCGGCTGCACCAGCATGTGGCTGCACCAGCACATGGCTGCACCAGCGCGTGGCTGCACCAGCACGCGGCTGCACCAGCATGCAGCTGCGGCACCACGTGGCTATGGCAACATGCAGCTGCTGCACCACGCGGCTGAGGCAGCATCTGGCTGCGCCATGGCACGGCTGCACCAGCACGGGGCTGTGGCACTGCGCGGCTGTGGCACCACATGCCTGATGAGGCACTGCATGCCTGAGGCACTGCACGGCTGAGAATCACACGCAAGCATCCTAGAAATGCATCATCAAACTTACTAATTGGCAAGTAGCGCCAATAATTGTAATGCGACAAGAAGGCAGAACCGTGGAAGTACCTATTCACTATTATAGGTAGTGAATCATACTTTTAAATATCCATGGGGCCACCGCTTATAATGCTGTTCTGGCCCTGAAAGTTACGGTGGTTGTGCAGGTTGTGGGGTCTGCTACCCCACTTCCCTGCCCTGCCACCGTCCTGACTAATATTTCTCTGAGATCCCTCCCCTTTTCCTGTCCCTCATCATGGCCTTTGCCTTGTCTGTCCCCTTCCAAAACATATCCTCGTCTGGCATCAGCGTCAGAGTAACATAGCTACAGTAAAATACAAGGGGAAAATAAAAAACATAGTTAAAAATTCATCTAAAGTAAATGAAGGGAAGGTACGACAGACAGAAGTTTGCTAAACTGACTAAAATGTCTGATGCTTACGTTGAAGGAACACTTTGATGAAGACTGGGTTAACCCACGCCTTCATGTTCAACCACGTGAGTTTGTTTCAGATGGTGCTAAGCCTGGTGTGAAGATGTGTAGATACACCCATTGGATGGTTTACCACAGCATAGTACTAGTTATATTCCGATGGTTGTGTACACATCCCTGCTTCTTTTCCGGCTTGGTGCTTGGGCGCTTGAGGCAAACCGTCCTACTGGCCGTCCTAGGGAGCAGCGCTGGTGTCGTGTGTGCAACAATTCTAACTCAGTTGAAGATGAATATCATGTGCTGATGGAATGTGTCGGTTATGCAGAAGCGCGTGCTAATTTTGCTAGGTTAGGGGTTGTGCAGGGTGCTACTATGCTTCAAATTATGTCGATTGAGGACCAATAAGGCCCTGCGCATATTATTCATGGCATCAGACTAACGCGGCTTTCTATGATGGGAACGAAGGACCTAACGTTTTCGTGCACTTCTTCTTGCTGTTATCCGTTTGGTCTTTTTTTTTCTTACTGTTGTTTTTCTTTTTCGTTTCTGTTTTTTCGCGGTCCTTTGAGCCTGCTGGCTCGTATGGGCTCTAACGAGTTTGTAACATCAGATCAGACTAAAAGAGGAAAAAATGATCACAGCTAAAAGATGGCATCTAAGATTTCTAGATCAGCCAAATAAAACAGAATTCACAGCCAGGTAATGACGTTTTGGCGGCGACGGCAAAAATTCCCGAGGGCCTTACACTACTAGGACTCAGTTATAGGGGTACAGTACGACAGAGGAAATCTGCTGAACTAAAACAACTTCCTAAAAATTAATAACTATCTAACTAATAACGATTACTAGACCAGCTATATACAACAATTATATAAATATAACAATTATTGAATTGTTGAATTATTGAATATTAATTGAATTACTTGTAAAGAACAAAATTCAATTAGGAAAGCCGTCATGTGGACTTGGAACATGTTTGCCGCAGTGCTTCCCTTTAGTGGGCAGGAAAAGACCAAACAAAAGACCAAAATAACCTAGCTAAAGAGGTCAGAATATGCTTTTAATAGCCTACAAATTGACAAACAGAAATCAATGCATTTACCTCGCGACTGCATAAATTCCTGAGGGCCTTACATGACTAGCACTCCTTACAGGGACTCCCGACTTTAAAAGTTCCCAGGGGCCTTACAAACCGGATATACGACATGAAAACTAAAACAACTGAAACTAAAAGCAATTAAAATTACTAGGCTAGCTAATAAAAGCGGTAGCAATTACATAAACGACAAATACCATAATAACTAAAACGAAATAAACTAAATTAAAAAACCGAAAATCAACTAAAAATTACTAAACTAGCTAATAAAAGCGGTTGCAATAATGTCCCTTTTATTCTGGGATGCCGACATGGCACACGTAAACAAAGCTGAAATAGCAATACTCACTATTACAAAATGAAGCAGTAAGCGTGCTTGAGCAAGACTGGTATGGGCTGGTGGTAAAGGATGGGCATGTTGGCGACACCATGCACCTGCATCCATAGCGAAAGGCTTGAATTTAGTAATACGTATAATAATCCATAATTGTAAATAAGTGCATTCAGTTATATGTTGTTTAGCGGTGTTACTGCATAACATAAATGAATTATATGTTTTCAGATCTTCCTTGGATTACCCCTTTCCCTGCTATCCTAGACCTTAAAGGTACAGTGTTGTGTGGGTACTGGGGCATGCTGCCTTACAGGGGCGGACGACTAAAAACATTCCCTAAAATAAACGATTACATAAACGACAAAAACTATAATCATGCTTTTAAATATGCATTTGACTACCGCTTTCAATGCTGTAACTCCCAGAAGTGTACGGTGGTTGTGCGGGGACTGGGGCCTGCCACCCCAGTTCCCCGCACTTCCACCGTCTTGGTGTCCAGGGATCCAAAGTAGATTTACTGCCCCAGTTCCCCGCAGTTCCACCATCTTGGTGTTCTGGGGTCCAAAGTAGATTCTTGTTGAGACAAGTAAAGGCAGAATAGCATGTTATTTATTGCATTATAAGGCTTCAAATCCAATGTTGTAAGTAAAGAGGGAGCAGTTGTAATATAGTTCATATTATTAATTTTCCACTAGATTTTTTCCCCCTATGTGTGACTCTGATTTTCCTCTTAGATATTTGTGGTGGTCTGTATGTAGTTAATATTTTTGGTCACCTCAAGCATCCCATTCATCAGCTAGCTAGCAAGGAATTTAAGTGGTGTTACACTGTGGGTGACTCGCCTTGCAAAGATGAGCACCAGGGGTCCTGACCGGACTGAGCCGAGGGGCACTTGGCTTGGGCACAAGGAATGTATATGTTATGTATGATATATACTATTGTCATCCTATCAGTATAGTTTATGTTATCCTTATTGCTACCGCTTTTATTAGCTAGCCTAGTCATTTTTAGTTGCTTGTAGTTTATTTAGTCAATTTTTTTAACTTTAGTTGCTTTTGGTTTTTTATGTCGTTTAGTTTTTGTTATTTTAATTTTTGTGTCGTACATTTAGCCCCTGTAAGGAGTGCTAGTCATGTAAGGCCCTCAGGAATTTATGCAGTCGCGAGGTAAATGCACTGATTTTTGTTGGGCAATTTCTAGGCTATTAAAAGCATTTTCTTACCTCTTTACCTAGGTTTTCTTTTTCTCTTGTTTCATGTAGTTCCTATGTATCCTGCAGGGCACTGGCCAGCCCTGCAGGATTCATGCTCTAAGGCTTTATTATGCTCTAGATTATATTTTCTAGTGAACGGATTGCTAACATATCAAACAATAAAAATCTTTACAATGTTTAGTTAACTGTTAATCTGTATCGTACAGCAATGATTTTCTGCTGTTATAACTACCGCTTTATTTCTAGCCTGCAATTTCTATAGATATATACTTCTTTGGATCTTCAGTAATTTTATGGAGCGTCACAGAGGATTCTCAACATTGCCTATCCTGGTAAGGATTACTCGCTACAGTCACCAAGTAATTTCATAATGCAATTTAAGAATTTAATCTTTGAAGGAATCATGCGGTGCAGCTGCAGTGTGGTGCAGCTGCCACGTGGTCCAGCTGCTGCCGCGTGGTGCAGCTGCCGCGTGGTCCAGCTGCCGCGTGGTGCAGCTGCCGCGTGGTCCAGCTGCCGCGTGGTGCAGCTGCCGTGCGGTGTAGCTGCTGTGCTCTGCCACTGCCTCACAGTGCTGCTGTTGCTTGGTGCCACTGCCATGTGGTGCTGCTGCCATGTGGTTCCATTTGCATGCAGTGCTGCTGCTGCATGCATGGTGCAGCTACCTCATGGTGCTGCTGCTGTGCAGTTCCATTTGCATGCGTGCAGCTGTGGTGTGGTGCCGCTGGCATGTGGTGCTGCTGGCATGCAGTGCTGCTGGCATGCGGTGCTGCTGGCATGTGGTGCCGCTGGCATGATAATGGAAAGGGGAGGGCGACCTAGATGGCACCCCCTGGACTACAATGTGGAAAAACGTTTACCCAGAATATTAGCTACAAAGAGACCACCACAAGTATCTAAGAGAATAATCAGGGGAATACCTACGGTGAAACATCTAGCGCAAAATTAACAATATGGACTACATTACTCTGCTCGATTTACTTACAATATTGCCTTTTAAACCTTAATATGCAAGAAATAATATTATTCAACAAGAATCTACTTCGGACCCCAGTATACCAAGACGCCGGAAGTGCGGGGAACTGGGGCAACGAATATACTTTGGATCCCAGTACACCAGGATGGTGGAAGTGCAGGGAACTGGGGCAGCAGGCCCCAGTCCCCGCACAACCACCGTACACTTCTGAGTATTAACAGCATTGAAAGCAGTAATGAAATGCATATTTAAAAGCATGATAATTAGAAAGGGTGTATCCTGGTAATCTGGTACCACATGCCAGCAGCACTGCACAGCAGTGGCAGCTCACACACAGCACTGCATGCCAGCGGCACCACATGCCAGCAGCACCGCATGCCAGCCCAGCGGCACTGCATGCCAGCGGTACCACATGCCAGCAGCAACGCATGCAAGTGGCACCGCATGCCAGCGGCACCACACTGCAGCTGCACCATGCATGCAGCAGCTGCACCGCATGCCTGCTGCACTGCATGCAAATGGAACCACATGGCAGCAGCACTGTGAGGCAGCCCTATGTCAGCAGTTTCCCCCCTAATGGGTCAGTTTCACCCACATAATCGCAATTTGGCCAATTACGGGGTACCCCCATTATGGCCATTGGGGTCCATAATGGGGGCTCTGGTACCGCGTAATGGCTGGAAACCCCATAATGGACCATCATAACCCATAAGCACCCCATATCTAAGCCCCCAACATACTTAACAAACATCTTCAATCAAGTCAAAAGGGGTATAATATCCACAAACATTCTGGCCTGTTATAAATTGTTGGGATAACATGTCCATCTAACATGTAATAATGCTGGAACAGCAGTCTGTTGGCATTTTTAGTGTAAATGCAGCAGGTAAGAATCATGCATGTTGACAAGGTGTAAGAAGTAAGGAATTGTGTTCTTGATCGGCCTCTGTCTATCATAGGTGGGGTGGGATGGGGTGGGGTGGGGTGGGGTGGGGTGGGTGGGGTGGGGTGGGGTGGGGTGGGGTGGGGTGGGGTTGATTCCATTTCGGGCATCATGAGGGCTCTCAGCAGCTCTTAAGGGCTGGGCTATGGTTGTCTTGGCTTCATGCGGCATTTATATAGACAGAGGCTGATCACTGTCTGGGGTTGTTAGGGGATCTTAACAAAGCCAAAATTGTGTATCCAATTGTAGCTTTGGTCATGTTGTCATTCATTCATCATGTTGATTCTCATATGTATGAATGTTACCTTAAAAGGGATGTTATACTGTAGCGGATGACTTTCCCTGCAAAGACAACCCATGGCAATTTATGGATGCATTAGGTGCTTCACTGTGAAGACAATAAAGTCAGGACATGCTTTCCCACCTGTGTACCCAATCTCTTCCTCTCCTTCCTTTTTCCCTCCCTCTTCTTCCCTCTTTCCCTGCATCCCCTACCCTCTTTCCCTCCCTGTCTCTCCCCCTCTCCTTCAATTCCTCTTCTTCCCTCTTTCCCTCCCTATCTCTACCTCTTTCCCTCCCTCTTCTGCCTTCCCACCTTTTCTCTTTCCCTTGCTTTCCTTCCATATTTCCCTTCCTATCCTTCCCTGCCTCATACCTTTGCTCCCTCGCTCCCTCCCTCTTTCCCTCCCTACCTCCTCCCTTCTCTCTCCCTAAGTACTCTCTCCCTTTCTCATTTCTCCCATCCTCATTTCTCCCTTTCCTTTCCCTCTCCTTCTTTGACCCTTATTTCTTTCACCCCTCTTCCTTCTGTCTTCCTACCTCCCATCTGCCACACTTTCCTTTCCCTACTCCCTCCTTCCATCTATCTCCATGATCCCTTCCTCTGTCTCTTCTTACTCCTTCTCTCCCAACTATCTCCCCACCTCGCTTATGCTGGATGGTTTGCTGGAGAACATTGTGGTTATGTTTGTTAATCTATGCTAACAGAAATGTACATTGCACATTACATACGTTACGATCTTCGGAATTCTTGATGAAGTCTTCGGTTCGACTCCTTGGTAAGTTTACTTTTACATATTATATCCGTAAATTGAAGGCACATGGGCCATATCTCTTATTCGCGAAAAAATACGGCGGGACCATTTGGTCCCGCTGTACATTTCCGCGAATGACAGTGCCTGCCAATTCTATAATTTGAAATGTGCATACAATGGCGGAAAGAATAGATGTATTCATACGAAATTGCATGGCACTGTCAGTCGCCAAAATGTACAGCAGGACCATTTCGTGAATGACAGTGCTTACCAATTCTACAAATTGAAATGTGCATAAAATGGATGAAAAAATAGATGCATTCATACGAAATTGCATGGCACTGTTATTCATGAAAATGTACAGCGGGACCATTTGGTCCCGCTGTACATTTTCGCAACTGACACTGGTCGCCAATTCTACAATCTGAAATGTGCATAAAATGGATGAAAGAATAGATGCATTCAGATGAAATTGCATGGCACTGTCAGTTGCGAGAATGTACGGCCCACCTAACTTGTTCGCGAACAAGAGATATTGTCCATGTGCCTTATGATGACAGAGAATTAAACAGAAAAATTGCTTTCAGGTGGAATTGAACCAGTGTCATTACTTCCCATCCGAGGACACGACCTACATACAGATATTGGTAGATTGGT
Source organism: Volvox reticuliferus (assembly GCA_019650235.1). Lineage (NCBI taxonomy): Eukaryota > Viridiplantae > Chlorophyta > Chlorophyceae > Chlamydomonadales > Volvocaceae > Volvox > Volvox reticuliferus. The sequence goes on along the minus strand of BNCP01000005.1, from coordinate 1,032,798 downwards.
AGATACTGCCTAAGCACTACAAATACTCGTATTATTCTTTTATATTAGGCTTGCAGAAAGGTACAGTGCAACAATTTGTTGTGCTGTACTTTCGTGATGGAAATGTGAGCGAGCTTTTGTTTCTGCATGCATGATTGTAAGTGTCAAAGTGGAGATCAACAGCATTTCTCATAGCATTCTTGTTGTTGTGTAGGACTTTTTGTAATGCCAAATCTCCCTTATAATGGCATTCATAGATAGAGGTGCCAATATTTACAGAACAATATCATTTATGTATCCTTGGCTTTTCTTGAAGATTTTTATCAATCCCTACAGGATATTCCTTTTCCACAAGCAGCAGCCATGGAAGCCTGGCGGCGGAGATGAGATCTATGCAGCAATGGATATATGCTCCAAGCTAGGAGGTAAAGGAGGATGCTTGTAAATGGTGAAGAACAGGGTGATAGGCGGCGGTGTTGGCAGCACATGATTGGTTGCACTAGCTAAAACTAGCTGTTGTGACAGGGTTGCCATTAATAATATTAAATATCGTTGCTTGTGTGAATTAAGAACTCATGATGTTGGTGCGGTTTCCTGCCTTCCTGGCTGCGTGCTGCTGTCCACTTGATCTCAGGCAGGTGCTTGGCTGGCTCACAATGTTCATGGCGGTAATTTTCTGTCCAGGCCTTGGCCAGGGCTGCAATGAAGGTGTGACTGCAGGTGGGTGTATTGTTTGGGGCTGGGTGCTGCAGAAACATATGGAACAATGGGGGCTGCTGATGGAGATTATTAGCTGCTGTACTTCTATCTTGGCCAGGCTTAATAGACTCAGTCATTAAGTCTGGACTTAACACTATACTACTTACAGTAGGCATCACCATGCTTAACCATGCTTAGCCAGACTTATGTAAGCACATCCAATCTTAGGTACCATCACCTTTTGAGAGGTGTGGAGGAATAGGGAGAAACACTGGTGACCGGGGGTTGCTTGGCGATGGAGGCAGGCAGGGAAGGACTGGGAGAAGGGGTAATGGTAGTTATGGGGAGGCAGGGATGGAGAGTAGAAGGGTGATGAGAGGGCTGGAGAAAACAATAGCATCATGGCCACAGTTGTTTTGTAGATTTTGTAACACTGGTGCAATAGCGCGTGATGCTGGGGTGCGAAGTCCCCCGTTACAATCCTTCCCGCCTTGCAGCGAACGTCCTCGGGCGCCCCTGGCACCCCGTAGGGCAGCTTGCGCCTTGCACCCGTCGGATGGGGTTCTTTTGTTTTCCCGGCACTACCGCAGCTTTGCTAATTGCGGCGGGTCGTAACCCTGACGCAGCGCCAACCCGGGTATCCACCTTAAGGCTGACGGGATTCATGCGCATCCTGTCGCGAATTATTCAACCAGTGTGCGCTAGTCCGGGTTCGACCCGGGGTTCTTAGGTCAGATCCTAGCAATTCGCACCAATGTAACACTGGTGCAATAGCGCGTGATGCTGGGGTGCGAAGTCCCCGTTACAGATTTTTTGTCTGATATAAAATGTGTGTATTTGGCATCTGTGTGTTGTGTGTTTTCCCTGATATCACAGGTTTTCAGCAGAGGATAATGGCAACATCAAGAAATGCTTTTGATCTGGACCAGAAGGTGGTCATAATCGCCAAGATTATGGCAGTAATAGGATGTAACAGAGGCTGGCAGGAGTGCATTGGAGTGGCTGGGGAAATAGGTGGTGACTGAGTGGTGAGGGGTGGCAATGAAGCCAGAAAGGTACATACAGTTCATGTTATAGGGGTGATGGACGGGGGAGCAGGTGGGGGTTAAGAAGGGGACGGAATGGTGAGCAATAGGTAACTAGGACAACAAAGGGGAAGGTAGGGGAGCATGATACCATCATGGATGCAATGTGTGCTCTGCCCATACTTAAGCATCCATGTGTGTATGGGGTGGATTCATTTTCTACCGTTATATTTTTAGCTGGTGACAAGGGCAGTGTGAATGGCACCTATAGAACTGGTTAAGGAGGGGATCAAGGCAGGGATGTGGTTTGGTGACAACAGATGAAGGTATGGTGTAACAGACTACATCGTGACTTATAATATTTCCATAAAGACATTTCCTGGATGGTGCAGGAAGTTATGGTGATGGAGGTACACTAACATAGGCAGGCATGCTGCTTGGGAAGTACCATGCAAGCAAGTCAGGTATTGCTGTGAGTGCTATATTTGTATTGTGTATGGATATGGATTTGGAGAAATTGGAGAAAATATTCTGCCACATGATAATAATAGACCTACATATATAGCTTACTTTCATGGTTGAAAAGGTTTTGCTGGTATCCTTGCTTGCTGCCTTACTTGGATGGGAAGATACCCTTAATACTTAGTATTTTTATTATGATCCTGCTGATGATGAATATTTCTATGTTATTTATTGGGGTATTGTTCTAGCTACATACAATGTGTACAATATTGGTGACCTGGCTAAGCTGAAGGTTGGCTTGTGGCATGTGGGAGCATATTAGACACAGACCCCTAATTATCAGTGTATTGTAAGCTTATTACAGGGCAATTACGTGTCACTCTTCATAATGGGTCCATAACTGTCCCAACCCATTATGGCCCTTCTATCATAATGGGAGGGGGGGGCCTGTTTTACGGGGGGGCCTGTTTACGGGCCGTAATCAGTGTTAGGGGCCGTATAGGGGGTCAAGCCCGTTATGGGTCCATATGGAAACTCACCCATAATGGGTTTAGGTCCGTTATGGGGTATACATTTTTACGGACCCTTTATGGTCCCATTAGGGGGGTCAACGCTGACATAGGGCAGTGGCAGAGTGCAGCAGCTGCACCACGCCGCAGCTGCACCACGCTGCAGCTGCACTACGCCGCAGCTGCACCATGCGGCAGCTGCACCATGCCGCAGCTGCACCATGCGGCAGCTGCACCACGCCGCAGCTGCACCATGCGGCAGCTGCACCACACAGCAGCTGCACTGCAGGCAGCAGCACCGGCAGCTGCACCGCCTGAACAACTCGTTTAAGCCTTCAAAAATGGGAACTATTATAAGAAATAAAGAAGGAAACGTCGGCTATAAAAGCGAAAAACAACTTGAGGCATGAAGAAGATCAATTGAGGTCGTACATGACAGTTTGTAAAGTACGACCAAAGCATATGTCCTTTAGGCAAGCTACAATCATAGGATTTCACGTATTAGTTTCTAATTAATAAACAGTCTAGAAAATATTATTAATACAAGCGCGCACAATCTGTCCTGGTAAAATAAAGGAATCCGTCCCAATGCGACAAAGGTGTGACAAAGTTAAGCTCCAAAACCTGGAAATGCCGTTTCAAATTTATCATTATTATACAAATAAAACAGATTCGGCAAATTTGGAAGCAATAAGAAGGTTCAGGCATCAGTCGGGATGATTGTTGACCAGCTTCAGCAGCCGCACTTTTGGCGGCCTAAATGGATTGAAGCAGCAGGAGCCGTGGAAATAATGTAAGTCTCATATCTAATGCACGACTACGAAGATAATAAGAGGAATATGCGTGTTTGCTGATATGTTTGCTGACTCAATGCCATCTTGCTTTGCTATTTAAGAAAAGGATGGAAATGTTGCTTGGATGAATGACATAGATATAAAGCAAGTTGTATTCAATAGGAATCTGATTCAGTAAGGACTGTAAACAGGTTGCAGTCTCACAATGTCATCTGGCTCCTCCCTTCCTCCCTGTGCCTGCCTCCCTTGCTCCCTGAGCCTTCTTTCCTTCCTGCTGTGCCTCCTGTTGTATCTCTGTCATATCCGCCTAAAGCTAAGGCTCGATTGAAGGATGCCAGGTAACTGGCCAACCTGGATATTAGCCATGAGATACCCCAGGATACTACACCTCCCTCCCTCGCAGTGCCTCCCTTCCTCGCAGTGCCTCCCTCCCTCCCTGTGCCTGCCTCCCTCCCTGTGCCTCCCTCCCTCCCTGTGCCTCCCTCCCTCCCTGTGCCTCCCTCCCTGTGCCTGCCTCCCTCCCATCCCTGTGCTTCCCTCCCTCCCTGTGCCTGCCTCCCTCCCTGTGCCTCCCTCCCTACTTGTGCTTTTTTTCCTTCCTGTGCCTCCCTTCCCCCCTCCCTGTCTCCCCCTTCTGCCATTTTTTCCTCCCCCTTTATTGTACTTCATACCATTAGGCATTTAGGCCTGGTATAAGGCTTTTGAGTGGCTAAACCTTAGGGTTTTTGTTAAAGACCTGATATTATAATCCTGGAAAACCATACAAATCCATAATAAAAATTTCATACAGAAAACTTTCCGTAAACTGCTGTTTTCTGTCCGTAAAGGTTTTCCATAAACCCGGTGGGCATATTACGGAATCATTTTATGGAAACTTATTTTCCGTAAAATGGGGTCATTTCACGGAAAACATCCACCCCATTTTATGGAAAAATGACCCCTCAGTTTTCCCAGAGTGTCTGTGAAGCTCCATAAAATTGCTGAAGATCCAAAGAAGTATGTACCTATAGAATGAAATTGCAGGCTAGAAATAAAGCTGCAGCTATAACAGCAGAAAATCATTGCTGTACAATACAGATTAACAGTCAACTAAACATTGTAAAGATTTTTTGTTTGATATGTTAGCAATCCTTTTTCTAGAAAATATTATCTAGAGCATAATAAAAGCTTAAGAGCATGAATCCTGCAGGGCGGGCACTGGCCAACCCTGCAGGATACATAGGTACTACATGAAATAAGAGACTAAAAAAAACCTAGGTAAAGAAGTCAGAAAATGCTTTTAATAGCCTAGGAAATTGGCTAACAAAAATCAATGCATTTACCTCGTGACTGCATAAATTCCAGAGGGCCTTACATGACTAGCACTCCTTACAGGGGCTGAATGTACGACACGAAAATGAAAATAACGAAAACTAAACAACATAAAAAAAACTACAAGCAACTAAAAATGACTAGGCTAGCTAATAAAAGCGGTAGCAATTAGCAGCATATTGTACTCTCTTTATGATTAACTTTATCCCAAGTTTCTTTATTTTTTTATGGCCATTTAGCCTATAGAATTCAAATTGACTTAATATCCACTAAGTAACTTTATTGCTACCGCTTTTATTAGCTAGCCTAGCCATTTTTAGTTGCTTGTAGTTGTTCATTTAGTATTAATTATTTCAGTTTTCTTGTCTTAAATTCAGGCCCTGTAAGGAGTGCTAGCCATGTAAGGCCCCAGGGAACTTTTACAGTCGTCCGCCCCTGTAAGGAGTCCTAGTAGTGTAAGGCCCTCGGGAATTAATGCCATCGCGAGGAAAATGCATAGATTTCTGTTAGATAATTTCAAAGTTATTACAGCATTTTCTGAGCTCTTTAGCTAGGTTATTTTGGTCTTTTGTTTTATGTAGTACCTATGTATCCTACAGGGCACTGGTCAATCCTGCAGGATTCATGCTCTAAAGTTTGTATTATGCTCTTAAATATTAAACGTTTTAGGTGAATGGCGAACAGGTCTAACAAGAATTTATCCTTACAATGTTGGTTGACAGTTAATCTCAATCGTACAGAATGTTTTTAGCTACCGATTAAGTTATAGCCTGCAAGTTGTATAAATATGTAATTTCCATTCATTGGAGCTTCAGCAATTTGTTAGATCTTGCTCGCCAACATCGCCTTTGCCATCTTGCTTGCGAAAGGTAGCATTAGTCCCCAAGGTAAGTCGCCAATTAATTATGAAATGCAATTTTGATATGCAATATAAGAATGCTATCGTGTGATGCCGCTGCCATGCATGCAATGCAGTAGTTGCCGCGTGGTGCAGCTGCCACACTGCCGCGCTCTGCCACTGCTATGCACTGCCACTGCTGCATGCTGCTATTGCCGCGTGCTGCTGCTGCTGCTGCTGCACCCTGTTGCTGTCGCGTGCTGCCATTGCCGCGTGCTGCCGCTGCTGCGTGTTGGATAGTGCGGCAGCTAGCAGCAGTGCATGGCAGGTGCACTATGCGGCAGCAGCAGTGCATGGCAACTGCACTATGCGGCAGCAGCGGCAGCACGCGGCAGTAGCACCGTGCAGCAGCAGTAGACATGGCAGTGGCAGCACACGGCAATGGCAGTGCACGGCTCCGGCAACATGTGGCAGCCCCAACGTGTGGCAGCTGCAACACGCGGCAGCAGCAGTGTTCTGAAATCACATTTAGAATTATATTATTATTATTATCTTTTTTATTTTTGGACTTACCTGAGCGAGTAATGCTTACCCTTTGCTAGCAAAATGGCAAAGGTGATGTTGTCAAGTGTTGTATCACCCCCAACTAGTGGTAGTGATAACTACCGGTTGATAGGAAGAGCAGAGCATAGGTACTCTGAGCTTAGTACGGCAAGCCTCCATAAAGAACTGTAATCCCTAAGGAAGAGAAAACAGAGCTATGTATTAAGGAAATACATAGGATCAACCAGTGAAACCGAACTCAACTGAGTCTACCAGTGACAGTGTCACAGTTGCACTAGGGCATGCAACCCTTAGCGCTAGCCTCTACATATAAGCATATAGAGGGTGTAGCCACGGGGCTACTTACTTAGCAAGGAGCTAAGGCCGGTACCGTAATACAACATCAAGATCCAACAAATTGCTGAAGCTCCAAGTTTGGCAGCCAAAATGCTTAACATCATATATACAGATTGCGGGCTATAGATAAAGCGGTAGCTATAATAGCAGACAATCATTGCTGTAAGATACAGATTAACTGTCAACTGAACTGAATGTTGTAAGGATATTTCATGCTAGACCCATTAGCAGGCCATTCACTAGGAATTTTTTATATTCTAAACAAAAAAACCTTTAGAGCATGAATCTTGCAGGGCTGGCCAATGCCCTGCAGGATACATAGCTACTACATGCAACAAAAGACGGAAACACCTAGCTAAACAAGTCAGGAAATGCTTTTAATAAAACAATTACATAAACATTACATTTACATAACGATTACATAAATGATGAAAACTAACATAGCCAAAACTAAATAAACTAAATAAACAAAGCATGCTTTTAAATATGCATTTGACTACTGCTTTCAATGCTGTTAACACCCTGAAGTGTACGGTGGTTGTGCGGGGACTGGGGCCTGCCACCCCAGTTCCCCGCACTTCTGGTGTACTGGGATCCAAAGTATATTCATTGCCCCAGTTCCCCACACTTCCACCGTCTTGGTGTTCTGGGGTCCAAAGTAGATTCTTGTTGAGACAAGTAAAGGCAGAATAGTATATTATTTATTGCATAATAAGACTTAAAATCCAATGTTGGAAGTAAAGAGGGAGTAATATAGTCCATATTATTAAATTCGCACTAGATATTTTTCGCTATGTGCATCTCTGATTTTGCTCTTAGATATTTGCGGTGGTCTGTGTGTAGTTAATATTTGCTACCGCTTTTATTAGCTAGTCTAGTATTTTTTAGTTATTTTTAGTTTAGTTATATAGTTTATTTCGTTTTAGTTGTTTTAGTTTTGGTCGTTTGTTTATGTAAGGCCCCTGAGAATTTTTTCAGTCGTCCGCCCCTGTAAGGAGTCCTAGTAGTGTAAGGCCCCTGGGAATTTATACAGTCGTCCGCCCCTGTAAGGAGTCCTAGTAGTGTAAGGCCCTCGGGAATTTATACCATCGCGAGGTAAATGCACTGATTTCTGTTAGGCAATTTCTAGGCTTTTAAAAGCATTTTCTGACCTGTTTAGCTAGGTTTGCTCAGTCTTTTGTTTCATGCAGTCACCATGTTTCCTGCAGGGCACTGGCCAGCCCTGCAGGATTCATGCTTTAAGGATATAATATGGTATGGAATATGAAACGTTTTAGTCAAACACTTCCAGCCTGGTCAAAGAAGAATTATCCTCACAATGCTAGTTGACAGTTAATCTTAGTCGTACAGCATTAATCTGCTATTGTAGCCTGCAAATTGTATAGTCAGCTACTCTCTTGGCTAGTACATATTGGAGCTGAACTATTGCTGGACCTTTCTGGAAGATGATTATCAAACCACCGCCGGCAAGCAATCTTGCTAAAGGTAAGCATCATGGCCAACTTCTTAAGCATAATTGCTACCGCTTTTATTAGCTAGTCTAGTAATTTTTAGTTGCTTTTAGTTTTTTTATTTAGTTTATTTACTTTTTGTTATTATAGTTTTTTGTCGGTTATGTAATCGTTTATGTAAGGCCCCTGGGAATTTGTTTAGTCGTCCGCCCCTGTAAGGAGTCCTAGTAGTGTAAGGCCCCTGGGAATTTATACAGTCGTCCGCCCCTGTAAGGAGACCTAGTAGTGTAAGGCCCTCGGGAATTTATGCCGTCGCAACGAAAATGAAATGATTTCTGTTGGGCAATTTTTAAGCTATTTAAAGAATTTCCTGACCTCTTTATTAGCTAGATGTTTTCAGTCTTTTGTTGCATGTAGTAGCTATGTATCCTGCAGGGCACTGGCCAGCCCTGCAAGATTCATGCTCTAAAGGTTTTATTTTTGCTTAGGATATAAAATGTTTCTAGTCAATGGCCTGCTAATGGGTCTAGAAAGAAATATCCTTACAACATTCAGTTGACAGTTAATCTGTATCGCACAGCAATTATTGTCCGCTATTATAGCTACCGCTTCATCTATAGCCCGCAATTTGTATAGATATCACGCATTTTGGCTGCCAAACTTGGAGCTTCAGCAATTTGTTGGATCTTGCCAACATCACCTTTGCCATTCTGCTCGCGAAGGGTAAGCATTACTCGCTCAGGTAAGTCTCCAAATAAAAATAATAATAAGAATATAATTCTAAATGTGATTTCAGAATGCTGCTGCTGCCGTGTGTTGCAGCTGCCACATATTGGCGCTGCCACATGTTGCCGGTACCGTGCACTGCCATTGCCACCAACTGCCGCTGCCATGGAATTGCGTTTACGCCGCCTTGCTATGTCCTCCCATCTGGCGCCTGTTGCCACCCCACCTGTTGGCTTCTACCAACGGGGCCTCGAGAAGGCTCAAGCTGTTATGGACCAGGCCTTGGCCGATAGCACGCGTGATCGGCAGGATGCAGCATGCAGCAGCTGAGTTGCAATCGTGGTTATCGGCCGCGGGGGCTGGTACTACCTTGCTCGATGCTAGACCAGAGGATCTACTAGTGTACCTGGAAGAGTGGTGGTTGCCGAACCATCCTGGCCGGAAGCAGGAGGTGGCTGGACCGCAGACCGTGAAGGGTGTACTCTCGGCCTTGAGTGGGTGGTTTTCCCGGGCTGGACGGGTCGGTCCTTTTGATCCGGTCAGTAGGACTGGGAACCCGTGTGAGTGCCCTTGGGTCAGTGACTACCGCAAGGGATATACTCGCCTTCAGATGGTCGGCGGTTATGAGGAGGTGTCGGCCGTGCCGATGACCAGAGAGAAATATGGCCACCTGTGTCAGTATCTGCTGGACCAGGCCGCGTCTGCAACTGATGTGGCGGATACTCTGACATCACTCCGAGACCTCTTATGTGTCCAGTTTATGTTCCAGAGCACCTACCGGGGCTATGATGTGGGGAAGCTGGCGTTGGGTGATGAAATCTATGCAGAAATAACCAACCTTAAAGATCTGAAATCGGAATTAAATAATGATCAATCTTATGAGTATGAGCTGCCTAAACATCGTGTAAATAATCATGGCAACTGAAATTCTTAAAGTTAATATTTTTTGCATTTTATGCAAAATGGATACGGCAAAATATCTTTAAAAAATGTTGATTGCAAGAGTGATAATGCAGTTAAACTTGGTGCCGCTGTTGAATGTACTCATATGGCTAGCACACCCTTACTTGGGTCTAAATTAAATTTAGGATATCACGTGGCAGCTGCACTGCACTGCAGCAGCACCATGCAGTGGCAACTGCACCATGTGGCAATGGCAGCACACTGCAGCAACAGCACGCAGCAGGTGGCAGCGGCCCCACACAGCAGCAGCACTGCATGGCAGCTGCACTGCATGGCAGCAGCAGTGCATGGCAACTGCACTATGCAGCAGCAGCGGCAGTGTGTGGCAGCGGCACCGTGCAGCAGCAGCAGCCCACAGCAGTGGCAACATGTGACAATGGCAGCGCATGGCAGCGGCAGTGAGTGGCAATGGCAGTGCACGGCAGCAGCAGCATGCGGCAGAGGCAGTGCGCAGCCATTGCCATTCACTGCCGCTGCCATGCGCTGCCATTGTCACATGTTGCCACTGCTGCGGGCTGCTGCTGCTGCACGGTGCCGCTGCCACACACTGCCGCTGCTGCTGCATAGTGCAGTTGCCATACACTGCTGCTGCCGTGGCAATAATGGCAGTGCACGGCAGCAGCAGCATGCGGCAGAGGCAGTGCGCAGCAGTGGCACCAAGCGGCACCTAGCAGCAGTGCATGGCAACTGCACTATGCGGCAGCAGCGGCAGCACGCGGCAGCAGCACCGTGCAGCAGCAGCAGCACATGGCAGTGGCAGCACGCGGCAATGGCAGTGCACGGTACTGGCAACATGTGGCAGCGCCAACATGTGGCAGCTGCAACACACGGCAGCAGCAGCGTTCTGAAATCACATTTAGAATTTTATTATTATTATTATTATTATTATTATTATTATTATTATTATTATTTGGAGACTTACCTGAGCGAGTAAAAGCAGAATGGCAAAGGTGATGTTGGCAAGATCCAACAAGTTGCTGAAGCTCCAAGTTTGGCAGCCAAAATGCGTGATATCTATACAAATTGCGGGCTATAGATGAAGCGGTAGCTATAATAGCGGACAATAATTGCTGTGCGATACAGATTAACTGTCAACTGAATGTTGTAAGGATATTTCTTTCTAGACCCATTAGCAGGCCATTGACTAGAAACATTTTATATCCTAAACAAAAATAAAACCTTTAGAGCATTAATCTTGCAGGGCTGGCCAGTGCCCTGCAGGATACATAGCTGCTACATGCAACAAAAGACTGAAAACACCTAGCTAAAGAGGTCAGGAAATTCTTTAAATAGCTTAAAAGTTGCCCAACAGAAATCATTTCATTTTCGTCGTGACAGCATAAATTCCCGAGGGCCTTACACTACTAGGTCTCCTTACAGGGGCGGACGACTGTATAAATTCCCAGGGGCCTTACAATACTAGGACTCCTTACAGGGGCGGACGACTAAACAAATTCCCAGGGGCCTTACATAAACGATTACATATATAACCGACAAAAAACTATAACAACAAAAACGAGATAAACTAAATAAAAAAACTAAAAGCAACTAAAAATTACTAGACTAGCTAATAAAAGCGGTAGCAATCAGAAATTGAATAATAATCAGTCTTATAAGAATGAGCTGTTTAAATATCATGTGAATAATAATGGCAACTGAAATTAATAAAGTTGATAACACCACACAGCAGTGGCAGCACGCTGCAGCGGCAGCACGCTGCAGCGGCAGCACGTTGCAGCGGCACCATGCGGCAGCCGCACCACATGTCTGCGGCCCCCACACAGCAGCAGCACTGCATGGCAGAAACAGTGCATGGCAACTGCACCATGCGGCAGCAGCAGCAGCACACGGCAGTGCCACAGTGCAGCAGCGGCAACATGTGACAGTGGCAGTGCACGGCAGCGGCAGTGAGTGGCAATGGCAGTGCACGGCAGCAGCAGCATGCAGCAGCGGCACCACAAGGAAGCAGCCCCACGCAGCAGCAGCACTGCACGGCAGCTGCACCGTGTGGCAGCAGCAGTGCACGGCAACTGCACCACATGGCAGCGGTAGCATGCGGCAGTGGCAGTACACGGCAATGGCAGGGCATGGCAGCGGCAACATGCAGCAGCAGCAACACGCGGCAGTGACAGCACACGACAGCAACAGGGTGCAGCAGCAACAGCACGCGGCAATGGCAGCATGCACCAGTGGCAGCGCATAGCGGTGTTTGGCAGAGCGCGGCAGTGTGGCGGCTGCACCAAGCACACTGCAACTACTGCATTGCATGGCAGCGGCATCACATGATAGCATTCTTATATTGCATATCAAAATTGCATTTCATAATTAGTTGGCGACTTACCTTGGGGACTAATGCTACCTTTTGCGAGCAAGATGGCAAAGGCAATGTTGGAGAGCAAGATCTAACAAATTGCTGAAGCTCCAACAAATGGTAACCAAAATACTATATATTTATACAATTTGCAGACTATAACGAAATCGGTAGCAAAACACATTGCTGTAGGATTGAGATTAACTGTCAACTAACATTGTAAGGATATATTCTTGTTAGACCTGTTAGCAGGCCGTTCCCCAGAAACTTTAAATATTTTTGGGCATAATAAAAACTTTAGAGCATGAATCCTGCAGGATTGACCGGTGCCCTGCAGGATACATGCATAGCTACTACATTAAACCGAAATAACCTTGCCAAAGAGCTCAGAAAATGCTGGAATAGCTTTGAAATTATCTAACAGAAATCTATGCATTTTCCTCGCGACGGCATAAATTTCCGAGGGCCTTACACTACTAGGACTCCTTACAGGGCCTGAATGTACGACACGAAAACTGAAACGAAAACTGAAATAACTAATACTAAATCATGCTTTTAAATATGCATTTCACTACCGCTTTCAAAGCTGCTAACACCCAGAAGTGTACGGTGGTGTTGCGGGGACTGGGGCCTGCCGCCCCAGTTCCCCGCACCTCCACCGTCTTGGTGTACTGGGGTCCCAAGTATTTTCATTGCCCCAGTTCCCCACACTTCCACCGTCTTGGTGTTCTGGGGTCCCAAATAGATTCTTGTTGAGACAAGTAAAGGCAGAATAGTATATTATTTATTACATTATAAGGCTTAAAATCCCTAAGTAAAGACAGGCAGTTGTAATATAGTCCATATTATTAATTAACCACTAGATATTTCCCCCTATGTGCGCCTCTGATTTTCCTCTTAGATATTTGTGGTGGTCTCAATGTAGTTAATATGTTTTGGTCCCATTCATCAGCTAGCTAGCAAGGAATTTAAGGGGTGTTACACTGTGGGTGACTAAATCCTCTGTGAAGCTCCATAAAATTGCTGAAGATGCAAAGAAGTATGTATCTATAGATATTACAGGTTAGAAATAAAGCGGTAGCTATAACAGCTGAAAATCATTGCTGTACAATACAGATGTGGCCGTGGCAGCACACTGCAGCAGCAGCACGCGGCAGCAGCACAGTGCGGCAGCCACAGAACGTGGCAGTGGCCGCACACAGCAGCAGCAGCACTGCATGGCAGCTGCACTGCATGACAGCAGCAGTGCATGGCAACTGCACTATGCAGCAGCAGCGACAGTGTGTGGCAGCGGCACTGTGCAGCAGCAGCAGGACGCAGCAGTGCGTGGCAATATGTGACAGTGGCAGTGCATGGCAGCGGCAGTGAGTGGCAATGGCAGGGCACGGCAGCAGCAGCATGCGGCAGAGGTGGCAGTGCGCAGTAGTGACACCAAGCGGCAGCTAGCAGCAGTGCATGGCAGCTGCACTATGCGGCAGCAGCGGCAGCGCACGGCAGCTGCACTATGTGGCAGCAGTGGCAGTGCACGGCAGCGGCACCGTGCAGCAGCAGCAGCAGCACATGGCAGTGGCAGCACGCGGCAATGGCGGCAGTGCATGGCACCGGCAACATGCATGTGGCAGCGCCAACATGTGGCAGCTGCAACACGCGGCAGCAGCAGCGTTCTGAAATCACATTTAGAATTATATCACTATTATTGTTATCATTATTATTATTATTGTTATTATTTGGAGACTTACCTGAGCGAGTAATGCTTACCCTTTGCAAGCAGAATGGCAAAGGCGACGTTGGCAAGATCCAACAAATCAGTTTGGCAGCCAAAATGCTTAATATCTATACAAATTGCCGGCTATAGATGAAACGGTAGCTATAATAGCGGACAATCATTGCTGTTCGATACAGATTAACTGTAAACTGAATGTTGTAAGGATATTTCTTGCTAGACCCATTAGCAGGCCATTGACTAGGAACTTTTTATATTTTAAACAAAAATAAAACCTTTAGAGCATGAATCTTGCAGGGCTGGCCAGTGCCCTGCAGGATACATAGCTACTACATGCAACAAAAGACTGAAAACACCTAGCTAAAGAGTTCAAAAATGCTTTTAATAGCCTAGAATTTGCCTAACAAAAGTCAGTGCATCTCCCTCGCGATGGCAAAAATTCCCGAGAGCCGTACATGGCTGGCACTCCTTACAGGGACGGCTGAATGTACAACAACTAACTAAATAAACTAAAAACAACGAAAAAATAAACTAAAAGCAACTAAAAATGGCTAGGCTAGCTACTAAAAGCAGTAGCAAATAACAAGACATTACCAGAGCAAAATGTGATTATTGATGGTGTGAGGTGGCCAGCCATTACATACCATTCTTGCTCTATCTGCAAAGGGAAGCAATTAAATGACACAAGGGTAGTTAAGCCTATGCCATTTGATTGCCTTTGCAGTGGTAATGATAAAGCAACATGCCAAGATGCGGTGAACACTACCTGAATGGGGTGTTTTATTGCTGTGCACCATAACTCCAGCAGAGTTGATAGATAGCCTAGCATGTGCTCCATATGTGCCACCCCCATTCAAATGGGGGTAAGCTTATATAATTGTTAAATTGCACCAACTCTCAAGATGCAGAGTTCTACTGCGGTAGCTATGAATGCGGACTGTGTGGGTTCAAATCCCGCTCCCTGCACGGACTAAATTTTCCTTTTGGGCGGTCAGGCAACGCGTGCGACGACACGCGACGATGCGCGACAACGCGCGCGGGAAAACGCGCGCGGTAAGTAGCTGACTATACAATTTGCAGGCTACAATAGCAGATTAATGCTGTACGACTAAGATTAACTGTCAACGAGCATTGTGAGGATAATTCTTGATTGGCCAGGCTGGAAGCGTTTGCCTAAAATTTTTCATATTCTATACCATTATATATCCTTTAAGCATGAATCCTGCAGGGCTGGCCAGTGCCCTGCAGGAAACATGGTGACTGCATGAAACAAAAGACTGAGCAAACCTAGCTAAAGAGCTCAGAAAATGCTTTTAAAAGCCTAGAAATTGCCTAACAGAAATCAGTGCATTTACCTCGCGATGGTATAAATTCCCGAGGGCCTTACACTACTAGGACTCCTTACAGGGGCGGACTACTGTAAAAATTCCCAGGGGCCTTACACTACTAGGACTCCTTACAGGGGCGGACGACTGAAAAAATTCCCAGGGGCCTTACATAAATATACGACCAAAACTAAAATAACTAAAACGAAATAAACTATATAACTAAACTAAAAACAACTAAAAAATACTAGACTAGCTAATAAAAGCGGTAGCAATAAAAAAACTACAAGCAACTAAAAATGGCTAGGCTAGCTAATAAAAGCGGTAGCAACTAAACATAACTAAAAATTACTAGACTAGATAATAAAAGCGGTAGCAATAATCTGACATATGTATAGATGGGCTCCTTGGTGCTACAACCTGGATATATATTATATATTTTTGTTGAGAATTAGTACCTTGGGCGAGTCGTCCTAGCAGTTATCGGGACGACGAGCAGGCATACGGTACATCCATGCAGTACCACGGACGAACCAACATCCAAGCATGCTAGTGCGCGCATCTTTCGGCTAATTGGTTAACGGTGTTTTGTCTGTCTAGCCATATCATTGAGTGCTAGCTTAAGTTGTGGGTTCGTTGGGCTAACTTTCCGTGACTTCTGCTAACCCGAGCCGGTCAGACTCGCGTTACTATTGCGAGTCTACTTATGCCCATTTTGGGCTGTCCTTTTCATTCCTTTTGACTATCGAATACAATGTAACGTGATCTATCTCACAATATCGCCAAGCTCTATTATGTTCGATAGTCGACTTCTCAACAATTTTATTGATTTTTTACAACCTGGATACCATATATATAATATAGTATCCTGAGGACGACAAACGATGCAGACACCTGAACCCTTTCGGGAAGGTGTTGGGAAGGTTTCGGGAACTTTTCGCCCATCCATGGGCCCATCCATACACATCGATGCATGCCGTGGCCTCTGATTCCGTAAATAAGGAGTAACAGCACACTCTGGGGACGGCCCTGCTTAGTAGATGGCAAGGTCTTTTGACCGGCCGATTTTCACTTATTATCATATTGCGTGCATGTATGCCTGCTTGCATGTCTACGCACGTACCAGAGGTATATGGACCCATTCGGGTTCGAACAGTAGGACGTGTACATGCCATCGTAATACCAAGTGCTGCGACAGGCGCAACCATTACCTGCTACCTGCAATAGACGACGGGATGCATCAGGCAGGTGACTTCATCGCTGCCAAAACAAGACAAAATGTTACAACAAGCATATCACGGTAATAAAAATATTAGACATTTCAAACACTCCAAAAGTAAAGATACATGTGTACGTATTTGAGCAATCAAATCATTAACAAGGTACCGACACTTTCCAACAGCAGTCCTATTTCACACCTCTGTAAGTATTCCCTAAAACGGCACGGAGCCAGCTCGCCTACCAGGCTAGCTAGCTAGCCGACGAGGAACTCGAACACGAACTGATTTGCCAGTCGTCTGTCTAGCCGGTCATCAGCAGGTAAGGCTATCTAATTGATAACATTCAGAAGCACGGACGGAGCGAGCTGCATTCAGAAACATTACATATACAAAATAACAACATAAAAAAATTCAATTTCAATATATCAATACAAAAGTAGTCGTGTGTGGGACAGACCTTGCAGGCATTAGGTATAGCTCGGGGTGGAGGCGGTGGAGGTGCAGGGGGTGGTGAGGGTGGCCTCGGCGGTTGAGGAGGTGGAGGTGCCAAAGAGCCCGGAGCGAGAGGCAATTTGCAGGATGTAGGTGTAGCAGCCACTGCAAACATTGTTAGGTAAATTTGGAGTAATAACAGGAGGGATTTTTAATCAGGGCCTTGTAACTAATAATTAGAAGAAACAGGCCGCTGAGGGCATATGTATCAGTACATGGGGAGCATATATATGTATATGGGGGCCAGGTAATAGGCAAGGACAAGTGAGGATGGTAGAGGTGTACATGAGTCCCGAAATGGTCTCTCATGACACTGAGGTAATGGTGTGCTTTATGGAATAAAAGGAAATACATACCTTGTAGGATTAATCCATGGACCTTAAGGTCCAAGTCATAAGCTTATGAAACTTGCATACAAATCGATATGCCCTCAATACGCATGACGTTTTTATTTGTTGGCCCCTGATAGAATGCAACATGACTTGCTAAATGTTGCTGGGATAGGAGAAGGGATTTACAAATACTGACTACTGTACATGCATGATGTATGACTAAGTTGCGCCTACCATTGCAGAACATCAAGCAGTTAAAGCCGCTATAGCAGAAATCACAAATGCCGTCCACTTGACACCTGTGAGAATTTAATGACATGTGCAACTCAACTTATCTCCCAGCATGAAGCAACAGACGAATTGGTAATTCCAGAGCTTGACTATATATTAGTCATCTGTAATCCTCTATCTATGCATGTGCTTTGATAAATATTTATCCATGCGTGAATAATGTATGCACCTATGATCTTGTGAGGTCGCAAGCTAGCTGCTGCTAGCCCTGTGGTCAATGGTATGTATGCGTCATGGTTGCACACAGCTATATATAGCTATCCTATAGGTAACCATGAATCCACATAAAAAGACAACAAAGCAGACATAAAATGATGTTATATGATATATATATATATATAATATGTACACAAACGACGTGGGCAGACAGGTACTCATATTGGCCAGGGTCACCTACCAAAGGCGGGTGGAGGTGGATGTTATTTGAGCGCAATAACTGTTCTGTACGCCATTAAAAGTCCAGTTTTGCTTGCATGGACATAACTTTACCGAAACCTATTTCCGGACAGTAGACAGAAGTGCGAAGTGTGAAGAGACTGATGACAAAAAATATGCGGTTTCTAAACGTTTGCAAATTGCACAAGCAAGTAAATAAAGTCAAATAAGTCGTCAACAGACGGTTATCCAGCTTAACGTGCCCGTACATACAACAAGGCCGGCTCCACACGCCCTAGCTATTAGTATTCACATGCAAGGCTAGTGGAACACTTCCATCATAAGACACGCCGTGCATAAAGGTATCATCATGAAACGTGCCACCTTACAAGACAAGAAGCGCCAAGCTGTGACGCCACAAATAGCCTATGTAACTACAACTTGCATTAGAATTTGCAACCACCCACTTACCTTGCAGATGTCGATAGACGGTGGAGATGGAGGGGAATAAGACTGAAGTGGTGGCGGGGCTGCAGTGGCAGCGTAATACTGGCCCCAGGTGTACAGAATGGGGTTCAACTCGGACGTGAAATAGTGGGCCCGTTGAGCCTGGCCTGGCGTGAGGTGCCCTAGCGCCGCAAAACACACGGCCGTATTGTACGTCATGTAGTTACCCAGTTCGTCGTACCCGGGATTTCCCGGGCAGCTATCCGCCCAGGCATTCATGTCGGCTTCCGGAACTTCCAGGCGTGTAGATAAGGCTTCGTACACCCTATCCCAGTTTCCGCCGTACTTAGTCCAGAAGACTTCCAGGCAGTAACCCATGGCGGTTGAGTAGATCGAGCTGAGGGTTACCGGCCCTGCAGCAGGGACATACACATTTCTTAATCATGTGTATATAATATATACACACCCGTAATGATGCAAGTCATAAGTATGTGCAGCTTTGAATGCCCGTATTATTCGTATTTCCGTCCATGCACCAATAATGTTGGCTGATGATGCGCACATGAATACAAACTCGCTTTTAAAGACATAGGCCGCCGTACTGTACATATACTGTATATACTGTATATATGCATAATATCTACATACATAGATCGCTTGTGTAGATCTGCATCTACTGCTGACTCTATCGACAGCCGAGTCCCGACACGAAACTTATTACCTGAGGTAGATGGTGTGTCGATGACATCGTCGTCATTATTGCAACTGTATTGTGTGGATGGGCCGAAGGGGTGGTGTAATCCGAGGTGGTGGAAGATTTCGTGAAGCAGTACGACGGCGCCGTAGTTGTAGTTGGCAGGTGAATTGTAGCCAGAGGTTGAGACACTGTCCCATGTCAGAAACACAATGCCATATAATGGTATAGTATCGGACCTGAGCGCGTGTATGGGCAAGCAGATGTCGAAATCATAGCCATTCATCCATGCTTGAGGTAGCGTAAGTAATTGTGAACACAACCTTAGAAAAGTAACTGTATCATTAATCGTTACAGTGTTGCACACCCACTGTGTGGTTTTCACAATGCTGGTAGGTGCATGTGCACAGCTGTATGCATATTTATTCTATAACGTATATACACATTTATGTTTAGAGTGGTATGTGGGCAGTTACCCCTATGTAGTAGCCGTACAGTGTGTGGACGATCGGCGGTGGATGGCACGCATAAACATATATATTATATTATGGCAGGCATCAAATGCACACATAGACAACAGATTTCATCAAAACCCTAAACCCTAAAACCCTAAACCCTAGAGGTCTTATAGGAAGACAAGCACACACTTACTACACCTTGAACATGTGATTGCACCCGCGGATAGTGATTGAAGGATAAGGGATGTCCGCAGATAGAGTGAGAGTACATACTGGCTGGCCGTCTTTGTGGCCCTTTTCATCACTGACTTGGCTGGGCTAGATAGTATGATGAGCAACGAACGAATGAACCCATCCATGCATCCAGCAACCAACTTGCCTAGCTCTCTCTCTATATATATATATACAAATAATATGATATCTTACCCTATACAATGCAAGCCTTGCCATCTAAACGCACAACTTACACATCAAATGAAGTAACCCCTGTTGCCATATATATTGGCACACGAGGATATGATATGTAGCACAGCTAATGGAATGTCGAATGCGACTTGACTACCACTTTCACCTTGATATGAAAATTAGATGAAAGTACAAATGAAAACTTACGATGGGACATACGCATAACCCATGATGCTGTTGCCTGATGCTGTGTCAGCTGCTACAATCACATTAATGCTACGCGGCCAGTCATAGATCAAGCTGCAAATAAGGCGAGCAATGCATGGGCGGGGCGTGGGTTCAGATGGATGCACCATTCAATAGGGCTAGGTTATAGGTTGCACGCTATACAATACCCGGCCTATACATATCGCTTAGTAAATAATCATGCTGTGTCTGGCTTCTATCTTGTATGAAAGGGTGTTACACTATGCATGGGCGACTAGCCCTGCTGCAAAGACGAGCACGAGGGACCTGATGACCAGGCTAAGCCACAGCGCAGGCAGGGGAGGGACACATGGCTTCGTTCTCTGGCCTGCCGCGCGCCCCCCATCTCACTCAAGCCAACAATGTATGTAAGCAACGTATATATATATATATATATATATATATATGTGTGTGTGTGTGTGTGTGTGTGTGTGTGTCTGTAAGTCTGTAGCATGCATACCTGTAACAAGCAAGTATATAATCCCAGGGAAGACCCCGGTGTTTATCAACCCCTCCATCTCGGTCTAGTCGTCTCTTCTTAAGGTGCCAGGTAGGCTGTTACAATACCCAGCCCATATAACCTTATGGATGAAACAAGAATCAAGTTTAGGCCCCTGAGTAGTGCTGAAACTGCCATCCAAACTAAACGTATCTATATGTACTCGAATAAAAAACAAGTGAATTGAAGAATTAAAGTGCGGCAAGTAATAGCACAATACTTTATTCCGTTCAATTTCATCCACTATTCGTAGATAATCAGGGTGTCGGGAGGCATGGTGACGGCAGGTCAAATGATTGTGTACATGGCTGGTCGTCGGTGGATGGAACTGGCATCCTTGCTCACATAATAATATTTATCGGGCATTAATTTTTTCCAACGTTTTATTTTCCAACGCAACTTACTTGGAAACGGTTGATGCATCATTTAGGCATCCTACTGCAGTGCAGAATGGCAGGGTGAGCCATACATTGCGGCTGGAGAGCAGGAGGCTTGGATACTTAGTAGCATTGTTGCGGACATCCTGATGAGTCATCATGCATACGTAAGGAGACAGAGGTATGTTATGTCGATACTACATACATGTACAGCACATATATACCTACCTACCTACACCATATTCACACTATGTAACTACAGGTTTTCCAGTCATGCATGTGTGTATATGTGGCCACATACATCATTAATTCTGTCCTGGTTGGCTGGTGTCCTTATATACTTATGATTAGGGACTTACTTTAACAAAAAATTGGATGTTCGTTGGCTTCGACATCAGGTTTAACTGCCGGACCAAACGGTCAACGAATGCTGGTGCCTGGTCGTACTGATCGGGGCCAATAACACCAGTGTTATCCTGGTACAGCATAATGGTAAAGACCAGCGGAACTAGAAGGGAGGGCATATTTGCTGGTGCCGCTGGTGTGAAGTTTGGTGGCAAAAAATAAACAGGGCTACTAGTATTGGTTTGAAGGCTTCGTCGATGAAGGGCAGTCGTCGAAAGTTTATCCCTAGCAGTGTTCGATTTGTCCTTCACAGAAGCGTCACTCAACAGGATGCTGCTGCCATCTTCCACACGGCCCCTGCTGAACTCTGCAATATCCGCTGCGGTGTCAGCATCCTTTAACTGCACGCTGCGTCGGCTGGCCAATCTACGGCGAAGGTTTGATGGGTTGGGAAGGATTTGGAGTGCATCCTGTAATTGCTCGGCATTCCAGTGCGCATCGTGCATTGTGTTTGCTACATCTTGAAGTAGCAGCAGGTCGGCGTGAAGGTCCTTTAGCACCACTGCGACATCAGGCACGAGAGCTGCAAAGTCCTTCACTGCCAGGCTGCAGCTGCCAGATATCAACATGGCAGTCTCTCCCAGCTTGAAAGGGTTGGCCAACGCGGCTGTTACCGCGGCAGTTAGCTTCTGGGCGGGGAACTTGGTCATGTCGGGCCACATGGCGGAGGCCAGGGGCTGCCCTGGGACCTCCTGCTGCCGCAGTGCGATGTTGTCCCGGACCCAAGAAAACGTGGAGCGAAGGGAGGTGTACAGGTCGTACTGACAGGCCTGCAATAATTTAAAACAATAATGGGCCGACAACGATGCATATAAACAACGATTTAGTGTTAATATAAAGCACTAGTCAGAAGTGGGCTGTCTCATGTAAAAGCGATTGCGCCAGCCATTGAACTACTTATGGCAAAACACGTTAATATTAATAATGATTACTGTTGATTGGGCATACATGTATAATACATTGCTCTGGGGTAATAAAGTTCTTCATGAGTGTCGTGCTCAACGTGCGGATGATTCCTGTTGATTGGGCATGCGCTTGCGCCGGGGGATCATGCTAGTTGTAACAAACATCTACCTATTATTGGGTCTGGGGTTCTCGATAGACTAAGCCTATTTCTATTCTCGCATTACTTTGCAATATCGTACACTTGTACGACCCTTCTGCGACATATCACCACACCAATGCTATGCCATCTTGCTTTGCTATTTCAGAAAAGAATGGATAGTGCTTTGATGAATAAGATAGATATGCAGTTGCAGTAGTGCCTCCCTCCCGCCCTGTGCCTGCCTCCCACCCTCCTTGTGCCTTTTTTCCTTCCTGTGCCTCCCGCCCTTCACCCCTCCCTATCCCGCCCTTCCTGCATGTTCTTCTTCCCCTTCTGCCATTGTTTCCTCCCCCTTTATTGCTTGTACGTCATAGCATTAGGAATCTAGGCCGGGTATAAGGTTTTTGAGTGGCTGAAACCTACCTTAGGGGTTTTGTTCAAAACCTGATGTTATAATTTCATGCATGAAACTTTCCGTAAACCACAGTTTTCCGTCCATAATAAAGGTTTCCGTAAACCCGGTGGGCACATATGGAATCAATTTACAGAAACATATTTTCCGTAAAATTGGTTGATTTTACGGAAAAGAACCACCGTATTTTACGGAATTTAGGACCCCCCTTTTTCCCAGAGTGGCTATGAACCTGTGCTTTTTATTTGACACTATCGATAGATGATAGAGTCATAACTCACATTCTTGGCAAGAATGTGGGTTTCCGATTGAATACCTTTATACAAGTATATGCAACAATTTGCAGGTTTCAATAAAATCTACGTACCGTTATGTAAATAGATTGTAGAGATGTACTTGAGCTATCTATCCAGATTGATGCTATAGAAACCCAGCTGTAGTATTGGCGACAACACATACAGCTTTTAGTGCAATTCTTTATGTGCTTGCTTGCTTGCAGTCCTAGCTCCGGAGCTAGGACTGCAAGCAAGCAAGCACATAAAGAATAGAGGATCCGCTATCTTGCTTGCTGCATTCATTACTGTGCGTGGCGGCACACGAAGAGACACCCCAAACGCACTACAATGATTCATAAGCTTTTATCAAGCACAGCGAAAGGTAGCCCATAATTACCCGTAACGACGGAGATGATCCGTACAAAGACCACGAAAGTTCGTACAACTGCTGGGATAACGCCGAGGTTGCGCGCTGGGGCCTAGATGTGTACAGCCTCAGGATGATAGGTGTCAAGTACGGCAAGAGGGCGTTGGATGATCCTGCATGCATAGAGACAATACTTATATCGATTGGTAGAGCCCCATCGTGTGCTTTCCTAGGTAAAATAGAAGATGCAGCGCGCACGAGGACATACACGCATCTAGATCTGTGTATGTATGTAGTTCTCAATCAATCGCTCACGCACGCCCCACAGATAGAGTGTTTGCTAGTAGTCGCCGGGAAAATGGTATGGAAAAACGGAAGGCCGTTGCTGGGCCTGCAACCTTCAAATAAACGCTAACCGTTAGTTGCTTACCAGACGCCTGTGAAAGCGGCTCTGCAGCCCCGAAAAGAAGGTATGCAACCGCCGAAATGTTTGCCGTTTGCTCGTAGAACTTCTGTATGTCTTTGCTACCCACACGTACAGTGTCCCTTAGTGCCAGAAAAGGACGCTGAACGGCTGCTGCTGGCAATAACGGCTGGGAGTCTGCACGCATGCTAGCAGCCGTAAGTAAGCCGCGCGGATATATCTCCAAAGTCGAGCATTTCAGGTAGCACCAAAATGATATTAAAACCTGTTATTTAGGGCCTACCTGGCAGGATGGATTCGTCCGAAGCTTGCGCGAAGTGAACAAGCAAAGCAAGAACGAGAAGGTGGCAAATAAGGCGCATGCGAGCCATCCTAACAAACCAAATATGCTTACTCTATTGACTTGTATGTCGATTTTGTGTAGGTTCACAACTCCACACGCTAGTTACCGTATGTGGATCCTTTGTATATATCGTTTGTCCGCCAGATCATAACGGACAACGATTCCAAGCAAAAAAACTTTAGTTGGGCTTCTAAAAGCTAATATAAATACAATGGGTCTTAATGCCAAGCAACAGAACTTGTACTGAGCTGCGGGTACGGCAATCAATTGTCTTTGTCATAGTGTACCTGGAATGCAGAATAAAACATATTGATTGCCGTGATACGTTCTATGCATATAGAATATAGGTTTGGTGCCCGCACCCACAACTAACTATATTGCAATGGCTACAGACGAATGCATGCATGTCTATCTGTTAATCGGCCGATTCGATTCCGTCCGCGGACGGAATCGAATCGGACTACTATTAACACTATCTAAAGGAAACGAAATTTCGTTTCCTCCTTTTTTCCAAGCAACGTGTAATCATTTTATATAATTAAAATCACTGTAAAAGTTTTCATTGAGTTCACTTTATAAGGCACGATGAGCAAAAGAAACTGCTGAAACCTTGTATGTACCGGACATGTTAGGATCTGTTCAGACCCAAGTAACGTGCGTGCTCTATTGACCCACTTCATCTCTTGAAACAGGTACTGATTATCAACTATGCGCCTCAACCCTACCTTCAAAACCTGGGAAGCCAATAAACGATCGATGGTTCATTCCGTTCAGGATGAAAATAGACAACTTCACATTTGTGAATGTGAACAGTCATACCAAAAGCAGTACACCATTCACCCAAGGTGGTAAGAACACACATAAGTCGACGATGGTTGTGGGCAAAGAGATTAAGGTCGTCTGCATAATAAAACATTGAAGGAACACGGACACCATCCACCACGTAGGAGGGTGCGGTGGAAGGCGGGTGATGATGACATGAAGTCATGGATGAAGGTCAAGGTAATAAAGGAAATAGGCAAAGCAGAGCAAATAGAGATTATTCAAAGTGTAGACGATTGGAGAATCCAAGGCAAACTGCGTGGCGGCATTCAGCAGCATGCAGGTGAGCGTTGACGCTGCTTTCAAGTGAAGCATTTGAAGGCAGATGAATATATATTGACATCGCACATATTATAAAGGCACTAGGGAACCAAGTTCCCAGGCAAATACGCAACCAGGCACGCACCCAGCCAAGCAGCCAGGCACCCAGGCAATCAGGCACCCATCCAGGCAAGAAGTACGCAGCCAGGCACTCCGGCAAGCAACAAGCACTCCGTCAGGTTGTACTCGCCGTAGGATTGTGGGGAGGCGTAGCATCAATGAAGCGGACATACATAGAAGCATTAAGTGGGAGTACATTGCTGTTGGTTGAGGACGCGGCAGTGATGGCCATGGATGCAGCTTTGAAATGTGAGGGGAAATTTCGTTTGCCAGTTAAGAATGGCAGTGCAGATAGCTTTCATTACGCAGTGGCATGTGCCATGCATGTTGCTTATGCATGGCCAGAAGTATTGCTCAGCTGAGCTATGGTCAGGTGTTGTCCAGTTGATCTGGCAGAGATATGCTTTATCGTGTCAATGTGGTGAATGCAGCAGGAGGGCAGACAGAGCATTTGGAGCACGTGCACGAACATGGTGGGGACTATGCATGCAATGCTGTTGAGCACGCAGTCTATCTCAAGTTGTGGGAAGTGAGGCTGGTTTCTCGTGTCTTTAGGAATGAACTTGGAGGATGAACGCACATTTGCTGATTTCCTCCTTCACTTTATTTGGCTGGACGGAAAATCATTACCTGCAGGTTGTTAGAGCTAGTTTAAGTCAGGTCATCATTATGTATGGGGTGTTACACTGTGGGCGACTCTCCCTACAAGGTCGAGCACCGGGGGACCTGACCGGACCAAGCCACAGCGCAGGGGAGGGGCACGTGGCTTTGTCTGGGAGGGTCATCATTATACATGCTTAAACGGAGGCCATGCGAAATACGTGTCAATAATTACAAGTGCTAGCACCATTTTGGAATGGTAACATGGACGTACAATTGTGTCTTGACCCCTATATATGCCGTAGTCACGTATATTACATCGTACATCACAAAATATGACAAAGGACTCATTGCTATGCTTGATCGGCTACACAAGCAAGCCTGCCCGTAATGGGCAGATCAATACAACATTCCAGGCTCATCTTCGCCGGCTAGGCACGGTATTAATCACACACCAAACAGTTACCTCAATTGAAGCTGTACTAATCATCCTTGGTTTGCGAATTCGGAGATGTTCCCGGCGGCATGCCATATTTATTGCCGTACGTCCTAAGGACCAGCGAATTAGAATTCTGAAATGTGACATCCAGTGATAGCCAGCCAACACGAAAATTCACGTGATGTGTTTGCCGAAAACATTATTGATCACTACATAAGTCGAACATCTGAACTGAATAATATTTGCTTGGCACAATTTGCGTGCTCGCTGCTACAAACGAAAGTTACGCATGTGCCTGGTAACGAAACCCCATACGGTTGAGTACATACATGACACATTCATTCCGTTGCTTGATAGAAAGACGAGGACTTTTATGTCCTAGACGTTGGCGCCTGAACGAACCTGCTTTGACGAGAAGCTCAGTTGGCTCTACGGCGGGTACGTAACGTTTTGAAGCAGTCAAGGCGCCCTGCCTTGGGACGGAGCGAGCAGCGGCCCTTGACGACATGTTACCGACGACGGCGCGCTGCAATATTTAGATAATCAGCATAATACTGAATTCCGGTAGTGACGAAAGTTATTCTGCGTGCAAGTAGTGGAGCTAACCGTTAGTTGCTTCCAGATAATCCAACTGCCGCTAAAATAGATAGGCAGGAGCATGTTAAGCAGCAGAAATAAATGGAATAACAATTAGATTTGATTAGCAATTGTAACTTGCAACACATATCCCTCACCTAGCTAGCTACCATACCAAATCAGCATAGGAATGTGCGTGCCCTGTGCCTGATGCAGCTTTATTTCCGGGACTCTCCTGTCCGCCGTACGTGGGCCCTATGCATGCATGATTACGATCAACTACTGCGATTATGTAAGCAATCGAGCCGGATGAATGAATGGAGGAAGCTGGATAACTGTTTGATAACTCACAACCTGAGCGAGAAAGAAGTACTACTGGATATTTATATTCTAATGATGATCCGCCGCCGTAGTTCTATGCCGTGGGCAGCCCTGGACTCGTCGTTACAACCGCTAGCTATACTATCACCATTTGCATTGCCGGCCTGTTTGATCCCCTCTGATGACCCCTGCTCTGATCTATTTCATAAAATGTCGCAGAAACGGAGACGGATCCTAAAAACAAAAAAGGTTTTTACTTCTTGAAACGTAATGGACTGAGCAGCTGAGCAGGCACGTGCAGCAGGGTGCAGGCAACATTCGTGATATATCCTAACGTGGCTGCTGTAACGGCGCTGACATCAACCTTGCAGCAGAAACGGAGACGGATCCTGATCAGAAATTAAATCTTGGGTCCTTCTTGAAACTCGCTTCAAAGAGTTGGACGCTTCGAAATGTATGTTGGTACAAGGCGGTACATACGTACCTCAACCAGCTTCCTTCGGGTCGGTTACATAATTAGACCAGCATTTCGTAATAATCCTTCATGCATAGGCCCTACGTACGTAAGCACGTCAGACGGCGGGGACCGGAATCAACGGAATCAAAGCTGCTACATCTGGCTACATAAGCCACCCTAGCCACAGCGGCGTTCGGAAGGGCAACTTACATATGCTGATATTGTAGCTAGCTGGGGGATACGGATTGCAACTTACGCACGAAACCATCAAGGGCAGTTCGCTGCGTCCCGATCCGCGACTACGTACTATCCTCGGGATTCCATCCCCCGATCTCAAGCCTGCCGTGCCCAGCACGTTGCCATCGATCTCGCTAGGAAAAACGTTTTTTCATTTTCCTAACATAATATCAACGTGTGTCGCTCATTCTCAAAACCCTGTAACCTCTGGGGACCAGTTACTGGGCAGCTGCTGGCTGGGACTAAGCCTTCACGATCTCGGTTGATCTCGACGATCTAGATGTTCTCGGTTGTGTTAGCTCACCGATTCTTTCCTAATAGTCCGGAGCCCACTGTAACGACATAAAATTACAATGACGAACCCTCTTGTAATCGACTGTCACGCACCTTCCCCAAACTATCGGGACACAGGTAATATCTATCTGTATATCATCTTTGTTTGAAGTTATTGCGTAAATTAATCTTTTTCCATTTTAGATTCCATACCAAAAAATTTTAAAGTGGCAAAAGGGAAAATCTAGGGGAAATATTTAATGTTTCAACCCCCGCCTGTCACCAAAGAAGTTTCTATATATCGTACATACTCGTACATGTCGCACCACATAAAATATGCACACGTTATAATGTCAACTTACCGCAAGATAAACTAAATAGGCACCACCAGCAGAACGCCAGCACACTTCCCCATTCCACAATTCATCGCTGATCCTTCTGGTCGTGCTTTATTATTATAATGATAAAGACGCGCACCTACCTCCGAGCGCAATTGCATGCACGCACGTACACTTCCTTGTTAGCCCCAAAGTTATCTATGAGGAATTGAGTGGGCAGACCCTGCTTGAAGACTCTGAAAGTCTGGCGTAGTTATCTTGGCATGGTAGCCAAACGTTGTGGCTGAAACTTGCTGGGTGTTACTGGTAAGCACTGACAGATGGGCGCTGCCGAGTGCTGGTGGTGAGGACGAAAGCTTCACAGGAACGACCATGGAATGATTAATTCTCTATCCGGAGATACACCCCTCCTCTGAAGAAGAATGCCTCTTCATCGGTGGTCTTTCCCCCATCGGCAAGGGTATCTGCACCGCTGCCAGTGTCAGGCCATGCGAAATATGTGAGAGATTTAAAGATAATACACACATACAGTCATTTCCTCCTGCAGGTTAGGGTTGCGGCTGTGTTTAGGCACATGTAGATCGCTCTATAGCTTGCCAGACTCATGGCAACTAGGCACGCTGCCATTGCTTCCCACCCAAGCACACCGTCTATAAAACCCTTCCCTCCTTGACTACCCCACTACCCCATAAACCAACCCATGACCTCTACTACGATCATGCCATGTTCGCGCCATCATCTTTTCGCTCTTTCTCCATCCACTCACAACAAAATGTACTCTTCCTATGTGGTGTACGCACGCACTCCTGCGCACTTGGGTCCACTCATCGCTGCCAACGATTCAGACCCAACATAGTTACACCACGTCCGGCCTCCGTATCAATTTCTCTATTGTCTGTTCTGCGCCCACCCATCCGTATTCTCGACCCCGCCCTTGCTTGTCCCGCCTCCGTCCGTCTACTTTGCTACCTATAGGTCCGTCAGACGCAGCCGCGGAATAATGTTCATAGACTGCAGTTCCTGGAAAAGGAGCTTGCAGGCGTAGGGTATCTTGATGGTGGCCATGTGGGTGCTGCTTTTGTCCAGGGGTGATACAGGACAGTTGCGGTTTGCATCCCACCAACCCAGCAGGCCACTGCGCGCATCCACATGCACCTGCATGTGCGTAGAATCCGGAGAGCATGACCGGAGAGCGACAGGGAGACACGTAGGGAGAGGGGGAAGGAGAGGAAGCATAACGGCAAGAAAGAGAGAAGGATGGCGGACGGAGGGAGAGAAAAAGAGGAGCTGCAAGAAGGAGAAAGGGGTGTTTGAAAGTTTGCGGTCTTAGTTCACCTCCTGTAACACACATACTTTGCATCTCAAACTAGCACTCTGCAGCGCGAGCTGAGAATGGGTTCTGCATACTTCGCACCTTGAGCTGGGGTAACCATATGGTAATGATATATATCCGAGACGTCAGCGATCTGTGTGGGCATCCTCCGATTGGGCCTTATCTCTATGAGGGCGGGTATGACTGAGAAACAACACTTCGCACCTCGAACTGGTCGGAGCTTATCATGAGTCGTTCCAGCAGCAGCATTGACGCCCCGTAGGCGATCAGGCAATCCCGCTCCATCTCCCCAAGTCGCAGCCCGCCGTCACGTGAGCGGCCCTCCGTGGGCTGTCTGGTCAGGACAACCCGTGGCCCACGTGCTCGAGCGTGCATCTTGTCAAGCACCATGTGCTTGAGCTTTTGGTAGTAAACAGGGCCCATGAATATGTATGCCTGTAGGGGCTCACCTGCTCCAGGGGAACGAGATTGGGAAAGCAGGGACACTAAGGGATAATAAGGGACGGAGGAGGGTTGTAGAGGAGGACGCGAACGGGCCGAGTTGAGATTGGGTTTGGGCAAGGTTTGTGTAAAGATTATGGAGTTCACAACACTTGGGGTTGGAGAAGGGCAAAAATGGGGCGCCAGGGATATGGAAGCGGCACGGGACGGGAGGAATTATAAGTTTAAGCAAGGGAGGCGTACTTTCATTGGATCAGCCAGAAGCTAGATAGACAAGACAGAGCTGGGGGGAAATTAAGAATACAGATAATGATATACAAGAGAAAGGAACGGGAAATGGCAACTCGAGAGATTATTGATTGATATAGTCGAAGGGCTAGGAGAGGGCTAGCGAGGCTTTTACCCGTGATGCCGCTGGTAAGGAAGTCTTTGCCGCTGTAACTGAAGCCGTGCCGGACCAGCGTCGCAGAGATGTCTTCGACCTAATGTGGGAGGAGTGGGAAAGAAAGGAGGTACAAAGCCTGAGGTGACTAACGAAGCCAGAAGCTGCGCTGCCGCCCAATGTCAATTAAAAAGCTGGCATGCCGGAGGAAAGGCGGAGGCCGTGTGACATGGACGGTAGATGTAGTCCGTCGATGCAAGCGGGAGAAGAAAGGCGAAGGGCGGACGGATGAGGTGATACAGAGAACGAGATATGGGCTCGGTGTTTTTTATGAACCGAGCAACCGAGGAAGGCGTTCACAGCCATGTACTTAACACGTCATATACACGTCATATACATGCACATACACGCATACATGCATACACGCCCACCTTATCCGCCAGGTTGGATGGCTCCCCGAACGCCGTCCCGTAATGGAAACGGCCGCTAGACACAGCAGCCTTGGAGCCCAGCAGTTCGATCATTTTACCAACCTGAAGGGATTATTTTACAAACCCGTTCGTGAATCGCGTGCGTGTAGCAGATTCCCGTCAAGTTACGGTAAGTAGCGTGCTGGTAGACACAGTACACGCTCGGGCCTCCGTCCCTCTGTTCGTTCCGGTTCTATTCGCCAGGTAGCGTCCCCCTCATTTGGTTTGGTTTCGGTTGTGATTGCTGCGGGCCCACATCCACCTCCCCAACCCATGCTCCGAATACGCATAATGTGATGTTATCATGAGCTATATGACTACATGATAAGGTACATCTGGTCACATATCTCACATCCGTAAGCCTGTCTTAATGGTGACTTCAAAACGAATGTGATGTGGTCAATATTCATGAAGTAAATTAACTTCAGTGATTGAATCCCGCGTGCGTCGCGTAACCTTGTCTTGGGGAAGCTGTGCGAAGTGCGTGATTTGCGCAGGCTACTCGGTCTACGCTCAGGATGCTCAGGAAGAGAGATTCTTCCGGTTTGGGTCTCACCGTCATGCGGCTCGGGAAGCCGTGCGGATTCATGATGAGGTCGGGGCACACGCCCCGCTCGCTAAAGGGGAAGTCCTCCTGCCTCACGATGTTGCCCACAACGCCCTTCTGGCCGTGTCGACTGCTAAACTTGTCACCCAGCTCAGGTCGCCGGGTGTGGCGAATCAGCACCTGTGGGATATGATTTGCGGGGTTGGAAAATGCAGCCAATGTTGTTGGAATGAGAATGTCCCTGGCTAGAGCACCCTGTCATCATACAATACATAATGTTCTCTGTCGAATTTGAAACCCGTTGCGCATCTAATCAATGCACTAGCAATAAATCAAAAAAGGAAGGAGGTGGGAGGGGTCCCGAAAAGGGAGAGATGGAGGGAGGGAGGGCAAATAGGGAGGGAGGAGAGGACAGAAGGGGTGACGTTAACTCCCTCCACGCGGCCACAGAACCTGTCGCACTACGGCCACCAACCCTGTAACACCAACATCAAAGCGCTCCAGGACACACCATCAATACCCCGGGCAAATTTGCTTACCCACCTTAACCGAGTGGTGAGACTCGTCATTGGCGGTGATCTGGACCTTGTCCACAATGCAGCGCTCCCCGGCCATTGCGGGGGTGCTCTTCCAGGACATCGGCGTGGGCCTATGTTCGGAACGGGTTCATTATTTGATGATATCAGTTGAGAAAGGGGACGGCGGCAGAGGGGCACCAAGCGGGAGCGGGTTTTGGACGGAGCGGGGGAGGCCGGGATGTTCAATAGTGCGCTCAGAGCGAAAAAGCATAAACGTGATTGAAATATTGCCGTGAAGGTATGCTGCCTTTGTTCCACATGATGTGCCTTTGTTCTATAATCTTGACGGTGACCTGTGGCTCTTCCGAAACTTAGGGGGTCTTTGGAAAGAGTTTTTCCGGACAACCAAAATTTGCAATAGAGGTCACAACTCAAGTATTCGGGAAGTCACGCGTGGAGCAATTATGTTGGACCCTCAAAATATGATTCCCTAAAGTATAGCCCATAATTCTGGACTCAGCACCCACTTATAGAACGAGTCGGGCATCGTGGACGCCGGCAGCGGGTCTCTCGTGTTGGACGGGCGCTGCATGTTGACATATACGTCGCCCGGCATGATGTAGTCGCCTACACAGGCGATGCCATCACGGTCCAGCAACCTGTGATTGAAGATTGATTAATTGATGCAAGAGGAATAAGTTCATCAAATACGATACCTTTTATGCTCAGATTATGGCACTGACATGAACCAAAGTGGTAATAATGTCACGAGCAATTGAAGCAAAGATGTGTGTGCTGTCATTACGTGCTGGAGAATCCGCGAGTCAGAGATAACTTCGCAATAGTGATAACGGCTCTGCCCTTAACCCATTCCCGTTTCCCGCAATGTTTCCCACTTACCTATAACGCGGAGCTGCGCCCTTCTGACCGGGCACCGGCAATGGCGCCACGATGCGGTCATTAGCGCGGTTGGCATACCTACATGGTTTTAACGGACACAGGCCAAACCAGCCAAACAGTAGGATCTTATGTGCACGTTATGATAGCAAGTCAAACATCGCAAGTGTTAAGTTAAATCAACAGCCGAGCACATCCTTAACTGGTTATAATACTAAAACACTGACATGATATAATATACCATACCTTAACATGTGATTTCATATGAACATCATATCATATTTTAACGCATTCAATTATCCAATTATCCATCCTATTCTCCTATTGTATAACATCACAATCCATCTCATGAATTTGCTCTTCATCACATCATATTCGCTCTTCAACACATTATATCATAGGACGCTGTAAATCATTTAATATTATTATCTTATTCCAGTGCTTCATCTGGCAGGAATACATAGACACTCACTTGCGCAAGCTGCAGCCGTACTTCTTCAGCACGATGCATCGACCAAAGCCGCGGTCCAAAGAGTACTTGTTCATGACGATAGCGTCCTCAATATCATATCTGCGCAGCAAAGGCATCATCGAACAATTCAGAGAGAAAAGGACTTGGCAAGGCATCACTAAACATCGCCATAGCAAGACAGCAACAACACCAACAGAACAACAACAGAGAAGCATAAGCACACGGACCCGAGCACTCAAACCCCCCTTTTTCACACGGAACAACATAGAACCTTTGGCCTTCGATTTCCAATTAATTGAGATATTGGTTCCCATACCCTCCCTCCCCGCCGGCGCTCACCCCGATTCGTCAGCTATCAGTACATACCCCTTATGAACCCGTGTGACCCGTGGGTCTGCAGATTTCCCTCAGCCAACTTACTATCTGTTTGTTAAGGCGCTGAACCTCTACAAACACCCACCCGCTGTAGCTCATGACTGCCACCGAAGCGTTTTGCCCGGCGCCCAACTTGTCGAATCCCACCAGCTCGATGGTTCGGGTGGTGAGCAGCGGGCGTTGCGGATAGACCAAGAGGTAAAGCAGCGTATCCATGCGGCTGAGCTGGTTGTAGGCGATGTTGCCCATTGCCTGCTTGCCCATAGCGCACTGCATGGACAGAGGTGGTGTGAAGAGACACAGACAGCGACAGACAGGCCAAACAAAGGTGAATCCGGATGGGACGACAACGAATAGGCGGTAAAACGTAACACCACATCAAATTGAAGAAGAAATGAAGCCATGAAAGCTAGGCGTCGGCTTTGGCAAAATAGGATTATAAATGACGCAGATTAGGCACGGAAATATAGAGGGGCTTGGAAAGGTGAACTGCTGCTGCTTCTCTACCTCTCCTTCTCCCTTTTCCTCTCCGTCTCCCTCTTCCTCTACCTTCCCCAGCAGAAGCCTCTTTTACCTGGTATGTGTTGCGAGGGGACTGGTTGTGGTGCGGGAAGGGGATGAGACCGCTGACCACCCCCATGATCGTGAATGGCTCGATCTCTAAGTGTGTTGTCAGCCTGCGAAGATCAAGGCGGGGTGAATAATGGATTTAAACGAGATGGACAAAACCATAAGCGGCACTGGAGCGCACCGCAACGCACAGTGTGATGGGAGAGACGTTCAGCGTGGAGAGGACGCGCACCGGCCCCACCAGATGGGTAAGTATATGTGTAAGTAATGGCTATATCAGAAATGGTACCTAGTTACTTGTAAGGACGGGCCAGCAACAACCTCAGCATGGAGAACCCTCTCCCACAACGCTCCTTCTACCAATCTAGCACGACTCCTCGACAGTGGAAGTGTGAATCCGTTAGAAGCAGCACACTAACACTACTCCCCCGGCCTGCTTCTCCAAATAAGACGGTGTTGACGTCCGAGGTCCTTCAAAGAAGATATGAAACCACCATCTCGATGAAACACCACGGTTTTTATAAGCAGAGGCCCGTGCACCTACTTGTTGCAGTCCTTCTCGTACAGAGCAATGAGCGATACGTTCTCCTCATTGACATCCAGGTACTCCACAAGCCCCCGCCGCAAGAAATCGGGGAAGGTCCACTCGCCTACAGGAAGGAGTACGAGTAGCGTGGAAAGCAAAGAAACCCAAGAGAGGAAGGGAAGGGGCCCGTAAGACTGTGGGAGGGTGGGTTGTAAGGCGGCGGGAAGGACGAGGGCATGAAAGCAGGGGGCCTGCCCACGCCAGATCCATAACCTAGCTCCCCCAGCTCAGGCTATTGCCTCACTGTGCAGCACAGCTTCACTGGTATTGCATTCCGCACATCACATTTGACTCAACTAAACGGACTAATGCTTAATTATTCAACTTGAGCGTCATCGCTTTTGAAGCTAATAAAAAGATAGTTTTAGATCATGAAGAAATTTCGTCATTACCCTCGCCTTCATTATTCCCAGTCCTCTCCCAGTTCGTTCCCATTCCCTTTTCCATTCCCGCGGTTCCCACCGCTGCGCAACTTCGCGATGTGCTCTTGTCGTACCCGCGGCACCCCCTCATCGCAGATGATGAGCGGTCGACACACCCGGCCGCCATCTGCGGACACGTAGCATGCGTCCTGCTGCAGATGCACGTGCACAAACTCCCCCAGATGGCCGGCGCGGCGGAGCTCACTGAGGGAAACGGAAATAATAGTGGGCAATAATCGTTTGCAGTGGCCATAACCAGTTGCAATTAGTTGCAATAACCAGTACCAAAGCGGAGCGATCAAGGCAAGGGAGGGTGAAGCGGGCAAGCAAGAGGTAGGAGAGAGGAGCCGGTAAATTTACCACCACTCCCTGCGGTGCCCGGTAGAAGCTCACCGGACCTCCCGGACCAGCCGGTGGGGTCGGCGGTGCACCCCGATAAGATTGCCGTTGAGGAACACCATCGCCCCGCCGTGGCCGTGCATCTCCGCGGGGGCGATGGAGGTGATGGGCTCAGTGCCAAGCATCAGGAGCAGCCGACAAATGGGACCCTCCTCCTCGTCTGCAGGTGAGGACAGACCGGGGCGGACGAAGCGGTTAGGCATGGGGCACGGAGCGGGGCGGGCTGGGGCCGGGGCAAAACCGTGCAATACACATGTACAATGGGCACACAACAACACAACCATACGCACATCTACACAGGACGCGTTCCCAACCCACCGGTCGTGACGTGGGTCATGAGCGCCAGGTTTTTCACCAGGCCGCAGCTCTCCCCTTCCGGGGTGTCGGCGGGACACAACATGCCCCACTGGCTGGGGTGCAGCGCGCGCGGACCGCTGACCTGAGGACGGAAGCATGGGTCGGTCGACGCGTTTACAACGTTTACCTACTTTAATAAGCTACGGATACTTCCCTTACGGCGTGAGAAGGGAGTGTACGATGATACGGTAGACAGACCACGGGAAAGTGGGAGCGGGAGGTAGTGAAAGGGAGAGGGAGAGGCAGATGGAGAGGGAAATGGAGAGGGAAGGGGGATTGGGAGAGACAAAGGAAGAGCGGCAGGGAGAGGGAGATGGAGAGGAAGAGGAAGATACATTTCTCCCCCCTCTTGCATCTACCTTTCGGGTCTTTTCGAATTGGCTGGTCATGCGCGTCATCATGCCCATTGCCGCGATGAAGGACAGCCGGCTCAATACCTGAACGGTGAGTTAGATGGGGGTTCGGGAGGGAATCCTCCACCACATAATCAGAACGGAGACGGAGCAAGTGCTTTAGCGCAGCACAGAATCAAATGAGTAGTACTGCCGCGCCAGAGTAAAAACATAGCCAACAGCCGAAATGCATCGTACTCAGCAACATATGGCGGGGATACTGGGGAAGGTAGGGACTGCCAGGTAGTGGCCACGGATGAAGCAAAACCCCCCTATCCTCCACACATATGGCACAGACGCTCTCAAAGTCAATGTGCCAACCATTATCGTTAAAAGATGGACGATGCGCACAAACGAGGGAACAAACAGCAAATAAAGGAAAAAACGACGGTAACCGCTCACCACTAGCCTGCAATGCGATCATATATACCTTTAACTACAACCCAATTTTGGGAAACATTCCTAAGAAAGTTGTAATACAAACATCTCCGCAACGTAAATCTTAAATATATCTATCTCCGTAATATAAGATATGTCCGTACTGTAATTTGTACCTTCGTACCTGCGTGACACCCTTTCGTTCCATTCTGAAACGTTTGATGATCCAGTTGCCTGACGACAGCGCGGACTCTAAACCGTATGTGATGGTGTCCGTACGGATGGCCTTGGCCACATCGAACTACGGATCCCCAAAGGGATAGCCCAATCCAGCCACCAGCAGTCAGCCCACATCAGCCGTGCACACAAAGGAAGAAGAGGAAGAAGGGAGAGGGGAAAGGAGGGGTGCGACAAAAAACACTCAGCCTGCTAAACGGTTTTGTGAAAGGGATAAATGGAGCATACGGCCATCTCTCCCGTCAGAAACCAGAGAACCTCCCTCTACCATATGCTTTTTGCCGCGCTGGCGCTGGCCGTGCGTTTCCCTTCTGTAACGAGCACGCCCTGGTTTCGGACCTTCGTATCGCACTCTTTGTCATTCGTTACACCTTCACATCATCCATATGACGCTCTTTTTGTCAATCACATATAATTCCCGCGTAGCGTACGTAATAATTAGGAGTAATATACCCTCGTCTCGTTCGCTGTCTTGTTTGCTCTTCGTGTCATGTTTTTCTTATGCAATATACGAACTGTAATTTGCTTGCCACTTTAAGCACCGATGATGATCGCACCTGCGTCGCCCGGTTAGCTTTCGATAGGACCGCATCCGCCTGGCGCTTGATGTCGCTGTTGAGCCGCTTAAACAGGTCTTCGAACAGCAGCGAAAGCAGCCCGCCTGGGGAGGAGTCATGTCATTCATGCGATGAAAACACATCCCAGATCGCACCGCATTATTGCTACAACTTTAGCAGGTATACCTATCCTTCGATAGGTTAAGGGTATTATGCACTCACCATTCCCCGGGCTCGCCACCAGGTACCTATCCTATCCTATCCTATCCTATCCTATCCTATCCTATCCTATCCTATCCTATCCTATCCTATCCTATCCTATCCTATCCTATCCTATCCTATCCTATCCTATCCTATCCTATCCTATCCAGGTGCCTATCCTACCCGCGAGTTCCAGGCGCTTGTTTCCATAGTAGTCCCGGTCGTCAATGCAAGCCGGATCCAATACGGCGTACAACATACGGCGAATCATAACGGCCACGTACGCGATCTTGTGCGCAAACTGGTACCTGTGTAAAGGGTAGGTAACAGGGCGGTAATTGGCGAGGTAAGAAATGGGCGACAACGAGTGAGCTGGTGCGAACCGAAATCCATATTCACCTCGTCATCAACAACTGACAACGATCATCTGACCGATAACGCAACGATGACCAATGACGATATGCGAGAAGGCCGTTCCAAACCCCAACTGACCCACCTCGGCACCGGCACGTGGCAGAGCACTACGTTGGCCAACACGTCGCGCGCCTCGTCCACCTTACTCTTACGCCGCTTCTCTGCAGCCACTGCTCCGGGGCCGAACTTGGGGCTAACCTTCAGCTTACCGCCTGCCAGTTAGCAACCAAGTTTAGAGAGATTAGGGGAGATTAAAAGCGAGAAAGAGAAAGATCCAGGGGCGGAAAGGTCCAGGGAAGGAAAGACCAAGGGTGGGAAGACAGGGGAGTGTGAATGCGAATGCAGAAAAACGCGATTGCTAAAAGATTGGGAGTGGAAGGGAAGAGGAGGGGACAACCTAGTCACGGCGGCGGCGGCGGTTTGTGTAACGCTGAATCATGTCCCGTACCAATGGTGGGTAGCTCCATGGGCTCATCAGCTCATGACCTCCAGGTCCTACTCCCTTCACCAACACCAGCACCAGGACCACAACACCCGGGACGTGAGTCCATCTATCTGCCGCGCGTCTGCCGCCCTAAAATCCCAAAAGTTAACGCTGTTAGACCTTAACATCTTCAAATCCTACATCCTATCTTAAAACCTAAACCGCTAAATTCCTGACGGCAATTTCCCCGCTCGTTCTCATGTGCTCACCGAGGTAGTCGAGCGCCTGCATCTGTGTGAATACGCCCAGGCCCTTGGCTTCCTGCGGCAGTGTGTAAGACGTAGAGCACAGCATCACTTTTTGAGAAACGTTTTCGGTGACCCCAACCCTGTCGTACGGCTTAAGAGCTCCTGATAGGCGCTGTCCTATCGTACCTTGCATGCTCGGCACATATGGAGCTGGTCTCAAAGCTACACGGGTGCCGTAAGCCAGAACCATTACGGTTTCGTACTCCGTTGAACGTACCTGCACGCTCGGCACCAACAGCGCCGCCAGCGCCGCCGCGCCCTCGCCACTGGCGGCGTCCGGTACGACGCCGCTGCCGTTATGCCCGGTCAGCATCCTTGCTCCGAAACCACCACCCACCACCGCCTGCACTGCCTCCTGGTCCGACTCGCAGCCCATCGCCTTGAGCACCACCATGATGTTGACATCGTCCCTTTCAGAATTCGAACGGGGGACGTGCATGCCAGGGGCGCGGATCGTTACGTAAGAAACGGCAAACGATTAGCAGCATCTAGCCAATGCATTGGGAGGGTAGCCCAATACAAGGTGGCCCCATACATTCCCCTTCATAAGATAGACTATACGGTGGCGAAATATAAGGTGCGGCCTCTCATGTTCCCCCTACGGTATGTGTCCGGCTTTTCGGTGTTTCCAGCTTCAGCACATGGTTCCCCTCTTTATCACACTCACTGGAAGGCGTTATGCTTGAGGTAAATCTTCCCTTTTGAAAAGACGATGTTCGTCTTGGACTTGCGCTCATGGGTGGAGGAGGTGACGGAGGCTATCACTTCCCCGTGGCTGTCTGTGTCGATGATAATGCGGTTTTTGCTCAGCTGCTCCTGGATCAGGATGACCTGCAGAGGGTCCAAATGGGTAGACGATGCGAACAAACAGTCCCGGTAAGAGGCATTTACAAATAGGCTGTGCATTGCATGACGAATTGTGTCGTATAAGAATGCCTGTAAAATGAGCAGCCAGTGGCGCCAATGGCTTGTGCCAGTGGACCGCGCCACAGTGATCTGTGGCGCGGTCGACCCATGAAATGAATAGGCAGGGGCATGAGAAGAAAAACGAAGTTGATGAAGTTACCGCTGCGGGCGCCGCTGAAGCAAGGATTCACGCTTGCCCTCCTCCCAAGTCATTGTTGCAACCTTACCTTTTCCGTGCCTCGCACGATGAAGTACCCGCCCGGGTCAAGAGGACACTCCCCAAGTACCGCCAGCTCTGCCTCGTTCTTATTGTACAGGACGCATCTGGTGCACACGAGTCGAAATATGTTGTTGGAGGAAGCAACGAGATGTGAGATGCGACATACAAGGAATCTGAGATGGAGATATGAAAAACGTGAAATTAAACACTTCGAAGCTTCGAAATGGTCATAAATGTGATATGGCGATAAAGGGAAGACACGTTGAACACGCGCCAGCACGGGTCGATAATTTACAACATCGTATATCATAACATTCCACATAAGATAACCCCTCCCTTGGGCAGGGTTAACCCGGGTTTTAAGAACAACGAAACCTTTGCTTGAAGATGGAGCGGGGTACGTCAAGGCGTGTGTACTTTACAACTGTCGGAACCGGGCCATCAGGACCCCCTCCGGTTTGCTGCTTACCTGTCACAGCGCAGCATCAGCGGCATACGGCCAATGCACACAGCCCCCACGCCGCCCCGGCCGCGCTTCACCACGATCTCCTTTCCACGAGTGTATTCGATATCCACGGTGATGGGCGCTGAGTAGGTCGCGTCGCGCAGCCTACATTGCTGCGGAGTGGTACCGACCTGCCCAGGTAGGCGTCAAAAACAGTGCCGTGTAGGTTTCACCGAAAGCCCGCGACGCCGGGAGGGGGTCCAAGGTAAAGCATCTCTTTACAACTATTACCCAAGCGTTAGAAGATCACCCATCCTTGTGAACAAAATTAACAAATGAGATCAGCTAGCTGCATGAAGTCCTCCGCAAAACATGGGACCGCCCACTGCGTGCCTGCTTAAAATGCCGCCCCGGAGACACGACGGGAAGTACGCCTCAACAATTTTCTTCGTTACGTTTCTCATAAGTATATCCTTGTCCTAACAACGTGCATCTGGGCAGTGTCAGAAGGCGCGTGTCGACGATGCGGCATGTGAAGCCAGATATGCCATGACCCCAAACCCAAGCAAACCAACCGGCATGGGCAACCCAAGCTCCGATATTTTACCCCGCCGGGAACCGTGGATGAGTACAAGGATTGCTAATTACTTACCTGCACCATGTCCTCATCCACGCTTGGACCGCCCACATAGATGTTCGTGTACCTGGGGACAACAGGCAACAAGCGGGCCAGAGGAGGTGGAGCAACGTGACAACGAATGCAAACATGGACTAATCGTAGAAGTCCTACGTACAAGAAGGGCGGGAGGGGGGCAGGCAGGATGTGGACCATCGCACCAACTGGGCGTTTACCCGCAATACGACCGGGCATAATTCACCCCAGCATGGTGAGGAATTGATAGCAGCACGGCAAAACGTTGGCCACAGTGCGGGCAAAATTCTACTCAGACGCGTGCGGTGTGACCATTGACGATTGGACAGACGAGAAGGTTCGCACCTAGGAGAGGTGAAGATTTTTAGCCGCCATAAAGGGTTTGGAGTTTTAGGAAACAGGGCTCAGGCAACCCCAAAAGACAAATACATGTGTATATATGATGTCCATATTATACATCGTTAATGTACATCGCATATACCAAATACGTACCATGCATATGCGATACGATATATATATATTTGGTATATTTATGTTGAGGTAGGTTACTCATATTCGCAGATCCTAACTGACCCACCCAACGAGTTAGCGAGGGCGCACCTGAGGTAGAAATTGGGATCGGTGTCACATGTGACCTTCTCGTTCGCCCCGACGATCTTCCGCAGCTCTGAATTCAACAAAAAGTTGAAAGAGTCCAGATGCTGCTTCACCAGACCACGGACCTGATCAAGTGGAAGGAGGCAAGAAGTGTGCGAACCAATAACCAAACCCGGACCTGGGGAGCGGGAGCCTAGGAGGGGAGTAGACCGAGTGTCGTTACTTCCACACAAGCGGCAACGGAACCATGCCAAACCTTAGGCGCAGCACTGCGTGCTGGGACCGTAGCC
This sequence comes from Volvox reticuliferus, assembly GCA_019650235.1. NCBI lineage: Eukaryota > Viridiplantae > Chlorophyta > Chlorophyceae > Chlamydomonadales > Volvocaceae > Volvox > Volvox reticuliferus. The sequence continues at coordinate 990,441 of BNCP01000005.1, read as the reverse complement.
ACGGCAACAAAAAGGGTGGGGTGTCAGGGGGAAGTTAACCCGACGCAATGTGACCCCTGAGGAAGCGCTCCTCGTGCGTTTATCCACCCAGCATCCGATGCTACTTCGAGCAGGATGCGCAGCTCGGTCCACTTGTTATGCACCGCCCACCCACTGCTTATGATCTACCCACTGCCTACGTACGGTCCACCAGGTGGATTCAGGCTGGCCGCGCGGTCTTAGGCTGGTCACGTGAGCTGCCGCCTAGATATGCCATGTCAACTAAAGAGTCACACGCAGCCTCACGTTAGCCACGTGATCCTGTATCTGTCTGCGTGAGCTCGGACAGGTCAGGTGGCCGCAGGATCATCTATTCGCGTCCCCTAGACAGAGCATGCAACCCAGATGACTGACTGATAACGAAACTGACACATCTCGTCCATGTGACGCCAGGCGAGCCCCGGCAGCCCAAAATCCCCTCGCAAATCATCATCGCAGGGCAGGACGTGAAAACACATATCAGATACGTCATCGCTACGTGACGCCCAGCGCGCGTGCAGTAAGCACCCTATGCAGTCGACGTGATACCGAAGCATCAACGTAAGCTCAGGTCATCACGTGATGCCGACACAGCGGAATGGAATTTTTGGATCATGTCGAAAAGGTCGGTCGAGGAGGATGGCATCGCCGCATGATACTCATCTGGACGGTTGATGGCGCACCGTATGCATATGACCAAGTCGCCCGGGCAGTTCAAAAGAGATTTGTAATAACCAACCTTCAGAAAAGCTGGTAGCAATGCGAACTTGTCCTGGACCGCCTTAATCGGCTCTGTCAGGCGTGTTGGGTCGCCGTACAGAGCCTCCGCCAACGCCTCATCGCCTCCGACTGCTGCAAGCCCATCCGGTCCAGGCACGCCTCCTTTTGCTGATGCCGGGCTATCCACGTCCATGGGAGCTGCCCCTTTGCGGCCAGCCGCCTCCGCGGCCACTGTCATGGCGTCCCAAACACCAGCGCCGCCCCCGGGGGCGGCGACCGCAGATGGTTCAGCTGCAGGGCTGTATGCTGACTACGGGTCGCACCTGAATTGTGCCGCACAAACCTTGGAAAAATATAGTATGCTGAGAATCTTGCCAAGGTACGTTGAGATGTTTTCAGCACGATTACATTCCCAAAGCAAACCTATACTTATTGAAATGTCGGAAAAGAAACTTAGGGGTCAGAAAGGAAGGATCAAAGTAGCTGTCACTAACTCTATCGCAACGAATCAAAAAACTACAACGAAACACAAAAACCGCTGTGTGACAACTTAATTCTAAACGTAGTGATTTTATGATTGGGGACAACCTTGTAGCGATGCCCAATAACATATGGCGGCGATGCGGTGAAAATATTGTGAGAGGTGATTGAAGTTAAAATCCTTAAGATTCATTATTTTACCCATACAAGGGTACCAATAGGATATTAAGTTTTACTTGAGTATCTTTGCGAGGCCGGTACGGAGGCCGAGTCAGCCAATGGCCTGCTTCTCCATTTTCTATGCGGCATATTTGTACAATCGTGAGGATATCATATTGAATCGAAAAAGTAAATCGAAGAAGTCCGCAGCTAGCCCACAACGCCTTAACGATCGTCGTTGGTTTAAGGAATACCCACCAACGCTTCCGAAGCACATTCTGTCATGGATCCCGGCGCTTTTGCGCCATCAGGTCGAATCTTTGATTGGACGGGTTACCTCAGGCCGGAGGCAGCTCTCTAAATGGCTGCACCATGGGAGCCAGCAAGGCTTGGCACCTCATATTCTTTCGGACGCCCTTTTGTAGACAAACCCAGCTTTGATGGTCTGCCATCTGAATCGGTCAGGTTAGCTCAAGCGTCACTGCTTGCCGCTGACCGTGCTGCGGCCGACTGGGAGAGGGTTGAGTTCTTGTTCGAGAGAAACTGGTGCGTTTTTCGCCTACTCGTACCTTCTTCTCACAATTTATGTATCATTTTGTTGATCGGATTATATAATCTGGCATCCCTCGGCTTTTTAAGGAACATACCACTGCCATGTATGCTCGCTTGTTGTCCACCGGTAAATCGGTGATAGGTTTGGACCATGTGCCTGCCTGAGGCGTATGTGGAGTTTGGAGGAACCGGGCGACTTCCTGGATTTGGATGCGAATCCGACTGATACACAGACGAGGTCTGTTTCGTACGCAACGGGGCCGTTCCTCTGCTTATTTGGGGCTTTCCAACCTCAGCCAAAGCCCAAGCCGCAGTCCGCAAGCCATTTGATACAACCAGTATCAAGTAGCGTTTCAGATCAGGCTGTGTTATATGGCGTTGCAACTGCACCTGTACCAGAGCCGGCGTTCGTTAGTAATGATACCGCACAGGACTTATCACCGCGGAAGGCTGTGCCCGTACCAATGCGGACAGCCGGTTCTACCAAGGAGAAAGGAGATGCCGGCCCGTTCCCTCCTGCAGCAGCAACGGACCCGTCTGAAGGGACGGTTCCAGTACCAGCTGAACCATTACCAGCGCAGCCGACGGCGCTGGCCCGTGCAGCAGCCAAGGACCCTGCAATAGACCCGTTAGGCCCACAACTGGGAACTTGGGCCGATAGACAATACCGCCTGTTGGACCCAGTTCCGGAGCGTAGTGAGTTTGGGCCGGGCAGCACCTCCGGCAACTCTGCATATTCGCCCAGCACACGGCCTTTAAATGGTGGGGCGGCGGGCAGCGGCGGTTGTGGCAGTGGCAGCGGCGGCAGCAGTAGCGTCCAGACCTTGTCGCGGTGCCAAACAGCTAGCCCCAGTCTTTTGGATCCACTGCATAAGCAGAAGCAGGAGCACCAACACAGCCATCCAAACCACGATGTGCAGAAGTACGCATTACAGGACGGGCGAGGACAAGGGCAGGAGTATGAGGACCGCGATGTCGCGCAGCAGCTGCAGCGGACAGCCCCTATTGATGCAGCAGTGAAGCAGATAGACACGGAGGCCCAGATCCAAGAGGCAGCTTGGCGCTGGCGTTTCACTCGGCGATGGCAGGCGGAGCAGGCGCGCACAGAGCCGGATCAAGCTTCTTCAGCGCCCCGGGATCAAATGGAGGAAGCACTTGCATACTTGCAAGCCACCAACGCCACCACCACCGTCTCCATGCAGATTGCCAATGTAAGCAGCCGCGGCAGCGGCAGCCGTATCAGCAGCAGCCGTGGCGGTGTGTCAATGGATGGCAGCTTGCCGCTGACAGGCACGGTCGGCACGCTCGGGGCGGCCGCGAGCACCTTGGGTGGGGACTGGCCACTGGCTGCCTGCGGCAGCGGCAGTGGCAGCTTCACCTCTGGTCCTCGCATCTTGGGACGCCAGACGAGTGGGGAGTTGCTAGCGGCGAGTCGTGAGGTGGCATCGATGAACAGGCGAGCGGCCGCCGTGCTGCAGCAGCAGTTAGACTGCGAGTTGGAGGCGGATCGCAGGTGAGCGTAAATGATCGTGGGGCGATTACTTACAGCACCTTGCAAGGTATCGCGCCAGCAGTCTGATTTCCCATGAGTCTGACTTATATATGTTACTTGAAAGCTTCTTCTCAAGATCCCTTTGGTGAAGAAGCAGAAGCAGCAGCCGTAACATGATTGCTGTCCTGTTTGAGATTCTTGCACTTTGAAATTCTTGCACGTATGCCTATACCCAATGGTCAGGTAGGTTTTATACTACATAGAGCTGCATCAATTGTACCATCACCTCTAGATGCACGTGTCCCACCTTGCAGGATCCAGAAGTCTCTCGGGCAGGGTCCGCCGTGGGTGGGGACTTACATCCCCATCGTGCAAATAGACGAATGGGGCTCCTTCAGGTTCCTCATGTTGAAGCTGCGCGACCAGTTGGCTCGTGGGGGCGCCGCACCCGGTACCGAGCGGCAGCGCATCCTCATCCGGGGCCACAACTACGGAAGCGAGGGGCAGTTAATGGAGGAGTGCAGTAGGGAGGTGTGTATCATGAGAATATAAAGAAGGTTGTAATATGTACCCGTATTTGTCCGTATTTACATATTTAACGTATCGTTAAACCGCTAGATGCTAGATCCTGCTGGACGCTGTTGCTGGCTCACCACCAGCGTTGAACCTAACAAATACTTGTTGCAGTCGATTGGGGATTATGAGGGGGCGTCCCGCTATCTAGCAGGGAAAAGCACGGCTCCGGCCCCGGCAGGTTAGTTGGCTGCTGGTGAAGAATACCATCCGGTAGCACTTGCATACATATAAGCAGGAGGTGCACTGTACTGAAGGTATATACACACCTTGAGGTGCAATCTCGTACAATTGATGCGTTATTAGCGCGCTTGGCTGGGCTATCTCTGAGGTCACCTAGGGCTTAGGATTTAAGGGAACGCTAGGTCATACAGAGGAAAGGTTTAAGTGATGGAAAAAGCACATAGGGCCGGGGAGATCTCTCGTGGGCTATGCGGTTCTGGGGGCAACTAGGCCCATGACATGTGGAAACCCCAATACAGGTGAGTCCCTGAGATAATTGTTATTAAGCATTTTAGGGTCAACGGTACCTAAATCCCCAGGAATTTAGATATTGTTTGTTGTGTTTCCTTGCGTTGCCGTTTGGAGACAACGTTTGCCGCTGACAGCCATACCTCGTCTCTTTGCTCCTTCTGCTGCGCCCATCGGGTAGATTATGAACCTCGCCCAAAAGCACGAGCTGCCCTTCGAGGTTCCTACCTGTATGGGCGGCGGCGTAATGGAGTGGCGGCGTGACCGCGACCGCCATCTCCACCTGCACTCCGGTTTCGTAATGGATCGGGCGCTGCCCCTACCGCTGCCACTGGCGGCTGGGGCCTTGATAGCTGGCAACGGCAATCGGCCCGCCTCTGCCATCGACCTGCTCAATCTCGCGGCGGCGCTGGCGCGCCAAAGCTTCCCGCCCACTTACAAAGTAACCGTGCAGGGGTAGTGTGCGATTTCCTGAGCGTTCTGGATTCGAATGGTTCAGTATTGTTGCCATGTGTGTGCTGACGTGGCCGTGGGCCCATATGGGAAGTGCAGATCTGCACAACGTCGGGAGACGGTTGCTTGCACAGTGAATTTAAGGGGTCCTCGGACAGATGTGCAGATGGGGGGAGGGGGCTTCGCAAGCTGCATCGTGCAAATTGCACACATCCTTTGCAGTGTGGGCTGTGCTTCTTCTTAATGCTTGAAACCCCATATTATGTTATTTCGTTTATGGGTTGGTTTGCGCCGGGTCTCGGGACGCGGGCCATCGACAGCTGTGCCTCCCACAGCTGAACCTGTTACTTACTTATCTGCAGTAACAGGTACGCCCTCGCAGGAATGTTGCGACTCATGGCTTGCATGAGCCTGCGATGACCAGCGGGGTCCTGCAAGCCAGGCGCCAATGTCCCTCCTCATTTAGTACAGGGATCGGGAATGACGCGGATGTCTGTAAATGGGTGCATGAACTCCATAAGCTTCACGCTGGGGAGTCGTTCGCAACACTCCATGAAATCTAACTTGGACAGTGCACTGTGGCATGCGGCAGATCGCCGCAACAAGCTGCAGCTTGAGTGGTGTGTTCCCCGTACTGGGCTACCTTTGATTGTCGTCCCATGGACCCGTCCGGCTGACGCGCGTAGCTGGTGTTTTATTAGGTATAAGATCTCAGTCCGCAGTGCGGTTTTCCCCGGGGAGCGCCCGTGGATGCACTCGTTCATTCAAGGGGTTTGCGTCGGTGGGGTCTACTTCGCGTGGTGCTGGGAACGTGGGCTGGAGAGTGGCAGAGAGGGGGCTGTAACCAAGCAAAAGATATGTGGGTGGGAGGGCGGCAAGCTTGCAGGCGGGAGGACGAGAGATGTTGCCATGTGTAAACGATGTGGGTTGTATGGATGGAAGGGTGGCAAGCTTGTGGCAATTATCGTGATACTGCAGGGTCGAGAAATCCTTCGTAATAGTGCCAACATGGCGTAGCCGTATGATGCCACACAAGATGAGTTTCCAGCGCCAATTGTCTCGATTAAGCATCCTGAGCGCACTGCCACGTGGATAGGTTTGTGGACCTCTCGCAAGGCCATACGGGCGCACATTTACATACAACACACGTACATTTTGCCAATTTTTCGGACGGGTGACGATGAATATCGCTCCCGGTAAGAGCGCTGGGCTCGGTTTCTATAATGGCCTGGGCTTCTTCGCTGGTGTCCCGCTGGTCATTTGTAAGGGTGTGGAGTGGCGGGCATCTGTTAGGGTAAACAAGGTTGGTTGGAAAAAGGGAGGCGGGACTGGACCTCAACTGTAAAGTGTATCGCCCCAACGCGAAAGTTGGGTCTGGTTTTGTCCATGTAATGATGGGTACGGCTGTTTTGACAAATGCAGGTCGGCTTCCGCTGGCCGGTCTGTCGGCAGGGCCCGAACATTGCTTGATTGCTTCACATAGGAAGCGGCCTTGAGCCTTGGCCCTTGAGAGGAGGCGAGCGTGCTGGTGAGGCAACATGATGGCACTTTGTTTCTTCTCTTTCTCTCTTTTTCTTTGAAAACAACAACACCTGAGTTTGGCCGCATTTGTCTGCTCGGCCGGCAGGCATGTTAGGATCCGGCGGATCAATGGGTCTGAACAACAGGCCGCTTTCGACAGGGAGCATTGTGGGCCAAATATAGCGTGGCATGATGAAATACCTGGCGTACAAAATGTTGTATCAAGCACAGCATGCATAGCTGTAAACGAGAATGATGAGGGAAAGATATGGAAAGTGGATGGCGCTGCAATGTGCCATGGAGGGGAGTTATTGGTTGTCATGCGTTTCCATACACAGGCCGAGGTATGATACTACCGTTCTGTTAGGGAGGAACATCATGGATGCCTCTCCAGGGGCGCCCCTTACACAAAGAAGGCTAAGAGAAGCATTTTAACTGCTTTGCTGACGTACGCTGCTGTTCGGGGTTCGGACGACACCATACACGGTGAGTTCCGCGAACATTCCGTTAATAAGAAGATGACGCATACACGGCACCTATACTTCTGAATGTCAAGGGCCGTCCCCTGTCGTATAATATGCTCCACTTAAACATGCAGCCGACGTATTCATGCCAACTGAACATCAAAGTCGTGTGCGTGCACTGTGGCTTCGAGAAAGATGGCTGCGACAGTTGAGATCAGTCCTAGTGGCCCAGTCATAAATGCATGCATGGTTAGCAACCCGGTCAAATAGCCGGTCGTAAAATCTTGTGGTTCTTGTCCTCAGCAATTACACAGCATAACCCTAGAAAGGCCCCGGCAGCAATGCCACCGGCGGCTGAACCAATGACACTTGAGAACCGTCCTACTGCTAAACAACCTACCAAGAAACGACTGGCTGACCTGCGCTCCGTCAGACCGCCCTGCTGAATAGCCGGGCCCCATCTTGACTCCGCTACAACGCCCAACCAAAACCCCCCATATTTTAGTTGGATCAGTGGCCGGCCGTGACACTTAGGCTCGTAACCAAGCGAAGCCAGCGCGTCTTTCAGGACAGATGCACTGGTTGGCCAGTTTTTATACATGATTACTCATCAAGGCACAAAAAGCGAATGCTTATGATGGTAGTTGTGTCTGCCACCTAGCAGGACCTAGGTATGCGCTCGTCGCGGCCTCCGACGGCCTCCGTGAAGTAATGGTGGGCGATTCCTACATGCATACTGAATCGGGTAGGGCTACGAAAATGATTAGAGATTATGAATTCTTAGACTTCTTTCATGGCCTAGGCGACGGGGGGCTTCGAGGCCCCCATATCTTTTGCGCATGTTGTTGCCGCTGCCGCGACGACAAAAGTCGGGCGTGGTTGGTGGGTTCCTCTATAACAATCAAATTAGGTTAATATATGATAAAATGGAATTTGATATCGCCTCGCTCGTTTCCGCTCGTTTAAGTTTACAGGCCCTTCCGCGGCTAAAAAGCAGCAACTGAAAGACAGAAGCTTGTAGGCTGAAGCAGATGCGATATCCTCAGGATTCAAATCCACAGTGGAATAGCAAAAGAGTGTTCGTGTCTGGGGGTTCGGAGGTGTGACTGGACTTGCCTTGGCATCTAAAACCAGGCCAAACCCGTCCTCACAGGTTGAGTCCGGTCCTGCCGCGCCCTCTCGGAACTCAAAGAATTCAGATTTGGGATGAATTTGTGTCACGTCCAGCGAAAATCTATTAAGCCATGGTTTGTGCAGTCAATTTTGTCGGGGGGATCAGAAACAGGAATGCTTTAGCCGCCTCCAAGTAGAATTTCATCGGTATTATTGAATTAAATATGGTTCTATTATGAATTTGGACGCCTTTCGTGGGTACTTTGGGCCACTTGACCCACGACAGCCAGCGAACTCTAAGCAAGATATGGACGCAATTCAGCATACAGATATGTGAGCAGGAACATTATTAAGATAGAATATTTGTCAGATGTCACCCAGTTGGATGTTGGATGTCTGAAGTTAACAGTTCGTATGGAACCAGGGAGCTAACGGAAACCAGGTGCATCAAGGATATGCCTTGCTAAACAAGAATTTTATCTTGTCTATATAGCGTACCAATGGTTTTGGTGGCGAAGCTGCAGGCGGCGAAATGATGAAGAAACTGTTGTTGTACGGACAAGTCCGTGGTAGCGCATCTCTTCGTTTCGCACCAGCGGACTTACGCTGTCTTAAATCATTCGTACCTGCCACATGGTGGCAATGTTTTAACGGTTAGAGGCAGCGCCTGCGAAAATTAAGTGCCCGCGGCCTACGCTCAATAATCTTTTCCCAGAGATGAATTTCGACTCACCAAGTCTATTTCTTGCGATATGAACCTAAATATTGGATAGGGGGGCACAGGTGCCCAACCCAAATGCCTGGAATTTCTAATCTCTGCCCTATAACTGGTGGCAGTAACGAGGCAGAATGGACCCATTCAAGCCACCAAGAAAAAGCCCCGCTAAGCGGGGCAATTTGCCAATGGGAGTGGGGCACATAGCAGCACCTCAAGCCTACAAGCAGGCTGGGCCTCCACAGTCGGGGCGAAAACCGCAAGGACTTCTTCAAACTCTTAACAAGCTTGAACAAGAGTCGGAGGACCGGGCGTTTGAGCTTATCCGCCTGCGGGTAGGCTCACCGCCTTAGAAACAATGGATAGTCAAGCGCAAGGGGCTCCATTATGCAATGCGCTATGATTAATGTATGCCTTGGGTTTAAATGTTTTTTAGTTTTTCATTTACGGTGCAGCTCCTTAAGAGCGTTCTTAATTAACTTTCGCATCGGCGTTCGCAGACGTTGGTGCTGAAGCTGGAAAAGGAGAAGGAGGATTCTGCAACAGTATGCCAGGACCTCAAACGTGAAAATGCGGAGCTGCAACAGGTGTGTAAATGCTGCCGCAAGCTGTGACGTAATGGGACCCCGGGCGTATGCACTCGGCACCCGACAGCACCTGGCTGCAAGGAAATCGTGGATGCCCTAGTTGTACCATGGACGCTGCATATTGGTCTCATGTTGGACCTCGTATCGGGGGGCAGGGGGCCCTCATCGCCCAACCGTCGGCATGGCTTAGGTAATGGCAGAACATACTCCATTCCCATGCAAGCGCAGAAGGCATACTCGCCCACGGTACAGGCACCGTCGCGAGTAGCCTGTTTATACATGCCACATGCGTGCTCAGGCGGTGCTGCCACGTGGTAAGTTGCCCTCCGTTGGCGTCACCGGGCAGCGCCCACAGCTTCCTATGACCTTGTCGGTTGTCCTTCCTACACCCCCCCCCCGCGAAACAGGAGCTCTCCAAAACCAGCACGGAGCTTCAAAGGCTCAAACGGGAGCATAATGAGCTGCGCTGCCGGCAGTGGCTGGACAATGCGCAGGGTCTCAGCCACGTGCGCGCTGCCGCCATGGAAGCAGCAGCTGCTGCTGCTGCAGCCATCTCAACGCCCTTGGCGCCCGGGGGTCCTAGCGGGACGGTGGCCGCGTCAGCTCATGCTCGCAGCGTCGCCGCTGGCGGTGGCGACGCCGGCGGCGGCGGCGGCCTTAACGCCACAACTGGTACCACGGATATGCTCTTAACTGCTGCGGACGACCCGGGACCGCCATCGCCTCGGAGCGATACGCCGATGACGGCGGCGCCGCCAGCGGCGTCGGCTGTCGCCGGTGAAAGCTTGCTGCAGCAGCCCGGAGCCCACTCGCTCACCGCTATTGAGGAGTCTCGGGAGGGAGAGGACGACGAGGACGGCGGCGTGGGTGGATCATCCGATGTGGCGGCGCCAGCTATGACGCCACGTAGCAAGTCACTCGCGTCCGTGTCCGCTTTGCAGTCGGGGGCACAGCTAAGTGGCGGGGCCGCAGCCACCGCCGACTGCGGCGTCAACGAAGGCAATCCCGCACTGGCGCGGACGTGCAACAGTACCGGAAGCAACAATCACGTCCCCCGCTGCAGCTCCGCGCGCGGGCCCCAATTGTTATCTGCTCTGGGACAGCCTGTTGGCATGACGCCACCAATGTCCCCAGCGGTGGGCATCCGCGCGACGCTGCTGGCCCATAACAATACTGCCTTCGCCACTTCCGCTTCGGTTGCCGCAGCGGCGTCTGGGGGGGGCGGCGCCGCGACGGCGACGGCGTCACCGTCGCTGCCGTCGCAGCAGGTCCACCAGCAGAAGGCCGCAGTGGCGGCTACAGTGCTGTTGCAAGAGGAGAATAAGCTGTTGGCGATGCAGCTCTCTGATTTCAAAGAGCGCGTGATGTACCTCCAGCAGGAGCTTACGGAGGAGAAGATCAAGCACGATGCCAGCATTGCTGCTAAACGTGAGCTGGAGGAGCGTTTGACGGAAATCACGACGGCAGCTGCGGGGGTGCCCCACCACGGTGGAGGCGCTAGCCGCGGCGGCTGGCGGAACAGCAGCGGCGGCGCCCCCAGCAGCGGCGGCCCTCGTGACTTGCAACGAATGCAGAGCCATCAGCAGCATAGCCCGGTTCGAGGTGGCGGCGGCCCCGGGGGAGGTGGCGACGGCGGAGGTGGTGGCATTGGTGGTGATGGCGGGCGGGACCGGTCAGGCTTGATCAGCTCCAGTACTGAGCACAGTCTCAGCGCCCTCCAGGACCTCATCTCGAAGCTGAAGGAGGACCGGGAGACAGTGCTGGTGGCAAAGCAGAAGGAGCTTGAAGCTGTGAAGCAGCGGCTAGACGCAGCCAACAAGGTGAGATTGAAAATTAGCAGGGAAGAGACTGGCGCCCCAAGTCCTGGCACGTGATGCAGTATGGTGTATGCTGTATGGTGTGTGCTGCTCCACTATTATGAGCCTGCCAGGAGCGTTCGCCTGCGCGTGTGCGCGCGGGATAAAGGCAATGGACCAACCTCCCAACGGGTGTCCGTGAGATGAACTAGGCTTTTAAGGTTAAAGGTTTGTTAATTTTTGAGCTTGAGGGTCACGAATTCGCGGTGACTGTATGGGCATTAAGCGGCAGGCGGTTTCACGGCGTGTCATGTTGCGGCGGGTGATGGGAGAACCTAATATACGCCATCGTCTATCCATGATTCACAATGTTTTGAGTAATTTTATGTCTAACGGTCACCCTCTTGTCACCCTTCAACTCTCTTCCTCATTGTTAGGAAGTTGAGACGCTAAAGCAGCAGGTGTCAGAGGCCAACCGGGTTATCGTGGAGAAGCTGGCCAGGGCGCCTTCACCTGAGGACGTTGCCGAGCTGAAGCAGCAGATTGAAAAGCTAAAGGCAGGGCAAGGAGGGCGGGAGGGAAACGAGGGAGAACGGCTGCCTTGCTTTCGGCAGCCGTGTAGGTTTCCTTCTTGATACGATCAATGGACGCATTGGACGTCTTATCAAATCTGGCACTGAGGCTGGCACTGAGGCGGGGATGGGAGCGGGGTGGGGGAAGAAGTGCCAAGAAGTGTAAGGTTGCGACCAGTACGGTGGATAGGCTATGAGTGCGGCGAGCATAAGGGACGCCTAAGGTGAAAGTTGCAAGCCACGTTCGCTCCGACCGCCGCATTAACGACCGCCTCCCCAGCTTCATGTCTGATACGATCCTCCTCTGCCTTGCCGCGGCTGGCCCCAACCCGTTCCGGATCGCAGCGTCAATTGCATAGCAAAAACAAGCACGCGGAGGAAGCGAACGCGCGAGTGGCTTCCCTCATGCGGGAGCTAGCCATGCGGGATGCAGCAGCCGCGGCAGCAGCCGAGGCTGCAGCAGCAGCGACGGCGGAATCCGTTGCGGCAGCGGTGGTCACGCCGTCGCCGCCGCCGCCCGTTCCAGCTCCGGCGACGGGGCAATCGTCGCCTTCAAGGCCGTCTACCTCGGATGCGGCTGGATCCCCTGGCGACAGCGTATCAAGCAGCAGCGTTAGCGGCGCAGCGGTAATGGCGGCGGCAGCATCTGTACAGCTAACGCTGCCGTTACCGCCACCTTCGGTCTCGCAGACGCCGCGGGGTTCGGCTGTGGAACTGAACCATCAGGCCAGAGCGACGACGCCTGCGGACTCCAAAGCTACAGAGGCTTCAACGAGCGCTCCAATCGTACCCACGGAAAATAGTGAAGCTCGGCTCGGACCTGCACGACCTGGATCCTCATCGCGACCTGCATCTTCGCGTCCGGACTCCGCGCTTTCGCCGCCGCTGGCGGCGGCAGCACTGGCACAGGCGGCAACGGGCGCCACCGTCCGACGCCTAACGTCAGCGTCCGTCGCATCCGCTGATGGCCTCCGTGCCGCCGCCGCCGCGGCCGCGGCGGCGATGGCCGCTGAGGCCGCCGGTGCTAAGTTGGTGGCGGCGGAAGCACGCGTCCGTGACCTCGAAGCGCGGCTTAAGGAGTTAGAGTCGCAGACGGTGACGATGGCGGTGGAGCAGCGGCGACTGGAGGACGAGGCAGCGGTGGCGCAACAGGAGCGCGTTGCGCGTGAGGCTCGGCTGGCAGAGCACGCAGCCACGGAGGCGGAGTTGCAAGTCCGCTGTGCAACCTTGACGCAACAGGTTGAACAGGCGACGGCGCGAGCTGTGGACCACGAGGCCCGTCTCAGTGAAGTACGGGTGCGAGTTTCGGAGCTCGAGTCGGAGCTGGCGGCGCAGCGCGCCGGCGCCGACGCCAAGGCAGCAGAGCTGCTCCGTCAGTTGGAGCTTGAAAGGCATGAGGTCGCAACAGGGTCCGCAGCTCTTGCGGAGGCTCAGTCCGCGCTGGCGGCGACGTCGCTCGAGCTCCAGCACCGGAACCGCGACCTGGAAGACATTCGCGGGGAGCTGGCTGAGGTACGACAACAGTTGGCTGCGGCACGAGAGGAAGCCGTTGTAGCGGCGGCGCGCGCTGCGGAGGAGCTTACGGAGTCACGTGCGGCAGCGGACGCGGCGGAGGTGGCGGCGGAAGCTGCGCGCGCCGCCACGGCTGCAGCAGAAGCGGATGTCGCTCGCTTGGAAGGGAGCCTTGACGCCGCGCGCGCTGAGTCGGCGGATCTTCGTGGCCGGCTGGAGGCGGCGATGGGGAGGGCTTCGGAGCTGCAGACACGAGTCGCGGCTATGGAGGCATCTTGTGAGGCACAGGTAGCGGCGCTGGCGCAACACGACACGGCAATTGCGGAGCTTCATGGACTGATGCATGACCTGACGGAACGGCTGGCGGGCGCTACGTCGGAGCGTGATGGCGCACGCGAAGAGCTGGCGGTGGCACGCGAGGCGGCGGCTTTGCGAGAAGGCGAGCTGGGAACGGCAAGACGCGAGTTGGAGGCGACGCGTGCTGAGCTGGAGGTTAAGTCCTCTGATCTAGCGGACAAGGTGAGGCTATGGTGGCTACATTTCAGAGAACGAAAACGTGAAACGACCATCCGAGCCGTGTTGGATTTACTCGAGTCTTTGTTTTTAATTTGTTATTAATATTAGGCGAACAGAATTTTAACAGCGCCCAAGCCGCCTCCGAAACCACACCCTACGAAACCTTGTGCTTTCGTGTTTTAGGGTTCGGCGTTTATTATATCTTAACCTAAAACCTAAGAGGAACCCATGCCTGGTGAAACCCTTAAAGCTACAGCCCGCCACCCATTTTTCCAGGCCGCCCAGCTGGCAACCTCCCTGGAGCAGCTCGCCGCCGTGGAGCCCTCCCTCGCTTCCATGCGTTCTTCCCTGGAAGCAAATAAGGCCCGCGCCGCTGAGCTGGAGGCCCATTTGGCTGCTGCCTCCTCCCGCGCGGACTCGCTCGCTAAGGACCTAGGAGAAGCCACGGCGCGTGTTTCGGACCTGGCGGGCCAACTGAGCACCGCGGAGAGCCGCGGCTCGCAGCTGGGGCGTGCGCTGGCGAGCAAAGACGTGGAGGTAGGCAATGGAGACGAGGAATGGAAGAGGGTTTTGGAGGCGGGATGGCGTTGCAGGGACTTAACCCGCTTTCCCCTCCCTCTCATATAGCTCTCAGGGCTCATTTCCCTCCTTACAACCTTTTGAAAAGCGTCCCCAAGGGATTCCGTTAACGGGTCACAATGTTTCACAGCTTCCCCTTCCCTTTCCCCTTCTCATTTCCATACCCCTACCCCTTCCCCTGCCTTCTACTTCCCTTCTGCTTCCCGCATGCAGGTTGCCTCGCTACAGGCGACCGTAGAGTCGCAGGCAGCAGAGCTCGACGACTTGGGCGGTCGCAACGCGCGCATGCAGGGCCTTATCAAGGAAATGGCGGGCCAGATGGAGACACTGCAGAGCAGTCTGTCCAAGCAGACGGGTCTCGTGGCGAAGCTGGAGGCGGCGCTGGTGGCGGCTGGTATGCAGACGGCGGAGATTGAGGAGTTGCATCGGAGCCAGTCGATGGTATACAGGTATGCGCTAAGAGGGTATTATGGGAGGGATGGGAAGGGGGCCCCGGGTGGCTGCTCCTTCCTGGCCACTTAGAAGGTAAGGTTCGATGTGACAAAGACATACACGCATATTGAATGTAAGCGCAGCCACCCATACACTGTCACACCCGCAAGCCCACACGCGCAAACGCGTGGCATACGCGCATGCATGTCCTTGTGCTCGTGCTCATGCCCACGCGCATGCTCACGTGTAGACGTTCACGCACCCCGCACATGCCACTTCATGCGTGAATACTCGTGCCCACAAGCACGCTCATGTGCACGCTTACGCATGCGGCACCTGCCACATGCTGTTTCAGGGAGCGTATTGAGGACACTCAACGGCAGCTGAGCAGTGCGCGTCTGAAGCTGACGGAGATGAGCAAGGAAGTCAATCGTATGACGGCGCGCGGCGGTGTTGCGTCAGGGGCATTACTGGCGTCGGCGCGCAGCGAGCTGGCGGCACTCTTCAAAAAAATGAAGCACGTGGCGCAGGTACGGGAACAGAAACAGCCGCTTCGCTAAAAAGTGAACATTATGGGACGATCCTAATTAGGAACTGTAGATGAATAAATTAGGACCACAAATTGCAAAAGCGATCCAGCAAAACGCAATCACGACGCCAACGCGCGAACGGTGACCCTAGCAGACGAAGAGGCGTGAAATCCCATATCCGTCAGATGTGCAGGTTTAAAAGGACGGGTGCGGCGGCCGGCTTAGAAGGCTTACTGGCCTTTTGGCCTTGAATCCTTGAATCCAATGCCATCACCACAGCTACCGGCACTGCCAACGGCACGACCGCTGTCGCTGCCATCTTTGCGGCCACTGCCATTTCCGCAGGCATACCGGCTCACCTTGCCCACCATAGTGGCTAAACAGCTCCGAACGGACGGTGCCAATTTGACAGAGTTGCAGCTGTTTCATCTGCTACACGCCGTACTGGCGGCGTTGGAGGCCACTGGCGGCGTCACTGTCTCTGTCACCCCGTCTGCCAGCTCCCCACCACCGACGGCGCCGCCGCCGTTGATGCCGCCGCCAGTTCCGTTGCCGTTGCCCCCGCCGCCGCTGGTAGCGACTCAAGCTGCAGTCGCAGCCGCTAGCCACCCCGTACTAGTGGCGCCGCCGCCGATCAACGGCCGGCCCGGCAGCAACGGCGCCGCCCCGACGCCGCTACCTGCCAACTATGACTTGCGAGCAGCCCTCTTAGGCCAACCGCAGGCGTCCTCACCCGTAGGTGAATCAGAACCGACGGCGCTCTCCGCATCTTTGCAGCGCTCCGCTAGCGGCCTGCAGAGCATGGGTATCAGTGGCGGCGGCAGTGCAAGTGGTCTTCGATCTCCGAACAAAAGCAGCAGCGTTCCACACCTGCTTGGCATCGTGAGCCCGAGCATGGCGGCATATCTGCCGGCCGGTAGCACCCCCACTCACTCTCTCGGAGGTGTCAATGGGGGCGACTTGTCACCCGTACGTGCCGGGCCCCAAGGTGGCCGATACCGGGGGGGAGCCGGTGAGGGCATGCGTGTAAGCGGCAGCGGCGGTGGTGGTGGTGGGCCGCTGACGGTGCCATCGACAATTGGGACGATTCGGAACAGCGCCGGTGGTCTCCATGGAGGCGGCGGTGGCGTCATGCACAGCCGAGCGTTCACAGATACAGGTTCGATACTTTCGACACATAGTCGCCGTGCCAGCGTCGCCGGAAGCGTTGTGGACGATGGGTGCACAGACCGAAGGACTAGCGTCGGCGCCAACGAAGCGTATGACAGTTATGAATCACTTCCGGAGCTGCGCCTTGTCAACAGCAACGGTGCTGCTGCCGCCATGGCGGCGGGGCCTGTCGTCGCCGTTGCCACTGCCGCCAGTGGCGGAATGCGTAGTAGGGAGTCTAGTCGACCTTCCAGCGTGCAAAGTCGTCCAGGAAGCTCCGCTCTTGGTGGCGGCGCCACTGGCGGCGGCGGCAGGCCGCATAGCGGCGGCAGCGGCCGACGCTACTCTGATTCCGGAACGCACGGTGGCGGCGGCAGTGGCGGCCTCTCAAGCATTCCTTCCGTGCCACACCATCTGCCGCCGCTGGTGACCCGCCCGTCGTCGACAGCTCTGGTCGCCGTGGATGCCAAGTAATGTAGGACCTCGGAATTCTGAATAATGTCGACCTCGGAAACAGGTCCACGCGGCGTAATAGGCATATATGGTCATGTCACGCCCCGACCTGGGCAGCTTGGCTTTGCGTCTGGCTCTATTGTGTTCGGGTACCTGTATAGTACGCGATTGCCGTACGTAGTAGCTACGGTTGTGGCGAGAATGGATGATGTACACATGCGTTGCGAAGAAGAAGGGTATGGTGCTTCAGAACTGATCGGCATACCCAAGGGGCTGGAAAAGCAGTTCACGAGCATGCAAGACGGAATGCCCCGTCTCAGCATCTTGTAAGGCGGTGAGGACTTAAGGGGGCCTGGGCTTGTGGACGGGTACAGTTCAGGGCCAGGAGTCGGGACGTAAAAGGGAAAGGCATTGTACGGGTGTTCACGTGTAAACGGTACGGCATACAGAGATGTTGGAGGAGCATACCAACGGGCTCCTCCTCCTCTGGAGCTGTTTCGTTCGTTGTCGGTTGGAGCATTGGGATTCCAGCAGTTGACAAACAAACAAAACATTTTACACCTTGAGAAGGATTTGGCACGCGGAGATGTTTGGTATTGTCGAATGCCCGGGTGCGTGCGATTGTATGACTTGTATGGCTATAGGACTGTACGACTGTATTTCGCTAGTCATGTGTCATATTGGTATTTGCATGGTATGTGCGGCTCGAGCGTGAGGCCGCAGCCCCGTCACAACTTTGTGGTCTCGAGCAGCTTGCCAAGGCAACTCCATTTCGGCTGTGACGTGTATGAATCTGCAAAGTTGGGAGTGCAGGCTCCGAAACCCAGCGAAACGAGGAGCGACATATCACGACACAGACTCACGTTACCCTCCATCAGAGTAATCACGGCCGGCCACTGATAACGGTGGCACAAAAGCGGTGCCGATTGACATGACATGCTGTGACATTTTATGACGTAATGCATGGCCATTGCCGCAAGAGGCAATGCCGGCTTGGGCTGTGCCTGACGGCTCGGGTGTATAAGGCCCTCCGCAAGGCGATGATGAGGGAAATTATTGTCTCCATTCACAGTCACACACGCGGTCGTGGTCGCGTGCACGTGCACGCGGTCTCTTGGCCATCACTGAAATTATTGTGGCATGGACACGATGTCAACTTTTTACCATTCATGAACTTTCCTGTTGGGCTGGGCTGGGGCTTGATGGGCTGAGAGAACTTGATGGGTTGCGGCAAAGCTGAAACAGGTGTGTCGTTTTGGCCTGTGTGTGTGTGTGTATGCGTATGTGTGTGTATATGTATGCGTATGTGTGCATTTTTAGGAGAGTGCACGAAGGATGAAATTCCTGGCGCTAGCATTTTGTACTTGTATGCCAGCTACGGGGATTGCGTTGAAGGCAGACATGGTCTTCTGATTTCTGCCGTACTCCTCTATCTGTATTCTGAGATAGAGATTTGTGCGGGCGATGAAGGCGGGTGGTGATGGGCAAATACGAGGTTGACCTTAGGGACAGGAACTACGGGTCTCTTTAAGATGTACCGTGCCGAAAGACGGTTTCGGAGGCGGGCAAAGGCGTTGAAGGCGTTGAAAGGAAAGGTGAGAGATCCTTGAGTCTTAGGCAGTACATTAGGCAGTAAGCTGCATGAGTCGGGTCTGCAGAAAAACAACAGCAAGACGACAACACAAAAGGAGAAGCATTGTAGGAAGCTCGCGTGTTTCAGTTTTTTGTGTGTATGTGTGTCATACATTATCTGGGGTGGCCTGTCGCCATCCAAATCGTGTTAGTTGAAAGGAACGAGAGGGTGATCTTCCACGAGTGTATGCGTGTCTCGAGACACGTGTCTCGATGCATAGCGGCTGGCCAGCGTGTGCACACGCGCGCACGCACACACCGACCACAAAGAAACATGCACATTGTGCGATAGGCAGTGTACAAAGCACAGACGTGCATCGGTTCACGTTGCGTGATGATCCTGGTGGGACGAGCCAAGACCTGTACATGCGTCTGTCTGATTGCATAAGATTCAGAGGGTCTCGATATGATAGCATTCCTGTGACCCGGTCAGGGTGGTGATCTGGGTGGGGTAGCACTTGCCCAAAAAATATACTGACAATGGTGAACATCCAGAAGCATCAGAGTTTTGGCACTTGGATTATGACGAGGAAGGAGAAAGCAATAAAGAAGGAAGGGTACGACGGGTGTATGTACGGGCGTGGCTGGGTGCTCTTAACTCCACGTGCGCTCGGTATTCTTTGCTGTGTGGCTGTGTGCAACTGGATCTGGGGGTTGACGGTTGTCCTTCGTTGTTGACGATGCAACCTTTAAAAAACAAAGATCGGGCTGGCCAGTTGCGGTGGAAACAGTCCCCATTAGCAAAGTCCGGACGCGGTTAAGAAACTAGATAAGAGTTAGGCCATGGCATTGAACAACAGCTGCTCGACGACGTCAACGATGATAAATGGTGATAAATGCTGATGCTGATGATAGTGATGATGGTGATGGTGATGAATCATCGTGTATAAGTTCATCGGCTGGTGAAGGACGTGTAAGTGGCCAGCAGCTCAGGCTTGAACCGTCCATTTCTCACCGTTGCATCAACAGCTGCTGGTGAATGCTATACAGAGGAGAATATGATTCGATGCCTGCGTGGTCCTGTGCCGTTATCCATGGTATGTGGTTGTACGATGTGTAATGAATGGTGCGGACTGTTCGTACGGACGGAGCCAGCGGTAAGACGGATATATGGAAACACTAAATGCATGTAATGTATTATCTTCTCACAAGCAAGGCAGCTAGGTGAGCAAGGTAGGAAGGAAGGCACAACCTGTGCGAACATCCAGATACGCACACAAGTTTGGTCGAGTTGCGATATAAAATGTAGCATATAAGCATGTAACACACAAGCTAGCACGCACGCATAATCTATCTATCCGTTCCCTTTGTCACATAGAAAAATAAACATTCACGGCCGTCAAATTTGTGTGATGTAAACCATATAAACAACTACTTTATGCAATGTCTACTGTGAGCGCCCTTTTAAAACCCTAAAATGGTGAAGAAGGGGACAACAGATACCCAAGGCGCTCCCAGGGGCGCTCCTGAAGAAGAACTAGTCTGTGCTACCAGTCGGTTAAGTTACGTCGGCTAAGTTTCTCGTATTGCGCTTCTGGTTTGGTGATCACCCTGCGGCAAAATTTCCCCATCTGTTTGAGGAAGGGAATGCAAGAAAGGTAGGGTTGGGCACCCGTGGTGAACACAACGGTTCGCAATGCACGGAGATATATCCCGCTAAGAAGCATACATCGAACGACGAGCAGGAGATTTTTCATTTTTGAATTGATATTAAAAACATTATTTGAAAAGTAAATGGATCTGGAGAGCTTAATGGGAGAGCTTAATGCAACCGGCGGATTGTAGTCGCTTTAGGAGCCGGACGGAGCAACTCTGACACCAACATGAAACAAATTAATTTTAATCACAATTATTAAATTATAGAAAAAACTTAAAATAATATTATCTTCAAACATATCATTTCTCGCGTTCGACTTCACAAGCGAGCTCACCGAAATGGTGCATTTCACAATTTAAATATTACAAGTACTTCATAAGCCTCTGATAAATTTGAATTTATAATATTGTTGATAATCAATATCATCCTGTTGCAGATCGAACCAGTAAGGGCGTCACTCGCGGTGTAGGCCCGCCCCTCGACTCCATTACTGCATGGGGAAAATGATAAAATAATGAAAGAGGCAAAGAAAATATCTCAAAATTTATTATTATTATTATTATTATGTTACATATGCTAAGTTCATAGGTCATTGCTTGCTGCCCGACAAACCTAGCCTCCTACCCTTACTTCCTATTGTACGGATGTCAACGTCGGATCAACCATTACCATCCCCCTGAAAGTGCTCGCATTCAAAGTAAAAAAATACTTGACCTGAAGATGAAATGATGAAGTGGAAAAAAGCAATAGGTAAACATACGGAGTAACAAGTATGCAGTTATGTCACAACTGCGAGCCATGAGTGCCGCATCCAACGTCGTTCTTCTGGTTCTACTTAGTGTGATCAGTATCATAGCAGAAGGTAGGGATGCGGATCGCAGCTTTAGTGCGCGCTCTTCGTTGAAGCCTCTTACATGCACATCAATGGTTTCGCGCGATCGTTTCTCAAGTTGTTATAAAAAAAACTAGGTTAAAAATTTTCCTGTTTGCAGATGCATCGCTTGGTGCTGGCGAAACGGACAACAACTTCCGTCGTTCTCTGTTGCAGACTACTAATAGCAACTCCACGAACGGTACATATCAAAGGAAAAAGAATGGGAAAAGAAGCACATTATTTTAGATAGGGGTTTTACTGGTCTCAGAAAATATTTATTACGATATATATTATGTTTCGCTCACCTTCGGGGCAGATGCTATCACTGACCTATTACGGATGAAATTGCGGATGTGTGGCAGATTGAGGCGCGCACATATACCAGTGTTGAAAACCGTTCTTTGGGACCGCGCTGTCTTGGTTTATGGAATAGGCGAGGTCCCTGCTGGTTCAGAAAATGTCACAGTCGAGCGTCCCTTACGTGCGCCTGCGTGCGTGCCTAACTGTGGGCGTGCATGCGCCCGCCCTCACTTGTCATGAGATAGAGAGGGGACATTTCGGCAGGCTTCGGGTCTGCCGGCAGACCGCGCACGCACGGCAATCACCCGGGGTGGCGGCGGACTGCATATTGCGGACCCAAATACCTTAACATTGCTACGTAGATAGCTGCATAAGAGGTTCCTTTGAACGTAGATAGCTTAGAAGCAAGCGTTGCATCTATTGCCGCATTTTGCCCTTGTACGTACATACGCACGCACGCGGCAGCAGGGAGGCATCGGATGGAATGAATTTTGTTAGATCGGAAGCAAGGGCTCCCAGCAGTTCATCCTTCAAATCTGTTCGTTAATACGATGCAATCATAACAACCATATCACACATACATTATTGAATAATGTGATGACCCATACATAGGAAATAAAAACCTATCAAATAAAGGCCGCGTGGTATATACATTTATCTGTTATATAATGAATGTATTCCTCATCAGTAATAATGGGACACGCGTGTTAGCCAACCCTGATGATAGATAAGATAATGCCACCGTTGCAATGATAATGCCGCATGCACGTACTGATGTGGCCGTACTGACATAATGACAACGCCGTACTAATATGCATGGTGTCTTATTACGTTGTATTGATTTCGTATCCGTACGTGCCGCCGTTGCTGCTGCTGCTGTCATTCCACATACATGCGAATGAGGCCTTCAGTTGCGGCAGTCATCCTGGGAGATGTTAATATGTCACCTTGGTACGTCCTTTCGAACGGCGTCCAGTTTCCAGATGGTAACGCCAAATGGATTTGGTACGTGGAAGGCGCGAATTGGGAAGCACCCGCCGGCGGAATTTACTATTCCTTTAATAAGACGTTTACTACATCCGATGGGAATCTTACAACACTCCTCTACGTCATCGCCGACGACGTCGCCCTTGTGTTTCTAAACGATTCCTACATCGCGCCCGTCGCTGGCGCTGGTTGGTATCAGCAAGCCGATCCCATTCCACTGCAGCTGCGACCAGGCCGCCACCGACTGTCAATTCGCGCCTGGAACGCCGCCTACTACAGAAACCCTGCGGGGCTACTTGCCACGCTGGTAAATGCAACCAGTGGCCAGCCAATCTTACGGACGGACGGCTCCTGGAATGCTTCGTACTATGGAACTGGTGGGTAGTCAGGGGTAGTGAGACGGCTTGCGTGCACAACCACACGCTAGCTCGTACGTGTGTGCATGGTTGACCGCTAACGGGGTTCATTCGCCATCAAACAACAACAACAACATTATTATTATTTAAAATTTTTACCATAACCCAAATCCCAGATAATAAGATATGTAAAAATTATCAAGTTGCTGCACATGATCAGGGATTGGTTGGGGGATACGTTAGGGATATGTTGTCATTAGCGTATGAAGCGTAGTGTAGCGTACGAAGGTTAGCGTATGAAGGTTGAATATATACCTCACGCAGCGTTACCGGTTGGTGGTGGTATTCCTCAGCAGAGGCCCACTAACCTGAGCGAAACCCACACTCTGGGAAAGGCCATTCTCCATATTTTCGGTTGGATCCATAATAAAATCGATATGGACTTCCATCCATAAAACACATATGGAAGGCTAGAGTACAGACATAAAGCCATGCAAATAATCATTATTTTATCATTAGATAATAAGCTTTATGAATACAGAGAGTGGAAACATGTGTTTCTGTGACATCATCAGTTGGCTTTGGTCCTGTTGGCCGGCAGCCCGCAGTTACCTTACATAAACCATCACTACAAGAGCTCAAAAACAGTCATTGGCAAGAAATAAGGGTGAAGAAACAGACAGAAAAGTACTTTTATAGCCTAATGGATACAGTTTCCAAGCCTTTATAAGTTGAATCCTGTACGGTGCATAGGTCGCCCTATGCTGCGTGTTGTACAGCCGTATACTTCCTTTGAAAAGCAAAAATACTTTCTTTGGGCAAGCTATGAACAACAGGTTTCAGTTATTATTGGGGTGTTACACTGTGTGTGGGCGACTCGCCCTGCAAAGACGAGCACCGGGGGTCCTAACCAGACCGAGCCACAGCGCAAGGGAGGGGCACGTGGCTTTGTCTGTCTGTCCTGCCACGTGCTCCCCCTCTCACTCGGACCAGCCAGAGCAAAGACAGACTCAGAGGCTCTAGCCTGGCCACTAACAGAGCACTGAGGGGCACCACGAAAACACGGAAGGAACTGGGGACAACTAGCTGTTCTAAGAACAGGACCACTCTCCTCCAACACAAAACTGACCTAGCAAGACACACAAAAGCCCTCAGAGGAGAGACGCCAGCGGGAAAGCACACTTTTACACAGCCAAGCTGGAAGAACCAAGCTAAAGACGGGAGGGGGGATGACGGGCCAAAACGGCGCCCACCTAGAAAGCCTCCCGACCCCACCCACAGCTGGTCCCACAAACTCCTGCACAGCACAAGAAGGAAAGACCTCTCTCGCTGCCTTCCCCCAAAACCCTGAGAACCCGGTGCCTGGACACAGGTACCTCTAGCCACGAGTTATTATATTTAATCGTAATATACATAACAGATGACAATTTCTATGCATATGCTTTCCTAGTAGGAAGTATCCAGCAGCAGCAGATGCGAAGTTGTAAGGACGGAGCAATGTTAAGCAAGAGCTGGCCAGCTTCTCCCTGCTTGGGTGAATGCGCCCTCATCCATTCACCTCAATCGACTCCAACTTAGGGGTCGTAGGGGGATTCATATCCAGATCGAACCATAGGAGACCAACGTACGCACGTATGGGCATCCCTGTCGATAAAACCCTATGAAGGATATGTTTTGATCGCATAGACGTGTGCTACTTATTTGTTAACTATTGGATTGCTTGCTCGCTTGCTGGTCACTGCAGAGGGTGACGTGCGGATCGTCAACGGGAGCACCGGGGCCGCAGGCATGAGCCCAACAGCACGGGGGCTGCTGCAAACCCTTTGGAACGGAAGGTGGGGCACCCTGCGCGACTACGCATGGGGTGTCCGCCAGGCGCGGGCAGCATGCCGTCAGTTGGGCTGGACGACGGGCGCGCCAGTATTCAGCGCAGGCACGCGGTACGGCAGAAGAAGTGACCCTATTTATAACGTTGAATGGTACAGCTGCACATGGCAGAGTGATCGCCTCAGAGATTGCTGGCCAAGACCAAATGTCGAGTACTTGGCAAACGGCACCACTTTCAATGCTACTGCTGGTGTTGAATGCCGGAACGGTGAGCAGGTTGCTTCATCATTGCCGTTATGCGATGACAGGTACATCATTACCATACTTGTTTCGTGTTTACCATACTCGTTTATTGCATTGGGCATCTCTATCTGGGAGGTTTTCGGGGACCACGCACATCCAGCGAAGGACATACACTACAGTGAAGCTATGCATATACATACATATGTAATAATACCACAATCCTTGCTTGGCTGGCCGCCATCTAAGGATTAAGACTACTAACAGCCATTAGGATTCATAACAGCCATAAGGACCTGGTATGATTTATCAGGAGATGCGGAGGGAGATTGCTTGGGACGGGGGCGGGAGTGTCCGTTTATGTAAATAAGTACTCATTCCGCAAATAAAGCTGGCTGCTGAAGAACGCGCGGAGTGCAGCGAGATCATCAGCAGCCTAGCTAGTGTCGGGTGTACCTAACGGCCATTATATTATTATTACTATTATTGTTATTATTATTATTATTATTATTTAAGGACGACAGCAGATTGTCGTACGCACATCTGTAATACAAATGCTGCTCAACTTGCATAAATCCTACCATGAGGGTTCGAAATGGTTATTCCAACCTTGTAATACAAAGTGAATTAGCGTGTGATGATGGATGCATGGCTGGGGCGCGAATTCTCCCGATATTAAATTTCGAACGATTTATGAAAGGTTCATGAGCTATCTAAGATTGCGCCAGTTGCTCAGCATAAGTAATGTTCTTAATAGAAGTATATAACAAGCAAATAGGAACGATTGAACGATTGAGGACATATAACGAATGCAATTAGTTGTGACAATCACAACGAGTTGTCCATGCATGAATGTAGGTTGCTTGCCTTGTTTCATAATGCAGATACCGGGCAGAACTTTGCACTTCGCGTGGTGGGGCGCAATGGCGTCATTGGGGGCAGCAACGGCACCCTGCAGATATTCTACGCCAACACGTGGGGTGCTTTGTCCAGTGATTACTGGGACTACAACAACGCCCGAACCGCGTGCCGGCAGTTAGGATGGGAGACAGGCGCCCCTGTGATTTCATCAGGAAGTGTTTACAGCAATAGTATTGCGGCTCCCGTTTGGCAAACACAGTTTGATTGCGGTTGGGAGGAGAGCCGGCTGTATGACTGTCCCAAATGGAATGAACTAAATGACTACAACGTAGCAGCGGATGATGCCAGGAGCTTTAATGGGACTGCAGGAGTGATCTGCCGTAATGGTGCGTGGGTGTGCATCGATATTCGTTAGTATTTTGTAGGGGGAAGTGAGTTATAGGCTGGATAATGTGTGCGTGTGTATACACACATTTTAATACACACATATAATATACTATATAACCAACATATACCACAATAAACGAACACTGGTGCGAAGTAGACAGATACGTTCATATCAGGTATATATACATATGTATACTGAAGGGGTATTAGGGGCATTATTATATGTATGCTCTAGCCTGGCCACTAACAGAGCACAGAGGGGCACCAAGACAACACAGAAGGATAACACAGAGTAAGTATGCACGTATATATGCATGCACGTATGTACGTACTATACCTGCATGTACAGTGTGTCGATCGATAGGGGTGTCAAGCAATTTCTGCTTTGTCGCCGTGCGCCTTTGTGGCAATAATGTGTCAGAGCCTAATGGCGAGGGTGCCCTTCGGCTGGTGGGCAGCAATGTGACGGGCCGCGGAACGCTGCAGATCTTCCACAGCGGCAAGTGGGGGGTCATGCACAGCTCCTACCAAAGCTGGCGCACTGCGCGAATCGCGTGCCGGCAGCTGGGCTGGACGACGGGGGACTTTATCCCCGATTCAGGGTCCGTGTATGGCGGCGCATCCAACATCGTTTTGTGGAGCGTGAACTTCGCTTGCAAGTGGTTGGAGAAGCGCCTGGTGGACTGCCCTCGAAGTAACGAATTTGAGGTCGGTGCGTGATTCTCTTTGATGAATAGTAATAATAGTAGTAATATGTTGGTGCATATAAATATATAAATAAATAAATAAATATATATATATGATATAATAAGCAGGAGTACGGGGATATCATATGAATGGCAGTATACGCCAACGTTGCAATAGTTGCAATATGTAGTTCAATAATAGATCTAGCCAGCATTCGCGTGAGTTGACATATAGCGGTTAGCTATGCATGTGGTACCGCTCAACCGTTGACGTCCAAAATTTGCGTGACTGCTAAAAGATAGGATGTTACACGCAGCAGTATAGACATGGACATATACATGCATGGATGCATAGTTGTTTTTATAGATGCATATATAGTTCTGTTCGCCATCTGCATACATACAAATATCCATACACATATTCAAGCTTATATCCATACATGAACAGACAGACAAAGCCACGTGCCCCTCCTCTACGATGTGGCTCGGTCCGGTCAGGGCCCCCGGTGCTCGTTTTTGGAGGGCGAGTCGCCCACAGTGTAACACCAGCCAAATACATGAACATAAAAATACACGTACATAAGCATACACACACACATACATATATATATGTACATCTACACATTCGTGCATTCAAATTTATAAGCTATCTACATGCATACATGTATACATGAGCATCCATGCATGAGTTTATTTATGCCCGCCGGTTTCATTTTTTCCCGGTGCCCGCACATTGCACGCACCCCACACCTTTAACGTTAATCATTAGCTAGCTATTCAGTATGGGTAGCTGGGAAAGCATGTCATCCGTATCTTCATAACGGCCGACCTGTCATATGCTGGAAATCATTGCTGCAGGATCTTGGCCCCCTTCCGAGCACCTTCACTTATTACATGGGAGTCCAATGCCGAAACGGTAAGAAATGTATAATAGAAAATTGTTATACCTATAATTAATACCCATAGAACACTTGCTTGCTACAAAACCAATCCCTGATAAATCACTGGAAATGCATCGTCTTACTTGATAGGCCTTCTACCAATAATGTGTAGTATCCTGGGGTATCTACGGGTGGCATCCGAGGTGACACCCGGTCATCTTTCGATCGAGCCTTTGAGCTGTAGGCGGATATAACAAAGATACAACACATTGTAATACCATACGAAGCAAGGAGTACGGCCGTCCCATCCAAGCAAGATAGAGTGATATATATATATAAGGGACGTTTTTTTACGTAGTATATAAGGACTTATATGTATGTGTGTGCTATTATGTCATGCCATCCTTAAGCAAATGGCTCGAGGATTAACGAAAAATCATGAATATTAACAAGCACTTCATATATTTTCCTAATGTTACAACTTCCCATGCTTCTTTTTTTTCACTTCCACAAAAAGATTGTTCGTTTGCATGCATAAATGTTGATCTTTCGCATGTACGCACAGAGTAGCACGTATATTAATCTGTAAAGATTGATGGTTGGCGGCCTGCTAAGTACATACGCTAAATAATGGATGGATCATATAAATAGTGCATGCATGCATGCAGTGAATGCACAGTCTTGAAAGAACTACGTAGGCATGCTAAGCTTTCGTGCACTCACCTGCAACGACATGCATGCAAACCGCATGCAACGCCAAAGATTACGAGTTTGCAATGCATGCGTAATAACTTGACTTATTAAACAATTTTGCGTGCTACCCTTCACGGCCGTCTGGATGGATAACAACACACAGAAACCGAGGCGGTCCGTCTTGTTGGTGGCAAGAAGCCTGGTGAAGGAATTGTCCAGGTGTTCTACCGGGGTGCCTGGGGTTCATTCGTTACCTGGTGGTACTCCTGGGACTGGCATGATGCGCGGGTCATCTGCAGGATGCTTGGCTGGACGACCGGTTATGCCACCTCAGACCGTCCCGGAGGCTTCAACAGGACCGCCGCGCCTGGGCCACTGTTCTCCACCGGCTACGGATGTGAATGGTGGGAGACTAGGTTGGCGGATTGCCGCCGAGAGGCTGACTACGACATTTTGTATAATGATGCGAGCAGCAATGACTACTATGACCTTGCAGCTGCAGTATGCCGGAATGGTGAGTTGTTCATCGATAATGCATGTAATGATATGCAATATGCCCAAGGGATTCACAGAAGATGTTATGCAAACTAATATCGTCAAAGTAACCCAAATTATGAAGACGTATTACCGCATTTATTATTGTACCGACCTCCTTTTCTAGAGGCATGCCATACTTATATATATATATATATATATATAGTACACATATGTATTACATGCTCGCTCTGGCCTGGGAATCATAACATGCGCTTCAGCAGCATGCCTGTATATTGGGGTGTTACACTGTGGGCGACTCGCCCTACATGGGCGAGCACCAAGGGGCCTGACCGGACCGAGCCACAGCGCAGGGGAGGGGCACGTGGCTTCGTCTGTCTGTCCTGCCACGTGCTCCCCCTCTCACTCGGACCAGCCTGGCCACTAGCAGAGCACTGAGGAGCACCACGAAAACAAGGAGGGAACAAAAGAAAACAGGGGGCGACTAGCTGCACAAAGGAGGGGACCACTCTCCTCCAACACAAAACTGACCTAGCAAGAGCCTATATATGTTCCCTGTTCTCGTTGTACTTGTTTGTTGGTGTGTTGCTTGGACGGAAATTTCACAATACAGCTTTAAACATCTTGATCGTGCATGCACATGCATGTCAACGTGTGTGGACGTGTATGTGGATGGTTCGTTGATTCCCAATATTCTGATGCCTGCCTGGTTCGTTCTTGATGATGAGAAGAGACGGATGGTCCAGAGGGAGCTATCCGGCTGGTCGGTCCTACGGGTAATGCGGGAACTGTCGAGGTGAGCAGAAATAATAATATTCATACATGCATAGCTAACAATCGGAAGTCGGAAAATTGATGAACTAAACAGACGATTGTGATATAACATGTTATATACGCACATCCAATGTATGGCTAGATGTACTTCGTTGCTCATGCAGCAGCTCTTCATCTCAAGACCTCTCTTATCATTTTATCCGTACGTTTCAATTCTATTTATCCCCCAAAATAGGCAGCTTGATTTAATACGCTAATCAATGCAAATGTTTCTACCATGTTTTGAATGTCTGCACATGCGTGAAAACTCAGGTATGGTATAACGGGTCGTGGGGCTACATCGTTCATAATCAATGGAACTGGCGGTCAGCACGTGTTGCTTGCCGTGAGCTGGGCTTCCTGAACGGCCGGCCAGTGTACGACTCAGTGCTTGGAAGGAGCAATGGTGCGTGGTTGGGGTTGTGTGGCTTGAAAGAAAGGAACAGGGGCTGTCGGTGGCTGGTGTAGACCATACATGTAAGGACATTTGGCTGGCTGGTACTTATCACATGCACCACGTCCCCGCTACATCAAGCGTCAG
Source organism: Volvox reticuliferus (assembly GCA_019650235.1). NCBI lineage: Eukaryota > Viridiplantae > Chlorophyta > Chlorophyceae > Chlamydomonadales > Volvocaceae > Volvox > Volvox reticuliferus. The sequence continues at coordinate 960,414 of BNCP01000005.1, read as the reverse complement.
GAGATAGACTTCTTCATGAGCAATTTCGGTTTCATCCTCCCAAGTGATTCAGTTCTGCTTTACGTTCACCTGTGCTTTTCCTACGCACGTGTGACATCCACCTTGCTTCCTCCATCTATTTTACATCCTGACAGTTCTGTCCGCAGAAGAACAACTAACATATGATTGTTTATTAAGTAAATTTCAGAAATATCCTTGAGATGATCTCAGCAGGATCTGGTGTTGTATTTGAGTGCCGAAGAGGCCTCTCGAAATGCTGAGATGATGCTTTATGCATCTTATATTACGATAGTGTGCCGTACATATACGACCTCTGAACTGTCCCCTTTTAGGAGGGCGCGTCTCGGGCTGTCTAATTGGCCCTGCCTTGTAATTGGCCTGTGCTTGCCTTCACGTACCCTCGCCATGGGGGTTATGTATTCCTAGGTCATGAAGTAGCATGCGTCATGGCACTCACGGGTTTTACAAGCATCACCCCCTCAGCACGACACATCAACCACTACTCCTGCTCCCGTAGGGATTACATGACCACGTCACCTTTCAGGTCGTCAGCAGAAAGTGCAACTTGTCGGAATCGCACAATCTGTGACGATCTGGTCTTCATATTATATTAAATGAAGTAGTTGTAGCAATAAGCAGTAGTTGTAGTAGTTGAGTGCCAAAAAGCCTGTTAAGGAGATCCAAACTTGTTCCTTTATCCACCTTACATTGTGATTGTTTGTGCCTTACATATACGACCCCTACACCTAGGGTGCATATGCCATCGATATGTTTGCATGCAAACGTACACACATACACTATGCATGTCTCACGGATGTCTCACGTTCACAGGGCCCGCATGGCTGTCTTACGTTTCATGCGTCGGAAATGAGACCCGACTTATGGACTGTGCGAAGCCTGCCTTCAATGAATACGGCTCAAATCAACCTGGTGCTGGTGTCATCTGTTCAGAAGGTGCGTCACGCATACGTGTATGCATGATTCGTTCACGTATGACATCACTGATAATTATTAAGTCGATTCACTTGTGGCGGTTGTTATTTTTAGTGGGTAACGCCAGGCTCCGTGCATGGGTAGGTTTTACGTCACCTGCTGCATGCATCAGCAGCTCATGCAACTACCAATCATATTATTATTAAACAATGTTACACGGTGGTGGTATATCTGAGGGCCTATATTGCCAAAGGGCCACACACTTACCCACATGCGTGCTGCTGGTCGGAACACTGCTCTCCCTGCTGACGACTCGATCGAGAGATGCCAATAATTAATATACAATGTGTGCATATTGAGGTATATATATTGGCCGTGCATCAGTTCGCTTGTGCCGGCAGTAGTACTTATTAATGTGGTCTTTCTTCTCCTTCATTTTGTCCTGCATTATTAGTTAATGCCTGCTGCGTAACAGTTAGAACATTTATCAGTTGTATGTCCTTAAAATGCTAGGTTTAGGATGCGGAAGTGATTTCTTAGTTGGGTTAGCGAGAGCACGCAAGTGAGACCGTGTGCATGGTAGGTTGGTACATCTAAATAATAGTGCAGCAGTCTCTGCTATGTAATATAGCAGCAGTCTCGAACTCTGAACAGTTAGTATAGTATGTAATAGATTAGTGTCGAGCCAAAGCATTCCACCATGGTGACTTTAATATTGGCTCACCTACGAAGATGTACTGCAATTTGCTGCTTTTGCTTCTAACGGGATTCTGTTAGTTGTTATGTTGTTAGGTATCATGCTTACAGCTTTATAAGCTATCTATAATGGTAGGCTGGTTTTACTATGTTAATGTAGTTTGCTGCATCACCTGTATGTGTCGGCCGGTGCATTCCTAGGTACCTCACGATGCATGTGACTACCATGACTCGAAGTGCAAATGTTGATGGCGATGTTATATATGCTGCCGTGCCAATTAACACGAGGTAGATGTAGTATCATGATCATCATTACAATCGATAACATCAAGAGTTGGTGCTGATTCTGCTGAAGCCGGAAATAGGGCTGGGCCGCCGTGGGTGCGATGCCTAGCTAATGTGATTAATGACTGACGTCCATGGGCTGCAAACAACACACAATTAAAACACGCAATATTATAGAACATTAATAAGGATAGGAGTTCGTGAGCAAAGCGGAAGTTAGGGTTTTTGTTATATATTGATATGCGGATAGGTTAGATTTTATCAAGTAATACTATTATCTCAGGTTTCAAAACTGTGGATCGCGGCACGTCTTGGGGGCAAAGTTGACTGGATAAGCATTGATATCACCTTGACCTCAGTCGATGCAGACCGCCACACTTATTTGTGCTCATATGCGTTTTTGCGCCCTTTTCTTAGGGTTCTTTTGTGTTGTCTTGGTGCAGCTCTGTGCTCTGTTAGTAGCCAGGCTGGAGCTTCTGAGGTTTTGTTTGCTCTTGCTGGCCTGAGTGAGGGGGGGAGTGCGCGGCAGGACAGATAAACAAAGCTGCGTGCCGCTCCCCTGCACTGTGGCTCGGTCCGGTCAGGGCCCCCGGTGTTCGTCTTTGCAGGGTGAATCGCCCACAGTGTAACACGCTTAATACACACATATGGGCAAGCAACCCTGCATTGCACGGTCCCCCAAGCCCTTCACGCCGGGGTCCCCCCCAAATAAAAATCGTGTGAACACACATCAATAAAATATTTGTATCACATATATTATATATTACAACATATTAAGGGGTGTTACACTGTGGGCGACTCGCCCTGCAAGGACGAGCATTGGGGGTCCTGACCGGACAGAGCCACAGCGCAGGGGACGGACACGTGGCTTCGTTAGTCTGTCCTGCCACGTGCTCCCCCTCTCACTCAGACCAGCAAGAGCAAACAAAACCTCAAAGGCTCTAGCCTGGCCACTAACAGAGCACAGAGGGATACCTCAGAAAACAGAACACAGTATATGTTTATGTAACCGGTTGATATACGATTGATGGATCATGTCGATAGATGGTATCATACATACAATATTAACCCTGCTCGATGATGTAATTGTCACCGATCTCAGAAGAAGACCCCGAGAATGGCTCTGTGCGTCTTGTGCTCGACGAAGGCTCCAATGTAACCAACAGCGGCAAGGTATTGTACCTATATTATTATTATTATTAGCAATACCTATGCAGTTAGCAATCAGCAGCGGAATTGGCTAAGGTTAGCTGCTAGCTACACATTTCGATATGCATCTTATCCCTATGCATGCGTGTATTTCAGTGCATGTGCATGTTTACCTATGTGCAAGCATATGCACCAGCGTGCATGTATATCTGTGCTCATGTCTGCTGTATAAACATACAATATATAGGTTTTCGTAGGTCCTCCTGCAGTATGTATTACAGATTATAATAGAAACATTTAACAAACTAATCAGATATGAAACTTGTCAGGTATCGAGGACCTATCTAGCCCATTATGTGCGTGGGAAAGCCCAGGAAAGATGACCTTCGCTCGATATATGTATATAAAACCATGTTTGAAACACATTCCACACTGCTGCTAGCCACGATTTATGTTGTATGCATGGCTTTCGTGCACTCCTTGCATAAATATATCCTACCTTGATAAATTTACCAGATCAATCCATGCGTAGGTGGAGATGTTCTTCAACGGTACCTGGGGCTCCATTTGTGGCTATGGTTTCCTGGATTCTGAGGCCACAGTCGTTTGCAGGTCCGTAATTGGATATCATCACTGTAGGAAAGGCCATCCTCCATTGGATCCATTAAGTCTTAAGTCCATACGCACTTTCATATGGAAAGCGAGAATACTTGCATACATCCATGCAAAGTATCCTTAAGTAGATCTGCCCTGTCGAAACAGCTTGTGGAAACATGTTTTTGTGGGTCTTTGGGTGCGTGGTTATTGCTCTGGTAGCCCATTACCTTCCCTAAACCATCGCCCGCATTCCATAAAGTACACTGCCCAGTGCAGCAGCCCACATACTCATGCACAAAATTGAGCGTAGACATGACACATTTTGTTTTAGGGTTGATATGCATGATGCCTCATGATGATCAGAATCATCAAATATAAATACTTTTTATAAGGAGAAACACAATAAAGGTATAAGGAGAAACACAATAACCGCTCATCCTGATATTGTTTTGGGGGCCGAGAGCGAGATAAATCCGATCTCCGTTCCTCTCTCACTTTATTTCCTCTCCTCGTCCCTGCCTGTATCTACATATATGTATAATATATTCATGCTTGTTTTGAATAATAAATATGCTTGCTTGCAGTTGCACGACATGCATGCGTGTGTCTTTCATTATGACAAAATCATGCTTTTAAATATGCATTTGTCTACCGCTTTCAATGCTGTTAAGACCCCGAAGTGTACGGTGGTTGTGCGGGGACTGGGGCCTGCCGCCCCAGTTCCCCGCACTTCCACCGTCTTGGTGTACTGGGGTCCAAAGTATATTCATTGCCCCAGTTCCCCACACTTCCACTTGCCATAGATGTTTCACCCTAGGTATTCGTCTGATTTTTCTCTTAGTTGTTTGTGGTGGTGTGTATGTAGCTAATATTTTGGTTCAACATTTTCCCACGTTGTAGTCCAGGGGGGGCATCCAGGCCGCCCTCCACCTTCATCATATCCCTCCTTTATTTGGCATTCATGGCTCACACTGTCCATATGTGTACATTTATTTAGCTTCAATGCGCCATCCATGAGTTTGGAAATGCGACTTATTAAAGAAATAAGTGGGAGCTGCACTGCGTGGCAGCAGCACCCTGCAGTGGGAGCTGCTGCAGTATCCTGGGGTATCTCATGGCTAATATCCAGGTTGGCCAGTTGACTGGCATCCTTGGATCGAGCCTTTGCTTTAGGCGGATATGACAGAGATACAACAGCTGCACCATGCATCAGCGGCAGCACATGGCAGCTGCACCCCTTGCAAAATCCAGCAAATCATCGATGGATGAAAAAATCGTTATCGTCATCTACCTAATCAAATGAAATTAGCAGCATATTGTACTCTCTTCATGATTAACTTTATCCCAAGCTTCTTTATTTGTTTAATGGCCATTTAGCCTATAAATAATATATAGGCTAAATATATATTAAATATATCAAATACACCAAACTGACTTAATATCCACTACATAACTTTATTATATTGCTTTAGGGTTTTCCTGAATCAGACAGGTTTTCGTTAATTATTCCATCCATAATTAAAAATGAATGAAAAATAGAGGTATAACAATACGAATTCTTGGGCTCCAAAATAAACTTTCAAAATCAGTCGATATTATACCAAAGAGCTTGGCAGGTAATGGGAATCTAGTACTTTGTCCGAATCAGCGATAAGTTACATGAGCCAATATTATTTTGAAGTTATTCATCCATTTATTGGATTGCTTTAAATGCCTAATATATATAAGTACATATTTAATGCACACATATGAATATTAAAATCATGAAATTTATGCAGAAATAACCAACCTTAAAGATCTGGAATCGGAATTAAATAATGATCAATCTCATGAGTATGAGCTGCCTAAATATCATGTAAATAATCATGCAACTGATATTCCTAAAGTTAATATTTTTGAATTTATGCAAAATGGATGCGGCAAAATATCTACAAAAATGTTGATTGCAAGAGTGATAATGCAGTTAAACTTGGTGCCGCTGTTGAATGTACTCATATGGCTAGCAAACCCTTGGGTCTAAATTAAATTTAGGATGTCACGTGGCAGCTGCACTGCACGGCAGCAGCACCCTGCAGTGGCAACTGCACCATGTGGCAATGGCAGCACACTGCAGCAGCAGCACGCGGCAGCAGCACAGTGCGGCAGCCGCAGCAGGTGGCAGCGGCCCCACACAGCAGCAGCACTGCATGGCAGCTGCACTGCATGGCAGCAGCAGTGCATGGCAACTGCACTATGCAGCAGCGGCGGCAGTGTGTAGCAGCGGCACCGTGCAGCAGCAGCAGCACACAGCAGTGGCAACATGTGACAATGGCAGCGCATGGCAGCGGCAGTGAGTGGCAATGGCAGTGCACGGGAGCAGCAGCATGCGGTAGAGGCAGTGCGCAGCAGTGGCACCAAGCGGCAGCTAGCAGCAGTGCATGGCAGCTGCACTGCATGGCAGCAGCAGTGCATGGCAACTGCACTATGCGGCAGCAGCGGCAGCACGCGGCAGCAGCACCGTGCAGCTGCAGCAGCACATGGCAGTGGCAGCATGCGGCAATGGCAGTGCACGGTACCGGCAACATGTGGCAGCGCCAACTAACATGTGGCAGCTGCAACATGCGGCAGCAGCAGCGTTCTGAAATCACATTTAGAATTATATATATATATATATATATATATTTTATTTGGAGACTTACCTGAGCGAGTAATGCTTACCCTTCACGAGCAGAATGGCAAAGGCAATGTTGGCAAGATCCAACGAATTGCTGAAGCTCCAAGTTTGGCAGCCAAAATGCTTAATATCTATACAAATTGCGGGCTAAAGATGAAGCGGTAGCTATAACAGCGGACAATAATTGCTGTGCGATACAGATCAACTGTCAACTGAATGTTGTAAGGATATTTCTTTCTAGACCCATTAGCAGGCCATTGACTAGAAACATTTTTTATCCTAAACAAAAATAAAACCTTAAGAGCATGAATCTTGCAGGGCTGGCCAGTGCCCTGCAGGATACATAGCTACTACATGCAACAAACGACTGAAAACACCTAGCTAAAGAGGTCAGGAAATGCTTTAAATAGCTTTAAAATTGCCCAACAGAAATCATTTCATTTTCGTCGCAACGGCATAAATTCCCGAGGGCCTTACACTACTAGGTCTCCTTACAGGGCGGACGACTGTATAAATTCCCAGGGGCCTTACACTACTAGGACTCCTTACAGGGGCGGACGACTAAACAAATTCCCAGGGGCCTTACATAATCAATTACATAACTGACAAAAAACTATAATAACAAAAACGAAATAAACTAAATAAAAAAACTAAAAGCAACTAAAAATTACTAGACTAGCTAATAAAAGCGGTAGCAATTACTATTCATTTCCTTGAAACGAGTGCCTCTTGTGAATCTTATCAATTTACAGGCAGCTTGGATTCAAGGGTCCGGGTAGGGTCACGTCCTCATTCCTCAGTCGTCAGTCGCCTGCATCGGTGAACCGCGCCTACGCTCCCTATTGGACAAGCGATGGCTTCACTTGTACGGGATTGGAAACTTCTCTTCTTGAGTGTGCACCGAATGTTCAAGATTCGTACTGCTGGTCCGGCGGCCCTGCCTCTATTACATGCAGTATTGGTAAGCTGCTTATATCGAGCCCATGCATGTGATGCATGTTCGTTTACTTAAAAGTGGATAAATTATATATTCAGTGCGCCATGGACCAAGTAGTGTATGGCCTTTGGCGGTCCCAATTTCGTCCGTTACCAACCTATATATTATTGATTATTATTTGACTGCTATCGTTTAGAAGCGAACCACCTACCGCGCCGTGCTTCGCTTCTAAACTGAAATGAAGACGTGGTCGATGGCTATAGAACATCGATACTTATGCATGGATAGATGGATGTCTCTTGTTATATACACGACGCAGGCATACCAGCTATCCAGATAGCTCTGCTTGCTATTTATGGATGGTGCTGATTTTGGTTCATACTTAGCCTTGATTTATTTAGCTGCCTGCCGCCGGTACATTCCTGGTACAATCTTCCTGCTTGTATGTGCGTGCGTGCATGTGCAGCAGAAAAAATAATAATAGTTGAACAACACTTAATCAAGGACAAATCAAATATGATATATAGTACTTTAACTGTGATACTTAAATAAATAGATATATTTATGTAGGCTTCGCTATCTCAGACAGAACACCTGTCGTCCACTCGTTCTTTGTTGACAGATCCCTCTCCACCGGAGGGTACTTTACGGCTTGTGGGCAATCTGACAGACAGAGGGCTCCTTCAGATCTTAATCAATGGCTACTGGGGTGTCGTCGAACAGAGCAAGTAAGTTGACAACCACCGTCGTCTTCATTGGAGTTTAAAATGAGACATGAAACACACACACATGCATATATATTGTGAATTAAGTACATGAATAATACATGAATATGGTACCAGTATATATATGGTACGTAAATCTGTATGTAGGTACATCTGGATAGCCTGGGGATGGCTTTATGGCGCGCGATCTGTGGCAGGGAAATCGGGCAAGGGGATGAAGAGGAGATGCCATGTGTTCATATAAACCTACGTAAATGTTGATGATTCATCGCCCGTACGTCATCCGCTGTGTGCATTTGCAGTTTCGATATTCGGGAGGCCAATGTGGCTTGCAGGCAGTTAGGTTTCAAATCTGGCCAGCCGACAATATACTCTGTATACGGCGGGGGTAAGCACGCATATATGAGTACGCAACTCACCCTAATGCGTGCGTTTAAACAATTAAATATTCCATTACTATCCCTTGTTTTACCAAACATGCACACGACGTTTTCAGTTGTTGTACCCAGGCTGAATTCCAAGCAAGTCTTGACATAAATTGTAATAACGCTTTGCCGTGCTGTTATCCATGCCGCCTATAGGTATACAAAAATGTACTCCGTTAATTAACGGAGATGAGCTTGATTTTCGTTTTGTTTGGATCATCTTACATACATCGTTGGTTTTTTTGCCTCAAATAATATATGCTTAAAACACAATAATGCTCCTCCGCTACTGCGCTGCTGTGGTTCGGCCCAGTCAGGAACCCCGATGCTCGTCCTTGCAGGGCGAGTTGCCCACGGTGTAATACACCACCCCGTACAATTTAAATTGCTGATAAATAACATCCACTAAATATGTTTTATTATATAATATGTTTTATTATATAATGCAGTAAAATAAATATATTACATGTCAATGAATAAAGTTGGCTGGCGCACGTACATACAGAACGTTTTGATGTGTAACGAGCGAGAAAAGTTGCATTTCATCATTAAGCACCATTGCACCTTGCGTTACAGTTGTTCTGAGATATGGGCATGTCGTGTGAGAGGCACCTCGTAATAATAAGTCGCTACAGCAGGTTCCATGCAAGACTAGGATTTGTAATAAAAATACAATATATATACACATTATTCGGCACCAATCATTATAATGTGGATTGATGCAAATTAACTCAACAAACGTTTGTTCGGATATTAGATGCTAATAATTACGTAAGTAACGTTGTTTGCATGCCCCATCATACATACATTCCTTCGTCATTTATGTGCACCCGCAGGACTGGATATGCCTTACTTCCTAAATAATTTACAGTGCACAGGTGGCGAATCTCGCTTGCTAGATTGTGCATATAATCTGTATCGTCGGTATTACGTGCGGAAAGGCGACGAATGGCACACTGCTGGAGTTATTTGCTCATCAGGTACATGCATATGACTCAATCATGATGGTGCAGGACTACAAAATAAAACCTAAGATACCTACTGGACTAAAACAAAGAAGCACTGCTTCCGTTATCCTTGCTTATCCTTGTTCTTCTATATGCATGCAAGCATCCTGAGAACAAATGAATAGGGTTTTATATATCTCATGCTTTTAAATATGCATTTGACTACCGCTTTCAATGCTGTAACTCCCAGAAGTGTACGGTGGTTGTGCGGGGACTGGGGCCTGCCGCCCCAGTTCCCCGCACTTCCACCGTCTTGGTGTCCAGGGATCCAAAGTAGATTTACTGCCCCAGTTCCCCGCAGTTCCACCATCTTGGTGTTCTGGGGTCCAAAGTAGATTCTTGTTGAGACAAGTAAAGGCAGAATAGTATATTATTTATTGCATTATAAGGCTTCAAATCCAATGTTGTAAGTAAAGAGGGAGCAGTTGTAATATAGTTCATATTATTAATTTTCCACTAGATATTTTCCCCTTATGTGTGCCTCTGATTTTCCTCTTAGATATTTGTGGTGGTCTGTATGTAGTTAATATTTTTGGTCACCTCAAGCATCCCATTCATCAGCTAGCTAGCAAGGAATTTAAGTGGTGTTACACTGTGGGTGACTCGCCTTGCAAAGATGAACACCTGGGGTCCTGACCGGACTGAGCCGAGGGGCACTTGGCTTGGGCACAAGGAATGTATATGTTATGTATGATATATACTATTGTCATCCTATCAGTATAGTTTATGTTATCCTTATAATTAGAAAGGGTGTATCCTGGTAATCTGGTACCACATGCCAGCAGCACTGCACGGCAGTGGCAGCTCACATACAGCACTGCATGCCACCGGCACCACATGCCAGCAGCACCGCATGCCAGCCCAGCGGCACTGCATGCCAGCGGTACCACATGCCAGCAGCAACACATGCAAGTGGCACCGCATGCCAGCGGCACCACACTGCAGCTGCACCCAGCAGCTGCACCGCATGCCTGCTGCACTGCATGCAAATGGAACCACATGGCAGCAGCACTGTGAGGCAGTGGCAGAGTGCAGCAGCTGCACCACGCGGCAGCTGCACCACGCCGCAGCTGCACCATGCGGCAGCTGCACCACGCCGCAGCTGCACCATGCTGCAGCTGCACCACACAGCAGCTGCACTGCACGGCAGCAGCACCGGCAGCTGCACCACCTGATTCATTCAAAAATCACATTCCTAAATCGTGTGCATTCCGAAATTATTTGATGACTGAGTCTGGCAATGCAAGTAATGCTTACCAGGATGGCAAAGGTGATGTTGAGAATCCTCTGTGAAGCTCCATAAAATTGCTGAAGATCCAAAGAAGTATGTATCTATAGAAATTGCAGGCTAGAAATAAAGCGGCAGCTATAACAGCAGAAAATCATTGCTGTACGATACAGAATAACAGTCAACTAAACATTGTAAAGATTTTTTTGTTTGATATGTTAGCAATCCTTTTTCTAGAAAATATTATCTAGAGCATAATAAAAGCTTTAGAGCATGAATCACATAGGTACTACATGAAATAAGAGACTAAAAAAACCTAGGTAAAGAAGTCAGAAAATGCTTTTAATAGCCTAGGAAATTGGCTAACAAAAATCAATGCATTTACCTCGCGACTGCATAAATTCCCGAGGGCCTTACATGACTAGCACTCCTTACAGGGGCGGACGACTGTAAAAATTCCTAGGGGCCTTATATGACTAGCACTCCTTACAGGGGCTGAATGTACGACACGAAAACGAAAATAACGAAAACTAAACGACATAAAAATAAAAACTACAAGCAACTAAAAATGACTAGGCTAGCTAATAAAAGCGGTAGCAATTATTATATATTATATATTATTAGGGTTTTATATATTAGACTTTACATATCATATTATATATATACATATATAATATATATACTACATATACTAGATATAACATATATATATATATATATACTTCAGGCAGGTCGTGATGCACGCGGTCGTCATGCATGTGTGTAAAATATCTTGACATTGTACATGTAATCAGGAAAAGTCATTTATACCGCTCAGTTTTCTGTAAAATTATTAACGTATTCATAAATTCATATGTATGTATAGATGCATCCATGCATGGCCCGTATCATTTTACACACATTGTCTATCAGTGTGGATTGTAAGGAATGTATGTGTGTGCATGATATAATACACCTGAGCCCATGATATATCATACTTTTTAATATCCATGGGGCTACCGCTTATAATGCTGTTCTGGCCCTGAAAGTTATGGTTGTCGTGCAGGTTGCGGGGTCTGCTACCCCACTTCCCTGCACTGCCACCGTCCTGACTAAAATGTTTCTGAGATCCCTCCCCTTTTCCTGTCCATCATGATGGCCTTTGCTTGGTCCGTCCCCTTCCCCAGCATATCCTCGTCTGGCATCAGCGTCAGACTAACATAGCTTAAGTAAAATATAAGGGCAAAATAAATAAATGATCATAGTTAAAAAGTCATGTACAGTAAAAGAGGTGAAGGTACGACAGACAAAAGTTGCTAAACTGACTAAAAGAGGAAAAAAAGATCACAGCTAGGATTTCTAGATCAGCTAAATAAAACAGAATTCACAAGCAAGTAATTACGTTTTGGCGGCGACGGCCAGAATTCCCGAGGGCCTTACACTACTAGGACTCAGTAATAGGGGTGACAGTACGACAAAGGAAATCTGCTGAACTAAGACAACTTCCTAAAATAAACTAAAATAACTACCTAAAAATTAATAACTACCTAACAAATAACGATTACTAGACCAGCTATATACAGCGGTAGCAATAATACACCTAGCTAGCACACGCATGCAAGGACCGGCATCACTTTTGCATGCACCACCGTTCCTACGGACGTTGCAGAACCAAACCCCGAGCCGGGCTCTATCCGTCTGGTGGACGGCCCCGGACCCTGGGCTGGAAGGCTGGAGCTCTGGTTCAATGGGACATGGGCAGGGGTCTGCCCCAGCAATTATATATTTCGTCAAGTTGCCCGGGTCATCTGCAGGCAACTAAATTACACCGGTGGCAGGTGCGGACATATCATAACTGGTGCACGGCACGTATCACGTAGGAAATAAAGCTTGGCTATCTACCAATTTTGGTTGCTCTCTTTGGTTCATTCGTTACACGCGCGCAGTAGATACTGTAATTGGTCATAAGTAACTAATTAGTTTGTTTTGATGGCCCCGCCACAGGGCCGTTGGTGGATCTGTGTACGGATATGGTGTGGGGCCCGGGTCATATGGACAATGGCAACCTGGTTGGGTGACTTCTGTTTCTTGTCGCGGCAACGAAACCCGTCTGGATCAGTGCAATTTTAACCTGAATCCTGATTACTACTGGTACTGCAACAGCTACTCTGTCGGTATCCAATGTGACCCTGTACCCAGTGAGTTTACATTACATTATTACTTCATTATTATATCATAGGCGTACATTAAACACAGCAATGCAAATATATATTAAGGGGTGTTATACACTGTGGGAATACATCATATATATAATTATATACGTACGTAACTTTAGGAAGTGTCTTTTCAGGAATAATGAGTGGCGGATGGTCTACTGCAGCTAAATGGCAATGCAAACTTGATTTAGCTTATTAACCGTAATAATATTATTTCTTAAGCTGACCACTGTGTCACTGTAAACGTGAATTCTGTTTCCGTATTAGCTCCGAAGCCGCGATTTTTGTAGCGCTCTGTACCTTTTTCGCCTCCAGAATTCGTGCATCGGCTAAGGAAAAATCACGTCAATAGGGATTGTCGGCTTCTGATACAGGCAGCGTTTGCGAGGGGTGCATCACCAAATTCATCGCACGGTGTTGCACAACAGCACAATTAATAGCCCGCAATTTCGTATACAGAAAACGGATGCACATTGACGGCTGCATGCATGAAATACTTGCACACTTTGTGTACGGCAGAAGGTGAACGATCAGTCCCTGAATTTGCAGCAGTCACAGCTAAGCTTTGCTCTTGCTCTGTAATCTTTCATACCTTCCCTTACTAATTCGATGCTAAATTCTAACAAATATTATATAATATTTGTTAATAGAAAAGTATTAATAGTAATCTTTTTTATGCTTATTTAGAATGTTCCCGCTGGTGTCAGCTCACAATACTTCTTTTTTTATTTCTGATATTAATTACTGGGGCGGACAATATACGATATGACTGTAAAAACTTCTGGGGGCCTTACATGACTAGAACTCCTTAGAATAGAAAAATGTACGGCACAAAGATAAGATATAAGGCAAAAACTAGAATAATTAAAAAGATAATAGACAACAAATTAAAGGCAACTAAAATATATTCAATACAATTTTAACCATTGCGATTACTAGACTAGCTAAATAAAGCGGTAGCAATAATCGCATAAGTACGAGTCTATTTATTTACAAATAACGTTTTTTTCAGTTTTTAAATTTGTACGGATATCATACAACAAATGTAATTATACATTACCGGCTATCAGCATCACATTTCATCAAGCATTCCTGCATGTTCCATATGAAGATGCGTGCTTAAACGCCCAGCCAGCCATGTCCATTCTGGCCGGCAAGCATGTCCAGCGGGCGATACCAAAGAAAATATGGACAATATGATGAGGCTTTGTTCATCTGTGCATAGCTCCTCCTTATATAAAGCAAGGTCACTTCTGTCTGTAGTAACCTGGGGTATCTAGTGGTAGTATCTATCTGGGACGACTGAGTCTGGATATATTTGGCGTTTGCTGGTGGATACAACAGAGATACAACAACTTCCTAGGTAAAGCCCAAATGGATTCAGCCTTCCGTGTATGTTGATTGAATGGCTTGTTGTGAAGTCGACAGCCCTACCTGTGTTTTTGCAACATATATATCCCGAATGAAAGCACACGAATTTGGTAGGCATTATTAATGCATTCAACTGTGCCCTCTTTACTGTGCGTATCTTGAATATCCATATTTTCCTTACGTATACTGCATCTGTTACACATTCTTATTTGTTACATTTTTATTCTGTTACATATCCATTTCACATTCTTTATTTGCATCTGAAGGGTATTTTCATGATATTCATATACATGCAGCTACACTTGTGCAGCTCACGCTCAATGATAATCATGCTTTTAAATATGCATTCGACTACCGCTTTCAATGCTGTAACTCCCAAAAGTGTACGGTGGTTGTGTGGGGACTGGGGCCTGCCGCCCCAGTTCCACGCACTTCCACCGTCTTGGTGTACTGGGGTCCAAAGTAGATTCACTGCCCCAGTTCCCCACACTTCCACTTGCCATAGATGTTTCACCCTAGGTATTCCTCTGATTTTTCTCTTAGTTGTTTGTGGTGGTGTGTATGTAGCTAATATTTTGGTTCAACATTTTCCCACGTTGTCCAGGGGGGGCATCCAGGCCGCCCTCCCCCTTCATCATATCCCTCCTTTGGCATTCATGGCTTGCACTGTCCATATGTGTACATTTATTTAGCTTCGATGCGCCATCCATGAGTTTGGAAATGCGACTTATTAAAGAAATAAGTGGGAGCTGCACTGCGTGGCAGCAGCACCCTGCAGTGTGAGCTGCTGTAGTATCCTGGGGTATCTCATGGCTAATATCTGGGTTGGCCAGTTGACTGGCATCCTTCGATCGAGCCTTTGCTTTAGGCGGATATGACAGAGATACAACAGCTGCACCATGCATCAGCTGCAGCACATGGCAGCTGCACCCCTTGCAAAATCCAGCAAATCATCGATGGATGAAAAAATCGTTATCGTCTTCTAGCTAATCAAATGAAATTAGCAGCATATTGTACTCTCTTCATGATTAACTTTATCCCAAATTTCTTAATTTTTTATGGCCATTTAGCCTATAGAATCCAAACTGACTTAATATCCACTATGTAACTTTATATTACTTTAGGGTTTTCCTGAATCAGACAGGTTTTCGTTAATTATTCCATCCATAATTAAACATGAATGAAAAATTAAGGTATAACTATATGAATTCATGGGCTCCAAAATAAACTTTCAAAATCAGAGGATATTATACCAAAGAGCTTAGCAGGTAATGGGAATCTAGTACTTTGTCCGATTCAGCGATAAATTACATGAGCCAATATTATTTTGAAGTTATTCATCCATTTATTGGATTGCTTTAAATGCCTAATATATAATACATTTTAATGTACACATATGACTATTAAAATCATAAAATCTATGCAAAAATAACCAACCTTAAAAATATGAAATCGAAATTAAATAATGATCAATTTTATGAGTATGAGCTGCCTTAATATCATGTAAATAATAATGGCAACTGAAATTCTTTAAGTTAATATTTTTTGCATTTTATGCAAAATGGATCCGGCAAAATATCTACAAAATATGTTGATTGCATGAGTGATAATGCAGTTAAACTTGGTGCCGCTGTTGAATGTACTCATATGGCTAGCAAACCCTTGGGTCTAAATTAAATTTAGGATATCACGTGGCAGCTGCACTGCACGGCAGCAGCACCCTGCAGTGGCAACTGCACCATGTGGCAGTGGCAGCACACTTCAGCAGCAGCACGCGGCAGCAGCACACGGCAGCAGCACGCGGCAGCAGCACAGTGTGGCAGCCGCAGCACGTGGCAGCGGCCCCACACAGCAGCAGCAGTGCATGGCAACTGCACTATGCAGCAGCAGCGGCAGTGTGTGGCAGCGGCACCGTGCAGCAGCAGCAGCACGCAGCAGTGGCAACATGTGACAGTGGCAGTGCATGGCAGCGGCAGTGAGCAGCACCGTGCAGCAGGAGCAGCACATGGCAGTGGCAGCACGTGGCAATGGCAGTGCACGGCACCGGCAACATGTGGCAGCACCAACATATGGCAGCTGCAACACGCGGCAGCAGCAGCGTTCTGAAATCACATTTAGAATATTATTATTATTATTATTTGGAGACTTGTCTGAGCGAGTAATGCTTACCCTTCGCGAGCAGAATGGCAAAGGCGATGTTGGCAAGATCCAACAAATTGCTGAAGCTCCAAGTTTGGCAGCCAAAATGTTTAATATTTATACAAACTGCGGGCTATAGATGAAGCGGTAGCTATAATAGCGGACAACCATTGCTGTACAATACAGATTAACTACTGTCAACTGAATGTTGTAAGGATAATTCTTGCTAGACCCATTAGCAGGCCATTGACTAGGAACTTTTTATAATCTAAACAAAAATAAAATTTTTAGAGCATGAATTTTGCAGGGCTGGCCAGTGTCCTGCAGGATACATAGCTACTACATGCTACAAAAGACTGAAAACACCTTGCTATAGAGGTCAGGAAATGCTTTTAAAAGCCTAGAAATTGGCCAACAGAAATCATTGCATTTTCGTCGCGACGGCATAAATTCCCGAGGGCCTTACATTACTAGGTCTCCTTACAGGGGCGGACGACTGTATAAATTCCCAGGGGCCTTACATAAAGTACATAAACGATGAAAACTCACATAACCAAAACTAAATAAACAAAATAAACAAACTAAGTATAACTAAAAAATACTAGACTAGCTAATAAAAGCGGTAGTAATAAACATTATAGCAGGAGTTTGTGCAGGCGTTTGCGGGGCCAGCTGTGGGTGGGGCCGGGAGGCTTTCTAGGGGGCCGCCAGTTTGGCTCGTCATCCCCCCCGCCCTCCATCTTTAGTTGGGTTCTTCCAGCTCGGCTGTGTAAGAATGTGCTTTCCTGCTGGTGTCGCTCCTCTGAGGGATTCTGTGTGTTTCTGTCAGGCTCTTGCCAGGTCCGTTTCGTGTTGGAGGAGAGTCTTCCCCTTCTTTTGAGCAGCTAGTTGCTCCCCGTTTTCCATTGGTTCCCTCTGTGGTTTCTTGGTGCCCCTCTGTGCTCTGTTAGTGGCCAGGCTAGAGCCTCTGAGTCTTTTTTTGCTCTCGCTGGTCCGAGTGAGAGGGGGAGCACGTGGCAGGACAGACAGACAAAGCAACGTGCCCTTCCCCTGCGCTGTAGCTTGGTCCGGTCAGAGCCCCCGGTGCTCGTCTTTGCAGGGCGAGTCGCCCACAGTGTAACACCCCTTCATTGTACGCGTTGACGTATAAAAATCCTATATTATGTATTTAACCGCTTTCTGTGGAACGAAGATACAGCACTGCGTGCATGCATGGATTGCGCGCAAAGCAAGCTTGACCCAGTGTGCAAGTTCCACTTGATATATGAGGGTGCAACCTCATTGATCCCTCCGAATCGCCAAATGACGTGCAGCCCCAATGCCAGCGGATGGATCCGTTCGGCTGATCGGAGGCTCAGGTCCCTGGTCTGGCCGTGTGGAAATTGCGTTTGCTGGGGTAAGTGGGGGATATCAGGAAGTTACCAATATTGCATTGTTCAAATATAGGATCTATTATTACCTGAGTCAATGCTATCTATCCGATCCATAAGCAAGTGGTTTTTTCGTGCATGTAATACACACACACACATATATATACACATATATTGCCGATACGCAACGAATGCAATCACATTGACGACATGTCCCGTCGCGCGCTCTTTTCCTGATGATGACATAAAATCGGTGTGCAGGTCTGGGGGACAATTTGCAGGGCTGCTATGACGGATAATGATGCCAAGGTGGGAGAAGATTATTATCATTCATCCATTACAGTTGTTGTTGGTTGTGAAGTCTCCAACTTTCGATCTACGTATGTATACCTACTCTAACTTGCTTCTTGAGAGGCACTGCTACCAAGAACTACACACACACACATAAATATATGTAGAGCTGCTTTGTGCCCATCTACCTAAAACATATAGCTTTGCGTCTCCTGAAAGCAACGAAACGTATCTATGAGCCTTTCGTCATCATCTTAATCAATTCTGAGAATTGTAATCCATTGAAGTGCACACCTGTATGCGTGGCCACCAGTAGCTAGTAGTTGATTGGGACGAAGTCCTTGCCTATAATCAGCATAATTGTTGAATGACATATTTTCCTACATTTCCTACTTACTTTGGATGCGTAAGCTATCTACTTAGTTTGACCAGCCAGCTTGCTAAGGATTTCGTGCTTATGTGATTTACAGGTTATTTGTCGTCAGCTGAATTACACAGGAGGGCGTCTATCGGCATCGCAAGGATATTCTCAGTACTCGTATGGTTACCGATACAGCGGTGTGCCTATTTGGCTGCACAACGTGGGTTGCACTGGGAGCGAAATGTCGATTATTGAATGTCCCCGTGGAATGGAATGGGGGCAGCAGACAGCATGCGGCGCAGGCTACGAGTGGGAGCACTCCAACTGGGACGCCGCTATCATCTGCAATCAAAGTCCACAAGGTTCGTTTGGATAAATGGTTGGCTGCTGGATAATTGCTTCAAATGTTATAAATTATGAAAACTGTTTTGATCCGTCTACTTGTTAAGCTGCCCACTGTGTCACTGTAAACGTGGATTCAGTTTCCGTATTAGCTCCGAAGACGCGATTTTTGTAGCGCTGTGTACCTTTTTCACCTCCAAACTTGCAGCAACGGTTTAACGAAAATTATCGATGTCTACGTACAGGGAGTTTTGGTTGGTAAAACAGGCAACAGGCGACGGGTTTATTGATCGAGAATTCATCACACTGGGTTGCACAACAGCACAATTTAATAGCCCGCATTTTTATATACAGAAATCTGCTGCATATTGGTGGCAACATGCCTGAATGAGTCACGAACTTTGTGTACGGCAGAAGGTGAACGAGATGTTGCCGTATTAGTTGGTAATGCGACTTTTGAGTTGTCAGCACCAATGTTAAGTATGTACCTCTAGCTTTATATTGTTCATGCCCCCTAAGCCTTTTGTATATATCCTAGTAAACGTACTCGCTGGCTGTGTATCTTGGGCATATGTTGGGCACCAATACTCCTATCTATAACAGCAGCCCGTGTCGGCTAAAATGGCCTCAACTTTTGCTTTTTAATTATGCGCAGCCTATAGTCTTGCAGTTGATCCCTCTTGTGTCAGTTCACCGTCAGTTATAATTATAATTATTTAATAACACAATGTTTGCTAACTTCAGGCGTAACATGCATGTATATATAGAACACAAGCAAGTTGCCACATACATTACTCCACGTGCCCCTCCCCTGCGCTGTGGCTCGGTCCGGTCAGGACCCCCGGTGCTCGTCTTTGCAGGGCGAGTTGCCCACAGTGTAACACCCCAAAATATTATTCCATCAGTTGGGAATGGCTGCTTCAATTGAGTCAAGAGATTAGAGTGTAAGCAATAATAGTTAGGTTTAACCACAGGTACAAATACAGTCATCGTAATAACAAAATAATTATATATCATGATGATATTTATCACTTCCAGCGTGTTATGTTGTTGTATACGTACAACATATACTCCACATGCATATATATCTGACGTCTACGTATGAATAATAGCCAACAAGCTAGCTCGGAAAGGGAAAGCTGACCGAAAGTCCCACGGGAATGCCAGCTGGAGTTTGCGCTTGGCAGGCCCGCTGTAAATCTGGGCAGTCACACCGGTTGCCGTGCGAGCGCTACCACAGAGAAGCTGCGAGGGCCCCCGTCTGCGGGCGCATTGCGTTAATGAACAACCCCACACAAAGCATAACGCACTTGGCTCGACAGCACCACTCCAACCTCTCCACCCACCAAACAACAATACGGCAGTGACCAACGTAAAGGGGATGGAGAGAGACAGCGCAAAATGCAGAAAGATAGAACCCCAACGCACACGGCTCAAGAGACACTGGCAAGGAGACTACATACTGCAAACAAGCAAGCCGCCTAACAAGCAACGGGATCCAGAACGCTATCATGCCCATCCCCAAAACCCGACAACTAACGGAGGCCTGCCATATATATATATATATATATATATATATATATATATATATATAATTTTAAACCTTATAATGCAACAAATAATATACTTTTCTGCCTTGTCTAAACGAGAATCTGCTTTGGACCCCAGTAAACCAAGACGGTGGAAGTGCGGGGAACTGGGGCAGGAGGCCCCAGTCTTCTGGGTGTTAAAAGCATTGAAAGCGGTATTCAAATGCATATGTAAAGGCATGATAATTATTATTTCGAAATAAATAATAATAATTGTGAATGTCATTGTGATTACAAGGGTGTATTTTTTCTGTAGACTCTGACCAGGCAAAAATAGATTTTGAGGACGCCTAGCTAGCAAATGATATATTTTGTGAATCACGTGTATGACTATCAGTATAGGATGTTATCCAAATAGTTTAAAAGGGTGTATCCTGATAATCCAGCACTACAAGCCAGCAGCACTGCATGCCAGCGGCACCGGTAAACAAAGTACATATCTATAATTGCAGTCTTGAAGTAAAGCGGTAGCTTTAGTAGTGGACAATCATTGCTGTACGCTTCAGATTAACTGTCAACTAACAGTGTAAGGATATTCCTTGTTTGAGCTGTTAGCAGGCCGTTCACTAAAATCTTTTAATATTCTAGAGCATAATAAATTAATATAAACTTTTGAGCATGAATCCTGCAGGGCTGGCCAGTGCCCTGCAGGATACATAGCTACTACATGCAACAAAAGACTGAAAAAATCTAGCTAAAGATGTCAGGAAATGCTTTTAATACCCTAGGAATTGCCTAATATAAATCATTGCATTTTCCTCGCGACGGCATAAACTACCGAGGGCCTTACACTACTAGGACTCCTTACAGGGGCGGACGACTGTAAGAATTCCCAGGGGCCTTACATAAACGATTACATAACCGATCAAAACTAACATAACCAAAACTAAATAAACAAAATAAACAAATTAGAAATAACTAAAAATTACTGGACTAGCTAATAAAAGCGGTAGCAATTATTTCGCCACAATCGTGATTATGGCCAGAATATACGGCACCAACACCGGCACCAGCATTGGCATCGACACAACTGACCTACGCCTTGACCTTGACCTTGACGTTGAAATTGACCTGTTAGTGCGATGCAAGAACGCCTCCTCAGAATACATTACTTGGTCCTTTATGTGTATCTCATTGTGGTTACGTCACATCAGGGATTCTGTCAGAAGTGGAGGTTGACTCGGGCAAGCAGGATCCCAACAAGCTCGGGGACTGGCAGGCAAGCAAGCGAACGACGGAAGATGGTCTTCTTATAAATGCAATACATTATTTGTCACGAGGATCTTATTTGCAGCCGTGATGCCATGTACATACATATAATCGCAATGATTGTCATATTGAAAGAGCCATGTTTCATTGTTTCATGGCCAGCACTACTTGCTTGGCTCACTGCTCTCATGCTGCTAGAGGACTCTTTGACAAGCAGGGTGATCCGTTTATTATTGATTGTGTAGCGGGGCTGCGTGCATGTCACGTACGTTTGCAGGCGCCATTGAGTTGCCCGGACGATGCCTTGCCATCTGGCTTCTCTTTGAGCATATCAACCAACGACTTCGATTACGGTGACAATGCCGGTGTTGTGGGAATCAAGCTGCTTTGCTACATGGTATGACGCACGTGCGTATTTGCATGTATGTATTTGTGTTCTAGAATTCGGGTTGTATATGTACGTTCATGTAAGTCACGAATGCATGTATATGTTTATACGTTCTTGTAGGTTCTTATCTTTATTTATATGTTAGAAAAAGGCGCCTGAAACGTGTCCTTGAATGCTTTGTAGGACGGGGTTGTCAGGTCTCAATTGACATCATACGAGAACTGGCCGTATGCATATTATTCAACCTGGGGACCGAACCGAACATGTGCAACCATCACGACGCAAGTTCAGGGCTCGAATACCTCCTCGACAACACAGCCGTACATCACTGCAGCACGCTTGCGAGTACTTGGCGACGTAAATGACACAACAAGCAGTGTGGATGCTTTAGGTGTTGCGGACATTGAATTCCAATGCAGGTAGGTGTAATCGCCAGGAAACTGCTCATCCCCCATCATGCTTTTAGATATTCCTGGGACTACTGCTTGCCCCTCCTTAAAGGTACGATGGCCGTACGATATATACTGGGGCCTGCTACTCCAGTTTCCCGCACTTCTACCATATTGGCATTAAGGAAACGATGCAATTAGAAAAATTATAATATGAACAGACGTGACATAGTGCATTTTTATTTTTTGCGAATTAGTCAGTGCATTTTACTTGTCAGCTGCAGTAAAAATTCACAGGGGCCTTATATGACTAGAACTCCTTACAGTCGAAGTTTCGTAGTCGTACAAGTACGGCAAAAAAGCACAATATAAGGTGAACAAAGTACCATTTCAGCTTCTCAAGAGGCCTTTTCGGCACTTAACTTTCACAAGAAGTGGATGTACGACATGAGGACATAGCAATAACCATCACTTTTGTCGCTTCAGCACTGCCTATAGGTTTGTGTCCTCAGTGTTCATTTTACAATCAGGCAAAATGTCTGGCATTATTTCTGACCTATTCGAATTAATCCCTTGTAACACTGCGGCAATAGCGCGTGATGCTGGGGTGCGAATTCCCCCTATTCAAGACTCCCCGCGCTGCATCGAAACGTCCTCGGGCGCCCCTGGCACCCTGTAGGGCAGCTTGCGCCTTGCACCCGACGGATGGGGTTATTTTGTGATCCCGGCACTACCGCAGCTTTTCTCTTTCGGCGGGTCGTAACCCTGACGCAACCCGGGCATCCACCCTAAGGCTGATGGTATTCATGTGCATCCTGTCGCGATTAGTTCAACCAGTGCGCACTAGTCCGGGTTCGACCCGGGCATCTTGGGATAGATCCTAGCAATCTCGCACTTATGTACCATTGGTGCAATAGCGCATGGCCAACAATTCCGCCGTTACATCCCTAGACCTGTTTCGTCAGCGGATCGTGCAATTTAGCCGTCCAGCCACTATGTATGGCATGATGAACCATTTACATATATATATATATATGTGGCTTTTGATTGTGGTTTTAAAGACAGGGAAATTTGCACGATCCAACTCTTAGATTAGACTCTAAAATCGGCCTCCCTGCACCAGGCCTCACCGGGTTGCTTCGGAGCTAAATAAGCTAAATGCCGCGTCAGATTTCCATTTTTAGTCATCATAATGCGGCATAAATATGTACATAAGCATACGATCAGCATCTTGAAAGTCCTTCCTATGGTATCTGAGTAACTGTGTTCATTTTCGGCGTTCTGACCACTTATACATATCGGCGCTAAGGAGCGCGAGCCCTTCACCTCTTAAGCAAATCAATATTCGCCTTTGTATAATTTGCCGTACCTTGCGACTTCTGCAGTTTGGATTTTCATATGTAACCGGCAAGATGCGCGTGCCAAAGGACAACCTGGATTGTTGTCCCTCAGCCAGCTGTTGTCCCCATGCAACCGACGGAGATAGATATTGCACCCATAGTGACACAATTACTGTTGCTGGAAATGTTCGTTTCGGTCCCTTGTAATAAATAAGTCATCCCTCCAAGTGGTGCCATGCCCATGTTCTGCCATGGCGTATGTACCTACATACACCATCCAGTGGCAACAGAATTATGCTGTACTTCCTCGAGAAATTCGAAAGCTCCTTAACTATATACTATACATACTATATATACTAGCTCCTTAACTAAATATAGATAGAATGACGATAAGGTAGTATCGTCAGGTTTATAACTTGTATTTACCTATATTACCAAGTAAATAAATATATATATATATATATACTACATCATTTTATACTGCTGCACGTTGTATTCGATCCACTTGACTGGTTGATCGCCCACCCACGCATGGCTTATTTGCCCAACATCCATCTGCACAGTGACGGGCGCAATGTGAGCAGTGGTACTGGCATCGCCGCCGGATCCTGGGGAAAGTGGGTAGCGTGCCCCAGTGGCTCGATGGTTTGCGGAGTCACCCCTCGATTCCGTTTCTGGTACGGTTGGGGCCTTCAGGTGAGGGGATAGGAGCACCAGGATGAGAGGGCATACATACATTTTGGGGCGCCAGTTTGGCTTAACATTCCCTGGGTCTGTAGGTTTGTCCTATTTTCCTGCTGGGCTGAGTGGGAGGGTTTCCTTTTAACGGCACCTCTCGTCTGAGGGAGCCTGTGAGGGAGTGCCAGGATCTTACGTAGGGCGTAGTGACGGAAGAGAGGGTGGTTCCTGTATCTTGGGTGGCTGGGCGTTCCTTCTTCTCGAGCTTTTTTTACTGAAGCTCTGTGGTTTTGAGCCTTTAGACTAGGGCTTCTGAGGTTTGTGTGCTAAACGTTTTCTAGTTCCTTTTTTTGCACAAGTGCAACAGTTGTCTAAGGATTTATTACTAGCTAATGCACCCGCTTTACGTCCTATGTACGTTTGAATTTTCGGAAGTAAAAATGCCATAACACTTATCTAGCCTTTATGTTACCCTGTTTTTCAAGAATCTATATATGGGCCATGTACAACACGATGGTGGAAGTACGGGAAAGTGGTGCAACAGTCTCCAGTATTCGCATGACCACCGTTCCTTGTAGGGCTAGGAGAGTGGGAAAACAGTAGTCCCAGGAATATCTACAAAGCATAATAATGTTTATTCTTATTTATACATGTATACGTGCATACATACATGCATACATATATACACATTCATGTACATGTACACATGCATGTGCATTTGAATATGGCCAGCATCTATATTGAAAGGCAGTTACATATATTTTGGATACGTACATGCATAGGTACATATTTGTATATTACGGGGTGTTACACTGCGCTGCTGAGGGCGACTCGCCCTGCAAAGACGAGCACCGGGGGCCCTGACCGGACCGAGCCACAGCACAGGGGAGGGGCACGTGGCTTTGTCTGTCTGTCCTGCCACATGCTCCCCCTCTCACTCGGACCAGCGAGAGCTAAGAAAACACTCAGAGGCTCTAGCCTATATAACAGAGCACAGAGGGGCACCAAGAAACCACAGAGGGAACCAACGGAAAACAGTGGACAACTAGCTGCTAAAAAGAATATATACATGAATACAGTACACATGTACATGAATGTATTTGTACGTACGTATACATGTATACATAGGTATAAACATCATGCATTTAGATATTCCTGGGATTAGCGCTTTCCTCACTCTCCTAGCCCTGTATGCATATATAGGAACACATCAAGTTAATGAAAATAGTACGAAAGAAAATATTACATCAAGCCAAACGGAACGGGAGATTTTTCTTAGCGACCCACTGCCTAATGGGAGTGTCTATGCACGTACACGATTGCAGGGTGATTCCGATGATACGGGAATGACGGGTTTGAGGCTCTCCTGTTGCGCTAGACCTCTTGGTAAGTGGCCGTAACAGTTCGACACGTTTTTGTGATGGTCCAGTGATCAATAATTCAGCTGCATCAATGATACTCCTGCTGGAGCATGTAGTTCAACTTCAACGTCTTATCTATCTGGAGCCCTCTGAAAGCAAATCACCAGAATTTCAATGAAGCTTGGTCGTTTTCCTGAAGCCAGTGTTGCTGGATACATGCGTTCATTCGTCAATTGCCAACGTTCGCTGACCAATGGCATTGACTGTTTGCAGGTTTTAGTGCTTTAGTGGGGGGTCGTAATATCCGCCTAGTGGGCGGGGGATCGACCCGGGAAGGACGCGTGGAGGTGTTTGGATCAGAAGCGCCTGGCGGCGTGTCCCGATGGGGCACCATATACCAAGAACCCTGGAATGACTTGGCGGCCCGTGTCGCGTGCCGATCACTGGGCTGGGTGACGGGGACGGCGGTCTTCTACGCGGGCAACATGTACGGCAATGGCGGGCTGCAATTGGTATGGAAAGGAGCATCCTGTAACGTAAGTTTTGCTTACCTCAAAATTATGTTTGAAACCTCAGGGGGTACGTAAACGGATCGTTTGTCCATAATAATAATATTTTAGATTCTTTTTATTTATACAGTACCTTTTGCTGGTTTTGATCGTATTGTATCTATCATTGCAAAACTTTCGCAGATTGCTTTCATGTATGTATAATCGTATATCTACAGATTATCACGCTAACTTCCCTGCCTAACTGAAAAGTAATCTGATCAATATTGACATATAGCATATTAATAAATCTGCTGCGCTTTCCGCGTTTTATTATATTGTCCGTAATAACAGGGCACGGAAAAATCATTATTCAACTGTACAATGATCCCTTGGGAGTACAGCATTAATAATTACGACAGTTCTATGACTGCTGGCGTCATTTGCACCAATGGTAAGGAGGTACGCTTCTAAAGTTTTGTTCATATTTAGTGAGCATGCTATTAAATGTATGCGAACAAGATGGCTGCATTTCTGTCCATGATGGGTTGTGTATTGTGATACATACTATATACTATATGAAGTTAAATAATAACAGATAGAGTATCACATTTTTATATGTTTTATTGAGACCCAATACTAATTTGACGCTGTCTTTATTTTCACCACTTCAAAAAATATGCGCAGCACCGTTACCTGCAGTGGGCTCAATCAGATTAACGACGGATGAGATCGGGTCGGTCGGGCAGGGCCGTGTGGAGGTATTTTGGAGTGGCGCCTGGAGCACGATTGACGTGAGCCCTCCCTGGAGTAATTTGGGTGCCACTGTAGTCTGCAGGTGCGAACCTGGCTCGTTATGCTAACCACCAAGAAAAAAATAAACCATCCCTGCGAATAAACATGCAACGACTGGTATTGAAGTGTAGCAAGCCATCTCAACTGTCAGCCAACCCACCAGAAATATGTACCGGGTTAGCACACCTCACAGTTATAGACATGCTGTTCTGTGGTTCCAATCTTGTAACACAAGTGCACATAGCGCGGTAATAGATTTCTTTTGTTTACCCAGCATTACCACATATTTTCTTTAATACCTGCGCCGGTTTTAACCTGGCGCAGCGCCAGCAACCCCGGAATGCACAAAGGGGCAAACGAGAATCATTTGCATTCTGACACATCCATTTTTTGTCCAGGTTCGACCTCGGAGACCCTGTTTCTAGCAATTTGCATTATGAACACAGGGGTAAATGACATAATGCTGGAATTATGCGAATTGAAATCAAGATAGTGGTGCATTTTATGCTGGCGCATTTTAGGAGATAGATAGCACTGGATATAGGAGTTCGCGGCGGCAGGGGCTTCTCAAGGAACAAATAGATATATATTTTTCAAAATGATGTCATTTTAAAGGTTGAAACTGAACGACGTGGGAATCTTACGTGTTCGAGGCGTCAATGTAATGGGCCTTGGGCATGCCTGCATATGTTAATGTATGTCTGTCCAAGATGTACGGCTATGAGGGAAGTCGTCCCGCGGCATCACACGCTATTGCATCTGTGTTACACGTATAATTGTACTTGGATGAATCAATCAATCAATCAAACAATCCAATCCTTGCATGCTTCCTCACGAATGCAGGTCATTAGGCTACAAGTGGGGGACCTCGGCTGTTGCATCTGACTTCCTATCGTACCAAATTGTACTGCGACAATCGATGGTCATGACGAAAGTGGACTGCAAGGGAACAGAAACCTCCCTTCTACAATGCGCCAATGGGGGCTTGGGGCTCACCCCAAATGATTATACTCGCGCGGCTGGAGTAGTGTGCAGAAACGGTACGCATCATTGTTACCTGCCAGCTACTGTCTAAAATGCTGTGGTAACCCTATTTCGAGCTTTTAAGTGTTTGAATGGGTAGAACGTGCAACAATTACAGAGCAAAGACGCATGAATTGAATACGAAAAGGAAAGTGACCTTGACGGCGCGGTTCTTTGTTGCACACCCTACATATTATATAAGCAAGTCAGGTCGGTTATCAATCACGAAACGTTTAATAAAAATCCTTATAATAAATTAAAGGTCGAGATAATGTGGTCCTAGAATTATTTCCTTAATCATGCTTTTAAATATGCATTTGAATACCGCTTTCAATGCTGTTAACACCCAGAAGTGTACGGTGGTTGTGCGGGGACTGGGGCCTGCCGCCCCAGTTCCCCGCCCTTCCACCGTCTTGGTGTACTAAGATGTATATTCATTGTCCCAGTTCCCCACACTTCCATCGTCTTGGTGTTCTGGGGTCCAAAGTAGATTATTGTTGAGACAAGTAAAGGCAGAATAGTATATTACTTATTGCATTATAAGGCTTAAAATCCAATCTTGTAAGTAAAGAGGGAGCAGTTATAATATAGTCCATATTATTAAATTTGCACTAGATATTTCCTGCTATGTGCGCCTCTGATTTTCCTCTTAGATATTTGTGGTGGTCTGTATGTAGTTAATATTTTGGATCACCTCAAGCATCCCATTCATCAGCTAGCTAGCAAGGAATTTAAGGGGTGTTACACTGTGGTTGACTTGCCCTGCAAAGACGAGCACCGGGGGTCCTGACCGGACTGAGCCGAAGGGCACATGGCTTTGGGCACAAGAAATGTATGTTATGTATGATATGTACTATTGTCATCCTATCAGTATAGTTTATGTTATCCTAATACATAGAAAGGGTATATCCTGGTAATCTGGTACCACATGCCGGCAGCACCGCATGCCAGCGGCACCGCATGCCAGCAGCACTGCATGCCAGTGCCACCACATGCCAGTGGCACTGCATGCCAGGAGCACCACACTGCAGCACCACACATATGAATATTAAAATTATCAAATCTATGCAGAAATAACCAACCTTACAAATTTGAAATCAGAATTGAATTATAATCAATCTTATAAGTATGAGCTGTTTAAATATCATGTAAATAATAATTGCAACTGAAATTATATATAAAGTTAATATTTTTGCATTTTAGGGAAAATTGATGTGGCAAAACATCTACAAAAAGTGTTGATTGCAAGAGTGATAATGCGGTTAAACTTGGTGCCGCTGTTGAATGTACTCATATGGCTAGCAAAACCTTGGGTCTAAATTAAATCTAGGATATCATGTGGCAGCTGCATTGCACGGCAGCAGCACCCTGCAGTGGCAGCTGCACCACACGGCAGTGGCACCACACGGCAGTGGCAGCACGCTGCAGCGGCAGCACATGGCAGCGGCACCATGCTGTAGCCGCACCACATGGCTGGGGCCCCCACACAGCAGCAGCACTGCATGGCAGCAACAGTGCATGGCAACTGCACCATGCGGTAGCAGCAGCAGCACGCGGCAGTGCCACAGTGCAGCAGCGGCAACATGTGACAGTGGCAGTGCACGGCAGTGGCAGTGAGTGGCAATGGCAGTGCACGGCAGCAGCAGCATGCAGCAGCGGCACCACACGGCAGCCGCACCACACGGCAGCAGCCCCACGCAGCAGCAGCACTGCACGGGAGCTGCACTGCGTGGCAGCAGCAGTGCAGGGCAACTTCACCACACGGCAGTGGCAGCATGTGGCAGTGGCACTGTGCGGCAGTGGCAGTACACGGCAATAATGGCAGGGCACAGCAGCGGCAACACACGGCAGTGGCAGCACGTGACAGCAACAGGGTGCAGCAGCAGCAGCACGCGGCAATGGCAGCATGCAGCAGTGGCAGCGCATAGCAGTGGCATAACGTGGCAGTGTGACAGCTGCACCACGCGGCAACTACTGCATCGCATGGCAGCGGCATCACACGATAGAATTCTTATATTGCATATCAAACTTGCATTTCATAATTAGTTGGCGACTTACCTTGGGAACTAATGCTACCTTTCACGAGCAAGATGGCAAAGGCGATGTTGGTGAGCAAGATCTAACAAATTGCTGAAGCTCCAACGAATGGCAATTACATATTTATACAATTTGCAGGCTATAACTAAATCGGTTGCTAAAAACATTGCTGTACAATTGAGATTAACTGTCAACTAACATTAACTGTCATTGTAAGGATATATCCTTGTTAGACCTGTTAGCAGGCCGTTCACTAAAAACGTTTAATTTTTTAGAGCATAATACAAACTTTAGAGCATGAATCCTGCAGGATTGACCAGTGCCCTGTAGGATACATAGCTACCACATAAAACAAAAGTCAAATAACCTAGATAAAGAGCTCAGAAAATGCTGTAATAGCTTTGAAATTATCTAACAGAAATCTATGCATTTTCCTCGCGACGGCATAAATTCCCGAGGGCCTTACACAGCTAGGACTCCTTACAGGGGCGGACGACTGTAAAAATTCCCTGGGGCCTTACATGACTCCTTACAGGGCCTGAATGTATGACATGAAAACTGAAATAACTAATACGAAATACGAAAACTTAACTGAAATAACTAATAATAAAAAAACTACAAGCAACTAAAAATGACTAGGCTAGCTAATAAAAGCGGTAGCAATCATCTGGAAAAGCACGCAACCATGGACGATGATGAAAGTGTAGTCGTCGTACACAGTACGGCACATAAAGCATATACAAGCTGCCTAACGCACTACCCCAGCATCTCGAGAGGCCTATTCGACAAACTCATGTCCGAAACCATTACTTCCTACAAGAACTTCGTCAGAATTCTCAAAAAGAACTCTCTAAAGTCCAGCAAGTTATTCGGTTCATTTTCGACAACAAATGACGTTTATCTCAACGTCTCGACGTTGTATGACAACTTTCAAACGTTCGTTTAATGTTGAGGTTAGGTCAATTTCAAATTGACTCCATGTTACAACCCTCAGCTTAGAGTTGAGGGTGCCTTAGTTTAAAAGAAAAGGATGAAATTTATCAAGCTATAAAAGCTTTTTCTGGAATCTATAGCTAATATTGACGGATTCTTCACTAATAATACTTTTCCGGAAATTTCAGCAGAAAGCGTGTCTGCGGCAGCGGATTATCTAGCTGCTCTTGTAAACTTAACCTGCGCCGCTTCTCTTCCATCAATAAAAAACATCCTTCTTTTAAAATCCATGTGTTCTAATGGATTTACTTTTGTACCCGCTTTATGAAGTATCTTACCGCAAGAAGAAAACCAAAATGAATGTGATTTTATGTGATTCAAGTAGTTTTAAACTTCATCGTCATGGTAATGGCATATAAAGGTAGAAGTGTATCCGGAATGACAACAAA
Source organism: Volvox reticuliferus (assembly GCA_019650235.1). Classification (NCBI taxonomy): domain Eukaryota; kingdom Viridiplantae; phylum Chlorophyta; class Chlorophyceae; order Chlamydomonadales; family Volvocaceae; genus Volvox; species Volvox reticuliferus. The sequence continues at coordinate 929,031 of BNCP01000005.1, read as the reverse complement.
GCTACATTTAGCAATTACACCCGATCTCCAAATTATAGACGGCTTCTTAACTGGCGGCAATACTGCTGACATTAGTGCTGCTGACTGGCTAACGTCTAATGTATCTGGTTGCTACATTTGCTGGTATGCACATATTACCAAGAATATTAACAAATAAAGAAGATGTCTCTCTTATTACCTGCGCCTAGACCTACGTAGTTCAATCAATTGATCGACGGAAAGGATGAAATTATTCCCCCATACGTACCTAAGCCGGTGTGCCAATGGGAAGCCTCAGTTTCGCAAAATGTGTTTAATATAGGCCTATGGTTTGTATATTACTTTTATGATTTCAGTATTTTTAATATTCTTTGACGACGTTATCTTGTTTGGGTAGTCCACATCCTGTGTAGATTGTTTATTTCGTCTAATTGTTCTGCTGTGTGCCGCAATAGATACGGCGCCAACCACTGGAGCTCTACGGCTGAAATATGGCGCAACACCAAATGAAGGCCGGCTACAAGTCTTCTACAATAACACCTGGGGTTATATAACGACGTTCTCAGCACAAAATGGATGGTATGCTTACCCATATCTATGGGACTCCATGGATGCGGCAGTGGCGTGCCGACAACTTGGATACGGGACTGGAGTCGCTCGACAAGGGGCCGGCTGGGCTGGCACTTTCGATGATATCCCGATCTGGCTAAGCGAGGTTGCCTGTATTGGCAACGAGACGCGGATGATCGATTGCCTTCCGGGACAGAACAACAACACGTGGTCTCGTTACTCCTGGAACTATGGAACTTATCCCGCTGGGGTAATATGCCAGTCAGGTTGGTATATTTATTTGGCACCTTTTAGAAGCGACGGAAAGATTATGACCATTCAATATTATGACCATATTCTGAACATAATTGTTACAACAATTTCCCTAACGCATATGTATTGTGCGTATGCCTAATCATACATACATAACACACACACACACACACACACACACACACACACATATATATATATATATGCACGCACGTCTACCTACTAACGTATGCATTCTCCATAGATAAAGCTATCTAGGTGGGTGTCACGAATCTATACATCGTTGGCATACATCTATTGCATCTATTGCAAATCATAAAAGCGGCACATTTATAAATAATGTTTATTCGTATGTGGCAAAAACCTTACCTGACTTCACATACATGCATTTATTCCTGACGTTCCATCTCCCACACACGCCTCATGTCGTCATAATTATTGTGATGGCCAACCGCATGCGATCCAGACTACATCCCGGACGGCAAATTGCGCCTCTTCGGGAAGGCATCGCCAAACATGGGTCGGCTGGAGGTGGCATTTAACGGCATATGGGGTGTAGTGCACTGGAGCGGCTGGGGCTGGCCGGAGTCGCACGTTGCCTGCAGGTCACTGGGCTACAAAAGTAAGCGCTAGCAAACATTTAGTACCATGTTCATATGTACGGCACACCCCGTCCTACACGGTGAATTCTGGCCCCGCGGCCAAGAAATGGCATGCGGCATTCAATCCCAGCATAATGCCGTTTACAGCAATTTGCAACGATGTACAGTACTCATGTACGGTGATCCATCCCGTACGCTGACCACATACCCGATCGATCCCTGGATTTACCCCTCTTTGGTCAAGGATGGAATGAATTGAATGACATAGTTTATAAACGTTGAAAATATTTAAATTACCTACAGGCGTTGGTCATGCATCGCAGCTAAGATAAGACCTCATTCTACGTCTAGCTTACCTCACCCGACCTACCTTGAGGACATTATTCATTTCAGCAACTGCTGAAATCCCCTAGCATGCGCAGCTCATAGGAATGGCAGTTCATATTCCAAACCTTCAGCATCTTATATTTGTGTTTGTGTGCCGTACTACACATACGACTGGTACAGATGTCGCCTATCGCGTCCGTTCGAATTGTAGCTTACCTCATACGCCACTCAATGTTTTCCGTCATATGCATGAGTAACGGCACAACCGTTATGTGTGAACCACTTATATGCAAAACATGTACAATATCTACGTAAATGCAAAAACACGTATAATCAGTACGTTTGTTCTTATTACAATATCCATTTGAGGGTCGGGCATACTTAGCACGTACAGATTTTGCATTTTTAGTTGGTGCATACGTATGTATTGTACGTATTTTTTGTTGGTGCGTACGTACGTATTAAACATCTGCGTCAGTTGGACACGTGATAATATACAATTAAGATCAAATTGTTATTCATAGTGTGAATTTATTCGGCGATCTAACTTCCAACCCGATGTGCAGGTGTTTCATACATTTCAGCTGGCTCGGGAGAGTCGGACTTTCCCTTTGACCTTGGCCTCCCGGTTTGGTTGTATGAAGTTGCCTGCAATGGGTCCGAGTCGTCCTTGTCAGCATGCAAAGGAGGGAAGCCTTCGTGGCCCACAGAAAAAATATCTTGGTTTGGGGACTCTGTTACAAACGAGTACAGGGTCAATCTGGCATGCTCAATGCAAACTCCACCTCCGAACCTCTCAGTGCGCCTCACTGGAGGTTCTGTGCCATACATTGGACGCTTAGAGGTGGGTCGCGGGTTAACTATATCCCTGATGTTTGTTGCATCCATCTTTCACCAGAAGTGAGGTATAGTAGGGAACTTGCAAAGGGGTTGCATAGCCACCCTTGCTTTCTGTATGCATGCTCGCACCAGCCACCGGGAGGCGGTTGTGGGTGTACAAAGGGGGTGGGTGGTTTGCATATATAAGCATATATAATCGCAGCTGCATTCTTTCCTAGATAGGCTTATGTTATGTAAAAATTCACCTGAAAAGTCTTTGCCGACTTATGCATGCATCCAGCTTAGCAAATACAAATTAAGCCTTTGCGTACATGCATGTGTGTTGCGTTTATTTGCTGTGTATTCGAATATAACACATGCATAATAACTACGTATGTAGATAGGAATTCCTTGCGTAATATCCTTGCTTCATATCGTGATTATTTCGGACGGATCACCGCCATACACATACAGGTTTTCTGGGCGGGCGGATGGGGAACAATTTCAAGTCAACCAAATAATTACAATTGGTATAATATGCCTGCGAGCTTCAGTGCTGCCGATGCTGCTGTAGCCTGCAGAATGCTTGGTGAGTCAATCATTGCTTGAATAGAGTTGTGCGTACGAAATTAGGATAACATAGAGCTATCTGGGGTCAGTTTGTGTGAGTTTGTATATGTTGTCCAACATATACAACAAATCACACAAACTAGTAAGATAACAACCATAACAACATAGGTACGTTTATATTCCCTTACGCCATAACAGTTTTGACTCTTATTGAAGGAATTATTTAAACATGTGTCCTATGGCAGGCGGGCCCTACTTAAATGATAACTAATATACCAGATAGTATTAGGATTTATAACAATTACTGATCACCAGCCGTTTATGTAAATCCCTACCTGGCAACGTCCCTAACGTCAGAGAGAGCGGAGAATGTCACAATCTGTTAGCGATTTTACAATTAATTGTATTCCCTGCATCCATAATCCTATGCAGGTTTCGATCCTTTGTACGGAAACACGTCGGATCTTGTTGTGGGCAATTCATTCGGGGTATGTAATACACTGACGTTCGCTCGGCCATTTTCCAGGAAATAAAAAAAGCTAAAATGAATTGCTTGCTTGCTTGCCCAACCCAAAATTCCAAAGCTTAACGTACAATAATTGCAGCGAGCTGGCAATCGGTCATCATCAGACACGCATTCCGAACGGCAACTATTGCCCGTCTATACTAACATTTGCATAATTATTGCATATATACAATATGATTGGTCGTCAGCAAGTTCTTATTACATTATTCATGACAACCTTCTTTGTCCAGTATGTATGTAATGCCCTTGATAGATAAATGAGCTAGCGTCCGCCTGATGGATTATTATTCTGTTGGTTATACCTCTGTTGTACCTCGGTTTCAGGTATATTTTGGCTGATACGGTAGGAGGCTGGTATCTCATTTTGGGTACCGCCACTCATTCGTTATAATCATCCCGCCGCAGGAACCGACATACCTGTATCCTGTTCACTACTACCAGCTGTCATGCAACGGAACAGAACAGTCACTCTGGGATTGCCCAGGATACACGGACACTGCCGGGCGGTACGACTTTGGGCGTTTGGATACGGGCGTGGACTATTCATATGTACATGGGGCAGACGCAGGCATCGCTTGTAAGGCTCCATCCAATGGTAAGTGCTGCACTCCAGTGCTGCACTACATTTCAGAATCGCAAATGAAGCAAGTGGTATTCACCAGCAGCTTTCTTTACGCTTAGTTAAGCTTCTGTCGTCCGTGACTTTGAGTAATTCTTATGACTTTCGAGGTTATTTTATATCATGCTTTTAAATATGCATTTGTCTACCGCTTTCAATGCTGTTAACACCCAGAAGTGTACGGTGGTTGTGCGGGGACTGGGGCCTGCCGCCCCAGTTCCCCGCACTTCCAGTGTCTTGGTGTACTGGGGTCCAAAGTAGAACGTAGGTCCAAAGTAGTATCTTATTTCTTGCATTATAAGATTTAAAAGGCAGTAAGGGAGCAGAGTAATATAGTCCATATTGTTAATTTTGCCCTAGATGTTTCACTGTAGGTATTCCCCTGATTATTCTCTTAGATATTTGTGGTGGTCTATATGTAGCTAATATTCTGGGTAAACGTTTTTCCACATTGTAGTCCAGGGGGGCCCATCCAGACCGCCCTCCCCTTTCCTTTTGTTGTATCTCTGTTATATCCGCCTACAGCAAAGGCTCGATCAAAAGGATGCCAGACAACTGGCCAACCTCGGATACTACCCGTAGATACCCCAGGATACTACACCTTTATCATGTCGTCAGCTGCACCACATACCAGCTGCACCACATGCCAGCTGCACCACATGCCAGCTGCACCGCATGCCAGCTGCATCACATGCCAGCGGCACTGCATGCCAGCGGCACCGCATGCCAGCTGCACCTCAATATAATAATAAAATAATAATAGTAAAATACTCAAAGAGCAACCAAGAGATGTTGATTAAAATTATAAGAGTTGTGATTACAAGAGTACCTGAATGAAGTGTTATCATTAGAAATAGTATTACCCTACAATAGGATACCACATGGTACATGGGTGTACCACGGTACACAGTACCATGGAGCACAGCACGGCAGCGGCACCATGCAGCAGCTGCACCACGTGGCAGCTGCACCGTGCGGCAGAAGTGGCACCACACGGCAGCGGTGCCACGTGGCAGCTGCACCGTGTGGCAGTGGCACCAGCAGCATGGCATGCCATGTAGTAGTTGAGAGCCGCAAAGGCCTCTCGAGATGTTGATGGCGTGTATCTGCACATATATATTGTGCTAGAGTGTACGACTACTACACTCCCCCCCCTCTGGAGTCCCGGGCGCTAAGGCCCCATCAACCGATGTTAACCATTGCCTACCCTGGCCATGGGAAGGTTTACTCAATCCCACGTCACGACATGTGCTATCTTCCATGCGCCCTAGCTCTCACGGGTTTTTCTAACATCACACTTATTAGCCATCAACTACTCTCCAACTTTCCATTAAACCTGAGTCACGTCAGATTCGAGACATCGCTGTCCGTAGGTATTGAACCGGCGACCTCAGGAATTTGAATCTGACGTTCCGTCTCGCTACCATTGTAGTAGTTGAGAGCCGCAAAGGCCTCTCGAGATGTTGATGGCCTGTATCTGCACATATATATTGTGCTAGAGTGTACGACTACTACATGCCAGCAGGACCAAACGGCAGTCGCACGGCATGATGGCCTTGATTTCCAATGATGGCCTTGATTTCTCCAGCGGTACCGGGTGCCAGCGGCGGCACCACACGGTAGCGGCCCTGCATGGCAGCCACACCACATGCCAGCGGCATTGCATGCATGCCAGCAGCACCGCATGGCAGCCGCACCATGTGCCAGGAGCACGGCATGCCATTGGGGCCGCGCGGCAATGGCCCTGCACGGCAGCCGCACCACGTGCCAGTGGCACCTCTTGCCAGCGGCACCACGCGGCAGCCACACCGCATGCCAGTGGCACTGCATGCCGTGCTGACATTCAGTGCCGCTGGCATGCGGTGCCGTTGCAGCGCCGTGTGGCTGTTGCATAGTGCCGCTGGCATGAGGTGCCGCTGGCACGTGGTGCAGCTGCCGTGCAGGGCCACTGCCGCCATGATGTGCAGCTGCTGCACGGTGCAGCTGCCACGCGGCAGTGACCCTGCACGGCAGCCGCACCACATGCCAGCAGCACCGCACGGCAGCGGCACAGCGTGGCAGCAGCACTGTGCGGCACCGGCACCACACTGCAGCTGCACATCGTGGCACTTGCACCGGGCGATCCATCCTAAAATTTCATTCTAAATTCGCTTTCTAAAACTTACCTTGGCGAGTTATGCTTACCTTTCGCGACCAGGATGGCAAATATAAGTGCGATGTTAGCAATCCTCCTAAGTGAAGATGCAACAAATTGCTGAATCTCCATTAATTGGCAATCAAACAAGTGGGTATAAATAAAGCGGTAGCTGTGATAGCGGACAATCATTGCTGTACGTTGTAAGGATATTCCTTGATTGACCCATTGGCAGGCCGTTCACTAGAAACATTGAATATTATAGAGGATAATTAAAGCCTTAGAGCATGTATCCTGCAGACCTGGACAGTGCCCAGTAGAATACATAGGTAGTACATGGAACAAAAGACTGAAAAATCCTAAATAAAGAGCTCAGAAAATGCTTTTAATAGCCTCGAAATTGCCTAACAGAAATCAGTGCATTTACCTCGCGACGGCGTAAATTCCCGAGGGCCCTACACTACTAGGACTCCTTACAGGGACTCCTGACTTTAAGAATTCCCAAGGGCCTTACATACTGAATATACGACACGAAAACTAAAATAACTAAAACTAAAAATAACTAAAAATTACTAGACTAGCTAATAAAAGCGGTAGCAATCAGAGACATGTATGCACAAATATGTACATGTACCGTTCACTGAACCACCCTGCATCACCTTCAAGCGCCCATACCATCGCCTGCCATCACACAGGGACACAGTCGCCTCCGCCACCTCCAAGGCCGCCTCCAAAGCCTCCAAAACCTCCCAGTCCGAGGCCGCCCGTGCCCCCTCCTCCCTCGCCCCCGAGTCCGTCCCCACCACCACCGATCCCACCAAGTCCACCTCCAAATCCTTACCCACCAACGAGTCCCAGTCCGCCCCTTCCATCGCCACCACAGCCTCCAGCACCACCGCCAAGCCCCCCAAGTCCACAGCCACGTAAGATAGCGTATTAATGAGTTGTGCAAATATTTGCACAACTCATTAATCTTTGTGCGACCTTTGGGGAACGAATGATGCATGACGTGCATGACGTGCAAAAGGTTATTATATGTTCGGATCGTAATCGTTCCTCACTCCCAGGTTTGGTGGTACTTCTACCTCCTGTCGTCCACCTTTTATCCTAAAATCCTTCTTGTACACCGTCGGATCCTCCGGGTCGAAGTCATGAGGCCGCCAATGATTTTTCATAACAATCAAATCAGGCCATGCGAATGTTATTATCATTTGTATCCAGTTCTACACATTCGATATTCAGTACATTACAACCATAACAATATTTCATAATATAATATATAGCTTTGCATATAAATGCACTTTCACTCTGACATCAGACCCCGATTCCCACATTAGCTTGTATATATATATATATATATATATTATATTGAGATTCACCTGTACCTAAAAATGAAAGGAAATGCTAAATGTTTTATAGTATTGGAGCGAGTAGTAATGGTACTATATGATACTTGTATGTATGCTGTTACATTACTAGGTAGCATCCTAAATGCAATTTAAGATTGACAACGTTTGCTTTACTTGTGCCTGGGGTGTTCGATTGCTCAGAACCACCATCTCCTATCCCACCTTTGCCGCCACCCTCGCCCCCGGCACCACCTTCACCACCGCCTCCACCGGGACCACGCTTTGAGATTTCGGTGGTTATTCCAAGCCTGCTACCACTCGCTGGTGGAACCCTTACCGTTCTTGGGAGATTTGACCTGGAAACGTCTCAGCAACTGAGCGGTGGAGACATCACTTTCGTTTGCGTCTTTGCCCTCACCAGCTTATCTTCAGGATTTGTGCAGCGTTCCAATGTCACGGTAATAAAGCGGATAAATGAAAAACAAAATCCTTGCTTATGCATTCCTTCATGCTAGCTCAGGGTTGAAACGTTTAACTTGTTTTGTAAATCACTTCGAGGTTTCTTTCCTGCTGCCATGGGCAATAATCATGTTCCAGGGACACCATGCATATCAATATGATGATGACAATTTGAAGATTGTTTTTACGATGGCCCCTCCGATAAGCTTGGACTAGGCTTAGCTTGAACTAAAGATGCCCTGTCAAAAGGCGCCCTGATAATTACAATTGAACTGGTAAAAATGCATATTGCAGGCGGTACGAACATCGAGCTCAGCTCTTCTGTGTCAGGCACCTGTGCCAGCCAGCACGTCCTTCCTTTTGCAACTTAATGTTACACGCATACCAGCTCGTCTCAGCTATGGAAATGCGTCTGAGACCGCATCATTCCCAGACACTATAACGTAAGCCGAAGGCGGCGCTGGTATACCTATATGTACATAGGCTGTATATGCTTCTCTTTATAGTAAAATAATGAGTAACCGTGCGTTATGCATGGATATGTGAAGGATCGGTGTGCCTTACATCAGCTACGAGCTGGGCGCTTTGGATAATTGGGACTAAATGCAATCCTTTTGCATGTTACTCATTCGCACCTTTTGTATAGGTATTATGGACCCTGTCCAAGGGATTGTAATGACAAAGGAACTTGTCAACTGGGGGTCTGTACCTGCAACTCTGGGTGGACTGGCAGCGACTGCGGCACAGAAGTGCCAATGTTACAAATCGAAACCATCACCGGTACGCGGTTATTAATTTCTACATCTTAAATAGGCCATCTGCTGGTCGGAACCTTTTATTTCGCAGTACTTTTATTTGGCAGTACATAAACGCTAGCTACCAAATTTGTTAGATTATATTATGCAACGACATGTATGAACATCACCAATGCTTGGGATGCCATATATAGACAAAATGATTCATATCTTTTATTCAAATCCTTGTCTAAACGTTTGGTATTATTCCCGTTTGATTAGGGCGCTTGTGCGTGGTTGCTGCAGGAGGTGCCTCCTCTGGCGGCCAGCTGGTCCTTGTTGAAGGCTCCCGATGGACTGCACAGGCTCGATTAGCAGTAGCCTTGCCTGTCACCTGGCTGCTGTCTACCAGCCAAACTGGGATCCGCATCAACGAGTCTTCAGGCGCCATCGATTGGCCCGTGGCTGCCGTGACGGACCTCGCCGGCACCCCTATACTGCTAACGATTTCAGCCGTAGCTATGGATGGGCGTGTGGCATTTTACAGCTTTTACCTGTCGGTGGTTCCTTTGTACGGAATTTCGGCATTGCAGCTCCAGGGAGGAAACCAGGTTGCCCCAGGGAGCCGCATCACCATCACCGGCCGCATTGCATTCACACAGCAAGCAATTAACACAGGTATGAAGGGAATGAAAACAATAGCGCTGATGCTGAACTTATAGATAGATGTCAAAAAGCAAAGGGTTTATCCGGTGTTCATCCTTGCTTCGTTGCACGACTGCATAATAATGCTGCAGGCACCAGCAACACGACATCCCTGGTTGGATTGCCCGTGAGGATCCTAGCTCGCCAAAGGAGTACAGTTGCGTCGGACTCTACCACGAGTGATGGCACCGCAGAGGGTTTCCAGGAGCTCTTCTGCAACACGACTGCGTCCGGAGCCTTCACGTTGGACTGGCTCATTCCCCAGAGTTCTCGCGGGTAGGGATGTATTACATATTACATATTAAGGGGTGTTACACTGTGGGCGACTCGCCCTGCAAAGACGAGCACCGGGGGTCCTGACCGGACCGAGCCACAGCACAGGATAGGGGCACGTGGCTTCGTTGGTCTGTCCTGCCATGTAGATATACATATGTATATCTATCTATAAATAGATAGGTATACATATGTATGCTGATGTTCTGGACCGCTGCCGTTGCTTGTCCTAACACGGACCAAGCAAGCAACCAAGGCAGGTTGCATGGAATGCCTTTCATCATCATGCTCCATGGCAATCATAGTGAAATAATTGGTATGTTGTTCATGAATGCTTATTTCTTAATGCACAAGGGGGCAGGTACAGGAACTCGTCTGTTTTTAGTACATAGGATCTCATTTTAGAACGAACGAACGCTTTGATAGATGTGTTAAGACTTGACAGATGTACGTAGACTGTAGATTGATTCTGTGGTGTCAATATCAGCAGGACATATCGGCATGTGCACTTACAGGGGCACCTTTCTCCACTACTGCCATGCATGCATGGTTCATACATACGCGTATGATATGTATGGATTTTGGTTTTATTTCTGTTCCCGGATCCTTGTATGTCGCCAAGCAACCAACTTTGCCAATGAATTTGCACGAAGGCATGCCAACATGCAAAACTCAAAACGCTGTAGGGACATTTCAAGATTCTTAATAAGGCCCACATACCTATTATTCACAAATTTGGGGCCTTATTAAGATTATTTAATTAATTATCACACTCACATTTATTTAACTAGATCATACACCTCCTCCCTCCCTACATTCATCAATGTTATATAAGCTGTAGTAGTCGTACATGTACCGCACGCGCATGCAAAGTATAGAGTGCTTAAAGCACTCTCGAAAAGGGCTCTCGAGATGCTGAAATGGTGCTTTATGCACCCTTTATTTTGCTTGCGTGTGCCGTACATGTACGACTACTGTGTAAGCATTTTATGGTACCGTGCAATTATGTACCTTTTTACTATACTTGCAGGCTGCAGGAGATCTTTGCTCTCCATCCTAAAGCTCCATTGAACGAAGCAGCACCTGTTACGCCTGCCAACGGGAGTATACTGTTCCAGCGCACGATTCGAATTTCAATTCCATTCCTGTCGGCTGCAATCAATCGCGACGCCGGATTTGATGCACGCTACGCGATGCCGACTGTACTGTTGGATCCGGGCCGGAGTATCCTGCTGGATCCTGTGGCGCGTGTCATCGGCTCCTTGGAGGTGAGATCGAAGGGTGAACACGCATATAATTATTGATTACAAATATTGAATAATAGGAAACACATTATAAATCTGATGCCAGTTACGGAACATCCAGATTTTGTATTTACAGTCGTCCAGCACGCAATAAAATTATTTTTGGGCCCATGCTTCCCACCAATGAAATGAAAGGCTTTCTAAGATTATTCCCCTTTGCCTATATATGCTACAATGAAAGAATGCAAAAAAATATTTTTCAGGTTTTCAAGTATTTCGTCATTACAAATGCGTCCACCGTACACCTCTATCTTCTTGCCGATTGACGAACAGGACCTGGGCACTTTGAATTCAACGGTTCGTATTCGCCTTGTTTCATTTAGTGGGCCGCTACCCAACCTTCAAGCCAACGCTTCTAGATCCAACATGACACAGATCACCCCTCTCTGCACATCGACATCTACGCCTTCTGACTACTCAACAGTGTGCCAGGGCGTGCAAAACGCCACTGCCTTAACTTCACCCGCAATGGCAGGCTTGCGACTTGCAATCCAAACTACACTGAATGCAGGATCTGGTTTTACTGAGTTTGAGGTACGCACGTATGATTACATGCATGGGGGTTCATTTCCTGAATGGGAATGGGGGCAAATACGTATACATATATCATGGCGCACGTTTACTGCTGTCTGGATCAAGTTATTACACGACTTATATATAACAATAATAATTCACTTCCGGTTTGCGTCGCTGTCAATAACTATACACGCAGGTTGCCATTGACCTGCGTGGCGGTGTCAGTGGTGCAACAGTAACACTGCTGGTGCGAGTGCTAGTGGACACGGAGAGGGTAGTGCTGGTGGCTGACCCGCCGGGCCAGCTGACCGCGGTGCTGCCACCCGGGGGCGCAACGAACCTACGCATTACCATAACTAACAATGGAAACGTGCCTTCGGGGTAAGCGCTACTGCCGCGTTAGTTGTTTCTAATCTTCTTGGTCTCTGCGCGTACTTATATGCTACATCTTTGGATTATTAAGGTGCGTCCATCCTCCCTCGGGATGTTGTTTCCGTTGTTATTTCCAACACATGCGCCTGGTACCATAAATTTCACTTATGTATAATGCCATAATTAATAGTTAAGTAGTAGAATGTATAGCACAAAACAAACACATACAAGGTAAGGTGCAAAAGGCACCCACACTCGAGAGGCCTATTCGGCACTAAACGAATGCTACATTTAATCAATAAACCCCTGCGTTCGGTTATTATTCCGTCCCAATATTTTTCCGTCACGGCTCATTCGCAGACGCTTGGACCTCCCGCCTGTGCCACCATCGTCCTGGTTCGTCCCTTTAACAACTTTGCCCCTAGCAACACTCACGCCGGGGGCATCGGCCACCCTAGATATTCGCCTCCAAGCCCCCCCGACTGCCCGCCTTGGGGATGTCTTTACTGCGTCCACTGAGCTTCGGGGCAGCGATACCAGCTCAAATTTGGCGATTTCCCTTCAGCTTGCTGTCGCCTCAGAGCCCACTGGCGACCTGCAGGTTACAATTGTGGACGAGTACACCACCTATGATCCAGCACAGCCAAAGGTGGCAGGGGTACGGCTTCTTGTGCGGTCACAGGAGAGCAGTGCCATCCTGGCGAGTGGCGTGGTGAGTGATGTCATGTTTTTTCCTTGCTTTCTAGTAAATTGTTTCGTCATTCTGAATTTTGATATAAACGAATGCACATACTCCAGCACTCGGATCAACAGATGAAATGCCGTTGCTGATTGGGCCCTGTATGCCATCGATCTATCTATGTTGAACGTTTCGTGTTCTTGGGATGACATGCAGTCCAACAGCGACGGTGCCTTCACGTTTCGAAACCTCACTGCGGGTTATACGTACAGTGTGGATGCATTCAGTCCTAACCATACGGCAACAACACGGACCGTTACATTGACAGGCAAGTACACGCAAATTTAACAAGTATGGCAGAAGTAGTGGGCTTTGATCTCTGTTCAGTCACTTCATGTTGATGTCGATGTTACGCATACATACACAGAGATGTGGACGCATGTGTTGGGACAAGTTAGGCTTACTTACTAGATGCCTAGCGCTCGAAGCCGCATACCATCCTTCATCAATTACTAGGCACAGGAAAGGGTGCCTCAGCATTTAAGCACCATTACCCGGACGTCGCAACTTCGATCACAAGCCAAGCCATTCATCGTGCATGTAGCTCCCGTCCTGATTTTTCGATCCATCCTTACCGTTAGCTGCTGTGGGCCCTCTCGCTCACAGGTGGTTTGCGCACTCTGCGCATCTTCATGTCCCGTAATGCGGTCCGTGCATCCTTCACGGTCGTGCCCACGACCTTCCAGGAGGAGGTCCAGATCGTCGTCAACGTGCTTTATGAGACCTTCGTAAGCATACAGGCATACAGGCATACAGGCATACAGGCATACAGGCATACAGGCCCACAGTGTAACACCCCAAAGACATACAGGCATACAGGCATATATACAGACATACAGGCATACCAGGCATACAGGCGAAACGCACACTTTATCGCACACTCAATGATTTATTCGTTCTGCTGTTTGTTTTTGCATTTTGCTCGTCAGGTGCCCATGCCTGTCATCCGCTTCGAGCCCGCTCTGCTGTAAGTGATGATGACGGCCCATCTATCTCCTAGTCATCCTGCAGAACGTTGTCCCGGAATAATCGGGACCTAACTGTTCATATTTAAATTGCGAAGTTGGATGAAACTGAATGAATGCATACTGACGCGTAGGTGCATGTGAGAGGTGTCTCTAGCATATGTAGAGGTGTCTTTCGCATATGAAGAGGATAATGTCTCTACGGAGCATAGATAACAGCCTGCCATCTGCTGATGCCAAGCAAACCGTTTGCATGCATGTATGAATGTCTGTTCTCTAGGTTTATCGAGGATATGGTCCAGCAGGGCTCTCTCAAGCTCTACGTCCACAATACCGGATTGGTGGCAGCATTCAACTCACGGTTGAGAATTCCAGTCGATAGTCCGGTAAGTTCGCCATGCATCAATCAAACACAGCTGATTGGCTATCTATACATACATAATATGTGTGTATGGATATGAACAACTTACCAAGTAGTTTGCTGCTGCTCGAGTTGTTGTATTAAACAGCTGCGTGATTGTTATACTCGAACAGGAAATGAAGCACCCTTGCAATCTACCTAGTTTTATCGAAGTAATGCATGCCCAATCTATCATTTCCGGTCATACCATATATACATTACAAGCATGCATGATGAGCGCCATCGAAATATTATATCTACAACACTGAACATACACCATGACATACTGGATGGATCATCATTACATCACACCAATTACATCCCGCACGATGGATAACATGCAGTTCTACACCCTTAGCTACTTGGGAGCACGATGGCTGCAGCAAGAGAACGTCACGTCGAACAGCACCGCGGATGTGATGCTATACTTGCCTGGAATTGAAGCAGATCAGGCATGGATATCATCCGATTCCTCTGCTGTGGGATCGAACTCGGGCGCTTCACTTGTCCTCTTTATTGGGCGACTCCCGGCCATGAGCCAGTTGGAACTTGAGTTGGTGGTAGCGCCTAAGTTATCCAATACGACAACGACAGGTCAGCTATCTGCCTGCATACAGTTATATATATCAATGCTGCAATTTTTAGAATGTCATGCATGGCTGATTGCAAATCTCCCGACCAGATCCTGCATTGTTATGTACTTAGTACACCATTTCATCACTCAGTTAGATATATAGATGCATGCTGCCGCCATCCACCAAAGTGCATATCGATGCGGGCCATGAAGGCATAATGTACAAGAATATGTATCCATCGATCTACCAGCATCTATCACTCTGGGAACGGCCGCTGCTTAGTAACCTGCTCAATACGCTTCGTAACATCTTGGTATCTGTACAATCCTGCTTAGTATCTGCTAAGTACCATACAGGGTGCTTTGTTAACCTGGCAGCTTACAAAGTGAAAAACAAACGAAGGCTTTGTAAGGCGCAATTAACACTTCTCGATGTAAGCTTTAATAACTGGTAAAATCTTACAAGACAAAGGCACAAATATTTCTATGTGGAG
The DNA here is from genome assembly GCA_019650235.1 of Volvox reticuliferus. Taxonomy (NCBI): domain Eukaryota; kingdom Viridiplantae; phylum Chlorophyta; class Chlorophyceae; order Chlamydomonadales; family Volvocaceae; genus Volvox; species Volvox reticuliferus. Next base: position 913,749 of record BNCP01000005.1, on the reverse strand, counting down.
CTGATGGCAATCTGTTAATTCATGAAAATGTACCAAGCAAAGATGCAGAATGTATGATCACAAATATGCTCTTGCAAGCTGGCCACGCACAGATTGATGCGATTTTTAAATTTTCACCACGCGCACCTGGTGGTGGCTTTTACCACGTGGTAAAAGTTTAGGACAGCCGAATGCGAAAGGATCTTACAGAGTTATTTGCTACTAAGGCTTCTTTATAGTCATATACGATTTAGCGGTGCATGACGTTTCTAGGCTTCGACATCCATACATCCATCCATCTAGGTAATTCGGCCCTGCTATCCCTATCCCTGATGTGGGATGTTAGCTCGCCATTGTGCAGCATATAATATAAGTGACCTGCGAGCTGAACAGGGAGTTGATGCCGCCGTTGATCCGGCAGATTCCATTGGATGCTGGCAGTGGGTGCTGAACCCGGGAAAATCAGGAAACTGATTTTGGAGAAGTCCGCGTGGGTGAATGGATGAGGGTGCCCCGAAATACTGGGGAAGGTAGAGACTGCCAGGTAGTGGCCAGGGGCGAAGTAACCCCCCCTATCCTACACACGTATATCATCACGCATCAGCATATATACAACCAGCATACGTACGTAGCTTGGACGACATCATACATAAGATCACAGTGATGATTACATATATACGTTTTCATGTATATATATAGTCGCCCACAGTGTAACACCCCTAGATTACCATGTGTCAATTATCATGAACGCAGGTACTCCATCACATCGGCGCAGGTCATTACTGCAGACCTCTGATAGATGCTGGAGTGGCGCCTTCTATCTTGTGTACAGCGATCCTTGCGATGAGAGCAAGAGTGTAGTTCCATTGGGCGTTTCTGTAATCAACAGGTAGGCGGGATGCCTAGTAGCTATATCGGCTTGCATATATTTAATGTCGCCAAAAACGATTAGCAAAACGATTTAGCTAGGTACTTGGGGCGACCTCTCGTTTGCTTAATCCATGGTTTATCTCAAGTTGATACCTATCTGTCAGCATAATTCGTATCATGTATGATATATAGGCGGACCGCTAATTACATAGATATACTGTACCTGCTCCTGTCTTCGGTTGGCGGATATGCATGCATGCAGGAATCCACTCCCAGAATGTATTTCAACATGCTGTGAAGGCAGCGGGATGGCAGTCTTTGTCCCCAGTAGTGGTGGAGGCGGTGGGGGTGGATCGTGGTCCCAGTATTATGCCACAGCACCTCCAACAGGTAGGTAGGGGCCACCAAATAGATACGTAGGATGGACTAGCTCTGGTGCTTTTGACACATAATCAAGTTCGCTAATGTAATATAAAATTCACATACGTACACAGCATATATGCTGTGTTATACGTGATGTAATACGTGAAATAGACTATATAGTCTATTTCACGTATCACAATCTAGCCTCTAGATAGGCCCCAACACATCGTATGTTGGTGCTAAAGGGTGGTAACTCCACCTATCAGCAGCGGCCCGCCTGCCTCCACAACCCGGGTGGAGCCCTGCTGCTTCCTGCTAGAGGGGCACCACTCTCATCCATTCCCGCCAAATAAATCGACTTTATCAATAAGTATTCGGTGGGTTTCACGCCCATCATCAGTGACCAGCAGAATTTGGTATGATATTCGTACATATATAGTGTTACATGTTGTTAGGTGCATTTTTATCATGACTGTAAATTACAAGATGTAATGTATGTTTTTGATCTCCACATATTGTATCTACCGTGCGATCATCATTAACAAATGTCTTGCATACTTCTGCGTGCATACAGGAGTGAACATCTGCGACAAGGTACGTGTGTGCTTTTAGATAGCTGTGCTTGGTCGGATTGTTGCATTCTTTCCTTATAGTTTGGCTTCACATTCGTCCGTTCACCCACTTGCTTGATCACATATTAAATATCACATATTACAGATATGTATACATATATAATATAAAGCCACGATCCCCTCCCCTGCGCTGTGGCTCGGTCCGGTCAGGGCCCCCGGTGCTCGTCTTTGCAGGGCGAGTCGCCCACAGTGTAACACCCCTTAATAATATTGTGCGTCCGCATGTATGTGTGTGTGCGCCATGTTGCGTATATGATAGACAAATAAATACATAATTATTTGAAAATGTGTCATAATTTTCCTGTAGATTATCTTCTTTGAATGCCTTCATTTGGAAACTAAACTCTCCTTTCTCCGCTATTTGCAGTGCACTGTCGACTTGCTGGAAGTTGGCCTCTGCCTTGCCAAAGACCTGGTAGCACCGTGGAGCAAGCCAATTTCAAAAACTATTGAAATAATTGGTCAGATCTACGGCGCCCTAAAAACGAAGGTGAGAGGAGGCTGCCATCTATCCAGTAGATTAACGTTATTTGGGAGGTCCGTTCATGCGTGCATTATGTAATAACGACGTTTAATGGTAAGAACATAGGCGATAACGTGCGCGATATTGTTGGATATTATTGACACATGCATATATATAATTATCGGAAGAATGGAAAAACACTATTAGGGCTGCGGCTGGGGGCTTTTCTTCATTTTCGGACACCGGCCAGCTAGCTAATCATGGTTAAGGATCGATTACACTAACCTTTGGCTGTACATACCGACCGATGTTATATTACCGACCTGTACGAACCTGCGGGTCTCCATCCTACTTCGCAACACTCACATACTGTAGTAGCAGTACACAGTACGGCACACATTAACACAGTATAAGGCGCAAAAACCACCATCGATCTCAGCATCTGAAAAGGCCTCTTTGGCACTTTTCTTCCTTCTACACAAACACACACATTCTTTATCACGCTATGCAATGACGGTTATTTTGGTAAAATGTCTCTTATATATACACCTTCCGATCTTTGAATGCATGCAGTCCACCTCGTCCGGCGGTCGCCGCTTGCTGTCATCATCACCATCAGCAGCATTATCAACAGTGGGATCCCTGCCGTCCGACGAGCACATGTTTCGGGATGGCACCTACGGAAGATACAAAGATGATCATCATATAGATCATCTGGCAATAGATGCATGGGAAACCGGTGATGATAATGACCCTACATACCAAGACTGGGTTTTCAACCAGGATCTGAAACCTTCACACAGGATCAGCCACTCTGCTGCTGCAAGGGCGACTCTATCCAACGCTCCCCACGGTGGCCGCGAATTGAAGTCAATAGCCTCATATGAAGGGAAGTCCACGGCCTTGGCCCTACCAGCAGGCTTGCCTGCTGACACAGAGGCGGCCGGCATGGGTGGACCAGCTGCTGGTGGCGCTCTGCTGCTTTCAACTGCCGATGATGATGAACTTTTGTCAGGCTCTGACCACAGCCGGGTCAGAGGTCGGGTCTTGTCCACCTTGGGCGGTGCTGTCGGATCCCCTGGAGCTGCGGGCCTTGCAGGACCTGGAGAACTCGTTGTGGTGCGTTGGAGTCATTTATGATACATTTGGAGGAGTACGTGTCGTGATAAGGATTATTAATGCATATGTGTAACCTTATATTTATGCTCACATATAAACATATGTGCATATAACTTAGTGAATGAATTGAGTTTGTTGCAACCGACGGAACGTCTTTTCTGCTGGTAATGATTACTTTCCGCAAACCACTTCACTATCCCCGTAGGACTTATTGAAGGACAAGGTACGTGTGTATGGTCGCCAGAACATCGGTCGACTTGGCAGGCAACCGCCGGCGTCTGGCCGGCTGCTATGCATGCATGCCGACGTCAGTATGTAGTGGACGGAAAGCCGCGGATAGAACAACTTCCTTCTTTCACACATATCTTATCATGTTAATCCTGTCGGCGACTGGTGGACCCCTTCACCACTCATATATATAACGAGTAAATTTTTGTATAGATAAAGATATTAAATATTATGTATTTGAGTGCTGGATACATTTCATTTATTACCCTACCTGCAGTTCCACTTGCAAGATGGGGGTGGATAAAAACCCTGATGATATATGTATGTTTGGAAATGACCTCTCGCATAACTACGTAATGCTTTGCCCTGTCTATGTGCATACGCACACAGCTTGTTGGAAGCATTCCATACGTTGGATGTATTTTGAACCCTGTGCTGGATTGCCTGGGCTTCTGGGAGGCCGTCGGTAAGCAAGCTCCGTGGTAACGAAATAATGTTTCACAATCTAGATATGGTCCCAATCGAATCTAATTATTTTGGGTCCCCATTTTTCTGGCATCTGGACACTGGACAGTCCTAGTCCTAGTTAACTGCATCTGTTACGATTACCTAGCCGTAAACGTGTATGTATGGCTCGTTGCTGATATAAATATACAACTTGTAGGTGGTATATGGCATCTATTGTTTTATTCACCTGCCATTTATTTGCTGCTGTACTTTACATGCTCCCTTGCTTGCTCGAGGACCTGAAGCAAAGGCCAGGGCTGAATAGGGACATCATGAAATGCTACAGTACTTTATTCATTGGAAACAGCAATATGCCATAACCATGTCCATGTACACCAGGGAGAAGGTACCATATGCAGGCACCAAATGTCCCGAATGAGTGAATCGGCTCTCTTGGATCTTCACTATAACCATATCCTCTTGTGTGCGCCGTACTATGTCCACTCATATATAGCTTTCAATTTAATTCAAGATATATACATATTTTTCTATTCTGGCAAACAACCTGTACATGTATCTTCTATAAATATGTTGTCCAGTGATAGCCATCCCTACTTCATTACGGCACATGAAATCCATTAGTATGCCTGCCTGCTAATATGAAGCCTGAAGGGCCCCTCCCATTGCATCTATCTAGACGCATCTAGATACCTAAGCCAGGGCCCCCTTATTACTGTAGCTGCATCTGGCCATACAGAAACCTCATCTAGATATCCAGCCCAAGTATTGGGGTGGACCCACTTAGCTGTATTTTGCTTGCTTTGCCGATTACGTACACACAGCAACCGTGTAGCCAACAAAGCTTCAAAACATATTCTACAATCTAAATGTTTGACTTTGGTCAAAACTTGTCTGTTTCTGCTGCCAATCGATGTAGAGGAGAAGGTTAATGACATGCTTAAGCCGCTGATGGGTTCAAGTTCTTCTGGGTGAGTCGTTATTCGTTATACATTAATAATTTACGTACGCCGTTCGCTGTGATGCTGGATGCATGAACAGTTATAACAAACAGCCTCAAAATGCAGTGAAGGAAAGGAACTCAGGCTGGGCCAAGAGATAGATTTCCGTCGATGCATGTATTGGTCGGGAGACGATATCCTTATATATACATCGTTAACAATGCAAATCGGACGTATATTCTGTTGGGCGGGGAAACTGGGGAAACTGGAGAAAATGCAGTACGGTTTTGCCAAACCTTCTATTGGTATATCATTTTCAGCAAACGTAATTTGATAAATTGGTAATTTTGAGGTTAATTCTGCTCATAATTAACCTCTGATTTACTAACCTCTTTACCTACGTATTTATATCTAATACATTGTGTTACACGTATTAAGCTAGTTATTAAGCTATTAAGCTATTTAAAATTCGTCGCTGGTCTACCAGACAATATCAAGGTTGACAAGGTTCATACCTTAACAACTGAATCTAAACTCGCAGCTTACCCTAGTTATATCTATGAGTACCTAAGTCTGTAATTATATATATGGTGAATAAGATTTACAAAATGAGCACTTGCAACCTATAACAGGAACCCATGGAGATAATCCACATCCTTCGATTAGCGGCGTATCGGAAGATGGAAATATAAATTAAAGATATAATAAAGGATTTTGGTACTCTACTTTGTCAAGCGTGTCATTCCTTTTGCTTTTGACGAGGAAAAAGATGTAAGAATCTTCCTTGCCACCAGAGATCCAAGCTATGAACCGAGTAGCCTTTTTTTAATATGGTAAGGTTTTATATTAAAACATAGGGGTGCTTTCAAGTTCTGGAGGTGCAGATGGTCGGGCCACGTGCATCAGAACCCGGCCCTCGCCCAACCCTAAACCTTAACACCGTAAAACCCTAAAACAGGTGCAAGTCCTACTATGTTATCCCTGCCATGTATTTGACCGTATTTTATATTCGCCTTACGCATTTCTACACAATCATATACGCATGCATGCATGTGTTACTAAAAGTTTAATTGCCAGGGAGCCTAAAACATTTTTTTAAGGAATGTCGAATAAAAATCAGGCCAATGCATTTGTTGTATCACCCCCAACTAGTGGTAGTGATAAATACCGGTTGATAGGAAGAGCAGAGCATAGGTACTCGCAGCTCAGTACGGCAAGCCATCATAAAAAGCTGTAATCTCTAAGGAAGAGAAAACGTGGCTATGTATTAAGGAAATACATAGGATCAACCAGTGAAACCGAACTCAACTGAGTCTACCAGTGACAGTGTCACGGTTGCACTAGGGCATGCAACCCTTAGCCTCTACATTTGAACATAGAGGGTGTAGCCAAGGGGCTATTTACTTAGCAAGGAGCTAAGGCCAGTACCGTAATACAACATTTGTAATTTATCAATCGAAATGTAATAAAACACTGCTTGAGAGACATTACGCTATGACGAGTACCTCTTCCTTTCTTTTCTTCGTCCCTTTATCTTCTCTTGCTTGGTGTCAAGCCATCGGCGACGTCGGAGCATGCTATCATCACCAGCCTTGCTACCATCCACCGGCGGTCATCAGCTGCCGATGCCCGCTGAAGCAATACCGGAAGATCCAACCCTCTCCATCCCCACGACTTGGGCTTATTCGGAATTCATGAATGGTGATGGCTTGGCTGGACAACAAGAATGGCATACAAATCGATATGGAAGAAGACATCTCATGGCTGATGGCGGCAGGATCTACATACCGCCCACGGAGCGTGGGAGCAACATCCTACAGTATGGCCCCATAGGCAAGAGCTATAATAGAATAATGTTAAATGTGGCTAAAATTTCATCTGAACAACTAAATGAAAAGTCCGCGTTATTTTAAGCCTTGCCAGCACTAACGAAGATTATACCAGGATAACATGATAACATGCAAATGCCAGCGCAAGACATTCACTTTATCATGTACAACAAAAACATCAGCATCTGCCGCGGATTTGTTTTTATAATTCGCCAGCATTGGTATGATGCGAAATGTATGCCATGTGTACTGAGCCCGTCTTCTTCTTGCTTTCCAGGGGTCGCAATCATCCGCTGGACTGCTGCAACTATAGCACTATATTCTGCCGGAACCGAGATGTGGGGAAGTGATTATTACATGTACGTGCGTGAGCTTAACATATGCGAAGAGCTTCATCATGTCTGCATGTTTACGTTTATGTTTCCTGAAATGCATGGCGCACGATCTGCAATATGCATCCGCCTTCCCTTCTTCAGGGATTGGCTAAATCCAAATTACCCAACGGACGTGGAGAAGGATTGGCAAGCTGCGTGGAGGAATGCCACATCTGATGTTTCGCCATCGGGTGTGGTAATAGACTGGAGGCTTGAGGCGCCGGACCTGTTAAGCGACCGCTTTGTATCCCTTGTGTCACGACAGGCACGTGAGATGCTTCTGTTAAGGTAGGCTTGATGGGCTGCTTTAGGCTTCGTTTCTCATCATGCATAGATAAACATATAGGCAGACAGCAGACAGAGAGCAGCGGCACAGAAGTGGCACAGATAAGCCCAGAGATATGTATAGGTATAAGGTTTCTATATCGGTTTCTGTATAGGTGTAGATGTAGGTATAGATGTAGATGTAGACGTAGATGTAGATGTAGATGTAGATGTAGATGTAGATGTAGATGTAGATGTAGATGTAGATGTAGATGTAGATGTAGATGTAGATGTAGATGTAGATGTAGATGTAGATGTAGATGTAGATGTAGATGTAGATGTAAATACATGTTCAGTTGTTGCGTACATATAGGGCCACCTATTACGCTTATCCTCAAGGATGACTTTCCAAATATTTTGTGTACGCCCTCGCTCTTTATGTGGAGTGCAGATGGAATGCAACCTTCATTAGCAGCGGCGGAAATTCCAACCTCAGCGTCAATGGCGCAGAGCCAATAGATCTCAACCTCGTTAGAAGCGCCCAAGTTTATTACCTAAACGAAACACTGGAAGCCCTGGGGCAAGGCTACACGAGTAAGCAAGCAAAGGACGGCACTTACATGATCTCAACAATTATAAATATCATGCACGCCCGCATCTTCCGTTATCATGCAATGTTATTTTCTCGTTCATCTTCTGCATCATGTTTAGAGAAAGAGAAGTTTTGATTATGCTTACACTCACAACGAAAAGCTACGTTAGTTTGTGCACGTGACCTTGATTTTGACTAATAAGTAAGCCTAACCGCTTAACCTATCAAAGTGATCAAGAATCGACAGCGGATTGAGGAATCGGCCAGACTCGGCATAACTCTGATCACTTTTTAGATACATAATACACGGAATAATCGCATCCACCGCAAAATTCCAAATATATGAAAAACACTAACGATAATCATCAGTAGAGTAGTTCATTCGTGATGTGTGACATCTTTTTCCTTCCCTGCCCATCTTAACAATTATTCCAGGTGTGTTCGACGCACTAGATCAAAGCATTTCGACACTGGTTGCCAAACAAGTGACGGGCTCGGCGGGTGGTGGCACGTGCGCGCGTGTCGTGGTGCAGATAAGCCAAAGGCTCGTACTCACAAGACAGGCCTTTGAGGCTTCCTTGGTGCTTGATAACAGTGAAGGGACGAACGAGTTGACCAACGTGACTGTAACGCTAACTGCCTGGCTCAAGGAGAATGGCACAGCTAAGGGAGAAGCATTTGCGATTGGCCAGCCCTCTATTGAAGTGAGTTCACGCACGTACGGAGATTATAATGGTGCGTGAATTGTGTTTGTACAATATATGCATACATAGCGATATATATGTACTTAATATTACCGTTTTTGGAAAGTGCACACGTGTGTCCTTTACGTAATAAACGGGCTTGCGCATCAAAAATGTCAAATAAAACATATATATCAAATCAAGCGCCATATTGATGATTATCATTATCATAATATTTATTTACACCGAATACAGCGTCCCCAGGCCCAGTCAGATAAGCATCTGACTTCTGTATGTGATTTATTATTTGAACCCGCGCGCAGGTAGGGCCTATCTCAGGTGCAGCCAACTCCTAAGCATCATATCAATTCCACGCATGGGGTGATCTTGAAAGCTCTAGCTAGTTAGCTGTTCAAATCCTCGCAAATGCATCCCGCGTGCGTGGCTCCGAAACCACGAGCGAGTTGCTTGTATGGCGTTTGTCATGGCATGAGTCCACTTGATAAGATGATTACGCTTAGTGGCTTGCGAGCATCCTAATCATCGTCAGGATGTCTAAAAAACAGTAAGCATTTATCTAGCTATCATGCCATGCATATTGCCTACATATAGGTGATTGCTACCGCTGTATATAGCTGGTCTAGTAATCGTTTTAGTTTAGCAGATTTCCTCTGTCGTACTGAACCCCTATTACCGAGTCTTAGTAGTGTAAGGCCCTCGGGAATTTTGGCCGTCGCCGCCAAAACATGATATTTTGTAAGCGAAATCTTCTTTTATTTAGCTTGTCTAGAAGTCCTAGATGCTATCTTTTAGCTTAAATTGCTACTTTTCCTCCTTGGGTCAGTTCAGCAAACCTGTTGTCTGTCGCACTGTCACCCCTATTACCGAGTCCTAGTAATGTAAGGCCCTCGGGAATTTTTGCCGTCGCCGGCAAAACGTAAATACTTGGCTGTGAATTCTGTTTTATTTAGCTGATCTAGAAATCTCAGATGCCATCTTTTAGCTGTGATCTTTTTTTCCTCTTTTAGTCAGTTTAGCAAACTTTTGTCTGTCATATATACCTTCACTTCTTTTACTGTAGATGAATTTTTAACTATGATGTTTTATTTATGTTCCCTTTGTATTTTACTTTAGCTATGTTACTCTGACGCTGATGCCAGACGAGGATATGTTTTGGAAGGGGACGGACAAGGCAAAGGCCATGATGAGGGACAGGAAAAGGGGAGGGATCTCAGAGAAATCTTAGTCAGGACGGTGGCAGTGCAGGGAAGTGGGGTAGCAGACCCCACAACCTGCACGACCACCGTAACTTTCAGGGCCAGAACAGCATTATAAACGGTAGCCCCATTGATATTCAAAAGTATGATTAAATAAATCAAGACGAAGCCAGCACCCACGCACGCTGCGCAGGCACTTGAGAACCGAGATGGTGAAGGGTTGGTGCTGCACAGTGGGGCGACCGCTACTCTTAGATGGCTCCTTGTGCCAAGGGAGGCGGCCGCCTTGCACAGCGATGTCTGGTACTACATTGGAGGGACTGTCACGTGAGTGCACGCGTATACAATGCTTCAGAACATTTTCACGTATGTGTGTACCGGGAAATGCTATTAATTTATTTAGAAATTAATAACGTTGGAAGTGATGTTGGGTGCATGTGCAGCGTCGTCCAGCCTTGCTTGCTTACGAATACGTAATCAAATTTGATATCATTATAAGCGCATATAATGTTCGTACAAAGACATCACCGCTCCACACCATTTCACCCATTTTTTCACAGATATGTTCCGGGTCCCGGGCTTCCTACGGAGATGCTTCCACTTGAACCTGCGGACGTCCGGGTGTCTCCGGAAGGACGCCTGGACGTCCGCTATTACATAGAAAAAAATGTCCAGGTATCCAGATACATTATAACTTACCGTAACTCACCAAATATACGCACCCTGCCTTGATACTCCTGATTCTTCTTATTGTGTAACATTATGTAATCATCAAAGGTGATGTTTACAAAAGAAAGTTGTATGCATGTATAGAAGTAAAATGACACATGAACGAAAGAAGAATAGCTATTATGAGCAGACATTTTGCAATTTTGCCTCACTAAAACATGCAGGGTGATAATCCCTTCACTGTGGACGTGGAGCCCAGCGTGCCGGCTACCCTCGCCACACTGCTGCTCAATGTGGGTGGCGGCACGGCTCGGGACGTCATGATGGACTCACTACAGCCCAAGATAGTTGATAACGAGAAAGGGCTGCTTATCTCCTTCAGTATTGTGGGCGTCAGTGTCAACAATCTGAACTCGCCCATGTAGGTTTTGACGTATGTAGGAGGTAAAGTAACAAAACCACCACCGACACATCCTACCAGCATGACTACCACACATGCAAATCCTCCACGCACCTACCCCCAAATTTCCCATATGGCTTTATGTTTGCTGGAATTAATTGCGTCACGCATGTATTATGTATATTACGATGTAAACTATTAAAGGACAAATGTGCGTGCTTCTTTTGACAGCAAAACTTATTTTCGAGACACCAGCCAGCCTTTCGTTCCACTAATCCTAGCTACCTGATAAACGCAGTGCACTTCGGGCGAGTGTTGGCGATATATCTCCTGGAAGCACGGCTTTGATCCAATGGAAATTGTCCGCGTCGCTGCAGGTCAGTTTGTCAATGGTTTGGCCGTGTGTGCAAGCATAGCAAGTGCCGCATGACTGAGATGCATGCATGCGTCCCCTTGCTTTGGGCAGTAGATAGATCTGCAGGTGATTCATCATCATCCCCAAATAAGGTGATATTATGATGTGAACTATGGTTGAGCTCCATTTTTTGTTCATCAATATATTTTATATATTATTATTTATTATTATTTATATATATATATTGGGGTGTTACACTGTGGGCGACTCGCCCTACAAGGGCGAGCACCAAGGGGCCTGACCGGAGATTTTATATATATGTATATGTCTACATTCCAGTGCAATGTATACAGTAGCAGTGTGATTTCCAGGGAATCATGTATACTTGTGCCCGTCATCAAGAGGTAAAAATACCCCAAACATTTATTTCCAACTGCGTACATACTGCACCAAACTGTTGTAACTTCCATTCAGGGCACGTTCACTGCTGTCAATGCTACCTTCATCAGTCGCAATCCATTAAACGACCCGACATTGTCCTCCATCGCCAACCTATCAATATATGATCTTCTTCATATGGTTTATCTTGAAGGTCGGTCCATAAATAAATCCCATTCCTACATATATATGTTCATATTGCATATCCCACGGCCTGATTCTTGCCATATACATACATCACTAAATATGTTGGGGTGTTACACTGTGGGCGACTCGCCCTACAAGGGCGAGCACCAAGGGGCCTGACCGGACCGAGCCACAGCGCAGGGGAGGGGCACGTGGCTTTGTCTGTCTGTCCTGCCACGTGCTCCCCCTCTCACTAAGACCAGCTAGAGCAAAGAAAGACTCAGAGGCTCTAGCCTGGCCACTAACAGAGCACTGAGGAGCACCACGAAAACGAGGAGGGAACAAAAGAAAACAGGGGGCGACTAACTGCACAAAGAAAGGGACTACTCTCCTCCAACACAAAACTGACCTAGCAAGAGCCTGAAAAAGACGCACAGAAGCCCTCAGATGAGAGACGCCAACAGGAGAGCACACTCAAACACAGCCAAGGAGGAAGAACCCAGCTAAAGACAGAGGGGGGGATGACGAGCCAAATTGGCGCCCCCCTAGAAAGCCTCCCGGCCCCACCCACAGCTGGCCCCTCAAACACCTGCACTGCACAAGAGGGAAAGACCTCTCTCACTGCCTCCCCCAAAACCCTCAGAACCCAGTGCCTGGACACAGGCTCCTCCAGCCACGAGACCCTCCACTCTCTCCCTGCCCCTCCTCAAACACCAGGCTGCCTGCCCGTTCTCTCCAACTCTCCTCCTCTCTCCCCCTACTTCTCCCTCAAACCTCCTCAAAACCCCACCCTAAGGACCCTGCTCTGCTCTCTCTGCTCCACGGTCGGTGATTTCCATAGGAGAATCACATCTCAACTGAGCTCCAACTATGGCTAGGATGGGATGTTGCGGTCCCACCCGATCCCAGCCATATTTAGGGATACCCAGCGCTGCAAAAGAGTGCAAGCGAGTCCAGAAGTCAGCAACTGTACGGGCCTGTGCTTGGTCCAGGGGAGAAGCTGTTGTTTGTACTGCATTGTCCAAAGTTGGCTGTGTCGTGTAGATGCTTGGACGTGTGTTGGCAGCTTCATCCTCCTCTTGCGTAAAGCCCCCTAACCGGTTGAAGAAGTCAGTAATAGCCCGTTGACGGGGTCCCTGCTCTGCTGTCCGGGTCTGTGGTTGTTGCTGCCGTCCGTGGGTAGATGCCCCCTGTTGCCTTTGTTCCCGGGTTGCAGCCCGGAGACAGTACCTGCCATATTCCATAGAAGACAAAGCAGCCATGGCTATCACGTCCCAAGGTGCCTGTTCGCACCCGGTTGGCGCTTGGACAAGCCACAGCTGTTGCTTGGTTATGCCCCCCTCTATGGTGGCTGGTGACAGCAGTCGCAGATGCCTGTCAATCTGCTCTCGCACCGCCTTGGCTATTGGACATTCCCAGAAGTGATGCATGCGTGGGGAGTAAGGCTGATCAGTATCTCCTCCATAGCTCCCACACTCACAGGGTTTGATGGGCACCCTGGAAAGGTGTGTGTTGCCCGGCAAGGGTATCCCATCAACCACCAAACGCCACAGCGTCTCTTTGTTTTTGTTCTCCCAATGAACTGCTGTCCATAGCCGAGCTAGGGTTGCCTGAAAGTGCTGGAGGTTGGTGGCAAGGTAGGGAGGAGTTGGGCTATCGGTTGACACCCCTAGAGCCTCCCTCACAAAGGCTGTCAGCAGCTCCAAACGCTCCTCCGTAGTTGAACCTCCTTGCAGCTGGGTAGCTTGGCTGACCGTAAGATGGTAGAAAGGCACTATACCCGAGTCTCCTGGCAATCTCCAGCCCAACCGCCTGACTATCATGGCCATCACTGTGGTACAGTCTGGTGGTGCTTGCAACTGCTGCTGCATTCTGTCCTCCATCCTGATCTGTTGTTGGGGTTGTAAGCGATGAACGACCTCCCGTGCTGCTGCTAGCCATGATGGGCTGATATCATTGCATAAGGCTGAAAGAGCCCTATGGGTAGACTCCTTGTCTCGCAGTTGGGTGGGGTTAGCTATGGGGTCTAGATACTGGAGGGTCCAATCCAGCCAGTTAGTTGTTCGAGGGAGGGGTGTTTGGCTGTGCTCCAGCATGTCATACACCCTTACCAGGTCGCCTACTGTAAGTAGTTTTCTGCAAGAAGCCAGCAGCGGGTGTCGTGCTTCCAGGCCTGGGCGGAAGTTGTGCCCATTGGTACTTCTCCCAGCATCCACATTGTTGGGCAACAATGGATTACCCCACAGGGCAGCTACCCAGCACCAGTCTCCGGGGGCTAAAGGGGGGTTGCTGACATCTTCTAATGGTGGTAGATGTGACTAAATATGTTTGTATACATTATATATCTGAAAAACCTAGGTATGGATTTTTATCTCGATCCATCCCCTTCATATGCACACGCTCTTTGTCTGCTGTGTGAATCTGTACGAACATGGTTTGGTTCATTGCCCACCCGAGTTCTATATGCTAGGCAGGGCAGCAGTGTTAGGACACAATCAAAACGTACGTTATATTATGTATAGTGTATATAGTGTATTATTATGTATATTGTTTATTTATAAATACAATTGACGGTGCTCACTGGTTTGCCACCCACACCATTCATTAGGATCTCTAGATGACAACCTGCCAGATATGTTGGTGCTCGCCACTACTGGTCCAGAGGCAACCCAGGGCCTTCCCAACTACGTCCACAGCAGCCAGGATGGCAGCATGATCCCTGTTTCCAATATCCCTTCGACCGCTATTGGCGAGATCTCTACAATAGTAACAGGCATAAGTCTTGATGTCAACATCCGAGTCATTGGCTCACAGCTCACTACTGTTGCCGGGGCTTTGGCTGGTGGGACGGGTGAAAGGAGTGGGCTGCGATACTTGCGTGTGGCAACCCCTGATAGCCTGCGGCCAAGTTATGGCTGGACAATATACTCCGCCACAGCCTTGCCTACAACTATTATGCTTGGATCCTCCCAGACAACAACTGTTGAGAATATCAAGGTGCCTTACAATGCCTGGTCATCATACCAGATGTATGGCTCAGATGCATCTGCACAGGACTTCTTGCATGTCCTTTATGATAGGTTTAGCCTCTCTGGTGAAACACAAATTCAATTAAAGTTCCTGAAGCTTCTACCGCCGCCCTCCCCAAATCCACCTCTGCCCCCAAGCCCACACCCACCATCTCCGACCCCACCTTCACCTCCACCTCGTCCACCACTCCCACCTAGACCTCCAAGTCCAACTCCCCCAAAGCCACCCTCACCTCTTCCACCCAGCCCGAGGCCCCCACCCCCATTACCGCCCAGCCCACCACCGCCGCCTCCATCACCTCCCAGTCCACGACCCCCAAGCCCTTTGCCACCTTCACCACCAAGCCCACTGCCCCCATCACCACTCCCTCCTAGCCCACGTCCACCAAAGCCACCCTCACCCTTTCCACCTAGCCCTCGACCACCATCTCCACCAAAGCCACCATCCCCACCCCCAAAACCCCCCAATCCTCCATCCCCTCCACCGAGCCCAAAGCCTCCATCACCTAAACCACCCAGCCCAAGCCCTCCCCCCCCTCCTCCACCAAGCCCTCCCCCACCAGTGCCACCGTCTCCAGAACCTCCAAGCCCGAATCCTCCTTCGCCTGAGCCTCCCAGCCCACGCCCACCACCACCTGATCCGCCCAGTCCGCCACCAAGCCCTAATCCTCCATCACCTGACCCACCATCACCAGAACCTCCTTCACCGGAGCCCCCAAGTCCGCCTCCCAGCCCCCTGCCACCTTCGCCCGCCCCTCCCAGCCCTAATCCTCCTTCTCCGCCCTCGCCCCCAAGGCCCCCAAGCCCGCCGCCCCCCCCCAAGCCACCCTCTCCACCCTTACCTCCGAAACCTCCCAGCCCGCCCCCAAGTCCACCACCGATGCCCCCACTTCCACCACAACCCCCACCACCACCTTCAGCCCCGCCTAGCCCGCCAGCTCCCCCCAGCCCCCCGCCTAGGCCCCCAACCCCGCCGCCATTACCCCCTTTCCCACCCCCAAGTCCCCCCCGTCCACCTCCATGGCCTCCAAGTCCTCCTACACCGCCAAACCCACCACCGCTCCCACCGAGGCCCCCTCAGCCACCCAGCCCACCACCCCTGCCACCTAGGCCGCCCGCACCACCCCGGCCGCCACCACTACCACCTTCACCTCCACCCAAGCCACCATCTCCGCCACCTAACCCACCCAACCCGCCACCTAGGCCCCCCAATCCCCCTTCACCATTGAAACCACCCAGTCCACGGCCCCCATCCCCTCCTGGGCCCTCGCCTCCTTCCCCACAGCCGCCATTCCCAAGCCCCCCCATGCCTGCACCACCTAGTCCTACGCCTCCGAGCCCTGTGCCACCTAGTCCTACGCCTCCGAGCCCTGTGCCACCTAGTCCTACGCCTCCGAGCCCTGAACCTCCGTCACCTCCTCCCTCATCACCATTTCCTCCAAGCCCCGCACCACCCAGTCCACAGCCACCTTCCCCTGAACCGCCAATCCCATTACCACCCTCACCAAATCCACCACCACCGCCTGGCCCACCTAGGCCATCTCCACCCCCACCGCCGAGACCACCTAAGTCACCTCCACCGCCACCAAGCCCACCTAGGCCACCTCCACCGCCACCAAGCCCACCTAGACCACCTCTACCACCTAGCCCACAACCAAATCCGCCAAGGCCTCCATCTCCACCCAGTCCGCCACCAATCCCCCCAACTCCGCCTACCCCACCTTCCCCTCCACCCAAACCACCTGGGCCACCATTGCCGCCTAGCCCAGTGCCAAAACCCCCTTCCTCACCACCTCGGCCACCCCTGCAGTCGGCCCCCAGTCCATCACCCAAGCCACCAAGTCCGCTATCAACACCCAGTCTCCTGCTTAGCTCGCCCTCCCCTCTTGCTAAATCACCTCCACCATCACTACCTCCTGGGCCACCATCGCCAGCTCCAGTACGTCCGCCAGCTCCACTCTCGGCCATAAGTAGCATGCCATCCCCAACTCCAAAGCCCCCCGCCAATGACCCATCTTTGAAAATCAGCAGCAATAATTCCACGTCACAAGGCAACGGGGGTGATTACGGTTCATCGACTGACGATCCAATTCTTAATGAATCCAAAGAGGTACCAGCATGGCCACCGGCATTTTCATTGTTACCTCCATCAGTAGCTGGCCCGAATGCCGAGGCCGTTGGTAAAGCGGGTGTCAACGACAAAGCGCAGCAGGGAACCACCACCACCACAACAACAACAACAACAACAACACAATCCGGCAATAACAGCTCTGTTAGCCTACCAATAGTTGTGTTGATTGCAGTTTGCAGTAGTGTCGGTTTGGCTGTGGTGATAGTGATCGGTGTGGTGGGGTGGCGCTGGAAGCGGGCCCGTGCTTGGGGCTCCCGTGTGGTTCCGATGACATGAGGATATTGTGCGCATTGCCTATGATCGTTTGTTTTCAATCAAATGATACGTTGCTTTTTTGCATGACAGGCAATCCGTGTCATCAGTAATCTAACTAGCTTAGCTTGCATGCCGGGGACAGGTACATGTCCCAATTCCTAATAATAATAATAATAATAATAATAATAATAATAATAATAATAATAATAATAATAATAATAATAATAATATATACACATATATATATTCCATAACACGCAGGTATTGGAAGGAAGAACGCCGATGGATCTCATCAAAGCACCATATTGAATGTCACTCACGTGCGCAAACACAGTCGCTGGGAACATCCAATCTTGGCTTATTTTCGAGACCTTCAGCTATACTGGCTGTAAATGGCTGTCGTCAATAGATTATTACCTAGCTTGTGCCTGCTGCAGGCCTTCTTTCATGACAAGCTATTCATTATATATTGGAAGAAAACTTCCTGATGGCTAGCAGGCATTGTTTCTGGCTTGAATGAAGTTGCATGATATCATAGGATTTTGTCCATTTTGTATGGGTGTATAGGGTTGTATTAATGTGTAAGTATATATATGTAGACTATATTTTACCATGCAGACATTAATGAGCGAATCTGGCTCGCTTGATGTAATATACGTAAATACATATATTTTTTTAACACATGAATTCTGGTATTTGATACCTAGTTGTATGTATCATGCCCGCCCTTTCCAGAGTGAGGGCACAGGGCTCATCATGTAGTAGTTGATTGCCGCAAAGGCCTCTCGAGATGTTGACAGGGTGCTTCTTGCACCTTATATTGTGATAGTGTGTTGCCGTACGTCTACGACTACTACACATCAGGTGTTGCTAACAGATTATTGTTGAAATGGGTGGTGCAATAGCACTCGCTTGATACCGGACTGCAAATGAATTCCCAGTTATATTTCGTTCTCGCTCCCCAGTGCACAGCAAACGTCCTTAGCCACCCCTGGTATCCTTGCGCCTGCCTTCAATGCGGTTCTTTTGAATACCCAGCACTACCACATCTATCTGCGGTGGAGCCACCAGCGCGGCTGCGCTGGAGGTGGCACCAGCGAGCCAATTATGTTTCGTTCTCCCCAGTGCACAGCAAACGTCCTCAGCCACCCTGCTGGTAGGTATCCCGTAGTTCAGCTTGCACCTTGCATGCGGCTATGTTTATTACGTACCCAGCAGCAATACCACATCTATCTTTTGGTAGGTGGTGGGTCATACCCCTGCCTGATACAGCATGCATGGGCCCGGACGTCCACAATAAGGCAGTCGGGAATCATACATGTGCATTGTTGTGCTTGCATCAACATGTGTGTGCTAGCAAGTGGAACAAAGACTTCGACCCTACCTGGAATATCTTGATTGGTCATGCCTGGCTTTTCGCATTATTACATGCAGTATCTTGCTTGGTACGTCATACACACATACATACAGCATACATACACCTTAATTCAGTAAAAACTCCCGAAAGATTATTGCCTCCAGCCACCCCGTCCGCGCTATCGATCTTGCATGCGGAGCACCTTCTGCAGCTCCTTCATGGATCCGCCGCCCTTCCTCCAACGCGAATAAGAGTGCGCGGATGTCAATAGATGTAATATACATAGCCGCGCCGCCGTAACGGCAGCATACAGCAGGCATCTTAGTTACTCTTGCGTGGCATCCGCCGGGCTCATCCGGATGTATGTATTGGCTCCATATACAGCGCAGCGGGGACGGTTCTTACTACTATCGCCAAATCATGGGATCACGTTCGGCATGAATTGCACATTAGCTTGCGACACCGTTAAAAGATGTCCAAAGTCTCAAGGCGGCGGCCCAGGGCTTTGATACCTTTCTTGCCGTACATGAAAGGTGACGTGCGTGATGATGCATGAGCAGCAGCCGCCGGCAAATGACTATTCCTAAGATCGATGTGACAGATTTTATCCCCAACGAATATGTACATTCGACAACATTATTATAATGTCACTATAATAACGAAAGATTGGATAAGTTGGAATTATCGTCACAGGCAGGCTTGCGCAGCAGCAGGCACGCAGGACGACGGAAATAACGGGTAATTGCTTTCGGATAGCTTTTGACGACACACGCGCAGCAGCAGGGCGCAAGTGCCATCAAATAATTGCCACCTCGGGCACCAATATATAGTGTATGGTAGATAGATGCAGCTTTGTAATTAGTTTTGTCATCCGGAAACGAAAGAATACCTTCCACAGCCCTGACGACGACGGCAACGAACTGAGCGTAACTCGTCTATCCATCTCGACGATCGACGCCCTGCCTGCATGCAAGTGATGAGCAATCAAGGAAACAAAATGTATCGTTAGGTCTGCTGTTATATTTTACATACGCGATAATTATTAACATTCCTTTCCTTCTTGATGTCTCCAGCCTTTTATTTAACAGCTGCTTAACCTATCCAATACGGTCGACATGGCTGGTTATTAATAATAATAATAATGGATGGTGGCGGAGGAACTGATCGACGCCTTCAAAGGGTGTTTAATTAATCCGGCAAGCTAACGCCAGCACGCAGCAGCTTACTTTTCAGTCATCGCAGTCATCGCTATACATTCCCCAGCCAGCAGAGCGAGACGTGCGTAAGGAAGGAGCGTCTACGTGAATTCGGACGACCTACCCCGCCCACGATAACGCGGCGAAGAAGACCCCCGCGATATCTATCCTGCTGCTGCTGGGAACCAGCGTCTGGGCTTACTTGTCATAACCCTCGATACGGTACGGTTCATCTTTATTTGCCTTCCGTCATTATTCGGGCGGCGGTAAATTCGGAAAACCCGCAACTAATGTTACTTCCAACCGACACCTATTATTACCCCCAGCAGCACCTACCCAAATAAGTAGTCACGAATGTCATCATCTGGCGCTGGCGGCAGCGTTGCGGCCGGTGGCGGGGGCGGTAGCGGTGGCGGGGGCGGTGGCGGTGGCGGGGGCCCACGCCGCAGCCGCCTGAGCGGTTTCGCAGCCTTATTGCGCCGCCGCGGCGGCGCTGGAGGCGAGAGCGGCGATGACTCCACCCCCCGAAGGTAACTTAGGGTTTAACTTGAAATCATCCGCACATACACGCTAACGTCGTCCGCTGCTGAGCTGTTTATCGGGAGTGATGACGACGTGGCTGGCAAACACCATGTACGTGATCTATCAGCAGATAGGTTATCAAATTATTACTACTTTGCTTATACGTTTTCTCTGCCGCGTGTAACAAGGTTTTGCGCCGATCATGGGTATTGTCGTACTGCCGTACGTTTTGCAGCAAAGTACTGTGAGACTGTGACCCGCAGTGGTCGTTGCATCTTTATTTCATCCGTTCTATCATTATCACCCTGTACGTATGCCGTACATACGTTTGCTGAACCGCACCGTCATCGTTTGTCACTGTATATGGCTTCGCTGCTGCTGAAACGGATCCTGCCCCAGCTTTGCTGATGTTGAATGATACGTACGTGGTCGCATTACTGTCATTTTGGGTATCTATCTATCTATCTATCTATCTATCTATCTATCTATCTATCTATCTATCATGCTCATGAGGGGAGTGCGGGTCTGCGACGCGATTCCAAGGGCTTGGTGGGGCCTTCCGCTAGTTAACCGAATGATGAGGACCATGCATTCCATGTCTACATATCTTGCCGACAAGGTATATATAGGTATGAGTATATATGTATGCGGGTGTGGCGGCGACAAGTGGCGACGACACACATACACACACACACACACACACACACACAAATACACACAAATACACACACACACAACCAAACAACACTATTAGCGACCGGCAATGCGACCTGCCGTTCGTCACCTGCACCTCCGCTCTCCTGCTGCCTACAGGTCGCCGCATAAAGTAATCTGCTTCCCGTCAGGCAGTTGGGTATTCCTTCCCTGCGTTGGGAATAATAAGCTCATAACCCAGAGTTTGAACCGCCCCCGGGTCTCACGCAGCAGCAACCGGTCTTCAGTCTGCAGTGCAGGTGGCGGCTCCGCCGCCGGTGGCGGTGGTGGTGTCGGCGGCGGCCTGGGCGGTTCATCAGGTCCATTGGTATCCCGCGTCCCGGCCGTGTCCACCCTCAAGATCTTTATGGCTGCTGTGAGTGGTGGATACCCCACGCGCTGGTGAAGTATTATTGTAAAGGCCGGACGACCCTGATTAATATTTAAATTATAAATAATATATTTAATGATAGGATCTGTTATATAGTGATTATCAGGATGCCTAATCTGGCATAAACTCGGGTGCAAGGCGTTCGCATAAAAGGAGGGTGATGCATGATACAACATATATATATACACATACATATATATATGTATATATAATATACTTCGCACGCTCGGAGGCGCACGGAGGCCGCGGGAGGGACGGAGCTGCGTGCTAGAGCACACGTTGGCTAGAGATATGAACTACTAGCTAAGAGACGACGGTGGTTTGCGTCCTCGAGGAAAACTCTATCTACCTACCTATCTGTCTATCTATCTATCTATCTATAGGTGATAATATCTATCTATCTATATAGATAGATAGATATAGATATCAAGGATATCAGCTGCTGCTGCTCCTGCTGTGTGGGCATCTTCCGTAATCGGGCCTTACTATATATATTTGCCGTAGGTTGGCAGGTATAACAGAGACGGATAATGCAGGATCGTAAGGTTTTCAGGAAGCTGTTTGATGTACGACATCACTTCCGTTATTTCCCGCGCTTTTCTGCATTGTGGTCAACCAAGCAGGATGGCATGGTTGCAGCGACACGCCGCAACGGTAACGGTAACGGCAGTGGTAGCGGTAGCAGTAGCACCAACCTAGCATCAAACCACTACAACCACCAGCCACAGCAGCAGCATCTGCAACACGAGACCATGGGCCGCTTGGTTGCTGGTGACGGAGATGGCGGCGGCGGCGCTGCTGCTGGCGGTCATGGAGCGGCTGGAGACATGGGGGCAGCCGGCAGCGGCGGGAGCGTTGGCTCGGCGGCGGCGGCAATGGTGTGCTCGGCGGGGGACAGCGGCCTCCAGGCACCTGTGGGGGTGGCAGTAGACTTCAGCGGATGCGCATACATCGCAGATACCGGCAACTGCAGGTAAGAGGCGGACAGATGCATGGAGCGCTGCAGTGCTAGCTCGATCGTTACGTCAGTTTGCATGTAATGTCTTATGTAATGTGTCTTAGTTGATTAATAAAGTAATGCCGAAGCACGGACAGTCCCAAGCTGTATACAACAACAGGCAACTTACTACAAAGCATGTTTATATACTGCTACTGCTATTCCGTTACCGTTACGGTCACCGTTACCGTTGCGGCGTGTATGTCGCTGTAACCATGCCATGCATCCTGCTTGATCATTGATCAAACCCCCTATAAGTTGGTAGGGATTTTTATTCAAATTCATTCGTTTCCTGCGTGGATCCATTTTTCGCGTCTAGATAGATAATGATTTCGACGATTGACGCGATGTGTCATTATTTAAGATCTAACCGTTATTAACTGACGGAGGCTCACTAAGGCATTCAGACACATACATACGGACACATACATACGTCCGTACTGCACGCAGGATTCTCCGCATTCGTCTGGACACGGGCGAGGCGGTGGTGCTCGCAGGCGGTGGCGGCTACGGACATAAAGATGGCCCTGGAAGAAAGGCCAAGTTCGCGTGCCCGATGTACCTGGCACTGGATCACCGCGACGGCAGGTGCGATTTGATATTTACGCGTACGGCAATGTACGTGGGAAAACACATTGGAGGACTGACACATGCGTGGAGCGAGAATGCGCGGTCATCGTCATACATACATGCCTGACGGCATTACCGTACGTACATCAGGTAGTATAGGATACCATCCATTTTATTTACGAGAAGTTTTACATGACCGGTAGGGATCGATGGCTGGATTAGGAAATTGCGTACGGCAACGTACGGCATGATTCACTTCCGGGTACGCTTCACATGTTCCCCATCCGTCATGATGTGTGCATATATATATATATATATATATTCATATTATATAATATAATATGAATAATGCGTCATGTATGAGACGGCGGCCATGTATGTGCCTTGCCTGTTGCCGCCTCCTAAAATTCTCATTTTTGCCACGTTCTCCGGTTTCCCCTTCGTTCCGCCGGCACGGGTATGCTAGAACTGTATTATCTGTGTGGGGGGGGGGGGGCGGGGGGGAAGGGCGGGGGGCATTTTCCGATCAGGATCCGTCTGCTGCTCACACTGCAACTAAGGCTCCTGCCATGCCCCCTGCCTTACATACCCGCCCCTCATACACCCGCCGCTTTCTGCCGATCCCCGCAGTCTTGTGGTTTCGGATCAACATTGCCTAAGACGGGTAGCGAGCGATGGATTTGTTACGACAGTCGCTGGTACGGCAGATATCTCTACCTGCGCTCCGTCAATATTCCTATCTATCGCTCTATCTATCTGCCCTCCGTCAGTATTTCTCTCTTCATAGCGATTCTCATGCATGGGGACGGATTTAGGTAGCCTGTATGTCGTCCTAAGTGACTTGCGTTTCAATGTGCCCGTTCTAAATTAACGATGATGACAATACACATACCACAAAAGCAAGGAAACGCGCTCCTGTCTGGAAATAATAAATCCAAACAGGCACGACAACCCCGGGACACGCGGACGGACCCGCGGGTCACGCGCGGTTTTACAACCTGCGTGGCGTATCAGTTGACGGCGATGGCAACATATTCGTCGCGGACTCGTCCAACCACTGTGTACGGCAGCTAACCGCCGCCGACAGTATGGTATCAACCCTCGTGGGTAAGTTCTTAATTTTGTGGGTGGAGGGGAGGGGAAAGGAAAGGAGGTGCACGAACCCGCCCTTCCAACTGTGGAGATGCATGATGTACCGACCCTGCAAGACATTATTAGTTGTATCCTCAATAATGGTCATTATCGTACCAACTGACTGCGTGTCACAAGTGTATGTGTATGAGTTATGGCGCGGCGGACAATGGCAATATTATGTGATATTATTCGATTTTGTTATCGATGTTTTTCTGGATAAAAATCAGATCTCAGCAGATCTCATTACCGTATGTACGTGCGTGAGCTAGCTGCGTAGTTGTGAGCACACTTAGTTGTGAGCTTTTGTCATCTGTATGTTACGGCTAGGTAATCTCCCGAGATCAAACCTTCCTCCCGATTTTGCTTCTCCCGCCAATACGTAAACCAGGCAGTCCGGGAAACGCGGGATTCAAAGACGGTGCGGGAGCTGACGCTCGGTTCCGAAATCCCTGCGGAGTGGCCGTAAACTTGCAGGCAAGATTAATAAGAGAGAGCGACTACGCGCCTACTCTGATGAGACCTTCATAGTAATAAGTACGGATGAAACGTCTTTCCGCACAATAAAATAGTACTTAGGGTTAGAGACTCTCATTATTAAGATAACTTAAGAGTGAGTGTATGTATGACGGTGTTAGTTGCTTCACTGCTGTGTATTATTAGATCGTGAAACAATGATTCAGTTCATGCTGATTAACGAATTCCCTGATATCGGGATAATTAAGTTAATGACGTACACAACGTAGCACTTGCTTCATGTACGTGTATGGAATCGTTGGTGGTTGCAGGATGGGATGTTGGTGGTTGCTGACGCGGGCAACAACCGGCTACGGAAAGTGGATCGGGACCGACTAGTCACTACCATCGCCGGAAACGGCGTGGCGGGTGAGCACGCGGGCGGCCCTCTGGCTCTGGGTGTGTTTCTAATCCAGCGGACTAATAAGGAACCAGCACGGGTGGTGCCACATTATGTGATTTCATTCTGCCCAGCCAGCAGTGCTCTGAATGCCACAAAATGAAGAACGAAATCCAAAAAGCTGTCCGGGAAACAGCGGGAGTAACTATGACGCTTGCGTTGGGTACGTTGATTGGCGTCCGTTGCAACTGGCGTCTGTGCTCTGGTTTCAGGCCTTCGTACATACCCCATCGTTTGTCGTTCGTCCAGTTGAAATGGAAACAACAAACTTTCTCTCTTGTACTCCATTCCCTTTTAAGATTGCTTTCTGTAAAAGTACAGCGTTTCGATTTATTTGGTCCTTGTTTGTATGCCAGACATCCTCCATTCCGCGGCGGCCCACGCAAGCGCCCCCCGCCCAACACACCCACCCATAGACAAAACACATACAGGCACGCACCCAAAATTACACACAGACAAAGACAGAAGCGGGCCCCGCCCTGTTCCCCTACACGCAGGTCCCCCCGCTGCCTGGCCTCAGGAAGAGGCTGCCCTCCAAGGCCATTTGAACCATCCGCAAGGGGTTGCGATTGATGGTGACGGTAACATCCTTTTGTCTGACCTGGACAACCGCTGCGTCCGACTAGTCTCCCCAGCCGGCATTATTACAGCACTGGCCGGGAATCCCGCAGGTATTGATGTGTGTATATATATATATATATATATACACATATGTGTGTGTGTTTGAGTGTAAGAGAGAGGGAAAGAGAGAGAGATGTACCTGCGGTATATATACATATATTTTTGTTGTTGTTGTTTTGTTTCTGAGATAGAATGATGGATAACAAGAAATAAAAATATCAAATGCCGAATAAAAATCATAAAACCCAATAAATTGCAAATAATCGTGTATCAGCTTAAGTCCGGCTGATATAAAACGTCTTGAATAGGGTACGTGGTAAATATGATATATATCCGACTTTGTTTATTTGTCTGATTAGCCACCCCCTTTTGTTTTGCGCGGCCTGGTGCAGCCTGGTGTAAAACCAGACGCCTCTGTCTGTCGTTTCTTATCTGTCACATATAAACGCGTTATTGTTATGCATTGCCGGTGATGTGACGACACAGCTGGTCCTGAACGTGACGAGGAGTTAGGCCCCCCGTCCTTTGCTACCGGCAGCGCGCCCCAATATACCAGCTTCTGTGATCCGCAGGTTGGTATGTGTAGGTGTTCGGGCCGGGCAGGGGAGGGTTCAACCCTCGGCGACGACCTTCGGAGGCAGGGTATCACAAACTCGCAGCATCTCGCATATGGACGGGGATTATCTGGCCCGCATGTTTGCATCTCGCAGTGGCACGGCATTGAATCTGATTTTTTAAATCTGGTTTGGATCTCGAGTACAGGGTATCGCTGTAACGCATCGCGGGGAGGTGCTGGTGGTGGAATGCTCGGCCAACCGGGTGAGCCCGCCTGAGAGAGACAATATCACGGGGCGTGCTATTTAAGACATGGGGCTACTCGTTGAATGGATTATATATATGTAATTATAGAAATATAACTATATGATGTTCATTAACGTAAGGAAAGTTTGGATGGAGGGATTATCTCTGCGTGTACGTATATGTGCATGGGCTGTGGAATATCATTTCCCCATACACATCATATGGGACTACAGTTAGTTCGCCTCAATTATAATCCTCAAGAAGCTTTGGGTGGAGTTGCTTTTATATTATGCTTAGTTAAGTTTTGCTTAGTCTCATATATGTTTTGCCGTTTCAATGACCTTGCTCTTTCCTATATTCCTTTCAGTAGTTGTACACAGTGCGGCACACATAAACACTATAAACGATTTTTTTGTTTTTTGATTTTATAAATTGCAAAAATCACCATGTCAGCATCTGAAGTGGCCTTTCGGGCACTCTATCTAACTACTACATTACCTTTTTCATCCCCTCCGTATTATCATTTTCCTTTTCTATCGCTCGTCCCCCCCCGCCCATCCTGCTGCTGACCTGTTCCCCCCCTTTCAATTTCTTCTCTCCTCCCCTAACACGCACATACCCATACACACATGTCCGTACAGGTCCGCGTCATCGCTGCCCGGTTGCACTCGCCTCACACCTACCTGGCAGCCACAAAGTCTACATTCGTAACAGACATGCTAGGGCTCCTCTCGAGGGCCGACGGCACCGACGTGACATTCGTGGTTAGTGTGACCTGTGCGCCATGACCCACGGGTCGGTCCACAACCAGGAGGTTGATCGGTGATCCATGGATGGTCAATGTGCCTTTGGCAAGTCGGTGACCAATGGGTCGGTCGGTGACTTGCGGATTGTTCGGTGTCGTCCCTGGAGCTGCTCTACGTTTGGGTTCGTATGGATCTGTCTACACAGGCAAACTACGTAGGCTTCCGTTCGTTTTGAGGCTTGCCTAGCTTATTAGCTTGTTGTTGTACATCAAGGGGCGCTTCCTCACGGTTCAGTTTTCTCTCAATACCTCAAATATAAACGTGTCCTGCTTCGCCCGTTTTACCTGACAGTGGTTTCTGACACTGTCAGGTAACACACACGAGTCGCCCACAGTGTACCACCCCTTAATACACACACACGCGTGTGTCAGCAGGTGGGTGGTGAGGAGCTTCGAGCGCACCGGTGGCTGCTTGCGGCCCGTTGCGAGTGTTTTGGCCGCATGTTGGCGAGTGACTGCCTGGAGGGTCGTACGGCAGTCGTGGAAGTACGGGACTGCTCTACGGCCGCATTCCGGGAGTTTCTAAGGTGAGGTGATATCATCTTAGTGCCTTAGGGCGGGCTGCTGATTCCTCGTGAATCCAGCTGGCTGCTGGTTGGGGCCATTGGTAATTTCTTTCCTTGCTGCTTTGTTCGTTGGGCCAAAGTGCCAAACCTATCTCCAAAGTGCACAGTGGACAACGAACAGCGGACTGCACGTGTTCATCCAAAATGCGCGTAAAATCTATCACATATATGAGCAAATAATCAATATTAATAAATAATACAAAAATGATAAAAGCAAAAATATATACACAATTATGTGCAAATATGATGTACCTATTTAATTTAATGTGATACACACACATTCCTTAACGCATATACGGCATGCCCGATGCAGATACCTGTACACGGACCAGCTGGAGTTCAAGGGCGATGTCGTACTGGATGTGCTGTTGCTTGGTCGCAAATACATGGTGGGCCGGTGAGTGCTGCTGATGGAACAGTCTGGATACCTTCTATAATCGTACAGTCTCCGCCCGCCCTGTTTTCCCCTTTTATTTGCCCGTTGACCGACCTTTTGTATGTCCGCCTTTGTAATCTTTGTAAACCTATTGGAACCTTTTTTGGTAACGTAACCAGAACGTAACTGACGGATCGAAGGT
The DNA here is from genome assembly GCA_019650235.1 of Volvox reticuliferus. Classification (NCBI taxonomy): domain Eukaryota; kingdom Viridiplantae; phylum Chlorophyta; class Chlorophyceae; order Chlamydomonadales; family Volvocaceae; genus Volvox; species Volvox reticuliferus. Next base: position 885,183 of record BNCP01000005.1, on the reverse strand, counting down.
TGTACCTTAATGAATTAGTTGATCCGGTTGTAATGTGTCGTTCGTCCCGCGCGGAATGTACGGAGGCAGTGTGTTCCAGCACTGCTGCAGCCAGGTCCGCCGGGGCCTGTGCGGTCAGAACGCAATGGCGATACTGAGGTGGGCGGACGAAAACCGAGTGGAGGAGTTGCGGCCGTTGGTCCTCAGGTAGGCGGGAATGCATAATATATATAATATTAATTGTAATATAATTTATATTTATATTTATATACGACCTGAATTAGGGTTGGGCTCCTTCATGAACCATTACTCGTTCGGGACTGCAGCATGCCATAATTCCGTACGTACTGCACACGTACATTCATCACCACAACAACTAACCGCACGTTTTTCCTTACGAACGTGTGCACTCTTTTACTAAATAGTTTTAAAAACGTTTAAAAAAGATTTCCCCTGTGCCTCCTAGCTAAGAAATGAATGCTTATCTCCTCATGCAGGTACGTACTCCAGCACCTCCGTCACATCCTGAGGAAGTACCCCGACAGCCTCTCCCACCTTGAGGGCCGTCCGGACTTGCTCATTCAGCTGCTCGTGGCGCAGGCGGCAGTAGATGGTGGCGCGACGGGATCACGCGCCGCTGCTGCGACGGCAGCGGCGGCGGCGGCCGCAGCCACCGCCACTAGTGGCGCCACCGGAGGTGGTATCAGCGCCGGCAGCGGCGCGGGGCCCTCGAGTGCCGCTGCGGCAATCAACGGTGGTGGTGGCAGCACGATAGCCGCTATAGCGGCAGCTTTAGGAGACCAATAACAGCACCAGCAGTAGCACGATGTAAGAAATTATTAGTACTGTTTCTATCTCTGTACACCTACCGTGCGCGGGGTTGATGAAATACCTTGCAAAAGATGCACGCACCGCGCCTGTATGCACGGCGTTGTAAATGCCGATGCCAATCAAATACGATGATGTACGATGCGGAGCTTTGTTGCGTGTATTAGGTTCTATCCTTAAGCCGTAATCCTAGAAACTCCAAGCTATGCCCGGTGGCGGGATATTCAAATATGACAATTGATTCAAGTGGAGTCACGCAGGTTCGGATGCTGAAGAAACAGTTCGTCGTGAAGTACGGGGTTAACAGATGGATTCGTTCCGTATTTGCTTTGATTTGCTTGGATGAACTTTTTCCGCATGCACCTCATCACGCATCCTTTGCCACTGGATTATTATTAAATTAAGCAGATGATACTGAATGAATGTACGTCGGTATGCAATCCGAAGCCAAAGCAGACTGTCGGGAGGAATACTGGGCTGGCACCTGCTAGCTGCTAGCTGCTGGTTGGCGCAGCAAAATTAAACCCTGTCTAAACGACGCGAAGCGACTGACGCAAGGATTGACCTGACTCCCCAAAGTATCCATCCTATTGAAAAATAATAAGGCAATAATAAGGCAATATAAATATATATATAATGAGGCAATAAGAGGCTGGCTATCCTCCATGTCAGCTGAGTCACTGACAAAAAATATATCGATGATGATAATGATAATGATATTGGCTTCCAAAACGGAATCCACGCACCACGCACCTGAAGGCAGAGAAGAGCAGCATCGCTCCACAGCTATGGTAGCCCACAAACAAAGAGCCGCAAAGTCCCATCTGCTTTATGTATACAAGGCTGTGCAAGGAAGTGGCCAAGTCTGGCGGCAAAGGGCCTATTAGCTGGCTGCAGATCAGTGCTTGCAATCCATGTTCGTCCCATCTCGATTCAGCTCAGACTATGATAAGATTGCGCCTGAGTTTTTTTGCGAGTTGCTTCAGGTGTGTTGTAATGGCTGCCTCAGGCGTGATCTTGTATTGGGTCCATCTGTCCGTCTCCAGGCAGCCGCTGGTCTGCAGGTAGACCAGTTGCCCGATCCCCAGCACCACGTACACTTTGCGTGCTGGCCGAAATATCTCAATGGTGTACGCGAGTTGTATGAAATTCTGCAGACATTGGATATTAATTGTATGTAGTAATATTTAAACATCGGCATCCATGGTTGCGCAAATTGCAACCTTCGACGAAGGAGATCGAATCCAAACTCACGATCCAAAATCGCAACCTTCCGTTTGATTTAGCACATCTTTGTCGGAATGACTAAGAGTGACATAATTCTAACCCAATTTTAGGACAAAGTGGCTGGGCATGTGCTCTTGTGTCATCCAAGATGCTAGCCTAGAAGCAAGCTAGCGAACCGGAACGTATGAGACTTAGTTATGACTAGCGTGAGATTACAAGTGGTGATATGCGTCTAGGCCTTTGGTTCTTAGTTAGGTAAGGTTGGAAATGACCGGATGCTTGTCGGTTGGAGCTCCGAAACTACATGGAGTAGCTGGTTACTATGAGATTTTGGAATGAAATCTCAATACATGCGTACCGTTTCTTCGACGGTAAGGTTTATTCATGATTGTTGGCCAAGGACCAAGCTATTGCTGAGTTTTCGAGCCGGCCTGCAGCGCTCCAAGCATCTGTTTGGAAAATCCTTTTCCTGAACATACGTAATGTAAATGGAAGTGCTAACTAACCTTAAATAAGACTACGCCGGATTTCAAACGTGAGGGCGGTCGATCTGTTATCATGGCGGCATCACCTTTCCAGGTAGGTTGTCCTTCGCCTACAAACATGTTTATGACACTGGAAAACTTTGTTAAAGGATTTCGCGCAGCTTCTGATGGAGTGGTAATTTGACTTCAAATTGCGCAGTTTGGAGCTGCCTCAGCTGCGCCACCGGCGAGCCCTTTCGGTTTCTCTACGGCAAATGCAGCAGCTGCTCCAGCGAGCACCGCCCCGGCCTTCGGCACGGCGGCGCCCGCGCCGGCATTTGGTGCCCAAAACGCTACGGCAGGCTTCAGCTTCGGGACCGCTACTACGGCAGCCCCAGCGGCGACTCCAGGCTTCGGCGCAGCCTTCGGTGCAGCTGCTGCCAAACCGGCTACCTTTGGCGCAGCCTCAAGTGCACCCGCCTTTGGCGCCCAGCCGGCGCCGGCATTCGGAGCTTCCACCGGCGGCGTGTTCTCCTTCCCGTCCGCCGCGCCGGCAGCCAGCGCACCCAGCATCTTCGGCGCCACATCCGCACCCGCCTACGGCGCTCCCTCCACTGCGCCATCAATGTTCGGTGCAAGCTCTGCGCCTGCCTTTGGCGCACCTGCCGCCACGCCCTCTTTGTTCGGTGAGCTGAGGGCGTCTTTCTTCCTCCAGGCGTTTTTGGGTGACGCCTTTCCCTGAAGCGTTCCTGTGCTGCGGCCTCTCCTCTTTTCTCCCCAAGCATTGTCACGTGCCCCGTGTGTGGCTGGCCACTGACGTCATCTCTGCCAACTATCTGCCTCGGCCATCCACAACTTCTGCCAAGTACTGCATGTGAAAACTCCGTACAGCAAGTACGGAGCTTGATGCTTATTACCTGATACGTAATATGTATCCTCCCATTACGGTTCGGTGCAATTCTACAGGTACAACTGCAGCTAACGTCTTCGGGCAACCTCAGCAGCTACAACAACAACAACAACAGCAGGTGTTCGGAGCAGCTGGTCAGGTAGGAAAAGCGCGATGGACAATAACAATGGATTGGGTCGGGACTTGCGAGCATAACACGACGTGTCTTCTTGGTTTCGGAGCCGCACCGGTCGTGGGCTTAGTCCACGAACCCGTCCATTCTTCACTCTCGAAATTTGAACTCTTTAGGGTTTAGGGTTTATCTCGTTCAGTTTAGGGTTCACCTCTGGGTTTTATTTCTTTCACGCCTGTATTCGCCCCCACACCACTTTCGCAACCCCTCCGCCGCCCGCGCCATTCAGGCTCAGCTGCCCGGCTTGGTAGACGGCTCTGGACTGACCGCCGACGACGCAGTGAGGGCGCTGGCCCGCATCGCGGCCGGTTACAACCCCGCCTCTCAGGATTACCGCTTCCAGACGTTGCTGTTGTCGGTGGTAGAGCGCCCCGAGCAGCGAGTTAAGCCGCCGGGATTCGTGGACGAGAACCGTTGGCGGGCCGCGCTTGCCGCCATCAAGGGGCCCAACAACCCGCAAAAGTGAGCCTTGAAGCAGCAGTATTGCTAATAACAATAACATTATTACATATTATTACATCTTAAATACTGAGGTTAATGATAGGTAATAAGAATAAATCAATAAGAATTGTACAAAATGAAATAAATATGCAGTAGTTGTAGTAGAGGAGGAGGTGGTGGTGGTGGTGGAAACCGAAGGGAAGGTATGCGCTGTGAGAATCGGGATCAGGAAGGAGCGCTGAGAGCCCACAGCAAAGCGGGGGATCGAAACGTAGAGGACGGAAGGAGGAGGGCAAGGGAAAATCGTCTTTATTTACGCGCTTGGTGTACCGGTGAAGGTCCGTTTCACATTAACGTGTTGCACGAACCCTTCTAACATCACGTCATCGCATTTGGGACCGCTGCCGCGGTCTCTGGTCGCAGGTTGTGGCCGGTGGTGGCCAACGGCTTTGGAGACCTTACGACGCGCTCGCGGATGCAGGCACAAGCGGTGTCACAGAATGAGTCCCGACTGAAGGAACTCCAGGTGCTTGGAGGGGAGAGGGGAAAGGGAAGAGCGGGGAAGACGAACATGGAAACACTGGTGGTGGTTGCTGACGAAGCAAGGACTAACCGTGAAGGTTGGCTGACGGTTGTCCCCGTCCTTTCAAGGTAGCCGACTTGGAGCAAAAATATAAGAGGGGAGGGGAGGAGAGACGGGAGCTAGGACTATCAACCAGGAGAGCGATCACTGGAGCGGGTCATAAACCATTTCAGCAGAGTACTTCGGACGGACAACGGACGGCTCTTCAAACCCTGGTCAAGAACTCCTGGTTAACGACCAATAACGACCATAACCTACAACGTCCCATTCTGAATTTTTCTACTGACCCGGTCCATCTTGCAGCGCAACCCTTGGGGTTCCATCATGTGGTCGAAAAGTGTCCCTAGTACTCTTTTCCATTTTGTAAGTTTTCAAATTTCCCATTTTCGTCCTCTTCCCCGTCACCGATGTGTTCGTGTGCGTGCACGCGCTCGTGTGTCCGTTGTCTCTCTCTCTCTCTCTCTCTCTCTCTCTCTCTCTATATATATATATATATATATATATATATATATATATATATATATATATATATATATATTATACACGTGCCTATGTTTGTGCTGACTCAGGAGCGCGCCACGGCGTTGTCACGTCGCGCGACCGAGGAGTTCCGGGCTCGCGTGATGGAGCTGCAGCGGGAACACACCAACTTGCGACACAAGATGCTTCACGTGATGCGATGTGTCGACATGCTAGAGAGCAGGTTGGCGCTGTCAGCCGGGTGAGTCAAGAAGCATTGTCCGAGCGTCAATCATACTCTTTTTGACTCCTTCTAACTCCCCAATAGCCAGTTCCCATTTAAGACGCGACGTTCATTGCATGCATGCCTGCATGCGCAGGTACAATGTGCAGCAGTCGCGGCAAAAGGTGACGGAGATTAACCGCCAGTTGGCGCGACTTGAAGACGCGCTCAACCCGGCGTCGGCAGCGGCGGGGCTGCAGCGGCGACTGGAGGTGAGGACCGATGGAGCCCCTCAACGCACCCGCCCTCCGCCCTTCGCGGCTTCACCCGGCTGGGCGGGCGGAGGGAGGGACGTCAAACAGCGAACCGATAATAGGAACCCAGGGGGGTGCTATTGCACATGGCGAAAGCGAGGCCACAAACTGCATCTTCGAAAATACGAACAGAGCGTCATCTTCAGCTCAGTCGCCGGCTGAAGCCTTTTCATTTTCATTTCAGGCTCAGCGTTCACAAGGTCGTGGAAGTAGTCATTTTCAGCCTCTCCGTCCGAACCTGTCCTCTGCTTTCCTTGACATCTGTGGGAACGACGCGAAGGGCTTTTCGCATTTCTTCAAGCCGCGTTTCTTTTGTCAGCGCTGCGCTTAAAAGTTAGCGTTCTTGCTGCTGCCGCTGCTGTTATGCGTATCGGAAGTGCTGCATCGCTGAACTGTTGCGGCTTCTCTGTCTCTCATCCGTTACAGGCGGTGGCTGCAGCAGCACGCATGCGGGGCGGCAGCACGATTGGCGGCACGGGCGCTGATGGTAGCCAAAGCTCGGTGAGTTGATGGGCGAACACGGTTGGCTCACTGTTGGCTCACACACAAACACACACACACACACACACAAGTAAAGTTGATTGTTGCTTGCTTAGCTCATGCTTACAGTGTGTGCTTATTCACATCGCATGCAGCGTGGTTATGCTTGGCGGCGTTGCCCTAGTAGGTGCTCCTGATAACGTCTATGACGTTGATCACCTTGATCGTGATCACCTGGCGGCCTCGTACACCGCTCGGTGTACGGAAGCCCTAACTTGGCTTTGACATTGTAGTTATTACCATATTATTATTCGCGGTTTTTCCGCTGAGCTGTTCACCTTCCCTTGACGAGGAGCCCTCGGTGGGCCAGCCAGGTTACAAACTTATCGATTTGAACTGCCGATCGCGCGACCCGTGCCGCACAGGTACGGCTGGACGAGCGGTCTCAGGCGCAGCTTTTCGCGGTGCTGCGCGACCACGCGGAGGCGGTACGGCAGCTTCAGGTGGGCAATTTTGGGTTCCAGACGGCAACCTAAACGACACGACATCTATTGCATTCCATCATAATATTTTTCAATATTTTTCTTTAAAAACCCAAAAATGTTAGTTGATTGCAATTAAATAACAATTATCATTGCACGTATAGATACTGAAGTTCTTTTGCTTTGACAAATGCTTCAATAGGACATTATCTCTTGCGTTCATAATTAAAATAGATAGCATTTACAAGAATTGCGGACGCCGCAGAGCCACTGATGAAGGACATCTGAGATACACGGGCTTCTAATTAAGGATACGTTTGCTGGGCGGTCTTGTTTTGCCCCCGAAGCTGGTATATACCCTGGAGTATTGGAAGTGTTGAGCTGGGATGTGTGGCTGGTTGGTGCTACCATTTATCAATATGGAGGAAAGGAAGGCCTTCACCCGGCTTCACATCGCCATTACTACTAATTTGTATGTGAGGACAAGCCGATCTTTTTCCACATCTTTTCCACAGCACCTAACACACTATATGCTGCGTGAGAACCCCCTGCTCGTTTGCGTTGTCCGGTGCCCTCACCTCCCGTCTTCTACATGTAGGGCGTGCTGAAACAGGACGAGTTGGACGTCGTTGTTCTTAGGAAGCTCACATCTTCGGACAACGGCACGGGGACCAGCGAGATGAGTGGCGACGTCTTTAATATGGCATTGTAGAATCTTAGGGCTTCCCGTACGACACGTTTAGTTTCCGTACGGAGCCTTGGGCTTTCTGGGAATGTTGGGCAACAGCCCATAGCCAAGGCTGTTGGCGCATGTGAACCAAGTGGAAGACTAATGGCGGGTATATAGCACACAGGATACTAAACAAGATCTTAGGTTGCCGTATATCGTGCCGTGGAGTGCCGTGCTAGACCACCACCGGACGCCGTGCAGGCTCAGCATTCGGGGCGGCGTGGCAAACAGGAAATCAGACGGGGGATTAGGAAGGAGGGGTTCCATGGGCCGTACTGTGCGCGATAATTGTGATATATCCGGAGACAGACAGACACACAAGCATATACACGTACACAGACGTCGCTATGCGCTCTGCCTCCTCGGGACGAGTCAGAGCGTCGAGGAGGAGGCTTACACTATTATAGCACGGATTAATCGCCTCCTTTCTAGACATCGGGCAAATGCCAGGAGGAGGTTGCCGGGAAACATTGTGTGAATGTAGCGGCTTACGGTCAGCAGTGTCTGAGGGTTTGCTTGGGCCTGCTTGCTGCAGACGCAGGCATGGTGGCAGCGAGTGCGTGCGCCTCTTCCTGACATCCTTGGCTGCCGCATCGTGCCGCCGTGGCGGATCGCCATGGATTAGTAGTGTGCTTACAACAAAACCCATAGCTAGTCCGCCACAGACATCAACCTCACGTCATAAACGCAAATGTGATCTGTTACGTGATCATTTCCTCGTTTTCATTCTTTCCTCGATAAGATTCGCAACTTGGCACAGCTACGAGCTCCCTGTGTCGTTCATTCTGGAAGCCGCCTTCTTTTGCGTGGACATAACGTAGCGTAGAGTTGCGTGAACGCTTTCTCGCGTACATATACGCGTGAGGACCTTGCCGGCTGCCTGCGGTCGTCTTCTGTGCCCGCGGTCCAGCACCTCTGCACGGTGATGCGGACGTCTGCTTCGGACGTCTTCGGATTCTAGGGGAATTGGCCGTGTTGATCAACTTCGGCACAAGAAGCGGCTGCTGCTGATGGTCGTAGTAAATTTACATGTCTTAGAAAATTCCCAGAACGAAAACGGTAAAGTGCCAGCGGCAGCTTGACAATGGGACCCACCAACCTACAACTCCAGCCTTCAACCTAAGTAAGCAGAGTCCTCTCAGGTCAGGCGGTCATTTCCGAGCTATCTAGGGCCCCACGCCGCCTGTCCTGCCTGTCCTTGAAGGCAGCTTTTCAGAGGCCATCCAAAGCCTCCTGGTAGTCATGAAGATATAATCAGACAGAACACCCACTCCTCGCTAATAATTAACAGATGATCCGCAGCGCGGCTCTACGTAAGGCTAATTAAGAAATGATAAGCAAGCCATATATGTGCCCTTACATACGGCCATACATGGCGCCTAAGCACTGCTGCCCCTTAGCGCGGGCATTGCGGTACATAGTACAGCAAACAGGCGGGCCGTTAGGCAACTGCCAACCGAAAGAGCCGTAAGGAGCTAACCGTAACCAAAACAACTCGGGAGACAAACCTCCTTCCAACGGTTACCACTCTCCGGCAAAGCAGTATACGAAATAAACCGAGTTAATTAACGCCATGCTCGAACGCTCAGCCAAAGCCATATATGACGGTCAGCTATATCCAAGAAGCATTGCCGGCAGGTTCAAATACGTCGAGAAACTGACAACGACTAACCGAGGAAGCCAACAACTCTCTAATGGGAGCCAGGCGCTATATGGTGTGCCTCATTATGATCTTTCCTGCCAAACCAGTCTGTACACATCACGGCAAGTACCTTGCAAACACGAAAGCGCAGCATGAATAATGCATCGTTTAAGCTTGTGAGGTCGCACTGGCGAGTGGTTAGATGCTCAAGAGCGTTAAGACTGCTCCCAAACCCCATGTAGATGACATTTTTTAAGGATATCCAATGAACCATAACACCAACAGCCTTCCTCCAAACTTTCCTAATTAGTATATATAGCATAAGCATGGGAGGGATTCCGAGGACTCACGGGGAGTGAATCCGGGGACAAATGCAGTTCATTTCATTTCATCTTATCTCGTCTTGTTTTTCTATCTCTGATGCTTCTAATGCCTGTACATCCGATTCCGTACACTTCCGCATCGACGCGAAGCTAGAATATATGCTACTTAAGAAGATGACGTCAACGGCACTACACCTGACTTGGTGAAGGGACGTTGTGAAGCGACGTTTTGGAGGTCGCCATCATCTAGCCATGCGGCGCATCCTCCGTCGCCCCGTGTTTCCATTCCCGTTGCCGTTGCCATTCCCGTTGCCGTTGCCATTCCCGTTGCCGTTGCCATTCCCGTTGCCGTTGCCATTCCCGTTGCCGTTGCCATTCCCGTTGCCGTTGCCATTCCCGTTGCCGTTGCCATTCCCGTTGCCGTTGCCATTCCCGTTGCCGTTGCCATTCCCGTTGCCATTGCCGTTACCGTTGTTCTACATTTTCCCAGGAAAAGCAGGGGCACGGGCAGCAGATCTCGCTCACACACAGCAGCATAAAAACGTAGCTAATAAGTGGTACCTGAAATCCGACCAGGATATACATATATATATGGGTAGATTTGAAGCCCTTCTAGGTCTGGAAGATAGAGGCCACCGCGTACATCAGGCCCCCCGCGGCCCCCTACAGTATCCCATAGGGGGTCCTATAGGGGCCCTGAGCATGATTACTTCGCTAGTACCTATGGGCCACCCTCTCCCTGTGTTTGGCTGTGTAACAGGAGCATAGCACCACCGCAGTAGGCGAGGTCACGAATGAAAGCATTTAAGGCGCGATCAAGCAAGCGAAAGCCTAATAAGGAGGATCAACAGCCAGCGGGACCTACGTTAAAAGCCACGCCAGTGACTGTTTCATCCAGTGAAAAATAAATAATGGTCATTTGTAAATTGCTCTTAGCGTACCGGAGGTCGTGGGCTTGGCGGTGGGGGGCTTGGCGACGGAGGGCTTGGGGGCGGTGCGTTAGGCCGGAGTAGACTCGGTGGCGGGGATAAGGGACTTGGCGGGGGCGGCCGAGGTTGCGGCGATGAGGCCCGTGGAGTTGGCGAGGGCAGCGGTGATGGCGGGCTAGGCGGTGGGGGAGTTGGTGGTGACGGTGGAGGTGGGCTCGGTGGCGACGGGCTAGGCGGTGGAGGATTCGGTGGTGGCGCCGGTTTTGGTGATGGCGGTGGCGGTGGACTAGGAGTTGGAGGTGGTGGAGGGCTCGGCGGTGGCGGGCTTGGCGGTGGTGGCGACGGTGGTGGTGGACTTGGGGCCGAGGGTGGCGGAGGGCTCGGCGATGGCGGCGACGGTGGTGGCGGGCTCGGCGGGGGCGGGCTCGGCGGGGGCGGCGACGGCGGTGGTGGCGACGGTGGTGGTGGTGGTGGTGGTGGTGGCGGTGGTGGTGGCGGCGACGGTGGTGGTGGACTTGGGGCCGAGGGTGGCGGAGGGCTCGGCGGTGGCGGCGACGGTGGTGGCGGGCTCGGCGGTGGCGGGCTCGGCGGTGGCGGCGACGGCGGTGGCGGCGACGGTGGTGGCGGGCTCGGCGGTGGCGGGCTTGGCGGTGGTGGCGACGGCGGTGGCGGCGACGGTGGTGGCGGGCTCGGCGGTGGCGGGCTTGGCGGTGGTGGCGACGGCGGTGGCGGCGACGGTGGTGGCGGGCTCGGCGGTGGCGGGCTTGGCGGTGGTGGCGACGGTGGTGGCGGACTCGGTGGTGGCGGGCTCGGCGGTGGCGGGCTTGGCGGTGGTGGCGACGGCGGTGGCGGCGACGGTGGTGGCGGGCTCGGCGGTGGCGGGCTTGGCGGTGGTGGCGACGGTGGTGGCGGACTCGGTGGTGGTGGCGACGGTGGTGGTGGACTTGGGGCCGAGGGTGGCGGAGGGCTCGGCGGTGGCGGACTCGGCGGTGGCGGACTTGGTGGTGGCGGGCTCGGCGGTGGCGGGCTCGGCGGTGGCGGACTTGGTGGTGGCGGGCTCGGCGGTGGCGGACTCGGTGGTGGCGGGCTCGGCGGTGGCGGACTTGGTGGTGGTGGGGGGCTTGGCGACGTCAGTGGTGGGCTCGGCGGCGGCGGCATTGGAGGACTGGGCGGTGGCGGAGACGGTGGCAACGGTGGCGGAGAGAGAGGTGGGGATGGGCTTGGTGGTAAAGGTTTTGGAGTCGGATTGGCAGGCGGAACAGTGACGCCGACAATCCGGTCAGGCGGCGGCGCGTTTAATTGCGGCTGAGGGGCTTGAGGCGGTGCTGCTTTTGTCAACGGCAATTGTTTGGGGCTGGGCGGGGAAGGGGGCGGCCGGGGCCTAGGGGGCGGAGATGGTGACTTGGGGCTGGGACGGGGTGGCGGCGGCGGCTTCGGGCTCGGAGGTGGCGGCGCGGGGGGCTTGGGACTGGGCGGCGTAGGTGGTGGTGATGAGGGCCGCGGTGGTGGTGATGAGGGCCGCGGTGGTGGTGATGGGGACTTGGGTGGAGGCGTCGGCGGGCGGGGTGGTGACGGGGGTGGCCGGGGTGGCCTTGGAGGACGGGTGGGTGATTTGGGCGGCCGGGTCGGTTGGTCGAAAGACATGATGATGGTCCCCATGTCTGGCGGCGTTTGCGCCCAGACCGCAACTACAAATACACAGCAGGATGGAAAAGGGACACAGCAGATAGAGGCGGAGAAAAACGTCTTATTAGGAAAGTCCATGTTTATAACTTGTGCTCAGGTTTGTGCAGGAGGACATCTGAAAGGCAGGTACGTAGACTGTAGTAGTTTGTTACTACTTTTCTTGAAATATAGATGTCGTACATCGATTGCGTAACTTGCACAGGGATTATTACTAGAGCACAGCTGCACGTATTACCAGTTACGTAATCTGGATGCATGTAGCTGGGCTCAGATCGGGATGCCGGCGCGCGGCCGTAGCACCGGCTGTAGGCTGTGCGTGCGGCTGCATGACACGCACTGTATGGCGCGCATTTACGTGGCTGACGATAAGTGGCAGATACGTGTCTTCGGACAGTCTATCTATCCTAGCTAAGACCCGCAATGCATGCGTGAAGCGCATGAAGCTAGCGCTTCCCGTGCGTGGCTTCCACTGGCTTCCCCCCTACCAAGTAAAATAAAGTTATATTTGCTCGTGAGGTTCATTCAGATAGAGGATCGATCTTAGCTTGCATCAAACGAAAGGTAAGAAATGTTAAGAAACATGTTATGTTCATTCCCATCGGGGGGGGGCAAGGAAAGGTTTGAGATAGGTCTTCCTGGCCGCCGTACGTAGACGCGCTAGTCGACGTATGGATGGAAGCCAGGGAAGTAGATGGGAATAATGAGGTCAACCTTCCTACCTATCTCGCTCAGTAACCGCGCAGGCCATTTTTGTTGACGTACGTGACGTTTGCTTACCTGCTGGGGCCGCTAACATCAAAAGTAAAATCAAATAGTGCATGTTGGGCAGCATCGCTTGGGCAGTGCTTCGTTAGGCGCGCAGTGGCGCGCAAGCACGTGCAGGTTCGGACGGAGTTTCCTGGCTGCTGACTTTCTGTATCCGCGCGCCGCTAGCTGCTGGCCAGGTGAAGCTTATATCTATCTCGGAAAAAAAGATTAAATTATCATAGATATAATTGTATTATAAATGTAGCTAAACATGCTTGGAAATGTGAGATGGCAGGTGTGGCGTGTAGTAGTAGGTAAGCAACACAAGGACGACGCGACCTACCGCACCTAACGATATTGCAAGGATAAAAATGCGATGAAGATGTATGACCATATAAAGTTTTTTAATGAAAGACTGTTGCGCGCTATGCTACAGGGTTTTACATGCGGTAACTGTCATGCATGATTCGCACCAGCTTCACTCAACTTTACTCGTCGTCCCCATGCATCCACGAACTAGGTTGCTACATACAAACAATAATACTATACGAAATTTCCATATTTCTACAGAATGGTGTCGATAACATTCATGTATGATAACTGCTACGTAGATCAATAATGTTTCACCATGCAAATAATTCATTTCGCTCGTTCGTACATACATGCATGCTCGTACGTCGGCGGTATGTAGACCTTCCGAAATCTTTTGATTCACTACTGCTGATCCTGATCAGAGCGATCAGAGAGGGATACCTGCAAATTGAAAGTTGCTTGCGTTTGCGTATCTAGTGCTAGCTGCTGGTAAAAATAGGTAAAAATTAAGAGCTTTGTTGACTTCTATTTTATCCCGTAACCTATTTTGTTCGTATGTCATTTCTTTTGTCATTGTCATGCTTATGTTAGTTACTTAAATATGTGTCTGATGAAATGTACTCGCTTGTGCAGCTCACATACAGCAGGTTATTCGTTACGTTCTTTATTTTGTTAAGATCGATACAATGGAGGATGCATAAATTGAGTCTCCATCTCCATTACTGTCACCCCTCTAATGCAACACTACTGCACTCCTGGCAATCAAGGCTGCCACCAACTGCCGCCAAAATCTTTGCAGTCAACTTCTCGCAACAGGGAGTAGCAGGGCTGAATCAACATCCCTGTATCATGCCACATCACATAAGCACACTTGCAAATACCACTCCATCCGTGCGGGCAATATCATCATTAAGAGGAATACAGCGTGCGGTGAACAGTCTGACAAAGCCAAGATCAGAGTTCACAACTGGGGAAGACTGCACTGCGTGACAAACATTAGGCCGCTATCCATCGAGGACGACTATTTCGGTGCTGCCATTTGGACCCCAGTCCTCATCCTGAATGAGCTCAGGCTTCACCTCCACCTCGACCCAGTCCACGTCGCACGGGCGAAGGTGCAGCTCCGTCAGCATGCCTTGCGACACCTGCTTAGCCGTCTCCAGCTCCACAGGGTCCGGCAATGGCTGGCCAGCGTCAGCCATCAGGTGAAGACCATAGGCAAGGACATACTCTGCGCTCTCCATGGCCTCCGAAAGGTTATCTCCCGTGCCGATGCCAAACGTAAACTGCGCGTAGGCAATGCTGAAGGGACGTCCTTCCTCGAGAGGCTTGACAACAAAAGCAGGGTAGCGCTTGCCCTGCTTTTCCTCAACGGCGGAATCTGCCCCTGATATCGTTATGTCGTTGCATTCTCTTAATGCCTGTAAGGTGTTGATGAGGAATAAAAGACTCCTTAAAGCCACCGACATGGAAATGCCTGCCAACTTTTAAACACTCATCAAACATGCATTCGCATGGTCACCATAACATACAACATCGAGGTAAAATTGCCGCTTTTTCACCTGGGAAGGTCAGCCTTGGCGCTCGCAATTGCGGCGGTGTGGATGTCAAACGCCCTTCTGCAAGTTGTAGGCAAAAAACTTAGGTTCTTACGTGATAATAGAAAACGTGTTGCTTCTTTGTAGCTTTAACCGGCAATAAAACCGAGCCCTGTCAGTTCGCGGTTCAGGACTGGTGACACCTCGTACGTGTCGCGAGGCAGCATGGCATGATCCGGCGAACGGCAATCTGGAGCTTTGCCCCCCCCCCCAGGGTTGCTGGCGTAATGCAAAGTAGTGACTTAAGGCTTACACCTTGCTTATCTTTAAGCTTTTCTTGCTGACGTCAGGAGTTCAATTATGCCCGAGTTGCACCGAAAGTCCTCAATCGACCGCTGACGTGCCCAAACCATATTTTCGCCTGTGCACGCGCTTCCAGGTGAACGCAAGTCGGATTTTGCACGTGTGCATGTGCGGCAATGGGCGGCGGTCATATATCTTAATGTCTTTTCTAAATCAGGCAAGCCTCCAAACCCACACGAAGAGATCAAGTCCCGGCGCCTGAGCCAGCGCAACTTACGGCCGCAGTGCGCGGCTGTGCCGCTTGCACGGATACGCGGCACCTCTGGATGGCGATCCCGCCGAGTCTCATTCCACCGGTCGGGAGGACCCTCGGGACAATCAGATGGGTTCAACTTTTTGTATTCTGAGAGCTAACTCATGATAATATAATTAAACGAGCCACACATCTTTTTATCGTCCAGCAGAATCTGGTTTTCGCGTCATTACACGGACTGCGAATTTCTCAGTCCGTGTAATTTGTGGTGCGTTTTATGTATGTGCTGTTCCATCCAGGGGAGATCGTACCTCGCTCACGTTGTGTTCTTACTGCTGTTGGTCCTGCAGGTTGGACTTTGCTTGCCTATTACATATACGACCATGCATGCATGCATGGTCGTATATATTTGCAAATGACAATTCCGACACACCACTACTGCTAGGTATATTTCCAGATCGATATCCCACCAGCTGCGATAAGCTATCATATCATCAAAGCTCTATCAAAAGGGCTATGGTTATTACCAGTGGCCCCGGTACCGGTGAAACAAGTTTAGTTAACCACTCTGGCAAACTAGCAGTAAAGAAGAAGTGCGGATGTAGGAGATTCCGGATCTGGAAATGGAAGATATTTTTATAAAGCCCGTCCAAGACCAATAAATATAAAACCTGTTTATGCCAGACGCCTCCAATCCACGGAAATGATGCCTTTTCAAAACCTTTTCCGAGTGAAGCACCCTGTTACAATCAGGTACGTTTTTGGAGTATTTAAGCTGACCACAGTGTCACTGTAAACGTGGATTCCGTTTCCGTATTAGCTCCGAAGACGCGATTTTCGTTGAGTTCTGTACCGTTTTTGCCTCTAAAAATGTAACAATGGTTAACGAAAAATCACCGACGCCTACAGGGATTGTCGGCTTTTGAAACAGGCCTCGTGTGCGAGGGGTGCATCTCCAAATCCATCGCACGGGGTTGCACAACAGTACAATGAATAGCACGAAATTATATCTACCGAAATCGGCTACACATTGACGGCTGCATCCATGAATGACTTCCGCACTTTGTGTACGGCATGCAGAAAGTGAACGAGCGGTCACTGAATTTGCAGCAGTCAGAGCTAAGCTTTGCTCTTGCTATTTAATCTTTCAAATTATATGCTAAATTTCAATGATATTATCGCTTCTATTTTTGTAAGTCATCTTATTTAAGCTTCTTTAGTGTGTTCCCGGCCACTTTACCTGTATCTCAGGGTATCTCGTTGTCCCTGCTGTCCGCCTACATACCTCACAATGACATATCTAACATATGACATATATTTTTGTTAATCGGTCGTCCGTTAATTGTAAGCAATATATCCCACTTGTGTCAGCTCACCGTGTCTTTTGACCTTATATATGTTGTTATTTGTTCATATGGCTCCAGGCTAAAATCTGAGTGGTACGATCAATACTTGTTATGGCAAAGACGAAAAAAAAATCCAACAGCTGTTATAAAATATCATCACATCAAACCACTTCACATGTAGAAGAAGCATTATGTAGGCTAGTTGAGAGTAATATGATGCTGGGTTTAAAAGACAATAGATATTTTTGCCGCGCAGGGGCGGCCAGACCAGCTGGATAACTTCACACGTCGATGCGGATCACGGAAACGCGCAAACAGCCGTCAACGAGTCGTCAGGGGTTTACAAGCGTGCCCGGTAACACCCTCTCCGTCCTGAGACACAAACGGCAGCGGCCGTTATGGAAAAGCCCGCCCCCCCAATGGCAGAAAGAAAAGCCGTTACATCAACGTCGAGCGCTGGAGATCCCGACTGCTTATTAAAAAATTCTGGTAGAACAGTATCTTGGCCACCATCTCCGCCACCCTCAACACGGCCACCGCTGAGCCCGCCGCCGCCAAGTCCATAGCCCCCTGACCGCCGCTGAGCTCGCCGCCGCTATCACCGTTCCCGCCACCGCCTGATTCGCCGTCGCCCGATCCACCTCCGCCACCGTCCCCACTGCCGTCAAGCCCGCCACCGTTACGACCGCAGCTGCATCCAAGCCCTCCACCACGCCCTCAGCCCTCCACCGCGCAGTCCCTTTCCACCCAGCTCATTGCCTCCCAAGCCCTCCCCCCAACCAGCCCGCTGCCACCTAGCCCACTACCGCCAAGCCCAATACCATCCAGCCCGAGCGAGTCCACCCAGTCCTATCCCGTCCAGCCCGAGTCCACCCAGCGCCTAATTACGCAATCGGATTCATTCATCATACGCACAACAACTGAAACTACTCTATGATGAAAACCGCATGCTGTCGAACGAAGCTACATCAATACAAACCCTTCGCGACATTATGCTACATATATGCTGCAGCCGCTTTTCCGCCGCGCAGCCGTGCGCAATATTCGCACCGTGGCCAGCAGCAGTAGTACTGTCGCGCACGAATGCACGCATGCACGCACGCTGGGGCCGACGCTGCGTTCCTTCGCCGCCAGACACCGCTCCAGAATGTATGTAAATTCGCTCGACGGTATAGGCGGGGTCCGTGCATCATACGTGCGTGGCCGTCATACGTGAGTCCGGCTGGTGTGACATTAGCTTGTTCGTATATATTCCGATACTCGATGTCGATCGATCGATGTATTCGACCATGTATCATCATTCTTTGAAGTTGCATGTAAGAGATTTTCCATTCCCAATAATTACAAATCCAAAAATCTCTTTGAAAACAATCACTCCGTTAGTTAGTTAGTTGGCAATTCATCAGGACTAGTTGGTTGGCTTCTGCGTTCATTATAAATGTTCCTCTTGCCTGCTGTTGGTGTGTACACACATAAATACTGAATGCATGCTGGTGGTGGGTGCTAAAAGACACGGTGAGCTGACACAAGTGGGATATATTGCTTACAACTAACGGACGACCGATTAACAAAAATATATGTCAGATGTTAGATATGTCATTGTGAGGTATGTAGGCGGACAGCAGGGACAACGAGATACCCTGAGATACAGGTAAAGTGGCCGGGAACACACTAAAGAAGCTTAAATAAGATGACTTACAAAAATAGAAGCGATAATATCATTGAAATTTAGCATATAATTTGAAAGATTAAATAGCAAGAGCAAAGCTTAGCTCTGACTGCTGCAAATTCAGTGACAGGGCACTTTCTGCATGCCGTACACAAAGTGCGGAAGTCATTCATGGATGCAGCCGTCAATGTGTAGCCGATTTCGGTAGATATAATTTCGTGCTATTCATTGTACTGTTGTGCAACCCCGTGCGATGGATTTGGAGATGCACCCCTCGCACACGAGGCCTGTTTCAAAAGCCGACAATCCCTGTAGGCGTCGATGATTTTTCGTTAACCATTGTTACATTTTTAGAGGCAAAAACGGTACAGAACTCAACGAAAATCGCGTCTTCGGAGCTAATACGGAAACGGAATCCACGTTTACAGTGACACTGTGGTCAGCTTAATGAACCAATGCGGGGAAATAAAATCACTGATTTCGGAGAAGTCCGCGGATGAGGGTGAATGGATGAGGGTGAATGGATGAGGGTGCCCCGAAATACAGTACTACTGGGGAAGGTAGCTAGGGACTGCCAGCAGGTAGTCGCCACCCACGGGTGAAGCAAAACCCGCCCTATCCCACACATATACATAAATATGTACGCCGTGTACGCCATCCCGCCGTCGCCAATGATCGCTAATGAAAATACTATCTATGTTTTACAATGTCGTGCCACACGAAATGTATGCCGAATATATGTATTTGGGGTGTTACACTGTGGGCAACTCGCCCTATAAAGAAGAGCACCGGGGGTCCTGACCGGACCTACCTAGCCACAGCGCAGGGGAGGGGCACGTGGCTTTGTCTGTCTGTCCTGCCACGTGCTCCCCCTCTCACTAAGACCAGAATATATGTATATACGTGACTAACCAACCATCGTTGCTGCAGATAAATACGTAAGGCACGCTTGGTGGCGACAGCACCCAGCAATATAGTAATAATAGGCCGTTAGTTGACGAGTGTATAGGCCGTCACCTACCTGCCTACTACCGTATGTACATGTATGTATATATTGTGTTCGTACATTCCGAAATAAAGCACCGGGGTTGTGTAAGGCAGGGTTATTTGTGCTTGGGATGTGATACTAGAAATTTCCACTTATACCTTACGATATATACGTACATTTCAGCACCGTACACAATATCTCGTCCCATTATTTCATCCACAATCATATATATATATATATATATATATATATATATACCCAGTCTGCCGGTGTACGGTGTACTTATACATGCATGTGCGTGGCGATGTGCATTACATGCACATATATCTAATGTGTGTGTGTGTGTGTGTCTACATACATGGGTTTCGCGCGCGTGTAGGGGACGGCTTACTTGCGATAACGAATAACAATATGTAATGATGTATGCATGTGTGTGTAATAAGTTTCGTAGTAGTTTCGAACGGCACCAAACAGCTAGCCGTACCGAAGTATGTAGCCATAAGGCCCAGCAGACGTGCTTTTACGTCGGTCTACGGCGGCCTCATCACGCACAAGCAAGCAAATAACCAACGCAAGCAACCGCAGCAGGCAGGGCCGCCGGGGCAGGCCTTCATTCATTCGTTAGGTTCCGGCATCTAGCGCCAACGTAGCTAGCGTAACCAGCTAAATTTGTTGTTGAAAAGATTACAGTTTTATTTTGATTATGGACACACGGGTAAATTTTATTGCGGTTTGCGGTTTGGATGAACAGGCCGGGAACGAACGGCATGTTTCACCTATCGAGCGACCTCGAGCGACCCAGTGGATGTTGGTGGGTAGTTGAAGCTAGGCGTCGGCCGTATGTGTAATAATTTTATAAGCCTCAGGCGATAGGTAACCCTAAAGTTATAAGCCTCGCATATATCCGATATGTGAGGCTTATTATATTGGGATTTGATGTCCATGCAAGATGTTAAATAAAAGCAAGCTTTCCTATTAACAGATATTATTCATGTATCGGTTATAGCGAGACGTACGACGGACCTTTATTTGTCTGTCTCCAATCTGTCGCCATAAAGTTGGGATTATTCCAATTTCCCTAAGTGCAGCTCGCGCACATGCTTACCTGCCTACCTCGCTCGTTTATTTTGCATGCATGTCGCATGCATGTAGTACTCATCATGTAATCTATCAACCTTGATTGGTAAGTCGTCCATCGATCCGCATAACAAGAGCAAATTCCCTACAGGAACCTGTATGTGTTGCAAACGCGAAAATAGGTAACTACCATGCAAAATCTAACTAACTCTGACGCTGCGACGTACGATGACCCATGCGGCATCATGACGCCAGCATCTACATCGATGCTCCGAGGGAGTAGTCCCTCATGCGCTCTGCTAGCTGGCCACATCATAACAAATAACCATTTGGCTAAAAAGAGCTAAAAAGAACAATAATTTATCATAAACTGTAAATCTTCCGAGATTGATAAAGTTAAGGCGAACATCGATCTCAAGGATTAGGGTGAGGATTAGGACCCGCCGCCTACTGGGGATATTCCGTCGTCACAGGGACCTATCAGGTTGGTTGGTGCCCCGGTCCTTCGTTCTTGGGTCTCACCGACGGATGTACCGGTTGGGTTGCACCGCTGTAAGTCCCAGATCGCCGATCCTTTGCGCGCGTTATCACAGGCAGGAGGAGAGCATTCCATACCAAGCATCCTTCCTACATAAATACAGCTACTACTTGACAAAATTCAATAAGGATGGAGACGGTAAGTAGTTAGGTTGTTTTCAGCGGGGCGGAGCACATATTATGTACATACTTCGGCTCCGTTTATCCCATGTACCGCAGCGAGCGAGCGGTTCATGGC
Source organism: Volvox reticuliferus (assembly GCA_019650235.1). Taxonomy (NCBI): domain Eukaryota; kingdom Viridiplantae; phylum Chlorophyta; class Chlorophyceae; order Chlamydomonadales; family Volvocaceae; genus Volvox; species Volvox reticuliferus. Next base: position 864,303 of record BNCP01000005.1, on the reverse strand, counting down.
CACGGGTATAATAATTAGTGCATATTGCATGCATGCAGCAAACGTTTGTCCTAAATAAACGCGCGCATATTCTCACAGTCGGTGTGTGTGTATATGTACGTTCCGCAAGGTCTCGGCAGGGCGATGACCGTCCGTCACTCATAAACTGTTCGACCCATGGGTCACACGCATGCACCCGGTTGTCAGCCGGCAAGTGAATGGGAGAATTTCCATTGGGCAACCGGCGATCGATTGAACTTCTTCCCCCGTAATAACGTTTTTGCGTTGGTGAAAGGATCGGCGCTGAGACGCGTGGACCGGACTTGATTGGGTTGCGCCGTTCTGCTTCGTTCAATCCGCGCAATCAAACGTTTTAAGGAACGATACGAACGAATGAACCCATAAGAACCATTGTATCTTTGTGTTCAATTAGTCCTCGCGCTTTTCTTTTGCAACTCAAAACGGATGCGACTGAATTGCCTGCGTGCGTCACCTGCTGACTCGCTCCGTCCAGTCCATTGCTTGTCCATAAAACGACTTCCATATATACTATGTAATGAAGACGAAAATGTTAAATATCGATATTTGATTGAAGATATTATTATTCTTATTACAACATTTGACAACAGAAGCTCCGGCCTGCACAGTGCGTCGCTGACCGCCAGTCAGCGAGCCGTGGACATAGCTAAGGAGGCTAGGCTCCATTTAATGCATGCGCCCTCCGTTGAAAACCTTGAGTCGATCCAAGTGTCGTAAAAATCCAAAAACCAAATCCCAAACGCGACACGGAACGCCGTCGGCTTCGATCTTTCTCTCTCCCCCCGCGCCTTCTCTCCTCTTGTGGCATCATGCTTCGCAATTGCTCGTACGCTTTAGCAGCGGCTTGTCTACACTCGCTAGTACCATCAGGTCTCCAGTATTCGCCTTCCCCTCCCCTCCCTGTCCCCTCCCCTCCCCTCCCTGTTCTTATCTCTCCCACTCTCTGTCTCCCATTCCAGTTCCTAACAATCTGTCACCGATATTAAATGTTTGCATTTTACGACGGCTATCTCTCAGGTCGTCGTACATTTCTCTTCCTTCCTTCTGCCTCGGTATTATTATTATTACTCTTATTATTATTGTCTCTCGTACATCTATCGTTTCGTGTTTTCTGTTCGCCTAGGTAAAGCAGACGATCGCAGCCGTACAGGAGTCGTTCAACGCAGCCAAGGAAAAGGCGACGGCAACTGCAGCCGATGTGGCGGAGAGGGCCGGTCACGCCGTGCAGGTATGGCACTGCTACGGCGGATCTGCAATGTACGGCGGGCGGTCGTGTCTGTCTGTCTATCTGTAACCGGCGGGCGTACCAATTAATTACCGTTGTTTTTCGGTTCCATGTTACAAAACCTCCAACCAACCAATTAACTAACGCGGTGGAACGAAGGCGGTGAAGGACAACATCCCCATCATGCCGGAGGGCCAGGTGCGTTCGAAGCAATTCCCACACGGCGGGGTGGAGGTGGTAATGGCTGGCGGGGGCCCAAGAGGGGGAACGGGAAATCGTGCGCCTTGTTCATGATATATAATAATGGCATGAACGGCCTCGTTTGACTTATCGGTTTCGGTCATGGATCCGTACTTCGAACAGATAAAAATATAACGAGCTATGTATTGACTGTTTTACGCGTGTAACATATTATATATATATATATATATTTATATATTTATTTATTTATTTATTTATTATTTATTTATCATATATTTATCATATATTTATGTGTAGGGTGTGGACACTTCTTATAAAAGTATTATAAGTATTATATTTTTTGTGTGTGATATGTGTGTGTTTAGTTATGTTCAGTTATCCCAACAGCATAGCCGTTAAGTCTTATTATGAGCCAATACAGGCGCCAAGCAAGGGAATGGGGAACGGGGCAACATCTCGCGAAACACTGCTGTACAGAAGGAAAATGTACGGAATACCAACAATCGTACAACATGGCCCTTTAATTATCTATCTCGTCCATGCCCTCCCGCGCCTCCGGCTCATCCCCTCCACATACACCGTCCACCCCCCCGCTCCTCGAACACCTCCGCCTTCTCCGCCTTCTCCGCCTCTCCGCCTCTCCGCCCGAATAACGTACGCAGACTCACCAGCCCGGCAGCGAGGCGGAGATGTGGACCAAGCCGGAGTTCATTCGTGACTCTTACGTCGGTGCCGACAAGCTGATTGGCCGAGTGGCCCTCATCACGGGGGGAGACAGCGGCATCGGTCGCTCCGTCGCGGTGCACTTCGCCAGGGAGGGTAAGCAGTGTACGACGTAATGAATATCCGGACACAATGTGTGCAGTACGATGAGCCATGCTTCACACTTATGACGTTTACGACGTATTACTAATGCGCGATACGTATAAGTTGCAGGTGCGGACGTGTTCATAATGTACCTGGACGAGCACGAAGATGCGGAGGTGACAAGGCAGTTGGTGGAGGGGGAGGGCCGCCGCTGCGTCACCATGGCCGCCAACGTACGCGACCCCAAGGTATATACGGACGCCGTACGATGGTACGATGTACGACGATTAAAGCAGCCACGTTGATGATGCTTTTCCCCCATCAAACGGAGCCCGGCCCCCCCCTCCCCGTGTAAATCTGTCATCCCCCCGCGCCGCCTCGCATCCCACCTCTGTGCTAGGCTTGCGCTGCGGCGGTGGAGCGCTGCGTGCATGAGCTCGGGAAGCTGGACATCCTGGTGGGTTCCTGCGACCTGAGCAAGACCGCGGGGGCCTGCGCAATCCAAATCTCCGACATCAAATCTTTATAAACAAACGATGTTTGGTCATCAAATGGTTGGTACGACAACTCGTACGATGACGATGTATGTGGGAGGATATTTGTGTGGGGAGGGGGGAAGTGCGTAATTGACCCGTAATCTTTACATCACTGCTGTACACCGGCAGCAACAGCAGCAGCAACAGCAGCAGAAAGCAGCCGGCAACTTTTGCAGCCGGCTGTAGAAAGCTGCCGTCGGAGCCAGCAGCCACAAGTGCCCAAGGTCGCCGCCGTTACCATCACACACACGCGCCCACACATCGCTCCAGTGTTTATTCCTACCCCCCGAAGGTCCCCTCTTATATCCCCTTATATCTCTCTCGCTCGTACACTACGCACACACACACGTACACATAAAACCCAAACACAAACGCTTTCCCCCCTTTCGGTGCTCAGGTGAACAATGCAGCCATTCAGCACTATCGCAGCAGCATCACCGATATCAAAGATGAGGAGCTGGAGGCGACCTTCGAGACCAACATCCTCGGCATGTTTTACATGAGCATGGTGGGGTGCAGCGGGCGGGATTGGGCTAGAGGGAGCGAGCGGGATGATTCAATCCGCATTATTTATATGTTCATTAATCCGACAACACGATGCCGTACGCGTACGTGTCTTTATACGTACAGTCATCTTACCTACGGACCTACGTACGTGTACTCCTCTGTTTCATCTATCGGGATGTCGTACATGTGTATCTCACACCTGTGCCTCCGTACCGCCTCCGTCTGATGTACATCCGCAGGCCGCTGTGAAGTACATGCCGGAGCACAGCGGCGCCGCAATCATCAACACCACCTCCGTGACGGCCTACACGGGGGAGGCGCACCTGCTGGACTACTCGGCCACCAAGGGCGCCATCACCGCCTTCACACGCGGCCTGGCGGAGCAGCTGGCGCGGAAAGGTAACATTCCTTATGCGCACTGTAGCAGTAGAGTGAGAGCGGTAGCAATCCCCCACTGTAGCGAGTAACATAAGTAAGTAGTAAACGAGCTTCGATGGCGGATACAGCAGTAAGTGCTGAATGCGAAATTAGCGGTCTGCGGCCGAAAGGGCCTCTCGACTCTCCCGAGATAGTGGTGGTGGCGGTGTGTGCGCATCACTCCGTAATTTACTGTCTCCCCCCCTTTCGTTTTTTGGGGTGTTACACTGTGGGCGACTCGCCCTACAAGGGCGAGCACCGGGGGGCCTGACCGGACCGAGCCACAGCGCCCTTTCTCTCTCTTTCTTTCTTTATACCTAAATGTGTATAATATATATATATATATATGTGTGTATATATGTAACAATACATTACGTAAAAAAAGAAGTAATGTACTGTATTGGTGCAGCGATGCATATCTTCTCCTTGTATATTCACCTCCGCATGCTGTACGTTCAACGTCCGTACTTGCGGTACTTGCGGTACTTGCGGTACTTGCAGGCATTCGTGTGAATGCGGTGGCACCGGGGCCCATCTGGACGCCCCTCATTCCGTCCACGTTCCCCCGCACAGCGATGCTGACGTGGCAGAAGCAGGTGGGTAGCCCATGCATGGGGTGCTCAGCTCGGTTGGAATTCGGTTGGCATTCGGTTGGCATTCAACCACAACAGGTTCGCAAACGGAGCCCCGATATCCCCTCCCGAATAGAATTATAATTTTGAAAACATCGTCTCTTGGTTCACTGGTTACATAGTAATTTATTCATCTCTATATTCACCCTCGATCGCTCTAAACATGGGCCTTCACTCGCTGTGGGCCAACTCAGTTGTTGGCTGGGTCTCCCCCAAGTTTGTCCTAATAGCTCACACTCAAAATGTTTTTAAAAACGATTTGCTTTTGTATGTCAATTGCAGGTGCCCATGCAGCGCGCTGGCCAGCCGTCCGAGGTGGGCGGGACCTTTATACCCCCCCCTCTACCTTTCACCCCCCCCCGCAGCGGGATCTGGTTCCCGGGGACAGGGAGGGGGAAGGGGACGGGGAGGGGGAGGGGGCTCCTTCTTCGTGGGTCCCTCACCCTTCACCTCGATTACCTCAAATATGTGCATCTTGCGTTTCCTTCTTTTGTTCTTCTTGTTTCTTAATTTTTCCTCGTTAGGAAAAGCAAACATCACGTTGCTGTTGTTGAATGTATATAGCCACAGAGAGTGCGGTGCTTTTTAACAAGTAAAGGGTGGACCCAAATAATTGCGGATGATGATTGAAAAAACTGCAGATGGAAAGTATTCCTAATTTTCCTGGGTTAGGAAAAATAACAAATAAAATCCTTTGAGCTGAATGAAGGGATTAATGTGGTATTAAAATTGTACGTGCGTGTACAACAGATTTCGTTTTCATCCGCTTCCGGCTTCGGCCTTAAACCGCTAAAACAGCTAAAACAGCTAAAACAGCTAAAACAGCTAAAACAGCTAAAACAGCTAAACCTAAACGCTAGACCTGAAGGGCGCCTTCTCGCAAGGGCGCCTTTCCCCCCTGGATCAGCTCTGGCTGCTTCAGCTGCAGTTATCGTGTTCTTGCCACTGACCCACGCCGCGCCGCGCCATGCCACACATCACACACTACCACACCACCCCCAGGTGGGCCCTTGCTACGTCTTCCTGGCGAGTGAGGACGGCAGCTACTTCAGCGGCCAGGTGGGAGAGCCGACCCGCGTCGAGGAGCAGGACCGGCGAAAAGACGACAAATATCTCTACTTATCTACCTCTCTACTTATCTCTCAACTCATGAAAACCACAAAACAGTAAATATACTTGCATATGTGCCATATACCGTCATCCCATATTCCGTTATGACACCGCCCAGCGTGATTTTTAAACGTCGCCGTTACCGTTACGATTAGGGTTTAAACGTCGCCGATACCGTTACGATTACCGCTACTGCTACCGTTACGTACTTGTACGGATGCCTGCTTGCGCAGGTGCTGCACCCCAACGGCGGCATGCCGGTGAACTCCTGAGGAGTAATGGTGCCGCGGTACTTACAGGGTAGTTGATTTAGGTTAAACGGAGAGTCCTAACTGGCTTAACCGTCCGTCAACAACCGGCATGAGCCTCGCCTGCTCTGCTCGCGAGGCGTCTCTCCCGCGCTAGTAGTGGCGGCGATAGCAACGGCGGCGGTGACGGCGGCGGTGACGGCGGTGGTGTAGGGGCCTGCGGGCGATGGGGATTCAAGTCAGAGCATCGCAGGTTCCGAATCACTCGAACATCACTTGACAGCCCCCTTATTTTTACTGTTGGGGGGATGTGCGAAATTGCAGCTTCCTGTTGACCTTTCTGTTGAAATTGTTTTCGGGCGGCGGGTCGAGTCAGGATTATCCTGACCGCTCGCAGGTCCTTATTGAACGCTTTCCTCAGTTTTCAAAATAGTTGATGGCTGCCCTTACGAAAAAACGGTGTTACGCGTACGAGAAACGATGCAAGGTATGGCACGCTGGTGAGCTATAAGATGCCCACATACATAACACAAGCTCGGCGTGGCTGTTTGTTAGTTTCTTCAACACATATATTAGTTGTAATTATAAACCGTTGTTTTGGTTTGTTTTGTGGGTTCGGAGCGCACAGGGAAAAGAAAAGACGGGGAGGAGAACTCGAACCGGTGTTACTGACATTTCACGGAACTGTGTTTTGCGTGTGTGTACAAATCGACATGACCTTCATACACAGCCTCCAGAGCCATGACCTTCGAGGTTCTATCGCCGCCCCTTAGTCTTGACAGAAGGTGAGGTGCGCGTGAGGTCCCCCCTTTTTACGTAGGGGTAAATGAAGGCGATGAAGAGATGTCTCAAGCGAGCTGCTGCTGCATCAGCTCACAGATGCAGAAACCATCTGAAAATTTTCCGGGTCACGTCCCGTCCCCGGGGTGAAGAACGCTGTGCATATCCCTTACAATAATAACAAAAGAGTCTCCTTGCCGTCGCCGCCGCACCGATGAACGCCATCTCTCACCCTAAGCAGTGAGCACGGGGACCGTGTTGTGTCTTTTAACCCCCCTGCGCCGCTCTTTGAACACCCCAACCCAAACAGCCGTGCGCACGATTACAGCTACAAACAGACGCACTTTAAATTAAAAACCAAACTAGGGATGTAAAAATTCCAACACTCTCTCCCAAGAAGCGGATATACAGACAAACAGACAGACGAATTGGCGGCACAAAGCGGCTGCGGCACAGACCCGCCCCAAGGTGCAGACAACACACCGCATTCCAACCCGCTAATCCATGCTTAGCAGGGCATTATATATGCACTGTACTACACGCATTGGGGATTTGGAGAAAGGAGAAAGAGAGAGGAGAGAAGGAGAACAGAGGGAGAAGGAGCTGTGGGTAATAAAGGAAGAATCCAAAAATCCGCTCTTTCTGCAACACCTAAGACCTGCAAGTTACCACCACACCTGGCGCCTTGCAGCGCCTTAAATTTAAGAGAGACACATTTTTGAGGCCAGCCGCATGCGGAGCCGCCACATCTGGAGGAGAAAAAGAGACCTGAGAGGCAAAAACACACACCCCTACATGCACACACACAAATACACACCTACACGCAGACCACACCTAGGACCTGCGAATCTAATTGGACCTAATTGCCTATTCGGGAAAGTACACAGCTACACGTCTACATCTACGTCGTCATACTGAACGCATATCACGCCTATACTTACGGCTTACCACGAATATCAACTTTTGACCTTAGAAACCCGAAAATCGACTTCAAACCGAAACGTGAGCGTGGAAGCGGTTTCGGAGCACAAAAAAGCGCAGGCACGCACAGATATACACCTGGACAGACGTACATCTAGGAAAGGATACCAAACAGGGGAACGCTTCGCTCCAGATCCAAACCTCACCGCCGTACCCTGGGCACATTGGCCGTACTATATCTGCCTCGAGTTCGGGTTTATAAGTACGGTATGTTTACGTACGGTGGCTTGCCCTACAGGGGTACGATCCCCAACGACCCAACTACCTTAACCACCACCATATTTTGCTCCCAGCGTGCTCACCCTCAACTTCACCAAAACCAATACGCGATGTCGTACAGCAAAGAGGATTTTTCAGCGAAAGCAGTGAGGATGAGAACTTGGTAAAGTGTTGTGCCGTACAATGTGTTATGCCGCAACTAACGAACGAGACAGGGGCCAAACAGTCGGGGGAGGGGGGGACGGAGGGAATCCGGACGAATCCTCTAGATAAGCCTTTTTTTGAGAAATTATCATCTTTCTCGTCAAAAAGGTCAACGAAAACACATATTTATGGGTTTATGGGTTTAGGTTTCGGAGCCACTTTTCCGACCATCCGTCAAAATCTGCGAAACCTACGGTTGCTGCCGCCTCCACGCACAAGTAGCCTACTTGACTGTGATATCGCTTTCCGCCTCCTTCCCTTGCGGCTTGTCCTGTACACACCTCCGAGAATCCAGAACACCTTCCGCCGTGTACGACAGATACAAGGCCCTCCTCACCGTCAGGTTCCGTCTCTTATCACCAGCGCAGGACATCGTCCGGTTTTCTCCCCAAACTCGCCCGGGGTTGCCACTTCCTCCAAAACACACACATACACACAGCAACATATTCCCCGATCCCCCATCCTCAGTCCCTATAACGCCGCCGCGGCCGTTCATCTTCGCTATCACGGTTGGGGCCCTTGTCCCTGTCCCTGTCCCTGCCACCTCGATCCCTGCCTTCATCCCGATCTCGCCAACGGTCGCCGCCACCGCCGCCATCGCTGCGTCCCAGGGCCTCCCTCCTGCCATCCTCACGTGTCGAACCACGCCGCTGCTCTTGCAAGGCGAGGCCCAGAGTCTGGTTGAACATGCGCGCGGCGAAGCCCTGCCGCAACACCGGGCGTGCAGCGGCGGCGCCGCTGCCATCACCGGCGTCCTTTCCGCCGCCGCCGCCGCCACCGCTGGCAGCTGCGGTGTCGCGGTCGCTGCCCCGGCCTTTTGCCAAGATCCACTCGATCCGGCCCCGTCTTGCGCCGCCGTCTGTGTCCTGCCTGTCATCGTCATGGCCGTCGCCGCCACCGCGGCGGCCGCCATCGCCACGCCTGGTGCCATACTCGTCAGCACCGCCCCCGCGGGTGCCGCGGACCGGGCTACGACTGCGGCTTCTGTCACGGGCGCGGCCGTCGTCACTTGCCCTCTTGGAGGCTTTGTTGCCGCCCCCGCCGATGGCAGCGGCGGCGGCAGCACCGCTACCGTACTTTGCTCGCGACGGTGCAGGCCGTTCATCATAATCATCGGACTCGTCGTAGCGGCCCCTGTGTGTCCGCAATAAACCAACCGACAGGAGGCAGTAAGCCACTCACACGATAATGATGATGATGATACGGCAACAGGACACAAATACACAACGGCGCAGCAGAGGGCAGAAGCTGACATCCCCTTGCCGACTCCCCTTGCTCCCCCTGCTGCATTCCCTTCCCCTGCCTCCCCTGCGTCTGAGCAGCAGCCGGAAGAAACCGAAACCCACACGGTGCTCTAAAACCCTAAAACCCTAAAACCCAAGCAACACAGTAAGCCCTAGAATTCCACACCAAGAAAACCCTTCTCCCGTCCCTCCTTGCTTGCCATCCTCCCCCACGCAATGAGTGCATACCATCCCAACGCACCCGTTGTCGTACTCATCCTCGTCGTACGGATCGTCCTCGTCGTACACGGCATGAACGGCCCCGGTCTGCCGTGACTTGCCTTCCCTGTCTCTCCCGCTTTCCTTCACACGGCCCCTCTCCTTCTCTCTTTCCTTGTGCTTGTGTCCCTTCTTGCTCTCTTTCTTGCTCTCCTTCTTTCGCTCTTTGACCTTCTCTTTCTTGTGCTTCTTGTGCTTCTTGTGCGCCCGCCGGTCACCGCTGTCGCTATCGCTCGACGCCGCCGGGCCGGCGTCCAGTGTCGACGCCGCGGCCGCGGCCGTCGGCTCTGCAGCACCGCCGCCAAAGTCCTCACTCGATCGCGCTGACTCGGAACGATCGGAGGAGTGTCTGTCGCCGCGGCCAGACGGCACGGGTCGCGGTGGCGGCTGCCGCTGCTGCGACGAAGTCACCTGTCGGCCCCGCGGCCCACTGACCCCTGGGCCATCCTCATCCTCCGCCGCCGCGTCGTCACGGTCCGACGGGTCGGAGTTCTCGCCGCCGTCTGCGATGTCCGACTCCTCCCCATTGCCGGAGTGTTGGTGCGCGGCGCCGGGGCCGGGTTGCGCTCGCGGCCGCCGTGATGACTCCCTGTGGTGCCGCAGTGCACGAAAGAAAAAACGGACGTCGGTACGGCAGTTGATGAGTTGTAGGGTGGGTGAACCTTCGCAGGGTGATGTAAAGAGGAGGGATTTGATATTTTTAATAATATCTTACGACAAGAAATAGCAGCAGATAAAATTCACAGTACGGTGCGGGGGCGGCGGTATTAAGCCGATTGTTGGTGCGTTGATGGAGAGGAAGGAGAGACCCCAATATGGAATATGAAATCTTATGTGAAGTTAGCCGCACATCTTGGCAGCCATACGTCGAACGGTGTGCGAAAAGGGCGACCGGTATGCGCGAAGTGTATGCTTCCCGGCGTGTGTGCCCGCCGTGTGCTATACGACACGGCACGAACCCACAACTGGGTCGTCCTCAACCCCGCCATGTTGGACTGTGGGTGCGGCCGGAATGATGAATCAACACAGGAACGTGATATGGGATTTCGCAAGGCACGGTACGGCAATGAGGCCGTTCGACCGTACCGTACTGCAGGTCAGTCACGGGCAGCCGACAGGGGCTGTGTGCCAATGCGGAGGGGTTTGCGCTCTCATGCGTATTTGCCGTTGAGAGACCAACATTGTGGACAACTCGATAAGGGTGTATAATTCCATTTGGAGCATGAAGCCATCAATTTCCCGTCACCATCTGCGCGTGTGCAGGTTTTCTCAAACATCAACCACCTGCTATCGACGACTAAATCAGACATCGTCGTCTCCCAACAGTTTGAACCGCAGAACCGTACATCGCAAACCCGCCGGGGCGATGGCATCAACAGTGTGCGTTACCAAGCCAACCCACAAACAGATTGAAATTACAAGTGGCAAAAAGTGGAGAACAACAGCACCCTTCTAAAGACCAGCAAAGGACACGACATCTCATGCACGATACACACACACACAGACAGATATACACACGCGGCGTGGGGCACTCTTCACGTTTGATCGCGTCTTGATTTTACTAAACGAGCGAACGTATACACACAGACAGCGACACGCAATCTAGCCATCCGCGAGGGTGAACATGGTGCGGGTCGACCCATCCTTGACCCCACCCCCTCCGTACTTTGGTCAACAACCAGCATTTGGTCAACGCGCCGAGGCAGCTTGAGCCGGTTGCATATCAGTTAAGCCCGTACAAAGCAAGCCCACGAGTCAACGAACAGCGTCACCCGGCTACCTGGGCCCCGCCTGCTAGGACCATGTATTCAGACAGGGGAAATAGACAATGTACGCATCGGGCAGAACGGAAGTAACCGTTCGCACGCCTCAGCTCAATCAAACAGATTCCGACGACCAGGCAAAGGTATATCCTGCTCAAGCTCAGCAAGTAATTAAAAAGCCATGCACCCTCCCGGGTATCTTCAGCTTATACAGCGCGCTATACAAGTACGGCAAAGTACGCATAATTCATAGTCATTTCTGCTTCCGAGGTTCACAAGGAGAGGACGCCCTCACCAAGAAGATCAATAATTTCCACAAGTACATGATGTAAATGTAGGAATAGAACAACGGGCTTCTCTGTCACGACCTCCCTGCCCATCATCCTCTCTTCCAGCCTGCCGGTACTTTTGATAAGGAGAGAGTCATTCTGCTGCCGCGTGTACGTTCCCCCCCTCTACAACGCCCCCGACGTGAGGCGCGCTACACAGTTGCGATGACGGACTTTGCTACCGTATCGTACAGATGGACAGTCTGTTATTCCCGCTGCCAACTTGGACTCGCTGAAACTCCGTCCGTCCGCCATCACGCAATCACCACCATCATAAATGACGGCGCGTATGCGTCGGGAGACCCTAAAGAAAACGCACGCTGATCTCACATATCCAGCGCGACCGTGCCTTTCTTCCACTCCCCACAGCCCTCCTCGCCAACCACTTCGGGTGGGTGGTGAGAAAGCAACGGGGACCCAGTCAGCTGGAGGACAGGTTTGCACCCCAAATTTCTCTGTGTCATGGCTGCATGCATAGGCATAAGCATCGGCATTAGAAGCGCCGTCTGATTTACCCATACACCATATTACCTATATTCTCTTCTCCCACGTCCACCACCACCACCATCATCATCATCACCCACCACCATGCTTCACGCATGCATCCGTGTCGCGCCGAGTCGCTGTTCCTTCCAATCAAGGTCAAGCGCTCAAAGAAGTATCATTTCCGCAAATCAGTATACACTTAAGAAGCCCCACTGAACGAGGCACCTTACTCGGGCAGGGATGAGGCAGGAAGTGCGGCGGTAGCATCATCATTGCCATAAAGGCCAAGCAGACGTCATCGCAGCAGGACTACTGAAGGCGTACAGTACACCGTCTTTTTCGTAGCGCACTTGGGTCGGCCGCTGTTCCAACAGGGGAGAGGGTGTCCGCAAGAGGCGAGGCGAGGAGAGGCGAGAGCAGAGGAGGAGAGAGAGAGCAATACTGATCCTCCCCCCTGCAGGTGGTTCTGTTGACGAGCTGTCCGGAGATGATACGCTCTTCCTTCCCACCCATTCCCCGTTCCTCCTCTCATGCCCAAGCCCGTGATGGAGGAAGCGAGCAATCTGCTCTGGTGCCACCACCTGTCCGATCAGCTCTCTTGCTTACTACTGGTCCACGCAAGCAGCTATTAGCCAGCTAGCTTAACCGCCTCTTAACCAAGGCGGACAAAAAGAAACATCGTGTGGTGCAGCCATAGCAGAATTTAGAACATAGCCTCACTATCCATCTACTCTAAACCTGCCCGGATTCGTCCAAACGCAAGAGACTGCATCCCTTCGAAACGCCAGTTGCGTCCCAGGTCGCCATCAGCCTGAAGTGCTACTGCCCCAGCCTTTGTTTGCTAGCCCTAACCGACAAGCACGTCGTTGAGCGTATCTCCTCATTCGCCACATGGCGGCCCCCCCGACTTCCCGCCCCCACCCCCCCCACACACATAAAGACGCGGCACAAGCACCAATGAGCCCAGACGGAGGCACAGCCAGGCATGCGGACCTCTCATGACATGCGGCGCTTCAAAGACGCAGCCTTTCACTGTAACAACAGTACCTGAGCGACAGCCCGTGCGGTAGCTGCTTGGGAGAGCTCTTTGAGAAAAAGCATACGCCTCATCATCACTCGGGCAGCAAGGGTGAAGAACAGCGCATATTGTGAGCGGTTCCGCCGGCTCATTTACACGAATGGTCAAACTCGCACCCATACGCGTCAGCTTGCTAGGTATGCCGGAACAACACACACGGACACGCAGTCGTACCCATACAGGCACCTTGCCGCGCTGGATGGCAATGAATGGCACTGGATACTTACTAGCTCGAAGCGGAATCAGAACACACGCGCAGAGCGCAAGGGGACAGAACGAGAGACTTGACGCGCACGCGCACACACATTTAGTTGCACGCCTTCCTTTTTTACACGGCATAATATGCGGTTGCCAGCAAGGGTCAGTTGGTCCGTTACGTTCTCCTGCTGGATTGCCAGCAGCGCATTGCATTGCCTCAGCTCGCTACAAGAGAGCCAGGCGGACGCCTGGTGACGTGGCGTATGTCATGTCAGTCAAAAGGACAGACCCACGGGTCTGTCAGCATTTCCTTCACGTCGGCTTCATGTTACAGCAACACCCCACCCTGAGGTGGGGTGGGCAGTCCGGAAATTTCGACGCATTTGTCCATCAATGTCAACGGGAGCACCCTAAGCCACCTCCATACCGCTACCCGATCGTTTGCACCACTTACAACACAATTTTGCAAAACTTAACGCCCTTTCCGATGAAACTTACGGCGCGCGTCGTGCATTACGATTAGCAACAGCTACAAGTGCAACGCCCATCGAGAGCTACAAGACATATCCCCCAACAGCGCATATCTCACATGTAACACGAAAGCCGTCCAAAGACGGATCATTGAAAAACGCAGCGAGAACCTGGCTCAGAATACATTACCGTACGGCTAACAGCTATTACAGTAGCTTTTCCATTAGCTGGCGACTACAGCCGGCGCGATGGGCAATCGGGCCTAGACGGAGGGCGCCTGGTGCTTACGCCTAAGCCCTCAGCGGTACCAAGCTGCCCTGCCCACGCTACGCAGCGACGTGCGCAGCGCTGACTATAATGAGATCCCATGCGAACATGCGAAGATACATAGTGATATTAATGCTTTGCGGATCAAGAAAAAAAGATAGTTTGGGCTGTCGATGTTTGCATAGGTATCTCATCATCGCACAAGTACAGAACGGGACAGCAAGCGACAAGCTGATAAGAGGATACTAGTCAAAAAATACATGCATACGGAAGGCAGGATGCGAGAACGAGAACTGCGTGTGTCGTGCAGAACGCTTACAAACCAAGCTTGCAAACAGGTCGCGGCAAAGGTGCGGAGAAGGAGCAGGCATTATGTGGTGGCAATAAATGGTGGCAGATTTCTAGAACGCGGAAGGACATGTGTGCATTTATGCTGTACCGTGAATATACAAACCAGGTGTGTGCGTACGGGGATCATCTGCAGGGGCCGGCTGGTGCGCAAATATGGGGATTCAAGGCCCATAAAAGCAAAAAGGTAACGGCCGCGGCAATGACAACATATGTCCTAAAAGGGAAGCTGTTCTGTTGCTGTGTGACTTTGGGTTAAGACGGCAAAATCCAGCATAAGTAGTTGAGCTGAAGAACCAAAACCCAAATTGAGCCCTGTAATGAAAACGATAATACGCACGGTAAGACACAACACGAAACGCGCGCTGCAGCACCAAACGGAAAAGAGCACCAGAAACAGGACAAAAAGGATGCAGAAGCTACAGCACCCGCTTCCACAGGACAAGTAGCAGCACCTTCGTTCGGGTGTGGCGGAGCGCGGCCGATCCGCAGCCTTCTTCCGCTTCCTCTCCTCTATGCGTCGGCCCTTCCCGTCGCTCTCCTCCCCGGTGCCTCCATCATCGCGCAGCCCCGTCGTCGATGGACGCATGATGAGGCTGGTCTCCTCTGGCGGGGGCTTTACTTGGCCCACCGGAACACGTTCACTATCAGTACTTGCCGCGGAGGGTGGCTCCGAAGCCACCCCGGTGCAGGCGACCGCCCCATTTGCACTGCGCTGCCGTGCACCGCCGCCGCCTCCAGAGACACCCTTTACATGGAAGGCGTCGATGGAAAAGTCACGGGACGGAAGACGCGAAAAAGAGTTTAAAATGCAGGAGGAAAGCGCGAGTTAGCACGTGGAGCGGGAAACGAAAGAGGGAAAGGAGGAACTTCGATGACAAAAGCAAGTAGCCGAGCTTTTACACTACTAGTAAGGCGGTTCAGCCACTTTGTTCCGGACGCAATTCAGTTCATCAGCGTCATTCAATGCCAGCGTATGACCAGAACGAATCAAGCGAGGGTTCTCAGAATTGATGAGAATGGCGAGTCTCATAACCCATACGATTAAGAGATCCGCCACGTTTAAAGCGATAAAGCTATCACGTGCCCCATGCAGCTCACCTGCTGCGCTTGTTCACCCATGGCCTCGGCCCTTGCACCGCGTGCCGCCGCGCCCCTGGCGCCCTCGCCTGCCGCAGCCGCCGGGCTCCTTGACCACAGCTGCCGCGCCTCAGGCTCCCGCTGCTGGTGCTGGTCAGGATCCCGCAGATGCACTGATGGCGAGTCCTCCGTAGCTTCGCGCCGTGCATCACGGTCCCCATCACCCTCTTTCTCCCGCTCTTGCTCCCGTTGCCGACCCACATCACGATCCCTGCCTCGCTCCCTGTCCCTGTCCCTCTCCCGGTCCCGGTCACGGCCCCGCTCTCGGTCGTAATCCCGGTCCCGGTCTCGCTCCCTGTCCCGATCGCGCTCCCGCTGCGGCGCCTCTCGCTCTCTACCGCGCTCCCGTTCTCGCCCTCGGTCCAGGTCCCGTTCATCCCGAGCGCGCCGCCGCTTGGGTGACGTGGGCGATCTGGATCTTGTCCATGACCGCGAGCGAGAGCCCCTGCCGCCACGGCCACCGCTACCAGACCTTGAACGCTTCGACCGCCGACCGTATGGCGAATGGCTGCGACTCCGACCCCCACGTTCACGTTCCCGATCACGTTCCCGGTCCGCGTGGTAATGCCGGTCGGACTGTAGGCGACCGCCATGGCCATGACCGCCGCCAGAACCACGGCGGTCACTTGCGTGGTGGTCGCGGCGCTCTGCAGCTGCCGCAGCAGTACTCGTACCAGCGGCGCTTCCGCCACGCCTGCCTACCCGATCTGCCGCCGTCCTTGCGGCCGAGGCTTGAATGTCGAGGAACTCACGGCGGGACAGTGGGCGTCCGCTGCCAAAGGCCCTGCAAGCATGGGCGCATAGACCAAGCAAAAGGGATCAATGGAATATATGTTCGGGCGCCGAGCGCCTGGCGACCATCAAAAGCATAATGCATCCAACAAAGGTCTTCTTTGACGTTACTACTTCATTCAACGGGCACGTACACCTCATGATTCAGCTCCTTAACATTCACACAGACACGTGCGCATATCTGAAAGTTCGGTAGGTTGGCTGCCTTCGTCCTGAACGGGATGGGCCCTCATAAGGTCACGCACACTATGACAGACCAGGACATCGGCCTCGCCTAGATGCATAAGATCCACACCTGAAGAGATCTGCCATGGCCATATTGCCAGGCAGCAGGTCACGCAGGAATGGAAGGGCCTCCGTCAACTCGGCCCGGGTGCAGCCCACGCCGCGCAGGGGCGCCAATAGTGCCTCATCCGGGTCCATTACATGATCTCGATTGCGGTCCTGGGCCCCATTGGCGCGGCCAGAAGCTGCCGCCATCTCTGCAGCCGCAACTGCAGCCGCCGCCGTGCCGCCCTCCCTAAGTGGCCCACCACCGGGCCCCAACGCGCGTGACCCAGTTAATCGAGACGGAGCCGGCGAAGATGACCTCCTAACCGGATCATCCATTCCAAGCGCTAGCTTGACGGGCTGCTGCACAGACTGTTTGGCGGTGCCGTCGTCAAAGTCATCGTCAAAGAGCTGCGGCCCAAGCGGCTTGGGTGCTGCTTGCACGCTCTCGGGCGCTGTCTGTCTGGTCGCAGCTGAAGGGCGCTCCACGGCCTCAAATCCGGACGCCGCTTGCGGTACATTCGATGGAGCCTGCATGGAAGGCTTCGATAGCTCTCCCCCAGCGGAAGAGGGCAAACCCAAAGTAACTGGACCCGGTCCTGACTGCACCGCAGCGGCCGCTTCCATGTTAGGCTGCTGTTTAGGATGAAACTGCTGTTGAAGCAGCAACTGCTGCTGTTGCTGCTGGTGAAGCTGTTGTTGCTGAAGCAGCTGTTGTTGCTGCAGTTGTCGTTGTTGCTGTTGTTGCTGAAGCAGTTGCTGTTGTTGAAGTTGTTGTTGTTGGAGCAGATTCTGCTGCTGTTGCTGGTGCTCCTGCTTCTGGAGCGATGCCACATCAGCACCGTGTCCCCGCTGCTGCCATGCCGGGGCAGGGAGAGTGACTTGCATCGCACCCGAAGACGCGGCTACCGCCTGACCTGAGCCAGACGCCCCCTCTTGACTGCCCTGAGGCGCAGCAGTTTCGGTAACAACCGGCTTGCTGCGGCCCATCAATGCCGCAAGCTTGTTGAAGGCCTGGGTGTTCGCCGCGAGCTCTCCAAGTTCGCCATCTGGCAGGTAAAGGCTGCCGTCGGCATTGCGCTGGATCTTGGAAGCGGGGATGCCGGAGGGAACTTTGACCCTTCGGTCATAGGCCGGATCGCCCTGGGTGGGGCACTCGTTCATAAAGTGACCTACTTGACCACACCGCAAGCACTCCCTGTTCATCATGCCACCACGGCCTCGCCCGCCAAGGAAGCCTCGCCCGCGGCCCCGCCCGCGGCCTGCTGCAGCCTGCATCGCGAGCTGAGATTCCAGCCCCACGCCTTTCGCTGCCTGCGATATGAATGCCAGCATCTGTTGCTCATCCTGCATTGCCGCAGCCATTAAAAGAGGGTCTTCGCCAAACTCATCCTCAACATGGGCTGGTGGGCCAAGATCTGAAGGTAGTGAGGCTGAGACCGGCGCAGCAGGGCCTGCAGCCGTCCCCACAGGTACAACAGGAACCGGAGCTGTGCCGCTTATAAGAGTCTTTGGACGTGCAGCGGCTGCCACGCGCTTGACAATCACCGAGGAATTCTTCAGGACTTGCTCCGCATCATTGTCATAATCCCGCTTCGAAGTTGCATCTGTGAGTTGCAACTCATTAGCAGCATCAATGCCCAGGCCTTTCTTTTCCGCGATAAGACGCTTCAGCTCGCCAACCGTGATGTAATGGCCTTCAAAGGGCAAATTGCTGTAGCTCAGCTCAGCACGAAACTTGAATCGTATGGTACTTGTCATCTTGCCGACCAGCAGCCCAGCTGACCGGCGGGGGTCCTGCCTCCTGACGCCGAAAGCGCCAGGGCAGCTGCTGAACCGCTATCGTTGTGAACACTCGTGCTGAATAGAGGACTTAACTTTGTGAATTGATGATAGGAAAGCTCCTACATCTGACGACGAACAGGCGTTGTAATTTTCTCGGACTTGACCGACAACTGTGGATAGGCCGGATATAGGATTGAAATCGCCAACCTCTCAAACACTATTGAATTATTAGGTACATATCCAGATGGAGACGGAAGGAATATAAGCTTACTACGACGGCGCCGCCCATGGGATTTGCCGAACGTGGGGCCCATTGCACATATAGGTTAGCCTGTCATCGTAGTAGCCTCATGGTTTCCCTATTGTTAAATCATTGGATTTGCAAAAAAACAAGTTTTTCAAAACATTATATCGCATCAGTTCTTTCGTCAATATGGCGGCGGACGGTGTCATCTGCGAAGGTGACCACGTCGTGTTAGACGTGAATGGGGAAAAGATGATGTTCGTGCAAAAGCTAAAGACTTCAAGGTGCGCGCTGAACCGCCACGCCAGCTGTCGTTTACCGCGAATGGAAACAAGCTCAAGCCCCAGTCGTCGCTGGTTTGTGCCCAGAAAATCCATGTTTGTTAAAACAGATGTCCCTTTCCTCATTCCGTCTGCAGCAAGGTTCGCATTGGAAAATTCTTTCTTGCGGCCGCGCCGCTCATTGGCGCGCCATATGGCGCTCTGTTCGAGGTCACCAGCGATGGGAAGACCCTCCAACGTGTCCTCTTGTGGGTGGGGAAGGCTGGGTTTCCTTTTCAGATGCATCTTGGCCTGTTAGGCAGCCGCAGCTGTTACAGTGGTTCCAGTCCTTGTTCCCTAACCCTATGAAAGAATAAAACCCGTGGTTTCCGGTAAGATTTCGTCCTTGCACGTGATGCTGTCGTAGCGTTGCCGGCCCAGTTACGGGAAATACCGGGGTCCTAAGGTTCGTTGTCCCCCGTCCTCCGTGATGCAGACCCCCCGACGATGGGATAACGCGCATCACGGAAACAGAGAAAAACAACAGCGGATTGTTTGACCGTAACGACGAGAACCAGAAGCTAACTCAAGAACAGATTGAGGAGCTTAAAAAATCTGGCAAGGTGAGGCCAGTGGGCGATCCCCGCCATGCCTTACTTAGTCCTGTGGCATCCATCCGCAAGCCCAAACGTAGAACGCAGCTCGAACTGGCAATGGAAACTTGCATGGTTGTGCGCGCAGTGTTTTGTGGAGTTTTCGGTGTGGGGGACTGTCCTGTAAGTTGGCGGCTGACCTTATGTAGACGTGAAATATGCATTGGAGACAGCATGAATTCGATTTGTGGGAGGAACCGAACCAACATTGTTAACACGTGTCGCTCCTTCCTCCCGTTCCCCACCCGTCTTTCCAGGCTGGCACTGAGATTATCGAGGCTCTCATTAGCAACAGCGCGACCTTCCAGGTGGGGGCTCGGTCGCGAGTGTGGACTGAGATACGAACCACAATCAGAGAAACGATGATAAAGCTGTAAACGCAAGGAGAATGAAACTACATGAATGAAAGTAACGATTGAAACATAATCGAGGGTTAGAACGGCCTGATTGCTTGGGAGGCCCGAGTAGCAACGAGAGGAGACATCTGAATACTTAAGTGATGACACGATCAGCTCGGCGCACTGTAGCCCCCTGGGCTGCCGCTGCCGTGACGACTACAGTCAGGATCGGCCACCTTCTGCTGCTGCCAGGGAAGGTGCTAACCGTCATGAACTCCCAGTCTAATTTAGCAAGTTGTCTTTGAAAGTCATGAAAAACTGCGTGTTGCTTAGAGCCTAGAGCTAAAGATACCGGTGGGAGAGAAAAGCACATGCAATACGACAAACGACCCCGTGCGGCTAATTTATTGTTCGTTCGGGCATGCGCTGCACTTTTTCTGCACTGGTTTTCCCTGTTGGGTGCTTCAGACGACAAACCCAGATGGCCCACAATGACATATATATTTGTGGTTATTGCTTCTCGGTTGACGAAAGGTTGCTCCTTGTATGCCGCCTGGTTCCCTCATCACCTTGATGCGGACCGTGGCATACCTCCGCGTAGCTGTGTCTCGCATCTAACCACGACACTGTGTCTATGGGTCAATTGTCATTCTCCATCTCCCTTACGGAGCGTTGCCCTTGCCAACACACCACTCCCTTTCCCACACAGAACAAGACGGAATTCTCTCAGGACAAGTACAAGAAGCGCAAGGCCAAAAAGTACCTGACGTACGTGACTGTGTTGAAACCCACTTCGAGGATTGTGTCTCAGGTGTGCCGCTGGTGGGTTGCTTGTCAGTGTAATACTGAGGTTTACTTGCCGAAATGATAATTAAATATAGCCAATGTGCGACGCGGCAGCGCAACATTATTTGCGCCTCGTCTGTGACGCCAAGATGGTGTGGGATGTTGAAGTGAAATGCCGCGATGTTATCTTTGCTGCCTTGGGGAAAACGTTTATGGCGGGCATAGATAAATTGGAAGGGGCAGCGAGTCTGATAGGAGGTGTTGTTGATATGCTACCATGATAGTGGGGGCCTGGCTCGGATGAACTCGGGCTCATTTCCAACGGGCACTTCTTTTCAGCTGCCCCAAGTGAGAACAGGCCGATCCTACTGCCGCACCTGCAATGCCCCGAGGCCTCTTCGCTCGGTTCTGCGGTTTTTGATGCGCTGCATGTGCATCAGGGTTCTTCAAGGGGGCAGCTGTTGTTCCAGGGTTCCCCGGAGCCCTAAAAATTATTTTCCGGGAGGTCCCCCGCCCGGAACTCTACCTAGTTACGCCCTAAGACACGGGAAGCTGCGCCTCACACTGGAAAAGTTTCCCAGGGATCCCCGGAGCAGCCCCAACATTTTTCCGGTCCCGTCCAGGGTGAAAACGCTGGTGTGCATAATGGAGAACGCTGCCGCGCCGTGCTGTTGGCCTGCTTTGTCCTGTGTCATGCGACATAGGCCTACTACGACAAGACTCCAGAGAAATTTCCCTGCATGCGACCGGACACCTTGGCGGTGATGCTGTCCCTGGCTAATGTTGCAGCGGGAGCCAAGGTATGGTAGGTCAGGAGGGACAGGGATGAGAAAGGGAAGGTAAATACACGAGACTGTACAGCATTGATGAGAAGGGGAAGGGTGGGGGATTGAAAAACAAAACTTACCTGCAAACATACATGCACAATACACACGGTACTTACCCAAGGCTGTACATTACCTGATAGCTGACTTCCTCAAAAATGCCCTCGCTGCAACTCGAGTCACACAGGACGGGGAGAGGACGGGCATGGCGAGTGGGGATGTTCCATCCGGCAGGTCTAGTCGAGTTGCATGTAGCCTTTTGCCAGTGGCATTGTGACTCTAGAGGACTTGCGAAAGGGAGTTTCAGGGGCCTTCAGAGATTTGCGAGGCGCGCTGATGCTTTGTGCAGATGCTGTGTGCTGCGCTTCCCGGCCCCCGAACATCACAATAGACGGTATGGACAGGCCTCCATCACAGCAGGCCCCGCCACCGTTGGTCCATCTATGTGTTGCGCTGACACTGAAGGATAGCCGCGCCAGGCTGTCCTCAACGTAAGACCAAGCTTTGTTTGTGATTGTAAGCCGCGCCAGCACCAACCCCCCATCGGCAAAGCAGCGGCAGCAGGTCTAGTCGAGTTGCATGTAGCCTTTCGCCAGTGGCATTGTGACTCTAGAGGACCTGCGAAAGGGAGTTTCAGGGGCCTTCAGAGATTCGCGAGGCGCGCTGATGCTTTGCTCAAATGCTGCGCGCTGCGCTTCCCGGCCCCCGAACATCACAACACATCATCAGCATTAGGCGACCACCTACCGAGCTCCATCGCCCCTTCGACTTATTCTGGACAATATTTCCGGGGCCGCCGCGCGGTCGCACACTTGGACCTTCGTGCGTGCCTAAGCCCATCTGGTCCCATCCCACCTCGTGTCACGGCGTCTCTGCCTCCTCTGCCTTCGACGACGTCTTCTCCCTGCCGTGACTCTTGGCAATGCGTAAAGTTTCGGAGAGCTGATCAGGTTCCTTCTTCCGGTGCTTTCTTCGCTTTCTTGGTGTTAGTGTTGTCTATTGACGTTTACCTTTCTATTTGCGTTTCAGAAGTCTGTCGTTATCCCGCAGGTCCTGGTGGCGGACCGGTGCCAAGGGGTGCTGACGGCAGCTGCAGTGGAGCGGCTTGGCGGAGAGGGTGCCGTGTGCGCTGTGGAAATGGACGGGCGGCCGGTGAGGAGTATGGCTACTGCGAACGTTGAACTCCTCGAATTAGCATGTATGTATGTTGACATATGTAATAGGAATAGGGAGAAAGACGTGTGCGCTCCCACACGTACACACCTGAAAAAGGGGAAGTACAAAGGACAACCAGTTATAGGAGAGGCCCCCTGGCGTTGGTGATGGTGAGGGGGGGATGAAGAGTAGCGAGCATTAGAGGGGTGGGATCGTTTCTCCCAATCACTGAGCACCACTGAAACAGGGAATGAGTACCTGACAGAGGAGCTGAAACACTTCAGGGAGCCGGATCCAAGGGCTCCGGCCTGCCGGTAAAACCCTAAGTCCCGTAACATTAAGACGGATGTGAAAATGATTTATGATGTGAATGAATCGATAAATATGGGTAAATTAAGTACATGACACGGTGTGAGGGGGCAGGATCTGTGAGAGACACCCGACTGAGAACTTGTTATCTGTATTTGCATTCAAGTATGAGCCGCCTAGCATTTCATGACGGTAATGGTGTGAGCTACTTGGTTTCTACTAGCGGCGCTGGCCGATTCCCATCCGTGACGCCTTTCTCCTTCCCGCTACCGATCCTAGAATCGTTGCCACTCGCACCGACAGGCGGTCCTGGACGCCGTCCGGCAGATGAACTTGTCAATTGCCCAGCGCTCCGTGCTCTTTACGGCGCCTGCTGGCCACCTTTTGCGGGAGAAGGTAAGGATCGCGTTCCAGCGACATTTCGTATATGCGCGGGCATACTCCCGTCTTCCTGTGGTCCAATGCGGCCGTCATTTTGTTTCACCGTCCGCTTTGATATTAATTTTTACCTGGCTTTTGGTGGCATAATATTTACATTCGTATTTCACCCTATGGCACGCTCATGAAGGGGTCGCATGGCGGGCTCCCCAACATGGCGGCATACTTCGCATCCTTCGCCTTGTTGCCCTCTTAGTCTGAGATCTGGACTCCCGCTGTTCTCTTGGCTTCTAACGTCTCCCTCTGGCGCAGCAGCAACTGCAGCAGCAGCACGAAAAGAAGCAGGAGGAAGACGAGCCGCAGTCAGCAGTTGTAGCGAAGGACAGCACCACATCGGCAGTCGATGCTGCCACAAGTCCGATGGCGGCGGCACCGGTGGCGGCGCGAAGTGAAGCATTTGTGCCGGCACAGTCTGACACAGCTATGGAAGATACGGCAGACGAGGGGCGAACCGATAGGGAGGAGGGAGAGACGGGCGACGGGGGGTGTATAGGCGATGCTACCGCGGCGGCTGGGAGCTGCACGGCTGTGAAAGAGGAGGTGGAACCACAGGGGCAACAGCGTGGCGGTTACGGGTCCTTCCGGGCCCGACCAGAGCAGGTTCACTCTGTGCTCAAGTCAGGTGAGTGTGATGTACACTGCGCTGAATAACAGGCTGCTTGTTTACGGTTGTTGTGTGTCAGGTCGGCAGTGCTAGGTCGACGACGATCGCTGTGATAATATATATAGTTAGTTAGCTAGTTTAGGTTTAGGGTCATCTTTGTGTATGCACATGTAAGTAGCACTCTCTGTATATGTGTGTTGTATATGAGCCAAGGGCGGACACATGCACAAACACAAACACACGTACATATACACACATAAGTATTTATGTATTGTGTGTGTGTTTTTGACCTAGCTGCCTAGAATCATCACCCATGCACTCCTCCCGTCATCTGTGCCTTCTACTGAGCCATTATATGCAGCGATTTTTAGTAATATCTGGATAGACTTTGGAAAGAAGCCTGGAAGTCTGGAAGCCTTTCGAAATGATCACCATTGCATTATCACCACTTTTTTATTCGATTGGTCGCATTTGGGTGGTGGCGATGATTGACGTTTGGATTTTGATGGTGATCATGGGACTTGGGTCCACAGGCTTCGACAGTGTGTTGGTGGCCTTGCCGAATGTGCACCCGACCACGGTGCTGGCCATCATTTGGCCGTTGCTGGCGCCCTCAGCCACCTTCGCTATTTTCGCCCCGTGGTCGCAACCCTTGGCGGAGGCGTTGACACACTTGCAATACAGCCGTAACGCGGTGATGCTGATGCTACAGGAGAGTTGGTTGCGGCCCTATCAGGTGAAGTTATAATGTTTCTCTTGCGTTCTTGCTTTCTGCCCATGCGCGTTCATGTTTAAGGTTTGGTATGCTGTTGTGAGTATCCGAAGAAACGAAACTGAATCGATTGTACCAGAAGAATTATCAGCGCGCTCAGTGACGTTGCAGCGCGAGGTGCTAAGGCAAACGCCTGAAGAGAGCACTATTATCTTAAACCATCGCTTCTTGGGGCTTATTGGCTGTTCCTGGCGGGCCTCCCCGCAGGTACTTCCATCCCGAACCCACCCGCACATGGCGTGCGCCGGAACCGGGGGTTACATCTTGTCCGGCATCAAGGTCATTCCGCCAGATGCCACCCCCCTGGAGCTGCAGGTGCAGAACCTTTACCCTAAGCCAGTGCCCTTGGATATCTTACAACCGCAACCTTTTGGGCAGCCGCTGTCGTCTCAACAGCAGCAGCAACAAGATAATCGAAAGCCAGCGGTAGAGGACGCGGATGACGCGGCGGAGGGCGATCAGGTTGGGGAGGACGGATGGCCCGCCAGCGAGGAGGGAAGGGAAGGCGAGCAGGCGGTAGCTGGAAAACGAGAGGTGAGCTGGATTATGTTAACCAATGGGAAGAACGTTGACGCGAGGAGAGGGAAGGAAGAGGTGGGCAGAGAGTGTGAAGCTGAAAAAGTGCGGCAGCTGGTATTTTGAGTGAGTGAGTACCGGCGCGGAAAGGAAAACGTGGCATAGAGATAAACGTGTAGCCAGACGTTCCCCTTCATATCCCGATGTTCCCTTCCTGATGCTTGTACCGGTGTGCGCGTGTGCATCGCTGTGTTTGCGTCTGCGTGCACAGAGGTGTTACAACTTCATGACAGGACAGTAAGGAATGGGTGGAAACCCGAGTAGATGTAGACATGGCAGGGGAGAGTGTGTAGGTTTGCCTGCGTGTACAGCATCCTTTTGCCACGTACGTACTCCTAAGTTGCAGCGCTTAGGTTGCAATAATCCTGACGATGCGTAATCTTGCGTCACTGTGTTTGCAGGCAGCGGAAGGACACCGTGGCAGGTGGGGTGGGCGAGGAAGCAACGGCGGCAACGGCAGGAACTGGCGTGGCCGTGGACGGGGGTTCGGTGGTGGTGGGAAACGAAAGTTTGACGATGGTGCGGATGATAAGCCAGATAGGAAGCGGCAAGCTAAGTAATCGCCTATGTTGTTTTAGGTGGGATTTTGATGTAAGTTCTATCTGCAGGTAGTACAGACTAGATAAACGGCAGAGGCAAGTAGGAATGGTGTCGTAGCTGTGGCTAGATGATGCTGGCTGATGCAGTGACGCGTAGGTTTCATGCAGGCGATTGATTACAAGTCGATCTTCGGTAGATACGAAGGCAGTCAACTTTGCAAATTGTAGCATACGTATCTCTCAATTTTTTTCGTGTCTTGTATTGTGCATGGTGCAACAGTGAGGACAGAGATGATGTGCAGGATTTAGGAACTCACAAACCCTGGAGCCCACAACCTCATCTACATAAATTAGTGCTCATAGCACAGAGAATCATATGCACCTGCTCCGTTCTCTGCACGTCAACACCTTACCGTTAATTCCTTCAGCCATCTTCAACCAAAAGTTTGCACGTTCACTACGAGATTAGGATTCCTAGAATGCATGTCATTAAACCGGACTGTCAAAGCGCCAGTGATAGCCAAGCGGCGATGAGGGCCATTCCCCTGCATACAGTTGGTACCCGTGAGGTCAAACCTGAATAAGAAAGATTCCACTGGAACCGTCAAATATAAGCATCGATATATATATGTGCAAATTGCAAATAAGTACATGGATCGTTCATACCATGGTGAAAACCGCCCATCCCATCAGCACTGGGCACGTAAGCACCATTGGGCCAGATCAGTAGTACGGTGGGGGACCACGTGCGAACCCCTGGTGACGATCTGTCTTTTTTATGAACGTGTAAATGTATGAATCTTTGACTTTTGTTAGACTTAAAAAGGTTTTACCGTCTTCTATATTTGAACATGCATACAAATAAGCTGCCTTAAGAGAACGAACTGCATCGTCACCTAAGTCCATTGTGGCCTCCCAACAAGCGCGGTCGATGCAAGAAATGCCATAACCATGGAAGCCTGGTGCCTGGTACTCAGAACTTACCCAATTGGAGCCAAATGGGCCCACTTTTTGTCCTCCTTAAGGGCAATATTATAGCAGGTCCCCGAGAAAAGTGTGATACCAGCAAGTGTGAGGCCGCCTAAAAGCCACGGGCGCCTGCATGTCATGTGCGACAGACAGATGAGCTTCTCAGCGGGCGGTAGTGCGCAGACTCTGGTCTGACGAGGTTGGCGGGTTCAGGGAATTGAGTGGTAGATAAACGACGGGAAAAAGGACCGGACCTCAGCCTTTGTTGTACAGACACCGAAGGGCCTTACTTTGTGCTTGGTGCAATGGCCAGCAGCAAACTATGCATCATATGAAGATTGTTGGCACGCCTGAAGACCTCCGTATAGTAAGGATCCTGGCAGAAGAGGCAAAAGCTCGCAAATGTCCCGAGGTACCTTCCGGGACATATAGCTCCCCAAGCACATTTCATGGCAGAGCTATTTAAAGTCATGAACGGGTTTACTTTACCTTCGGCCTGAATCCATGAGCGCCATATGCACCTAGGCCAACTGCTGTCGCGCCCGAAATCGCGGCTACACGGAACCAAATATTGCCGCTTTGGAGGACGGCGGCAAGTTGCGATGACATCCCGCAGAGATAGGCGCTAATAAACCTTAAAATAGATGTGCGCCGTTCACGGTCTAAATTATCCCGTAATCGGAGGGTTCGCAGTCGTTGGTGGTTGCTTACAGCAAACATGCATAAGAACCCCTGCACAGTGCAAAAGTCTTGTCCTCAAGGAGGTTAGATTTCAGTCGCTCTGTCAGTATTGTACAGGATACCGTTATAGTTGCCCTACCGCCAGAACGTTGTCGTACGGACCACGGACTGACAGTCTGACATCGATCTTTGCGATGCCCGATAACCATCGGGATTAAGTCGACACATGTTATTTGGCGCGCTCTAAAATGCGTTTGGCGGATCAACCACGATGGAGCATGATTTGGCGTGCATGTGCAAGCCAGCTAAATGTGCATTTGACATGTTTGTGTGGTTTTACGGTTCCTTTCCCAGCCAAGCCCACAAAAACGATGGTGATACCCTGCACATATTTACACTGCATTCAGCATGGTATGCATGCATCGATCGTAACGTAACTGGATCGGGTTGACAACGGGTTAACAGATGTAATCATCTTCCGGTTCCTCCACTTCTCCACAAAATCGTATTTCCCATCATCTGGGTTGTCACTTCATAAGCTGAGTCCTAAACGTAACGTCAGGTCATCACTGCTGGCAGTGATGCGCGAGTGATAAGTGAGTGAGCAAGACGCACGCACGTGCACCTCCTCTGCACAGAATATGAAGCATTAGCAAATTCCTCACATACGGGAATTTCATTTAATAAGACATATATAATTAGATATCTAGTAATCCAGCGAAATAAATCCTCGCATCTACAGGATGCAAGACGAGCACACATCCCGCACGCGTGTGTCCAGCAGGGACCGTACACCGCCATATTCATAGCCACATATACACACACACACACACACACACACAGAGGACACACACAGGACACACACACACACATACATACAGGACCAGCAGGCAACTGAGGGGTCCGGGGCCCCCCACGCGTCCCCTTCCCAAGACCATCGCGTCCGCACTCCCTCTCCGGAAAAATCCCTCTGTACCCCCCTGTAATGTTGTACCTCCCTTTCTACACGTACCTCGAGATACATGGACCTCACTTCGTTCGCCACATGAAGATGGGACCCACGACGAGCGAGAAGACTACAGATGGCAGATCGCATCATCAATATCATGACGCCGTTTTGCAGCACGTTTTGCGGTACTTATGCAGTACAATACGTATAAATTGTTTGAAAATCAAAAGGACAAAACAGGAACTGGCAAGGACCCGAAACGCTCGCTACAACGTGCGGACCGGCCACGGTTTCCAGATCGATGCGGAGAAGCTTTGTATCGTACACATGTATGTATATATATCCCTACCAGGTACCAGCGCACCAACCTGCACATCCTAACATATACACACACACGCAAAAGACATACAGGACAGTTTTTAAGCACCAGTGCTCCTTTTGTGACAACAAGTTTCAAGCACCAGTACTCAGATCAGGAGTTATCCGAGTCAATTGCTCGATTCGATTTGAGGATGGGGGGAGGGAGGGAGGGAGGGAGGGGAGGGGAATGAATGCACGTCCTAATTCAGTGATGTGTTCAAAAGACGACCTGCCACAGTAAACGTCAGCCAGTAGTTCTATAAACCGGCCAACGACATTTTAAACGTAAGGTGGCGGGTTTAGGGCTATATAGCGCCAGGCCTTCCTGGGTGGTCCTCGTCATCCCGCCATAGGTTGAAGTACAGCTATATCTCCTGATTAAGCACAATCAACATCAATCCTTTTTTTCATTATTCATGGCGGTATTCGCGGGTGTTCTTTCCCATTGTAATTTCCGATGTTCTTTCCCGAATTAGGAGGTTTCGGAGCACAAGCCGACGAAATCATCCTATCGCCCCTCCCTGGACAGGAGTCCGGGAGCCCCGGGAGTCCCGCCTCGTTGTGGCTGCTACCTCTACCGCAGTAGAGGTGCGCAGCGCTAACGCATCCTAGCATTCCTGCCGCTGCTGGAGCCGGCGCCATTACGGCTACTGCTACTGCTACTGCCGCTCGCCGCTGCCGCCGCTGCTGCTAGGCTGCGTTGCGCCATATCCCATTCAGCTGCCACCGCCGGCGCCGCTAGCGGTGCCGCCGTTAAGAGTACCGACGCCGTTAGAAGACGCCGCCGCCCCCATGCGGTCTGGAAACCTCCCTCACGTTGCCACCTCCCTCACCGTGTAGGTAGCAGCCCGGTCACGAGAGCGCAGAACCCGTGGCTTTGCCTCATGCCTGCTGCTCACAGCACGGGTACACCGCGCGGGTTTCCCTCCGCGGTCTCGGAGGCGGCGGCACCAAGGAATGGGCTCGGAGCCCCTGTGCCCTTCTGGACGTCTTGCGGACCTTGCCCTGGAGCCTGGCCGGTCCGGTTCTGGCCCACCTGGGTGGCCACCATCTTGCGCATCCGGCCGATGGCGGCGCGCAGTAAGGCGTTGGCTTCATCGATATGGACCTTGAGCCGAGAGCGAGTCCAGATCGCCAGCTGCGGATCAGCGTGCAAGTGCGATTCAGGTAACATTCCATTCGTTGGTGAGCGCTGGTGCTCCAAGTGAGAAGTGGGTATGGACTGGTAGGTGGGGAAGAAGAGAACAAGGGGATTACGAGGCAGGGAGCCTCCTTTCTCAATCTTCCCTCTCTCCCTCTCCCTCTCTCCTTCTCTCTCTCTCTCTCTCTCCCATAGCCCATATAACGGGACGCACCTTCTCACCCCCCCTTCGACCCTCCTCCAGAATCAAAACCGAATACGCATGCCACGGTACGCCAGGGCTGTAAGAGGTGTCGATGAGAAGCATCCAAAAGAAGCACCCAGTACTCACCCAGCCGGATACGGCGGCAACTATAAGCGTTCCGGATATGCAGATGGCGGCGCTGGCGATGGCCGTCCCTTTGGTGTAGTTGAAGAAGTTGATGACGATGATAGAGGCCACAATGGTGAGGATGGAGACGCCGAAGATGCCCGTGAGGGTCAAGAAGAGGTACTGATACCTGCCGATGAAAACCTCGAGGTCATCATCCTGTGGTCAAATACGCAACATGCGGATGAGGGCCAGGCAACAGACGAAGGTGAAATTTAAGGGCGAGGGTGCGGGTGAGGGCGAGGATGTGAATAATGCTGCTTTAATATCAAAAGACGAACAGAGAGTGAGTTTAATGTTGGAGACGTGCATCATTATGCATTATCATGTACGATCGACCAACTGTGTCGCGCAGGTCGCATCGTACGCCATCGTACAAACAACCACTTACCGTAACGACGAGATCTACCTCTGCCAACAGAACGACGGAAATGATGACGACCATGAAGGATAAGATCAGGCTGGACGTGTTTAGCAGGACTGCAGCCAGCCAGCATGATTTACGGATGGGCGACAATCAATCAGTCAAGGGGGGGGGGGGAAACAGGGGGAGGGGGATAGGGGGAGTTTATTTTCTGTATACATCACGAGACCGGGTTTTGGGCACCCCCCGAACTGGCCGACCGATCGACCTTGTCGTACGGTTCCGGAGCAGGAATATTACATGTTATGCATCTCCAATTCTTTATCACGTCGATTAAGGAATCACCTGAAGGATCTATGATATTAAATTTTCTAATTGTTTTATTTTTCATATGAAGATTAATAGCACATGGTTGAAACCTCTCGCCATCCTCGCTGTCACGACATACTAGTGCTCCTGTCATACTTCGCCGCCATTTCCCCCCCGTCTAGGTGGCCGGGGAAGCCCTACCGTAAGATATGAACAGAGGGTCGTTGACACCTCCGGATCCGGATCCCGTGTTGTGCTTGGTAACCATGGGTGTCGTTACCGCGGGGTAGGTCAGCGCTGCCGTACATACACACAGCCATGCATGCAGCGGGAGGGGCCATGGATATCGGAGGCGCCGGGACGGAGGGAGGGGTTGCCTAGGTCAGTTCAAGAAGGTTCAAGTCCCGTAAACGTACGTACGTGCAGGTGTAGTTATATCGGTGGACATGCATCTATCATGCGTTTCAGTACATGACTCGTGGTTGGGGAAGCCTTTGGGAAAAGTGTTCTGACTGTGGGAAAAGTGTTCTGACGGACGAGCCGATAACTTTTATTTGCCTCCTTTTTATTTGTGTTTTTGGATCAATCTCAAGGCTGAACAAAGACATGGCGCTTGAGCCTACAGCGATATCGCGTTACTCACCGGCCATAAGAGCCGATACGACGCCAAGGGTTGTCCAGAAGCTCTTTAAGCGCTCCTTTGTGGCTTGCACACCGGTTTTTTCGGAAATAATGGTCCATTGCGTCAGCCGTCGCGGCACTGGACCACCGGCCAGCTCGCCAGAAGACGTCTGTGTGGCTAAGCCTGCGATCGATATAATGAATTTAATTCAAGAAATATTTTCATCAACTATTTCAGCGCTATCTAACGGCAAGGAGGCTGACCCGAGTCCGTCGATGGCCTTGGGTGCACTTGAGTGGCCTTCCTCAACTCCGTTTGAGCTTTTGGAAGTAGGCCTGACATGATTTTTTATGTAAGCGTAGAATAACCTTGATACAAAGCTTTCTTTCGTGGCGTGGTCACTTTGACTTCCTTGTCGGAAATTTCGATGAATTACCGGCACCGGTAACCATGCGCTTAATCTGAGCTCTTCCAGATGCCGACAGTTTTTGGGGTACCAAATTTCTGCACATACCAGCACACGGCGAAGAGCATTATTGTGCAATGCCCTTCCGCGACGCTTGCCCGCCCTTCATTATTCATGCACTTCTGTATAACGATGAAAGTACACCCTCGCCGGTAAACACTGAAACCTCCCTGCACATGAAATTCCCGAAGGAAATTTAATTGCCGGCCCTGATTAGGGAGATCAGATAGGAATGCCTGCACTTTTGCGCGCGTAAGTTGGTTGATACCTTTATGGTGAAATGCCGTACTGGTATGTGCATGCCGTGCAAGGATGTAATTCCTGATTTCGAGATAGATGGGATATTGTTCAAACCATCCTTTTATAAGCAGACTTACCAGCGATTAGAAACCATGACGTGTTTCGAGATGATCATAAACCAGAAAAGTGCTGGTTGATTACCTGTTGGTTGATAGGCTGCGAGATCTTAGACGCTTGTGATCATTGGATTCGGGGCCGAAACGGATTTGAGAACAGATGCCTGAAAGGCTGGATTTCAATTTGGATTGGGTGCGAAATGCGCGTGCGTGATACGCCCCAAGGAGGCGCACCCAGCGGCCAGCAATATCGGCTTTGCATATTTGCGTGATGATGCAAGCTGAAGGATGCAGGAAAAGGTAGGAAATTAGTTCACCCGGTTTCTTTCGCGATAGATGGAAACTCAGAAGTATGGGCATGTACGTCAAAGGATGGCGGGAAATTTTGACGAGCGGCCGTGCCAGTGCCGTGCTCCGGACAATGTCCTGCAATGTTCGTACCAAGCGACAAATGTTACCTGCCATCTTGGCAACGCCGTATGAGTTATCGCGATTATCCATCATATTTTCTTGTGACCCACTTGAATTGTTGATTGCCTCAATACGATATACGTACCTCAAATTTTCCAAACTAACCGCGCGAAAGCCCACACACGGTGGTGCACTATTATCCCATAAATTAGCTGAAACGACAATATCATAAATAAAATAGGTATGTGGTGGAAACCATCCCCTGATCGGCCGACTGGAGCCCAGCAAATCCTTCGGCGAGCACACTGGATACTCACGGTCATTATCCTTCTACGCCTCTGCTGGCTCATGTACGATGCTATCCAGCTCCCGAGCGGAAAGGCACAAGCATAAGATGCTGTTGAAGCTTGTAAGGCGGTGCTGTGCTGAATCCGGCGCGCACTTGCCGAAATTACTCCGTAGCAGCGGCGACAGGATAGCAGGGTGGCTGCCGCACTTATGCGTGAGTACATGTTTTGGATAAATCACGCATTCACGGAAGTTAGTTGAGCACTTGGTGTGATCAACCATAGCCTATCTTGGAATCCCTCAGGGGCCGCTTACCCCGAGATATCTATGCGTCGTTCGACCAAAGCTTCCATTATGTCCTTGCTAAGCATTTACGACAAATACGTTTTCCCAACAGCTGCACCTAAACGTGTACGACATCGAAGGCCATTCCCTTGATGCATCTGAGTTTTGATGCTCCTGCCTCCTTGTGTTTCCCTCTTCCGCACGACCTGCTGTACGACATGTAATGGTAGAAAAATCCGTCAAGCTCTGGCAAGCTTTTGAAGAGCATAATGTCTTTGGGACGTACACAGCCTCGGGCTACGTACGCGCGACGGCACCTCGAGCTGTGATTAAATAAGACCAAGCTGCTTACAAGCTGCACCTCCATCACAGTACGCAGCGTACATGCCTAAGCATCGAATGAACAAATTTAGGGCCCGACACAGTCATGTTTGGGTCGGAGTTATGCGATGAAGATACTGAAGTCCATGTAGAGCACAAAAGCGATTGAAAACCTCATGTGGGTTGCACGCCGCGGCACGAGAGTTGCGTTGCTCCGACGGCCAGACAGAACAATATGTCTTTTATGCCTCGACCAAGAAAAGTTGATGATCACGGAGGGGCACATCTGTAGGGGGAAAGTTGCGTGCTTGGGCCGGAGGCGGGAGAGTTGTGTATGTGTATGTGAGACGGAGGGATGCACCGAGGAAACAGAGGAAAGGAAAAGGGAGGGGGAGGAGGGTGAAAAATGGAATAGCGGAAGGGACGGGAAAAGGGGATGGCGGGAGAGTGCATGTTCAGGTGCCAGGAAGTGCCCGGTAGCGTCCCCGACGAGATGCTGCTCGGGTTGTAGTGCGTGAGATTGGGACTGGATCATGATCGGCTGTCCAAGTATGCGACCTCCATGCGCCGGGACGCTTCGGACCTAATTAAGCTAGTTCCACGGTCGGACTCCCATTCTCAGTGAGCATAGCGCAGCATAAAGAATAGGAACGGAGCGTCATGATGGGTATATGGTACAGTATGTAGGCAGGGAGAGCACACTGGGTCCCGAGAGTCTGAGACCGCTACCCTTGCCCCCGACCACACCCTGATGGCGGGAAGCCATCTCGCCAACACGAGATCGCGTGGCTCGCCCAGCTTGATACGGCCACACCGGAGGGTAGGGACGATTTCAATACAGGCGGACGTGCCTTAGGATGGGGCTCGTTGTGAACATATTAAGCGCTATGTTTGCCAAACCTTACAAGGCGGTTAACTGAATCTTAATGTTTGGGGGGCTCTATTGCGATTTTACACACAAAACGGCAGAAGCTGCCAAGGTAACGACACATACATACACATACATGCATTTGCCATGCTGCGTCCTAGGTGGAGTAGACGTAGAAACCGAGGTCTTGCAGCTGACTGGGGCTGCATTAAGAGGAATGGAAGCGCGTACATGCTCCCTGATGCTGCTTTGAACGTTCACTGCAGGTCGGCAACAATTTGACGTCGTGATGCGCGCGTTAAGCGTATGGTTGGAATGATATGATTAACTGAGCTGGAATTGGGGAGCAAGATGCCTGGATCAAGGGTGGGTCGCACAACGCGAATGCAAGCTAGAAGTGAAATGAAGTTGTGGACAGGGTTCCCTGGCTGTGGATAAATCATAAGACATCCGTCTTTATTTTTTTATGTGCGGTTATCTCAGGTGCTGGCAGCAGGCTTATACTTATGCAAAATGTTAAGAGGATATAAAAAACTTAAAATTCGCCTCGAACCGTCTTGATTCCCGCGCGGTTGGTTGCAGTTGGTTCAGCACGACGTTTAGTTGATGACTACCTGACTGCTGGCATGATGGCATTGCTCGCAACGAGGATGCATTAGGAGTGTAAGGATCCCAGCATGACTTGATGTTGACAATTCGTTATGTTATAACAGCTCTTCGGTTCAGCGCAGTCTTTGAACGCGGCTCTGTAAGTCGTCCTGACAGTCGAAGGTCGAACTCTGCCATGATGATCAAGATTCAAATACATATGCCAAAAATGTCATAAGAACCACCTGATCTGATTGCTGTCGTAACTGGTTGGTTCATATCTGAAGGGAGCTCACTTCGCTGTCGATGGTGCTGACGACGATATCTGCGAAATATGAAGGTGTTACAAAGGCCGGCGTGCCCCATAGAAATTTGTGTAACATTGATTAGGTCCGCAGTGTTAGTGTCACCAAGCGCCGGGCCTAATCGCTCCGAAAGCCTGCCACTTCCGGAGCCCATCTTTGCAAATCACCTCCGCTGCGCCGTCTGAAGGCTGCAGGGACGCATACGAACGCTATCATCAAAGACTTTGCAACTTCAATCTTCATCCACCGGTCTCAAACGCGATGTTATAACTCCTTGGATTTTGCAATGCTGCACATCTGCTGCTGCTGCTGCTGCTGCGTGCCAAGCAGGATCAGCCCTTATTGGCAACTGCGCTCAACGCTGCTGGGCAGGATCTGGGTCGGTGAACTGTCTCTCCAAAGGAGCGCCTCCGGTCGGTTTAACCAGAAATCGTGCCGATGGCCCCGCCGTTGCCACCATCACGACCACAACCAGCACCACCACCATCAGCACCGCCTCAGCGCGCCTACCGAGTATAGCCGAAAATAACGCAACACAAGGCCATCTCGGCAAAAAGGGGGATGGCCGTTGCGAGGAGAGCAGCTACAACGGTGTCATGATTGCATGCCACAGTGGTTTCGGAGCTCATCGCCTAAGGGTCAACTGCCGCCGCGGGGGCGGTATTGCAAGCTTCAGCCGCAACGCTTGCATGTGTTGCCGCGGCCTCACCGCTAGCTCGTTAGCAGCATCGGTTGGTTCAGTTGTTGGTTGCGGCACGTGCGACGAACCAGGAAAACTTAACCGTTGCAGGCGCCGCAGCCGGAGCTCCCTTCACGGTAGTTGGCGCTTCAGCATTGTCGCACAGGCGTTGCCGGGAGGCAGCGGCGGCGGCAAGCCTCGCCGCGTCTTCGTGTGCTCAAAGTGCGGCGCGCGGTACAGCCAGTATCATGGTACGGCATTCCGCGTGGGAGTGAAAGTCCTGGAGGACTTAGATCTGCCATGTGCCGGAAATAGAAGCATGCCGTACAGAAGACTGCGGTATGACTTTGGGCATCAAGCGACTGCATTACGAGGCGGAGGATGCAGGGGGGGAGGTTTCGGGGATTTCCCGCCGTGGATCTGATTTGGATCTGATTTGGATCTGATTTGGCGCGGTTTGTCGTTCTTAGGGATCCACCAACAGCAACAGCGAGTCAAAGATCACTCCGTAGATTGGTGGGGCTTTAACGTAAGGCCTCTTAAGAGTACGGCATCGTATGGCATGTGGCTAGAAATTGGGAAGTGCCCTAATCTTCTGCTGTAACTTGAGAGCTTTACTTGCAGCTACAGCCCTTCTTACAGCTACAACTTGACAGTTCAATTTAAAGCTATGAAACTTGCGGCCCATGTTACACGCAGGCAAGTGCAGCAGATGCGGTGGTTTCGGAGCAATAGATCTCAATGGAGTGGTGGAGGAGCCGCCGGCGGTGACGGCGGCTTCAGCAGCGCCGGCGGCGGCGGCGGGTGGTGGTTCCAGTGGCGTACTCGGCGGCCGGGCAGCCGGCGGCGGCGGCGCAGGTACATAGGGAACGGTGTTCGTACGTTCGTTGCTAACTTGTCCGACCGGGGGCGGCAGGCGCGGCGCTGTTGAGGACACATCCTCTGCTTCCCTCGCAAAAAGAATGATCTCTTTACGTACAGACAAAGTAAATTTAACATATGTACGGTTCACATATCTATCTATCTATCTATCTATCTATCTATCTATCTATCTATCTATCTATCTATCTATCTATCCATCTATCTATTTATATGTATAAACACCTGCAGGTGTTTAATTGGTATCTTATCAATTGTTGGCTGTCTGAGATTTACACACGGCGGTCTTCCCACTCCGCTCACGATACTTCCCACGAAGACTTGAAACCTCGCTCCGAAACCAATGGCAAACCGAAACCGAAACCGCTACACCTATGAAGGCGTCCAAGCCCTGCAGCGAGTCCAGCAAGACACCGCCGGCGCCGCTTCCTCACATGCAAGGAAGGTGTCGACGTGGTCGTCACCAACACCGTCGTCGTATAGTGACGGTGGCACCGGCGGTGACGGCGACGTGGCAGTTGGCGACGTCGGCCGAGCGGTGGGCTGGGTTGCCAACGGCGGTGGCGGCGGCGGCAGCGGAAGCCTAGATGACGTTCCGCTGTCTCTTCGCGCCCTTTCCCAGTTGGGCCTTTCGGCGCTTGGACGAGAGGGCCGTATCCCGTTGAGCGGCCGTACGGGCGTGGAGGTACAGCTGTGAGTCATGGTGCGCATTCCGTATCCCGCCAGCTTTCGAATTCGCTATGACGTCATCATTACGCCTTCATTTACATTTACGTTCATTTATTACGCCTTCTGTTTTGGATCCAAGACGGATCCATAAGAATACGGAGGATCCAGCGGAGTAATCAGAATCAAAGAATCATTAGTTCCAGCCACACTGAATTGTCCTAATTAGGATCGTTGGTGCATTATCACATTGACCGTTAGCCGTTACACATTCGCTTCTTAGTGAGTTACAGTATTGGTGTGTTGAGGCCCTGTCCTATTGAGAGGCCCATTTCTTGAAAACGCAATGTGCCGTACGTTGTTATAAGAAATATAGACTTGAAGTATGTATAGGTTTTTATTACAAATAGTTTTATGCATTGGCAGTTAAGTACATTTATTCGCCGGCATACGGGTTCTTGCGACCCGTGGGTCTGCGATCTGACCCTTTCCCTGCACTCAGAGTCCTCGGCGGCGGAGTTGTTCCTGGAGCGCTGGTGCTCATTGGGGGTGACCCAGGGGTCGGCAAGAGCACCATCGCACTGCAGGTGGATTTTCCACCAGGAGTCGCCACATGGATAAGGAGCTTAATCCTAATACAAAAATCAAATTCAAAACAAGAATGCTTTTATTCATAAAATTCCTGTAACTATTTTAAATTTTTCATTAATTACAGGGATGTAATGTCAAATTACATCCCTGTAATTAATCTAATATAGTTTACCGATGATTTTAAAGAAGTCCTCCCGGAAGAAAATGTAGCAATCCAGCTCCGGTTTGCTTTGTTGTTTAAATGATGATTTTTAGATCCGCTGTTTGTTAAGAGGGGCATTAGGGTTTTATGTAATTATCCTCCTAAATGTGTTTATTTCGAATTTCATGTTTTCGAACCTCGTGTTTGGGGGATGATTGTGCGGGACCTCTCTTCCCGCTTTTTATCGCAAGAAATGTGGTGTTCCTTTTTTTATGATTCTTTTTAACTTAGCAATACTGAATAAATAAATATATATATATATACTGAAGATATTGTAGTAATGCAATAAATGGTATTACATTTAGTATAATTTTATAAATTTCGAACTCAATAAAGATGTGCGGTACATGTGGTACTGCACTCGCGAACAGATCGCGGCCATGATGGCACACCCCGAACTGGATTTCGACGCGCTCGAAGAACGGCTCCAGTCCGAAGAGGAGGGCGAGGAGTACGAGGAGGACGGACGTTATGGGGACTCCGGGTACGGCAATTCATGCGATGAGGACAGTGGCAGCGGCATTCTCAGTAACGTCGTTGCCGAGGCAGGCCTGGGTGGGAGGTACAATGTGTACGACAATGCAGCGCAGCTCAGTCCGTACGATGAATATCACGGGCAGCTGGCGGACGAGGATAGCAGGGGTACATCCATTGATGACGCTGGTGATGTCACAGCAGATATGTACGACATTGAAGGATTGTACCACAGCGGTGTCCCTAAGACGGCGGGTACGGCGGCGGCCGCCACCACCGCTGCCACCAGAGCTTCCCCGGCCGCCGCTGACGATGATGCATTAGAATCTAGGGCAGCGTTGCCACCTGGTCGTACAGTGCTGTACGTCACTGCGGAGGAGACGCGAGAACAAGTATGTCGTACAAAGTACACATTAAGAACAGCACCATTGCCACCACGACTTAATCGATCCATTTTCGAAAATGGCTTTGTGTACTAGGTGTACGGCACTTTTAAAACTCAAGCTGCATCGTGCTGCAAACGACATAACCCCTAACTCCTAACCGCAGGTAGTTTCCCGAAGTCGCCGGATGGGACTGGACTGCTGCGATCGAGTGGTGGTGCTATGCCGCTGCGAAATGAGCGCCATCTCGCGTGAGTCTTTTTCCGTTTTCAATTTTTGGTTTTATATAATAATAATAATATAACAATAATAATAATTATGTTGTTGTTGCTGTCGTTATTACTTAATGTCATTTTATTAATATTGTTGATGCTGTATCGTCCA
The DNA here is from genome assembly GCA_019650235.1 of Volvox reticuliferus. Taxonomy (NCBI): domain Eukaryota; kingdom Viridiplantae; phylum Chlorophyta; class Chlorophyceae; order Chlamydomonadales; family Volvocaceae; genus Volvox; species Volvox reticuliferus. Next base: position 824,580 of record BNCP01000005.1, on the reverse strand, counting down.
ATTGATGATAGAGATAAAATTATAGCAGCATTCTAAGCAATTCGAGTGCCGAAAAGGCCTCTCGAGATGCCGACATGGTGTTTGTTCACAGTATATTGTGTTTGTGTGTGCCGTGTACCGTGTACGACTACTACTGCAGCATTAGCATTAGTAGGGTTTCGTTTCTTAGCAGGAAATTTGGAAACCTGGAAATGCGAAGATGCATAATTCACTGACATTATTTATTTATTAGAGTGTGTTTCCAATTGGAATGTGTACGGCGTGTACGACTTCAGGTGCCGTACTGGAGCTCCAGCCTGACGCTGTGGTAATGGACTCCATCAACACTGTGTACCTAAACAACCTGCCACAGGCGCCTGGCACCGTCACGCAGGTATTTCAATAAATGAAGAATTCTTGTTGTTTTATAACTTCATCAAAAGCCTACAACATAATTTAATCCTTCGATTAAATGTACGGCAAGATGCAAAATTCAGGTGTATGACATTATTAGTCAAGAATATGTTTAATCATTGCTACATGCAAAGGACACGGACGTATGACACTTCACAACACGCGATAATATATATATATACTTTTTTTAAATGTGCTGATATTATATATATTTTTTTTCATTATTTGAACTATCGTTTGGGTGGTAACTAATATATATAACCAAGAATTATAGGAACTACTATAAACATTAAACCAGTATGCCCGAATTTATCGGTTATTTAACCTTATATTATTTAACCTTACACGGTAAAGTATATGATACGTACGACATTTGTACGGCAGATTCGTGAGTGCGGCCAACTGCTGCTTCGCCTGGCCAAGGACCATCAAGTGGCCGTGTTTATCATTGGCCACGTCACCAAAGGAGGAGAGATGGCGGGGCCCAATATGCTGGCACACATGGTACGACCCAAAACTTTGTACGACACATTTCATGCTTTCTTCTTTGTGTGTGTGTGTAAGATGTGTGATAGCAGGGTCTTCGTGCGCGCCTTCTTCCTGGCCCTGCTCTTGGTTGCCCCAACGCGGGAGAGCGCTTAGGGATGCTAGATCATACCGCAACTTAACTTCCATTAGATTTAGAGTTGCCGTATTTCGGCTGCGAGCTGCCACTCACCTGCAAGCTGTAAAAACACGGAGAACAGCGTCACGGAATTATTATGCAGAACGTTTCCCCCCTTCTCCTCCCCCACCTTCCCCGCAGATTTCCTATACTCTCCCTCCCTTCCTCCCCCCCCCAAAAACACACACACACATACACGAAACTCGCCCGCTATAATAAATTCGCCAAATAAATGAAAATTAATTATTGTTGGAAAAATAAATTAATTCCTGTAATTCCAGGTGGATACGGTGTTGTACATGGAAGGCGATGTGGCGCAGAGCGTGAGATTGCTCCGCGTGATGAAGAACCGGCATGGATCTGATGCCGAGTGCGGCGTCTTCACTATGGACGCTACGGGTACGGAAGGAAGCAATAATAAGACCAGTGCCAGATGTGTTTATTGATGTTCATCTCAGCTCATCTGTCTGGTTTTATTTGCCGTTTTTAGTTTCTGCTCGCTATCTATCTATCTATCTATCTATCTATCTACCTATCTATCTACCTATCTATCTATCTAATTCCATAATCTATCTGGTCACCTACACTCTGAGCGTTGCATTACCTTACCGCGTTGTTTATCATTTATTTATTTATTTGCAATATTTTGTCTCGGCTGTCTCTGTTTCTGTGCGCAAGGGCTTCACGCTGTGGCCAATCACAGTGCACTGTTCCTGGAGAACCGTCTAGCGGAGCTGCAAGGTGCCAGTGGTGATGGCGCCGGGAAGGAGGACGAGGACGGCGGCGCGAGCAGTGTGGTGGGGATCACGTTGCAGGTGAGGGCGGGTGGGGGGCCCTCGGGGGGTGGAGGGGCAAACTGAACCCTGCGGGTGGGGGGCCCTCGGGGGGTGGAGGGGCAAACTGAACCCTGCGGGTGGGGGGCCCTCGGGGGGTGGAGGGGCAAACTGAACCCTGCGGGTGGGGGGCCCTCGGGGGGTGGAGGGGCAAACTGAACCCTGCGGGTGGGGGGCCCTCGGGGGGTGGAGGGGCAAACTGAACCCTGCGGGTGGGGGGCCCTCGGGGGGTGGAGGGGCAAACTGAACCCTGCGGGTGGGAATACAACCATCGGGCCATCCAGATCTAAAACTGAGGCCACCCATTGGCACATGCGCGCACGTGAGCTGCCTCCCTCTTCATATTATTGATAAGCGATAATATCAACATTTTCCCGGAAATTTTAATTGTACAAATTTCCACACTATTATACTAAATATATTATATTCATTCTCTTGACCTCGCCATGTTCACTCGGGTGTAAAGCTAAAAAATGAAAACACACATACACACATACACACATACACACAATAACGCGGAAGGATACGCACATGGAAGCACATAACTGAATGTGTCCGTTACGTGCATTTGTCACAGGGCAGTAGAGCGATCCTGGTTGAAGTACAGGTGCGTGTAAGGAAAACCCTCGTACGTCCGTACACGTACGGGCGTTGTCCCAACGTATAAGGCGGGAGGAGTAAGAAGTAACTTTTAATGGAAAGCAGCGAAATGCAATCCAACGAACACTTTCGGACTTACAATCCAACGACAAAAACGATATATTTTAACCTCGCGGTCGTGGGCTCATACCTGGAACGGAGCGTAGAAGGATCGGCGTGGACATCCCGCATGCTGTAAGGATTTACATAGCCATGGCAATAGGTTGACATGAGCTTATTTAGGATCGCTGATCGGTAAAATAAAATATGTATGTAATATATTATATATTTATTTGTGTTTGTGGTTAGTAATTTGTGTTTTTTTCAACAGCACAGAAGCAGTACTCTCAGGCCTCTCATGTATTCGGCTTTCCCCCCACCTCCCACACTCTTCTTTCCCTTTCCGCCCCCTACTGTCCTTCTCGCACCACCACATATCCATCTCTTGTACCGCTCCCGGCGCTCCGCCGCCGCCCCGTTTGGATCAGGCGCTAGTTAGTCCCTTAGGGGAACGCTCCGCCGCCGCCACGTCAGCACTGTCGTACCGCTCCGCCACCGGCATAGAAAAGCTGCGTTTGGCTAACCTGTGCGCCATCCTGGACAAACACGTACCCACCCTGGAGCTCTCATCGTGCTCCGTAATTGTCAACGTGGTGGGCGGAACGCAGGTGACAGGACACATGATTTGTACGGGAGTTCGTAGTTGGTTGTTGGGCAGTTAATCGGTTGGCTGTGTCTTTGCAGGTACCCCATTTCTAGGTACGTTTGCAATGTACAAAGCAGCGGCTAGTGGGGGTTAGTGTATCGTACATTTGTCTTTTCACCCCCCCTCCCTCCTATCCCTCAATGTCCCCAAGCAGCAGCTCTCTCGTGCACGAATGTAAACAGCCGCAAGTTGCAGATGCTTATCAAACACCACCAGACATACACACAGACTCAAAACATAGACATCTAATTTAATTTTTTTAAACTATTATAATTTAACGAGCCTGAACAAGATATTGAAATTATCCTCACTGTCGAAATTTCACCCCGCCTGCATTATTTTGAAATCCCGTCAAGGTACGAGATGTCGCCAGTGACCTCGCCCTGGCAGTGGCGATCGCCTCGTCGTACTACAACGTGCCGGTGCCGAGGGACCTTGCCGTCTGCGGAGAGGTCGGGCACTCGCGTCAGGGGATGGGTCAGGAAACTCGGTTGGCGCCGTATCGTGATGTGTTTGTCGTACCGTGTCGTGTTTCTCGTGTTGAGCATTGTCCCTTAAGCGGAATTTGTTGCGTCGTATTTCGATCGAGAGCAGATGGACAATATGGAATGGAAGAAGCTCCAGGGAGGGTCAGAGCGACCCAAATTCCTTTTTCTTCGATGTCTGGTTATCCGATCAGGTGGACCTGGCGGGTCGTGTCCGGCGGTCCTTCCAGCGGCTGGATGTCCGCGTGCGCGAAGCCGCCAAGCTGGGTTTCAAGCGTGTGGTTATTCCGCAGGTGGGATGGGGCCAGGGAGGGCGAGGAAGGGGGGGAGCGATAGAGAAGGAGAAGATGTAGTAAACGTAGGGAGCAGAAGAGAAGAGAAAAGAAGAGAGAATTTTAACAAGGACGCAGCTTCTAAGCCTACACACAACCACATACACACACACATACACACATACACTACCATATACAGACCTATATGTATACAAACTACCATACACTACCACATACAAACATACACATACACACATACACACATACACACACGGACGCCCAACCTCCTACTCCAAGCCACCTTTCTTATGCACGCTGGGCGGTTGGCACCTTAAGAGTCTGTTCGAACGCCGTACGTCATCCGTATCCGTATCGGTATGTTGTGCGTGCGCCGCAGACTAAGGGCTGGGAGCAGCTGGCTCGGGACCCCCAGCTCCTGGCGGCGGGGGTCGAGGTGGTGGCGGTGCGGAGCGTTGCGGAGGCGCTGCGAGTGTCTCTGGGTGCCGAGGTCGCGGATCATCGACCGGCCCATGTAAGCAATTGGACGATGGAGAGGGGGCGGATGGAGGGATGGGAGCGGACGTGTGGGTTGTTAACTGCTCTTATCCTGCAAGAGACCCCCTCGTACGTATGTGTGTAGTACTTGTACTACGTGCAGTACATGTGAGGCTGGAGGTGCGGGAGGCAGAAGGCAGAAGGAAGCTGCTAAAATGATATGCTGCGGTGGTATAAACTTAACTCAGTGCCGTGCAGAAAGGACTGACGTTGTTAATAATCGTTAGCGTACGAACTGAACCAAGTACGGCAAGTACAGCAAACGCTGTAGCTAGTGAAAATCGATAGGTTGTAATCGAGCAGATGCGCCGTTGTGTTTTGCCAATTGCAGATCCCACCCCCCCCACACGGCAAGCCACCTTTCGGCATCGGGCCCCCAGGGGTGCGTTTCTCAAGGCGTAGTCGTACGGCAGTCGTTGAAGGACCGCCAAGCATCGCAACCGATGGAGACTGGCCCCGCGCCGCTGCGCTGGGCGGTGCAGCGGCCGCATACGCAGCTGCGGCGACGGCGCCGCTGCGGCCGCAGGGCGTGCTGGTTTACAGCAATCGATGGGCGAAGGTTGGAGGTAACGATGATGATGATGATGATGTTGTTGAGAATGGTGGTGCACACATGGAGGAGGCCATCGATGGCTTGGTACAAAGCAGCGTGCCCTTCAGTGATAATGATGATAAGATGCGCAGCATGGATGTGGTCACGACGGAACGTTTTGGCGGGCTTCGGGGCCATGGGGGGCCCAAACCCCCTACTACATGAGTGGTGCATGGTGCATGGTGGCGATGCTGATGATGCCGTACAGCGAATGCCCCTATCATTGGTGGTATTGACGGTACCTGGAACGGAGCACGGTCGGTCAGAGGCCAGTCACCCCACCATCGGCAATGTGTCGTGGAATGCCGTTCGAATTCCTACGACGTGTTGTCGTACTGGGTTCAGCAAGTGTAGCCAGCACAACAGCCGAGGAGGTGCCGTGTCGGAGGAAGGACTTTCGGCGTAGAGCTTTCGGGATGTACGACAGTCAAATGTTTAACCTGATAAATGACAAATGGGCAGACCAATCCATCCCCCTGCTATCGGTATACACTTGCATCGGGGGGGTGTTGACATTCGTCGTGGCCATAACCATATCGTTGTGGATTATTGTTCAGGACCCATCGTCTGAAGCATCGGCCTGCAACGGAGGTTCAGGGGGTTCTCTTTCTCTCCTAATGCTCTGACATTACAGATGAACCTCTCATACAAGCCCCCAATCATTTTCTTAGTACAGTCTACAATCATAGGGCCCACTTATCGCCCCTTCTTGCGTATATTCAGCTGCGTCATTTGGAGGGCCTGCGATATAGAGAAGGGGCACAGACCCGGTAGAGTTCACAGCTGGAGCCAAATGGAATCCTCACATTCGCTGATGTAAATGCATGATATTAAAAAAATATATATACACATATTATATGCACCATGTAACCAGCGCTTTTCAAACGTGGAACAACGCACACACATAACCCCTCACACTCTCATGCACAGACACACCCGATCCCTACTCTTCTCACCAACTCCTGCTTTCGCGAGTCTGAATCACGGCAGCCCAAAAGCCGGTTGCACCAATTTAGGGGAATACAATTACAATGACATCACACAATTCCAGTCTCCTTTTGCAGGGCTTGTTTGAATGCAGCCGCGCCTGCAGCTGCAGGACGACCATCAGAGGACCCGCCCTAGCTGCTGGATGGTTTCAGCGACTGAAGAAAAAGTAAGGGAGAGAGATACGGCCCATCTGACGTCCCTCTCATATCTTGCGCCCCAGCTCAATTCTTCATTAAGTCCGCAGTAGCGCCGTGGCAGCACCTTGTGAATTAAGATGAGACACACAATCATGAGGAATTACGAGCACACTAATTGAATTACTTTAAGGATGCACTTTCAAATAGAAAAACCATCCCTCCAAGCATTGGGACCTTTCAGGAACGCATTCGAAAACCCGCATCTCAGCTCTGGATCTCTTGAAGATCACATATCAGCCCCCTCAGCTTTCGAGCAACTAAACGTGAGATATCAGGTAGGCTTATTTTGGAATGTATTGAGGCTCGTACACACATTGTGGCTGTTGGCTGACAGACAGGGAGGTTCCCCCGAAAGACTTGGGGGGAGTCCTATATCCGCTCTCCTATTGTTTAGGCGCTTGGAACATTAGGTTGTATCCCATCAACACGACGGTGAAGTAGAAGAGGATGTTGAGGCACCATCGGTCGGTCCCGAAGATCGCGAAGGGTGTGACGGCCGCATGCCAGGCGGCACCCGCTAAGGACAGCGCTGCCTGGCCGTATGAGAACAGCTCGGATAAAGTAGGACCCTGCAATAAGGAAGGCAAGTGGTTTTGCAGCGCGATGGAAGTTTACAAATTGGGATCTCGTGAGTGAGCAACTGAGTTAAGAGATCTTGTGTCTTCGGAAATTTCGATAATATACATGCCGACGGCGCTGACGGTTTTGTAATATCTCACAGCTGCCTCCGATGCGGCAGCGAGAAAATACATGTACGACATCTGCGGAAGGCCCGCGCATGTTGGCGTGGGTTGTGCATTTGAGACTAGTCTCTGTACTTGTGTAGTAACTAGCCATTTGCATCATTCTAATCAGGATGAAATGTGAGGGACCAAGCAGAACCGCAGGTGCTCGGCCTCACTTTCAGCACCACATCCAGGTCCGCAGGCGTTAGTGCTCCGACAGCCACGTACAGCGCTGAATATTTTCGCACTCTCAAGTTGGGATCTGGACGGCTGAGTATCGGACTTCTAGGGCGGACGATTCGCCGAGCTGTCCATGGCTGGTGATTGCGTCGATGCGTGTTCCAGCGTGCTAAGATGTCTTGAGAGTAAACGGTAGCCATTGGGATCGAACTATTACCGGTGGGGTCGGTGCTTTTGCGTCTCTGGCTTAAACAAGTCAAATTGTTCAATCACGGTATAATGGCCCGAAGGATCGGGTGTTACAAGAACATTTATTAGCAATCAGAGGTTGAAACTGGGGACAGCATAACCGTGCAGCACCTTTTCATGGGTGTACGTCAACAGCCCTCACCCATTCCACACGACGACCTGATGTTAGCGGAGTCATAGACAGGTCGTCCAGTAAAGTTGTATTCATTTCTTTGAACATCAAGTTTCCGCGCGCTGATAGGAACTCATTGGGTGAAACGAACTTCACGTTCCCCTGGCGGGGTCTTGTAGTAACCGTTATACCAACAAATTCTAACGACGAATTGTCAGCTGAAGGGTTGGACCCTGGGGATGTCTACGTCTCCGTGCGGGATTCCACGTAGAGTTGCTGCTTTTTGTGTGTTGTGATACAAACGCCATTTAGAGATTGGCCATATCGATCTTGTAATTGAAAGAGGCCTATAATTTGATCTATGGCCTCAGAACGTTATGAAAGACGGCAGTGCATCGGGCGCGGGTCGTTTGGAGACGTTTATGAGGGGTAAGCTGCGTGTTTCGCTGGAGAAGGATTATATACGCTAGTCATTGCACTGGAGACAATTTGGCATGAAGTAAAGCCGGTGCAAAGTCGCGAATGGCGTGCCGCTGACCTTGCGACACCCCGGGAAATGCAGCGTCGACACTGAAAATGGACGACCGGTTGCCATCAAAGTAATCGATTTGGAGGACGTGTAAGTATGGGGATGCTTCCACGTGCAGCAGTTAGCCTTGCTGCTGGACTGTGTACTCAACAGCTTCCCCAACGTGCAGGGAGGATGATATACAAGACATTCACAAGGTATATATAGAGCAGTAGCTTGGATAGAGGTTGTGATGGTTGCGGATGGGTCTCTACGTTCCGGTCACACTTGCGTCCCTCGGAATGCGTTCTGCCAACAATACTGATGCCGATCGTTGATCTTCACCATCTTCTTTACACAGGAAATTCAAGCTCTCGCCGGTTGCAAGTGCAAAAACATTACTGAGTATTATGGATCCGTGGTGCGCCCGGGGAGCGCAGAGTTGCACATTATTATGGAGCTTATGGCGTGCTCCGTATCGGACCTGGTAGGGGTTTCGCACACCACAACTCCCTCGAACCGAACTACGCTAAAATCATTGTTACGGGGCCGTGGAGAGGAGGAATTGAATTGATCTGGGTCAAGGAGTTCTCCCCACCACATACACCACGGGGAGGTCACCTGAGGGAGGATGTATTTGAACCATCCATGTTATGCAATCGGCGTGCGGTGCGCCGTGCGGTGCGCCGTGCTGTGCGAGCCCCACTATTTTACATCACGGGCACAGGGGGGTTGTGAAGTAACAGGACCGGCAACGCGGGGAAGGTCTGCGCTCCAGATATAGCATAGGAAAGAGCGATGTGCCCAGCCAAATCAGAGGATTGTTACTTAGGGTTTGATCACATGGGCCCCGCAGGACTACCCGATACACATAGTATCGGGTAAATACATCAGTATCGGGTAAATAGGTACGAATACGATTTGGGTCAGTGTACGGCGTATTCAGAGCATGTCGATTGTCGAACCTTGGTAAAACCTACGGATAGCAAGGCATAGTCTCACTGATGCTTTCCTTTTTTTCATGGTTTATTATGGCAGCCAGTTGCCGGGCTCGTAGTCCCGCCCACCATGCATCTGCCCACTCCTCCTCGTGTTATTGAAGCTCCGGAGCTCACGTGTTCGCTCTGCCACTGCGATGTGCAGCTTTAAACATCCTTTTCGCAATACGGTTACCCGTACTTCCCGTACCTTGGTGTTTTTTTGCTGTTCAGGTGCAACATGGGCCGCTAGATGAGCAGTGCATCTCATATATTCTGTCTCAGGTGCGCTTACATGTACGGGAGCATGGGTGTGTAGACGAGGCACCGCACCTGCGCGGGGTGTGCTTCCCTCACCTGGGCCGGGTTGCTCCCGAAGAAGACGCTTTAGGATTTTGCCAACCTGCTTTTGGCTACCTTTGTCCGTCACGTTTCCTCCTACTTGCGTCTTCTCCTTCCGTACTATTGCCCTTGTGTGCTCTGTGAACCAAACAATCTTTCGGCAGGTGCTGAGCGCATTGGTATACTTGCACGCGGAGCATCGTATTCATCGCGATATAAAGGTACATGCGCAATGCATCGCGCCAACGCTCGTGGGTTTGCCTGCGGTGATTTTTTTGTTTGTTTGTGTACGCGTGTGTGTGTGTGTATATCTATCTATCTATATCTATATATATATATATATAGATATAGATAGATAGATAGATAGATATGCGCGCGCTGGGAGGAAGGGTAGGACAGCAACGGGCCCACGGATGCTGCCCCGAAACCAAACAGCTGCAATATAACCTGTTGCTGGGGCAAACAGGCTCCTTATTTGATTTAGTTTTTGATGGCCTCTTCGGAAAGGCCATTATAACTGTCGGATTATTATCATCCCTCGTACTGAACAGAACTCTTCCTCGCGCTTCCCTCAGGCCGCCAATCTGCTGCTCTCCCGCACTGGCGACGTAAAGATCACTGACTTCGGCGTGTCAGGGCAATTGACGGGGACTCTGGGCTACCGTAGGCGGACGTTTGTAGGGACACCCTTCTGGATGGCCCCCGAGGTGGGTGTATCAAGGCGGGTGGGTTCATCAGGATAGGTGGGAAAAACACTATGCAGCCGCGGGTTGGAAAATTTTGTGCCTTTTTGTGACCCATGGGTCCATATTCATGTCCGCAGGTAATCGATACTTCGGAGGAGGGCTACAGTGAAAAGGCGGATGTCTGGTCCCTGGGCATCACCACCATTGAAATGGCTACGGGCGCCCCGCCCCACGCCTCCCAGCACCCCCTTCGCGTCCTCTTCCTCATTCCGAAGGGCCCGCCGCCGCAGCTGGACGGCGATTTTTCGCCGCAGATGAAGGACTTCGTGGCGGCCTGCCTGCAAAAGAATCCCTCGGAACGGCCGGCGGCGCGGGTGAGAAGCGGGGAAAAGGCGAGGCTCTGGTACTACTGCACAGGAAGGGGGGATGTGTCCACCTAAGCAATCCGTGACCTGGGCACAGCAGGAACCCTCCAGGGACGCAGGACGCTTCAGACTTACCTAAAAATGCGTTGATCGCCTGATAACCGAGTAGCGTCCGAGCGTCCAAGCTCTCGACGGATGGACACGACAGGCGCCATCAAGCAGACGAACGGCAAGGAACCGAATCCACAACGATACGATGCGCGTCTTTTCTTTTGCAGGAAGGCGGATATGCCGCGATATCCGCCTCTGCCTGCTCGGGATTTCGGATCGGATTATATGAGTCACCGTTTATGACCCATAACGCCTCATATATATTCTGTACGTTCGCACTCGTCCCCCGCCCTGTCCTGGCCCCATGGGTCTATAGCAACTGCTATTCGGACTCTGGTTCCATCTGCTTTTTTTATGAATCCCCCTCATTCGCGCACCCAACCCCGGCCGCTCTGCACGTCGTAGGACCTGCTGAGACATCCCTTTGTAGCGGGGGCCGCCGAGCCGCCTGACCATCTGCCCGCCATGGTGCAAGAGCTCGTACGTCACAAAAAGCCGTTGGTGACGCGACGCGACCAGGAGGACTCGTTCCCGGGAGTCGGGACGCTGCCGGCCTGGGACTTTGGGACGATTGGCCGTCGGGGGGCTGCGGCAGCGGCAGCTGCCGCCGCCGTACCCGCCGGGACTGTTCGCGCTGTGGCGGCGGCCATGGCCGCCGTCAGCAACGGCAGCACTGTGCGAAATGGCGACCCATTGCGGGAAGCCTTGAAGCAGCAACAACAGACGGCGTCGGCTCTCAGTTCGGGTTCGGGTGGTACGGGTGGCGTACAGCAACAGCCCTCGCTGGCGAACGCGGCGACGGTCGCGGCCGCGCGCGTTGAGAACATTAGCCGTAAAGCCGGTGCAGCGCTGATGGAAGCCCTCGGGACGACAGCGACGGTAGCAAAGAGCAGTCCAAATCCTACGGAAGCCGGCTTCTCCTCTACGGCTACTGCGGCTCCGGACACCGCGACAGCAGCAGCAGCATCGGGGTTAATATCTCCTTTCCGCACGTCACCCAGCCGGCAGCAGCAATCGCTACAGGAGCAACACTCGCAAGGCCTTGGTGTCAATGGTGAAGGCGGGCGCTTGTCTCGGGGCTCCGTTGGGGCGCTTTCCAACGGTAGCGGTGGCGGGCTGCCATCGCCACCTAGCTCCAGACTACGCAGCGGCGGCACCGCCGGGCAAGACAGTCATAGCTCCCCCCTTACGAGCATCTTGCAGCAGCAGCAGCAGCCGCTGCACATACAACATTATACTTCCCAGCCTCAGCTACAGGTGCAGCTGCAGCAGCAGCAACAGCAACAGCAACAACAGGCACAGCAACAACAGGCACAGCAACAACAGGCACAGCAACAACAGGCACAGCAGGGCCATCAGCAAGGTGACGGTGCACCAGTGCTTGGGGAAAAGTTCCGTACCATGTCATCTGCGGAGCGGCGAATATACGGCGATCTCGTGGCGAAAGGGAGTCAGTTGGTTGGGGGGGAAAACGCTGGCGGAGGCAAGGCCAGTGGCGGTAATGGTGCTGGCAGCGGCAGTGGTGAGGGCATCACGGCGGAAGGTCTCGTACGGAACAGCTTGTCTCTCGGGGCTCCGCTGCCGGCGGGTACGCCACCATCGGGGATCGCGGCCGCAGCCGCAGCGACCTTGTCGACCGGGCCGGCGAAGAACGCAGTGCACAGGTAGGTAGGTAGGTAGGTAGGTAGGTATTAAGGGGGGTAACACTGTGGGCGACTCGCCCTGCAAAGACGAGCACCGGGCGGGGGCCCTGACCGGACCGAGCCACAGCGCAGGGGAGGGGCACGTAGCTGTATGTACGTGCGTATGTACAACGTATCCAAAAGGCGGCGTCGACGCTACCCCGGGGACGGATAATGAATGATAGATGTAATGGGGGGGCTCCCGACATGCAGCGCTCCCCGTTGCTGTTTCGGAACTTCATCTTATTATGGGTTTGGGTTATTGCCTGACGATCTAATCCATGTTGGAGCGCACCAACGTAGTAGCCGTATCAAATTTTATGTAATATTAAACAGGTATCAGGCGCCCTCATCCTCGGACGAATCTTCGGAAGGCAGCAGCGGCCAGCGACAGCCTCCAGAACACAGCGGCGACGGCACAACCGGCGGCGGCGCCGACAAGTTCGGCACTGTACAGTCCCGCGCCAGCGGCACTGCAAGCGGCGGCGCCAGCAGCGGATCCTCCGCCTCCCAAAACAACTCCCAGGCCTCCCAGCGATCTAGCAATGGAACCAACAGCGGCGGTGCCGCTGCTGCCGCCCCGCCAAGCGCCGCCGTCGGAAGCTCCTCGGGAGGATACGGCACAGTGCAATCTCGCAAGCAGGTGCGGTGCGTCTGGCATTCGGGGGTTTCGCGCTTCCCTTCCCCTCCCTTCTTGGCCCCTCCCGACACGTGCGAAGGAGCATGTCGAATACGTGTCGCCTGGCATGGCGGACATGATAAACGAACAGTCGATACATGTAAATATTTTACCCTCTTATCTTTGTAGATTTATGACCCTCCGAATCTCAAAAAATGTAATTAAGCCTTATTCTTTGGAATGACCTATGGTTCGGCCGATCCAGGTTGTTGCGGCAGACGTTAACCACTTGGGAGGTGGAGCTCCAGCCACCGGCCTTCCACCGCGCACCTCCGCACTGGCGGATGGTGCAGCAGCAGCAGCAACAGCAGCAGCAGCAGCCGGCGCTGCCGCTGCCGCATCAGGGTCCCTGGGTGCCGCTGGAGGCACTGTGGTCGACGCCCGGGCATTGATGGGGCTGGTGGCGCGGGAGGGAACCCCTGCCGACAGTGCTGCTGTGCTGTCACGGCTGCTAACGCCATGTCTGCGTGCGTCCTTTAACAGCGCGGACAAGGCCACACAGTCGCTCCTGGCGGGGGTCATTAGCAACCTCAACCAGCTGGAAAAAATGGTGGGTGGATGGGACGGACGGACGGACGGATGGACGGATGGACGGACGAACGCACGGGACGTTGATTGATGTGCACATCTCTAATCCCTGCATTAGTTTCCCTGGATGTTGTGTGCATGTATCCCCCTGAACACCCCCCCTTTTAGAAGACGTTTAGAAGACGTTTAGAAGACGTTTAGAAGACGTTTAGAAGACGTTTAGAAGACGTTTAGAAGACGCCATATGCTTTTCTCTACTTAGGCCCCGGGATGGATATCATTCGCATCCCGTGTGGGATTCCGTCAGCCCCTTGATCTGGCGCTGATATCACATTGTCTACGTCAAAATGCGAAAGACCGGCGCCTGCAGCCGGCAGGTGTTACATCAATCTGACCCTCTTATAAGCCCTCTGCCCTAGGCCATACACCATCATCACCCATTCAGCCAGTAGCTGTGCTCGGGGTCTCCGTAGCGGTATCCGTTAGCCATCTGCCCGCTGCCCACAAGGGACAACCAAACACTGTGCTCTGTGTGGATACTTGAGATTCGCTGAGTTGCTGCTTCGTGTCACGGTCCGTGACATCGGAGATCGGACATCAAACCACTGACTGCTGCCTGATCTGATCATGTAATGATACAGTCACCGTACTGATTTAAAATGCATGGGGCCTGTGCAGATGCCGGGTGCGTCGTACCGTCTTATCCAAGAGCTGCTGGTACGGCTCTCGTGTAGCAGCGACCCAGCGCTCCAGCCGCTATGCGCCTCCGCCGTTGGGCTATACGCGACCCATGGGTCAACGGGTTCACTGGCGCCATCGGACAGCGTCATCGCGGCGCTTGGGCCCGCTGGCTCGGGTGCGGCAGCCTCTGGCGGACGCGGAAGCACCGGCAGTAGCGCAAATGGAAGTCTCGCTGGCGCCCCTATAAGCTACGGACAAACTCGCTCAGTGCCGGATATGGGGCCGCTAGGGGAGTTCTTGTTGGGGCGGTGGCGGGAGGAGGAAGCGCACGAGCTGGTTCTGCTGTCGCGCAGTATGGGGTCGACTGCTTCTCGAAGATAGTGACCACCACTATTGATGCTGCTGCTGCTTGGTACTGTGTGCTTTTCGTGACTTTTTGGCGGGGATATCCACTCACATACACATCCCCACATGCACATCCCAAAACATCCCCATGCACATGCACATACACATGCACATGCACACACACACGGGCGATGGGAGGAAGGGTACTGTGGCGGTGAGTGGTGTGCTGAAGTGCGGCGTGTTGCCCAGCTGGCTTTGTGCGGCTTTGTTAGACTCCACAGCCGCAAGGCTCGAGTTTAGTCTTCAGCGTGTGGTCCACGGTAGCCTCTAGGAGAGGGGACTTCCTCGTTACTCCAAGGGACCCAGGCTGAGATTTCGAAGGAGGTTAAGGCGGTGGTGCATAAGTTCTGCTCAAAGATGGCGTTTTGACTTCAAAGAACTATAAAAAGTAAATGGAAGGGGGGGAATGGAGGGGGTTGAAGGCATCACCCGCGGGTGAGCGAATGTGGGTTACCGCTGGTTGCTGTCCTAGGGAGGGAGGAAGGGGGAAGGGAACACAGAAGAAACCCAAATCGTGAGCTGGCATAATTCGTGAATGTATGTCAGTTTGTGTCGCTTGCCGTCACCGATGTGAACCATGTGCATGGGTTGGGGTGGGGTTCGAGAAAGACGAAAATCCACAATTGGGTGCGGATTGGGATTGGGTGCGGAGCGGGTTTTGGGGTGGGGTGAGAGCAGGTGGGAGGTGAGGTGGGAAAACTAGCGGATGACCCGGTCCAGTGAATGCGCCTGTTAAGGCGGGATTCGGGACATCACTGAGGACCTGCTGTTTCATGCGAGCCGTGCAAAGTAGCTGATGCAAGGTCGCGGCTTTTAGGGCGGAGGAGGTGACGAAAACCCATAACCTTACGCTGTGCGTTTGTTTCCGGCTGTGCTGTTTTCTTCATGTCTCAGTGACTTCATCGTCAGTAGGTTTAAAATTTTCGTGACAGCCCCCCTCAATCGGCGACGTCTCTTTTGTGTATGGGTTGGGTGGATTTCTTGCTACCACAAATACCACTACTACTACTATTGCTGCTGCTGCTGCTGTTAGTGATGCTGCTACTGCTGCTATGCCGTGCTGCACCTTTCCCCACTTTCGGTGTGCCCGATCTGAATCTTAATCTCAATCTTCTTAGACGCTTTTGCTTTTTCCATATTGAAGAATAGCTTTCGAACTGGGCTTTTATGACTTACCTACCACCGCTCACTGCTGTGCTGCGTAACGAGAGGTTATGCACCATAATCACAGGAAGGTGACACGATGTGAAAGGACTCGTAACGATACGGTACATCCATACGGCGCAATCTGTTCAGAGGTCTGACGATTTGCTTATGGCTTGGTTGAAGCTTGCTTGGGGTTCACTTCTTGCTTCAGAGCGAGAGATGCATACCACAGCTTATGGCGCTTTTGGAAGCGGGAAGCTGACAGCGGGAGGAGGAACGGAAGGTACGGTCGGTGGACGTGGCCGCTCCATAACGAATCCTTTTCATTGAAGGCTTTTTTCATGCCACTGATCCTGTCGTGTGGGTAGTCGCGCCCGGCTTTCTCCTCTCCGTCTTTCTTTAGAGTGACGGCCGTCGTCCCACCCGCTGGCGCTGGCTAGCCAGTAAATGGACAGGTGAATTACTAATGGATGCCGGCCGCTAGCTGCCAAATGATGATGGCCCTTGGCAAATGCTCTCGTGCGGTCATTGATCTTCTTTGCCGAAAGCCCTCCTCATCCCAACCAGCTACACCACCACCTCCACCGGCGGCTGGGCCGTCATGCAGCCAGGCGCCGGGTGCGTGGCGCTTATATAACGGCATGAGGAAGGCTCTCATTATGATGTGGGCCAATGGGCGCGCGCGAGAGAGAGAGTGTGTGTGTCGCTACTTAGGGTTTCGTGATGTGATGTCTTGGTCCCTCGCTGTTTTGGTCTCTCTGTGCCAACCGTTCTAGCCTCACCACCATCGCTCCTGAATACTGTGCTCGGCTGGTAGGGCTGGCCATTCGCTGTCGCCCAGTCACCGCCGCACAGCCGAGACTAAAACGCCGTGATCTCTGACCATATGTTGAAAATGACTCTCAACAATCCCGAAATAGCACTCGTTTAAAATAAATTTCGGAACTGGATGTCGTGATACTTGTGGGGAATGCCGAATCGGATACGTCTCAAATACATGTTAGATGGTGGAGTGCATCTTTGCAGCACTAGTTTAAGTTTTAAGGTGCATGTGTCGTATTATTATGCTATACGACGTTACAACAGGCGACAAGTTCACGACCTGATGCTATGCCTCTATAAACCTGGTGATTAGGAGTATCGGGTGCAAGGCAGTTGCTGGCCACACGCATGTAGGGGGAGAAGGGGCCCCAAAACATCTGGCGGTGGTATGGATTCACACACACGTGTATAACTTCCAACGAAGCACACACTGCGTGTAAAATGCGATTTGAATGCGTTACTAATTATGATTGCCGTACTATTCCAGCGGGCAAACAAAGAGGTACACACACACATATATATATATATATATTCCAATCACGCCCAGCTGGTTCGAGCGAGAGCGAGAGATTCAAATGAAGTTTCTTTCAGCTTCCATAGCACACCATCCCCTTCCCTTTCCCCCTCTCCCCTTCTCTCATCACTGCTCCTTTTTTCGACCACACACCTGCGTGCCACGGCTTCAGGAATTGAAAGAAAGCCCTTAGCTCTCGAAGCCATTGACCAGTAACAGTGCTCAATCCTCACGTACAGCACAGACGTGGGAATACGCAAGCGGTGGAAACTCATTATGCGGCGATCAGATGTGCACGTTTATCCAGGAGAGCGTCAAAACAGAGGCCTGCATAGCTTTGGCTAAGCCATTCATATATGGCCTCGTAATGAATGTCGTAACCTAGACGTAGGCGGACCGCCAGACAGACGGACAAACAAACCTAGATGAATAGCCCGGTGGTCTCCATGACCGCCGGGGCGATTGTCCACTCGCGCGACACACACCACGACACCCCACCGCCATCATGCACACCCAATTCCAGGAAGCCTGCTCCCCTCTCGCAAATGAACTCGAGCGGACGTGCACGTCTGACTGCATGCCTTTGTGTGTCGGTCGGCCCGTCAAGTAAATGTCAAAATCGGCCCAATCAAGAGCATGGGCAAAATGTCCGACCAGCATTAAATGACAACTCAAGAAAAGTCATTCGCTGTGTTCGTGTGTACGGCAGACCATCAATCTTATTCTGGAAGTACCTTTTCACGTTCTTATGCAGAGCATCTCTTCGCCCACCCCTGGCCGGATGGCGAGCGGCACCGGGGAGGGTTAGTACACACATACATACACACACGCATACACACACGCACGCACGTCCCACGGCAAGGTTGCGACCTCCCTAAGGGGATATCTTTTATCGAACCTGTACGACAATGGCGTTAATGGCCACCGATTTTACGGCCTCCAGATATGCCTCTTCACGGGAGAGGCATATCGAGGAAGGGGACGCCACTCAGTGCCGTACTTCCGTGGAGCATTGGCGTGTCTGTAATTATTTAAGGCCACGTGCAACTGACAACGATGTTCAGCCAACAGATCAACCAACCAACTGACGACTGCAAAGCCCTTCTCTCGGTGGATAGATTAGGAAAATTGACAGCCCTCAAACATACCTCCCCTACGCCGTAATTGTACGGCGAGATATACGACGTTTTACATCCAATCCATAATACATTCCTCCCGTACGCCTTCCGTACCTCCCCCAACTGATGATGGCCCCAGTGGGCTGGCATATTTCTATATGTGTGCTTGTGTGTGTCTGTGAGTCGATCCATCGCGCGGGTAGTTTAATCAATCACGGCTCCGAAACAGAGTGAGTGCCGCTGTACAGGCGAAGCGCGCACACGCTGGTTGCTTAAATAGGATCGCTCATCATTCACATCTCTTCATGTAAGCACTTCCACTTTTCATCCTTGAAGCTTCGCCCGCCTATTCGAGCTAACGCTCCGCTCGTTGAGTTGCGACGAATGCACGCCGCCGACGCCGCCGACGCCGCCGACGCCGCTGCTGATCGGGTCCGGCCGACGGTCAACAACTCGAGGAGTGCCGCCAATGTACGGCAGGCCAAAAAGATCCAACTGCGTCAACGGTCGCTTAAAAGCGCCCACTCCCACAACGTCGTGATTTTGGTGCTGCTGCTGTTGCAGCTGCTGCTGTTGCTGTTGGTGCTGCTCCTTAGCCATTCGGTACAAGTCATCGGAAGTGTAACCGTACCGCAGTAGGTCGTTAGTTGCGGTTTGACGTAACGGCGAGCCTGGCTCCGAAACCGACGTACATGACTCGAGACCAGGTCCCCCGATGACAGGGCAGCCCACTAAATTCCGTTCTTGCGACCACCTGCAAGCGGGAGTTGTTCCGTTGGATTGGAGTCGGTTGGATTTCGCTTAGACCAGTTAGGTGTCGTGCATATGCCGTACGCCATATGCCATGGGAGAGGGAGGAAATGTATTCGATGGCGAAAGATAGAAGCCGGAAGCGAAACTCTGCCGGTAGAGCACGAGCGTACGAACAAAACACAAATCGTGTGCGCACGGCGGAAAAGTGATTTAAGGGAAAGGAGTACGACCCGCCACCGACCTCTTTGACCAGCGCGTAAGAATGTACTTCAGATCATCCAGGGAGGGTTCCGACAGCTTGCGGTTCTGGAGCGGTGGTGCATCAGCGTCGAGCTGTACGGCGGGAGGGATGTGAATGCGAATGTGAATCACAACAGGCCCGGGCTCTGTCGGGGGGAGTAGGGGGCTGTGGTGATGTAATATGGGGTATACGCTGTACATCTACATACACACACATGCATGCCGTGTACGGAATGTATCATCAGGCCTCGGTTTCTGACTGTACGAAAAATACACGTACGAACTCCCCCCCGTCCTCTCATCTTCTGTGCTGGCGCCGCCGTCTTTCCAGCCACACTTTCATTCCCAGTGACCCATAGGGCCCACCTCCAATGGCAGATCCGGACCCTCCTGGGCCCTTTGCGACGCCGCATTGCGACCCATGGGATTCCGATTCTCGTCCCGGTAAATTCCATTGACTCCCGCCAGGTCGCGAAGCGATACGCCGCCAATCCGCCGCGCGGCGGCGGCACTACCGCCGTTGCCCGCGCCGGGCCCCCGCCGTTGCCCGCCGGGACTGCCGTACCGCACGGGCCGGCCGCCAATGCCTCCCGTGAAGATCATCCCTGCGTCGTCAAATTCCGGCGCCAGACGGGGACCGGAGGAAAAGTACCCAAGCAACTCACGCGACGCGCCGTACTGGTACGGCAATGAGGCGTCCATAGATCTCAGCATTCGCGGGGGCGGTCGAAGGCGGGGGGAGCCCGGAGGACTGGACGACATCCCTCCCCCGCCGCCGCCGCCGCCGGCGGCGGTGGCCGCCGCAGGGGATGCGCCGGCTCCCACTCCAGTAACAGCCGCCGCCGCCGCCACAGCTGCGACGGCGCTGCCCGGCAGCGCCGGGAGGATGTGTGTTGGCGAGTGCCCATTTGTTGCAGCGCCGCCGCCAGCCCCCGCAGGTACCTGGAGGCCATCACAGCGGCCCAAAACCCGAACGGGGGGAAAGGGCGGCAAAAATGAAAAGATGATAAGCAGCTGGTGAGTGCGAGCAAACCCTGGACCTCCCAACCTGCGGTGAGGCTCAAGTCCCCTCAATGGGGGCAATAAATCAATGTAACCGACCTTAAACAGGCAGGGAGCGGAGGGAGAGGCGAGGCAGAGGAGGAGAAGAGGAGGAGTGGGAGGGGAGAGGGAGAGGAGGAGGAGAGGAGTGGGAGGGGAGAGGGAGAGGAGGAGGAGAGGAGTGGGAGGGGAGAGGGAGAGGAGGAGGAGAGGAGTGGGAGGGGAGAGGGAGAGGAGGAGAGAGGAGGGGAGAGGAGGGGAGAGGAGGGGAGAGGAGGGGAGAGGGAGAGGAGGGTGACGGTGACAAGCGCTCCGGGGTTAATGGGGCGCCAGATTAGCACACCGCAGTTGGATACGGCATTTGGCAGTTGGGCAGTTGGGCAGTTGGTCAACCTACCGTTGAAGACGCGGCGGCGGCAGCGGCCGACGCCGCGACGGGGCCCAACGACGCCAGCCGTACAGTTGGCCCTCCACCGCTGGCGGCCCCGCTGCGAGGCGACGCGGGGCTACTGCCGCTGCCAACGGCGGCGGTAGCGTCCAGTAACGCAGTCTCGTACACTACCATCCGCGGCAGTAGTACGACATTGTCCTGACTCGGCGTGGCCATGAGCGGCGGCGACCTCAACGGCGACGCATCGATGACATCACCACAATTCGGAGCAGGACTGCCGTACCGCGTATAGCTGTAGTCACGAGTGAACGACGAAGAGGTCGACGGCGGCAGGGAGGAGGGCGACGACAGCCTGGCAGTTGCGGCGCAGGCCCTGGCACCGGCGGCTGCGTTGCCGGCCTCCGTCGCCCCGCCAAAGGAGCCGGCATTGGGCTCCGCCGCCTCCGCCATCGGCCCCGTCGACATGACGGTCGTGAGCCGACTGGCGCACAACTTGGCTGTCTCCGCAGACACGGCAGGCTGCCCGGAGTGGTGGTGTTTGGCGGTGGGGGTTGGGGTTGGGGGTTGGTAGGTGGGGGGTGGGGGAACGAAGCGGGAGGATTTGGGGGCGGGGGGTAATGAGAGGTGATGAGAAAGGGGGAGACGGGGTAGGGAGAGAGGTGGGGGGAGGGAGGGGCGTGTGTTAGGGGTAGAGGTGCGCAAGGAAAGCTAAAACCTAAAACACATAAGCCCCACTTGGCCCCACAGGAGGTGCTGAATGAAGGTTCTGAGTGTCTTCATCAGGCATCACCTAACAATTCCGAAATGCAAACAACCATTTTTGGGCGTACCTGTACGACAGCCGTCGCGGCAAGTACGGGCGTTAGCATTGCGCCTGCCGTACCGGCTGCCCCTGGCGCCGGCGCCATTCGGCGATACACGCTCGTTAATGGCACGTGGAGCTGTCCCGCCGCCAGCGGTATGGAAGCAGTGCTCAACAACGCAGCGGCGCTTCTGCCTGACGGCGTCGTGATCAGCGGCTGCTGCGACGTCGTGGCGGCGGAGAAGACGCCACTGCTAGCACCTGGGGTTCCGCTGCTGCCGTTACCACCGCCGCCGCCGCCGCCGCCGCCGCCTCCCAGCGACGCCATTGAGTTCTGCATCTGCAGTACGGATTGTGACGCCGCCAGCGTCAATGGCTCAACGTGAGACAGGGGGCTGGACGTGCCGGCGTACGGTTGCCGCGACCGCCACGACAGCTCACTGACGCCGCCAATGCCGCTGGAGATGTCAGCGCCATCGCTGCTGACGCCGCCATTGCTTCGGTTGAAATATTCTTCATATCCGATTGCGTTCAGCGCCGCTGGCATTGAGGAGAAAGGTGAGAGACGACCTTCTCCGTCGCCACCACTGGCATCGCTATTGGTGCCGCGAATGGGGGATGTTGCGATCCGCCCCGCCGAATCCGACCCATGGGTCACTGCGGCGCCGTACCCGGTATCGGTAGCGCCAGTGGTGTCCGGAGTTGTCAATATTGACGATAAACCAGTGCCGTGCACACTGTCGATATTTATCGAGTTGCCTTCCAGTGACGGCGTTTGCGGCGAGGAGGCGATTGCGGATACGGCTGGGGGGGAGGATGTGGTGGACGCCGCGGAGGGACCCACGGGTTGCGCCGCAAATACCATTACTCTGTGCCCCACACCATCGCGTGATTGGTTGGAAACTTCGGCGATACTGCTTCCGTACGATCCATCGTCACATTGGCCATCGTCATCACAGTACGACACATTGGACGGCATGTTGGTAACTTGGCGTAGTGTGGCGACGCAGTCAAGGGTACTGGGGACGGAACTGACGACCTGTGGACCGTAACCCATGGGACTCGTAAGAGTGCTAGAAACGTCCGAAACCCTAAAATAATTCAACCAAAAAATATTATAGCGTTCCACACAGCGGTGAACATGCAGTTGCTGATCAGATTTATGCAACTCGGGGGGGGGGTCCCTCAGGGAGCCACTGACCCATGGGACCCGCAACAGATCTTGCTATCCCGCAGGTCGAAGTAAGACCCACGGGTCGGGCAGGTCGGGTAGGTAAAATCCTAAAACCCTAAAAATCCTAAAAAAAGCTACGGCCTACATCTTTAACCATCTAAGGACCATAGGAAATCGTATACAGAACCATGGGTTCTTCAGGTCCTCTTACCTCCCAATCCTTAAAGGAATACATATCCCACATACCCCACACCCCCCTGCCATCCTACATGGGTCATTCATCAACCATCCCGTACTGCCTGTGTACGACCAACCAACCAAGAGGTCCAGACACAGCTCATCTCCCCGCCCCAACTTGCCCACCGACCCACGGGTCCTAACCCATTACCCTGGGGGCATCCAGTCCAGCGACCCACGGGCCTGTCACCACCGTACCTTCACCAGATCTGAGTGGTTCTCCAGCACAAGCATCGCCACGTTTCCCGCGAAAGGAAGTCCCAGTTGAGTCCGATGGGGCGCCCGAGGCCGGCCGTTTCGTGACTTGCCGCCGGCGGGATCCGGCAACAAACCCAATGAGCTCACGCGGTCGAGTGCGGACGCGGAGGTCTTCCATTGACCGATGGGACCGGGGTGTTTGTCAGAAAAGGGGATCATCCGGATGGGGGGCGTCGATAAGGGTAAGATAAGGAGCTAATGTCACGGCACAGTTAGGTCCTTGTTTGCACATAGTGTGTACGTCTTTGAGTGTTATGCCGTACTGTGTGATACGAACACCCTAAATATAGAATCATCATCGAGGGCAACATGAAGGTTGAATGGACCCCCCATCGACCGGACACGGGAAAAGTGTGCGTCATAGAGAAAACCCAAATCAAAGATTGTGTGTCCGGGGCAATGCACTGACCCACGGGTCGCAATACACTAGGACGGCCAGTGTACGGGCCGGAGACGTGCGCAGTAAGAAATAATAAAACGAATAATAATAACTAGGAAAAATAAATAAACATTCGATGCAAAACGAAGGAGGAGGTGCTTGTGAAGGAGATTGCGCCTTCTTGCGCCTCATTCAAGCCATACTTCGTCGTACGCGCCGTACAATGTCGTACCTGCTGGCTCGGCGGCGGTGGCGGCACCTCCAGCCCCAGCTCCCGCGCCATTCCCGGGCTGGGGACTCTCATGCGGGTCCGTGGAATGGCCACAGGCTGTGCTACGACCGTCGTCACGTGGTGCGGCTGTAGCTGCTGCTGCTGCTGCTGCTGCGCCTGCAAAGACGGCGGCGACTGTTTTCGTTGGTTCGACGTTGGTTGGTCCCGCAGCTGTTGAAATTCGCGCGAGGGCAGCTTCGATGTCTGTTGGTATCCGAGTGGGACCGATCCAGAGTACGACCGGTTGCCGCCGCCGCCGCCGGCAGCGCCGCCAAAGCAGGGCCCGGAGCCCTCCTGGGATATCCTCATACGCCGCACCGACGACGGCGACGTTATCGCCGGCAGCGGCGGCGACGGCAGGTTGTCCAACACAGACTGCCCGGCCGCCGTCACGAGCTTCATGACATCACCGTGTTGTACGGCACCCGGTACGAACAACGACGCGTCGGCAACGGCGGCTGCATAGCCTGGCGCAGGCGCAGGTGGGGGTGTGAGTCGCCGCAGACGGACGGGGGGGACGTAAGGGGTGGGGGAAGGGGAGGGGAAGGGGCCACAAATACCCGGCACGAATAGGGAGGCGCCGTTTTAACTCCAGGGCTTTGCCGTTACCGACCCCATGGCCGGACCGCCAAACTACCTAATGTACGAAATAATTAACTAACAACTGCCGTCAACTGCATCATAGTAAACGCCCAGGCTCATGCTCATAAGCAACCCACGCGCTATCTGGCCGTTGTCCGTTGTGCGTTCCCCGCCCGCCACTCACCAATCAACGGCGTCAGCGGCATCGCTTCCGCCCCTGGAGTCTTCGGCACATAATGCTGTAGAAAGGTCGTGGGGGACTCGGAGACAAGGGGAGGCATCGTGGAGCCGCCCTGCCTGTGATCCTTAAGATGTGCGGCGCTCTGTGCGGCAACACACACACACACACACAACACATACACACCATTTGCATATAGATGTATATTGTATATACATGCGCATAACGGTTTTTCACTTCTTCGTTTAACTTTGTTAGCTATTCCCAGTCCTGCCGTACATCATCCCCATGCTTAGGATAAATATTGTAAATAAAAATATTAATCAAGAATATTGATCGCGTATGAGAGTCCTAGAACTACCTTTGCAACGGATGTAAAGCTTCGAAGGTCCATGAATTAAAATACTGACAACTGCTTGCTGTACATACCTGCCGTATCGCAACCATGTGCGCGGCGCGTTCTCGATGTACCTCAGCCTTTAGGGTTCGGGGTCGGGGTCGGGGTCGGCGGGACGTCACACGCATTCAGACCAGCGCGAGAAAGGAGAGGAGGCATGAGAGGAATACAGGAAATGTTACAAATTGGAGCGATGCGCCCCATAAAGCTTAACCCCAGTAGTGAAATGGAAGGCCGTCAGGAACCCAGATGCATAAACGGAGAGGAGGACGCACTTGCGTACGTTTTGGATTGTGTCGTTGTCGCGAGTGTGTGTGTGTAAAGACTGCTTCAGACGCCTCAGCCCAACGTGTGAATGCGGTATGCGGGTGGAAAGGTACGGGTAGGTAGGAAAAGAGCTAAGAAAGATGGACCGAGTCGCACAGAATGTATCGAGAAGCCAGCTGGCAGCCAAAGGACTCGTTTTTCAACCCAAAATCTAGGTCAGGTACATCGCGATGGAGTGGCAAAACGTCCCACGATGCTTATCGAAATCTGTGGGAATGTCAACACCTAATTTCCGGGGGCCTTCTACACGGCCGTGTGAAGGACTGCGTAGGACGTCCCGGAGGGCTAATATGGGTAGCAGGTAGGAGCAGAGTACGTACCAGCACAAATCTTAGTCAGATGTTTCTAGCAAAATATATAATCCCAATGGAAGTTCTATTTCCAAAATCGCAGTGGTTACAGAGCTTTCCATCCAGCAGCCATGGTCATGTGGTCATGTCCGCTATGCTTAGGATAGCTGAGAAGACAAAGTAGCATACCTAAGAATCGTTATACACAACGACTTATCCCAATTGGTTAAGTAAGTGTCAATCTGCGGACTAAGTTGTCGGAGCAAGAGATGCGTGCGAAAGCAAGGGAACAAGAAGACTCATTATCCTCATAACTATGACTTGCAGCATAATGCAGCATCTTACTTCACCCGTAACCTACAAAAGTAATTGCCGAGCGCTTTGCACAAAGATGTCCGTCCGCAAGAAAGTCGGTTGTCATTTCTTCAAAAATGGTACTATCATAAAGGGAAAAAATTATGCTACAATAATATACAGCATTAAACCGCACATATAATTCTGTAGGCAAGCCTCTGTGGGTTGCCTCAATATCTTACACAAGATTAAATGCTCATAGTCAAGGTGGACGTGGGACCAAATCCTATCTAACTACTCCTATAATATAACGCTAGTCCCCTTATAAGCTATGGCCGAGTTGAACGTGTGAAAACTGGAATGGATGAATTGGCCCATGATCATCATCAAACGTGTCTTGTTGGCGGTAACGGCATAATCATGGAGTTTCTCATAGCCTAAACATATTCCTAATCCATAGATATATAGAGGCTCCTATATAGAGCTCAGCACAGTATATTTGTGTTACTGAACCACACTCATGGTTCAGCCTGCGAGCCAGTTATCTTAAAAAGAGTCGCAAATAAACTTCCGAATATCCCTTTTTTATTTTTATTTTAAGTGTTACCGCCGAATCACTGCATTTGTTGTTGAGGTGCGCCGGCAGAAAACGGTTTCATTTGGCGAAAGGAACCGCTCGCCGCGTCGCAAGCACACCTCGGCTTTTCGTTCAAAAGGCAAATTGCCACGTAGTTAAAAGCCTCCTTCAAACAGGGCTTTATTCCAAATCTTTTTTACACCCTCCCTCCCCCCCCGGCCCCTCTCCCGACTTCCCCCTCCCCTCCTTACCTGCAACAGCACCAGCTCCCGCAGCATGGCCGCCTGCTCCCTCCCGAACAGCTGCTCCAGCGCCACCAGACCCCCAACCACCTCCAAAGACATCACCTAAATATTGTGTTGAATGCAGTTGGGGTTGGGGTTGGGGTTGGGAGGTTTGGGGCTGGGGTTTCAGGGGTGGGCGGGTAGAGCTGGGGTCTGGGATGGGCGAGGTGATGTTGGAGGTCGAGAATTGAGGACTGGTAGAGGATGTGGAGTAGGGGTTGAAGTAGGGGTGGGGTATGTACTCGATAACCACAGCCAATTAAACGCCACTTATGAAGTATTTCCATAAGTGGCTTTTAACCGGCTTTAACCGGCTGTAGTTACGAGTACCTGTGTATCAGCAGCTGTGTATCATGTTGCTCTGGGAGGGGTAGTCGGTTGTGAGGGGGAAAGGGGTTTTGGGACCTCATAAGTCCGTACGAGGTTTGCGAACTCCACGTCAGCTCCTTCTAGAAGATCGAGGACCTCTTAGTCGAAAGATCTTATCTTTTAAAGCCCAAACCACTTTAGCCGTTCAGCTTCCGTACCTTCATATTGGTCGCAGCCATGACTGTAAAACAGCTTGTGCGGCCATGGAGGACCATTCCGTTGACCACGTCCCCGCGGGTTAGCAAGGCAAGCTGTGGGAGAAAACCAAATTAAAACACGGGAGCAGGTGTACGGCAGGTGGCAGTGTACGGAGGACTAGTTCGGGAAAAAGGGGTTGGAAGAAGGACGCGCTTTAGGTAGGCGGACAGATGGACAGATAGTCAAACAGACAAGACTTGAAGGGTCTTGAAGACATCACGGCGGACTGGCAATTCGTTGAAAACCACAGCGAATACCTGCTAATTAGCCGGTGTCGTACATTGACGTACCTCGTAGACGTACGATTGCTGTCGCCGCTTGATGTTCCTGCCGTCGCGCATTATAGACGTCATGCCGCTGCCGTCACCACTGACGCCGCCGCCGCCGCCGGCGATGCTACCAGAAATTGATACACTGCAGCCGCCGCCTATGGCGTCCAGCGGTCGATCGATCGCGGGAGGCAACTGCCGTACATGTACGAACGTGACGTTCGTAATGAAAAAAGAGCAACAAAGATTTGAAAGGACCATTTAAAAAACTCAAACTTCAAAAGTAAAGAGATTATGATAAGTCTCTGAAGAGACTGGCTGAAGAGATGACCTTTTTGACCACAGCAAACCCTAAGGCACTATCTCCCTTCCCCTCCCCCCCCCTTCTTCTCACCGTTCACCCACGCCAGACCCATCAAAGCAATTCATAGTAAAATAAGCCCTTGTTTTCCGTCAACCGCTCTCTTCCGTATTTTTCCTTCATATAAATATTTATACCAAATAATTACAATTTATTTTTCCATTCATATATAAAATAAATAATGATTTATAAAATTTGCCATATTTTAAATAAAACATTTCTCCCCGGCATGCGCCCACACTATTCTCCCCGCAGCCTCCTCCTCCCCGCCCTGGCTGGTCACCTGCCCCGAGGACTCCGCCACCCACAACAGCTTCGCTTGGCCCTCGACGATAAAAAACAGGCGGGTGGGGGGAGCTGAGGGGTCCACTATCATAGCGCCTGCGCTGAAAACCTCATCCTGAGCGGCGGGTGGGGGTTTGGGTGGGGGTTTGGGTGGGGGAAAATGAATCAACGAAACCGGTTACTGCAATTGGAGCACACCGTGCAAGTGCGACCTGCCGTGACAAAAACACTGATTGCGAAGGAGGGCGTAAGGGGAAGGGTAGAAAGGTGGGGACGGGTGGAGGGATGAAAGGGAGAGAAGATGAAAATTTGCTCATGTAAAGTTGCTCCTTGCGATTTCTAAGAGTTGTACGGCTTGTACGGCTTGTTTTCATGAGGGGGGGAAGGGACGTTACATGACCCCCAAAAGTATAATGCCAATAAAACCTTGGATTCGGAATCCATAATTCTTGGTAGATAAGAAAAGGAAATTTATAGTATTTAAATATTTAGGATAGCTTGATTAAGCAATCAATGAAGACCATACCTGACAGCTGATGGCGATACGGGTGAGGATGCTCTGAGTGGTGGTATTTGACATGATGGCCATTCCCTGTACGACAAAATAAAACACATACACACACACCCCTCTTACAAATATATTTCAGTTGAGTTACTAAATACGACATCAGGAAATGAAAGAAATTAGTTTTACCCTTCAGCAGCAGCACCGGTCTGTTCGCCCTTTTCCCCTTCCCTCCTCTTCTCCCAACCCTTCCCCGGAGACACACACACACACACACACACACACACACACACACCGGACACACACACACACACACCGGACACAAGGACATGCCAATTGTGTACCAGTTCTCGTTCCAACGGGAAACGCTGGGTAGCTACGCAACACACACACACACACATACATACCTGCAAAAGCTCTAGGCGGGTATTCAGGGACTTCTGCAGCTGGTTCCGAATGAGCCGCGTGTAGCCCACTTTGGTAACGATCGCAAACTCTGTCAGCTGTACGAACGGGCCATGGATCACGTACGGGTTACAGGTTTTGGATCTCATTAGGTGTACGGTAAAACGGTAAAGCGCGGGAACGTTGCCAAGCTTTGGGGTTAAGGGCACTCATGAGTTTATAGGGTTCTTGAGGGAGCAATGTGTGGTACGGCATACCTTAGGGTTTTATTGTACAATTGTACGGAAAAGGCAAGGTGTGAACCCAAAAGCCTGTACTTGCCTGTGTGCACCTCGCGGAGAAGGTGCGCTTCTTATCAGCGGTGATGGTGCTGCCGCCACCCGCCGCCGCCGCGGCGGCGGCAGCAGCACTGCCGCCGGCTGCTCCCGCAGCCGCCGCGGCGGCGGCGGCGCTGACGTGGAGCGCTGACATCGTCCCGAACTGTTGGCCCGTGGTCTTGACGGCGAAGTCCTCAGAAATGTTCCTCGCTTCGTTGTAGCGGCTCAGCACCACCTCGCCCTTTGGGTTGCAAGGTTTTAGCGGTTTTAGCGGTTTTAGCGGTTTAGCGGTTTAGCGGTTTTCGGCCACTCAATGTAGCAGGCGAGGAAAAAGAATGTTACGTTATACAAACTTATCAATACGAATTTGGATTCGCCCGTACACGTTTAGGGCTGTCCTAAAAATGGCGTTGCTCTTGGATCCCCCCACGAGGCATGAATCCTCTCATCTGAGACCTGAGATAATCCGTATTATTGATCCCCGCTAAGGCCGTACGGTACGGCAGTGCAGACCTTCAAAATGACGTAAGTGAAGTCAATTTTGTCTCCCTCCTCGAAAACGACGGTGCCTGAGGCAAGGCCAGACCAGATCGTGATGGTTTGGAAATTACTTAATGGTGCGGTTAATGTCGTTGTTGCTGTTAGTGGGGTGGTTAGGGTGGTCAGAGTGGGGTGGTGGGGAGTGGAGAGTTAAATAAAAAGAAACGGAAGCATCATACGTGCAATTTGTTTAAAAACTATTTTAAAAAAATAGAAACTAGAAAAAAAATAAAAAATAGAAAAAAAACTTAAAAAGAAATAGAAATAAAAACTTAACAGAAATAAAATTTGCTTAAAACACAAAGATACAAGATTTTTTTGTCCAGATATTTATTTTCAATACAGATATTTCTCAATTCTTATATATTTGATATAAATTTTCCACAAAGCACCATGTGTAAAATGTAAAAGGTACGGCTAAATGTTTTACTTTTTATGTTTTCAGTTACCTTCTGGCAGCGCCAGGAACTCGAGCAGCCCGCAGAGTTCGTTTCGGAACTCCTGGTCCATCGACCGGAACATCTCCGTCACGGACAGCAGAGAGGCGAGGTCCGCGATCGCTTTCGGGTGGCGGCTGGTCCTTTTAGGTCCACGAACGGTTGAGGGGTTTGAGGGGGTTTGAGGGGGTTGAGGGGGTTTGAGGGGGTTGAGGGGAACAGCTGGCCTATCAACTCAATAAAAGCCCCATCAGACAAAAATGAAACTCATAAGGACTATAAGGATTATAGTTAGGGACTCTATAAATGTGAAGAGATGGGGCCAGGTAGTGGCTCGAGGTGAAGCAAATCCCCGCTCTGTCCACACACAGAAAATATGTCACCCAGGTATGCGGCCATATTGGCCCCGCCCCGAAATGCTTAGAAATCTACATTCCGGCACTTCATCCTCCTTTTCATTCGTCTCCGCCGCCCTCCGTCCCCCTCTCCAGTCCCCCTCCCCCCTCTCCCCCCTCTCTCCCCTCTCTCCCCTCTCTCCCTCTCTCTCCTTCTCTCCCCTCTCCCCCCTCCCCCCCATGTCCACGTCCACGCACTTATTTGCGAGCAGACTGCTCATGGCCCTCAGCCCCTCGAAGCTCTCCCGCGCAGCCAGGGCCACCACCGCCTGGTAGTCGGCGCGGGAGAGGGCCGCCAGCTGGCACGGAGTGCTGGCCTGGAGGCGCAAGGAAAGGGGGGGGTGAAGGAGAGGAGGGAAGAGGGGGAGGGGGAGTACAGGAGACCTGGTACTGCTGTAGAGAAGGTGCTGCTGCTGCTAATGAGAGCACAATCACGAACCACCCCGTGACGATGATGATGATGATGATGATGATGATGGGGATGGGGATGGGGATGGGGATGGGGATGGCGACTGCTACTCTCTGTATATTGGGTGTTAGTCCTTTTGTAGTTGGCTTATAAACCAAGGAAATGAAATCTTCGACATCAGTAAATCTTTATATACCTCGTCCACCACTCAGGTAGACCCACAAGGTGTTCACTAATGTTTAAATGGTAGGGTACTGCAAATTGGGTAGCGTCACTGGAATTCCGGGGGAATTGAGAATATTTCCTACGGATAAATGTACGAATGTACGGTCGTGGGAGCAACTGTACAACGTGATACGCTGCGGTTCGCACCTCCACGTTGACGGTGTAGGCGTTGCCTTGAAGGGCCTCCTGACCCAAGCGCTCAAACACCTGCCGGGTGAAATGTGGGGGTTGTACGGGTGTTTTGTACGGAGGTCTGTACGTACGGAAGGTACGGCAAATAGAGGCTAACACAAAACCAACGAAACCCATAAAACAAACGATGATACACACACACACACATATATATACACATACACACACATTTATGTTTTCTTCTGCTAGCACGTACCTTGACCTTCTTTGCGACGGACCGAACTGATGCCAATGGTGCCAATGGCGTTACCTCCCCGGACGGAAACGAGGGTATCGCCTCTGCGCCGACACCGCCGCTGTCAGTAACGTGCTTTCTCACTCGTGATGGTGATTCTGATCCCGTCGAAGGCACCGCCGCCGTCGCCACCGCCACCAGCGACGGCGACGGCGCTAGAGGATTCTCTGCGCCGCCGCCGCCGCCGCTGCCGCCGCCGCCGCCGGCGGTCGATATCCTTGGCGAGTTCTCCGCCACCGCCGCCGCCGGCACGGCTCGCCCATCGCCGACGCTTTTAAGACGGTCAAGGGTCATTGACCGCGCCCGTAGCAACGACATTCGTACAGGCGAACGTGGCGGTGATAACGACTGCGGGGGCCCCATGCGGTACTCTTCCATCGTGCCTGCAAGAAGGAATATGTTCATTATCGTACATTATTGTGAAGGGGGAGTGAAAGGGGGGTGAAAGGGGGTGGGCGAATGGACGAGATCCGGTACTGCTGTTTAAAGAAGTACAAACTACTAACCACCACAATATGGCAACTGGGTGTCAGTCTGTACTGGATGCCGGGAGTGTGAGTGAAGTGGGAGTCGGCGAGAGAATCCAAATACATTACATAATAACAACATAAATATAAATAATTATTAACATATTGACATTATATATGATACCTAATAATATGAATAATTAAAATATTATTTGTGCTATTTTTGGAGGGATGGTAGCCGAGTCCTTGCGTGAATAATGCAAGGGGGAATGTTGAATCAACAGCACCAGCAGCACCACCATTTTTTTCCACCTCTCTCTCTCACCATGCAGCAGCCAGTAGGTCGTATCCGCCACATCCCCCTGCTTCATCAGCACCTGCCCAGCCTCCACCTCCACCAGCCGCATGCGCTGCAAGCAGTGGTACCAGACGTACAGGTGCCGCCGCTCGCTGCCGTGCCAGGAAGGCAGATGCAGGTTGCGGCCCAGCTCGCACAGGTCACTGCGGGAACGTGGGTGTTTGCGTGGTTACGGAGCGTGTTGAATGAGGAAAGCGGGAGGGGGGAGGGGGGAAGGCGAAAATACGGGAGCTATCCAAAAGCCAGACCATCAATGTGCCAATACACCCTGTTCCAATAACCAAGACGTGAATCTTGGGAAGAGGGAAGGGGAAGGGGAGGGACGGGCAGAGATGGAGGGTTTTAGGGTTTTAGGGTTTTAGCCTCATCCCCCCCCAAATCCAACCGCAACCAAAACCTTCCATCTCAACCCCCCACTTCCCACCCTCCATCTCACCCGGCTCCCAGCCCCCCTTTTTGCTCTCACCGGTACGTGGTGGCTCGTCTCTGACCCGTAGGGAGCGCCAGCAGCTTGACCAGCTCAAGCGCACCCTTCGGAAGCGGTTATGAGTTGTAAGTTGTGAGTTGGGGATCGAGCTTGCGGTTACGGTTTCGGTTGTGATTGGGATTTTGTAAGTTGTAGGTTGGGTGAGATTTCGGCGGTGTCGTGTGTGCCTGCCTGTATGTGTGTGTGTCTCTGTTTGTGTGTATGTCTGTGTTTGTGCATGTCTGTGTGTACGTGTGTGGCTTAATAAGGTGAATGGGTAATTCTGTACTGCAGCCGAATGTACTTAGACCGAAAATAATACCCCTGCCCCCAACCTCCCCCCATGGGCTGCTAAAAGGATCCCGCACTCACTCGCCGCGTGTCGAGAAGGCTGGCCTTATTGATTCTGGCCCTGCGGTGTAGGTACGACAGTAGGTACGGCAAGGAAATGTCTTTGTTCCCGAAGTAGAACGGAATAGGACTTTGGACACAGGCCTCCTCATTCGCATATGCATCATAGCCGCCAGGACCGGGGCCAGATCCAGATCCAGATCCAGGTGACGACTGTGACCGGGCACCTAGCTTTTCTCCCTCAGCATCTTGGTAATCGTTGATCGTCCCTTTCCCCCCCCCCCTCCAACTTCTCCATCTCCCCTCCCCCTCCCCTTCCAACCCCATACCAAGTAAGTAGTCTGCATTTTGAATTCTATTAACGGGTTGTACGATAACTTAGCCCTCCCTGTAGTGTCTACTCATCGTACAGTGCTCAGCAGGAGCAGTGCCGGTGTGGTGGTTTTTCGTAAAGGCTTTGGTTACTAATGCTGCGCCGCTTAGCTGTGCTGTGCTGTGCTGTGCTGTGCTATGCTTGTGCTTGTGCTTGTGCTTGTGCTTGTGCTGTGCTTGTGTGTTTTTCAGGCTGTGCCGGTGTATGGCGCCTAACGTGTTGGGACCGCGCCGTGCGGTGCGAGACTGCACTGCTGCGCCCGGCTGCTTCTGGCGTTCCGCAAGCTTTAGCTCCTGCAGTAGTATAAGGCCCTGTAAGGCCCAACAACACTCTCAAACGCAGCTTCATACTCGGCTTTGTCAGCATCATCCCATTCCACCACCCCGGCGCCCCCCCTGGACTTACTCAGCAATGAGGTCGGTGATCGCATCGAAGGCTCGAAAACTCTTCCCACTACTACACGGGGTAGTCGGTTGGGGGGACGAGCGAGGGGAAGAGTGAATACGTGTGACGGACGGACGGACGGACGGACAACCAGACGGGCAGAGAGCCCGATGGAACGAATGCGAAGAACTTGGTGCGGGCTTAGAGACACACATACACACACATGTAGTGTGGGGAGTTATGAGAGGGAGTGGAAGCTGAGGAGCAAAGCGACGTGTAGTGCTGTACACACGGGTGCTGTACACACGGGTGCTGTACGAGTCAGGAAAGGCATTCGGAATAGCACAACCGCGCACGAAAACATAAGTTCAGGTAGCCCCAAAAAACAGAAAGTAGTGTGGTGCAAATCGTACTGTAACCGATCAGGTCGCAAGATCACGGCAGCAGGCGGCATGTACGACAAATGTCGCCTGCCATCACCTCCGAACGGGAAGTGCCGGTGCAGGAGGCCCTGGTCAATCAATTACATTATGTATTAATTTCGAAATTAATTATTCGTGCTGGAAGCTGTTGGGGCAATGGGGAAAGCCGCCCTTTCTGGATTCGAAGCTATGGAAGGTTGCCGATGCATGAAATTGATCATTACGAATATGTTTTGCCCAGAGGTGATGAGGCTTATCGCCACGCCCCAAGGAGAGGGATAAGACTGTTAGGCAGGGCTGGGTGAGGGGTGAGCTGCACATGGCCCCGCTGCAGTATAGGTGCTGAACGGCATCGATTCGGTTTCAGGCTGAAAGAAGGGCTAAGAAACGTAGCGGGTAGGGCTGTAACAGAAAAACACGCTCCGGAACCCAGCGGCCGCAGCCGCACGGCTTGGTAATCGGCCACGTAGGACGATCAACGGAATCTGGTTAGTTCAAATGAAACGAGTCTTCCCCCGCGTCGAGGTTGATCTGTGACACCCTAAGGATTGGTTTGCCAGAGACCGGCTGGCCTGAGGTTACTTTGGGCAAAGCCTTAGTCACATGCTGCCCCAGGTGCATCACGGGAATGCGACGTGAACACGGTGAGCTAGGCGATCTAATATCTCCTGGAGCTCTTTAACAGATTTTAGAAGCACGAGCGGAGTCAGATGTGCTGGAACGAGTTTCTTCCGGCAAGACCCGGCTGCAATTTCCTTTCGCGCCCGGTAACAAATCCGGTTCTGAGATCAAATAAACCTAAATGGGAATAAAATCCCAGATTCATGGCAATCATTATGCAGGCTTGGACGGTGAAGTTTCTAAATGCTAAGATGAGACCCTTTCATTGCACACCCTGTGATACCTCAAAGAGCTCACAGAACGTCATGCATTGCGTTCGCGTGACAATGCTGTAAATTGCAGGATGCACATACCTCAAAGCTTTAACTTTCGCCCGCACGTTGGCTAGGCGGATTTCCCGAGTCGTTCCTCCTGCTTCGCCGCTGGTACTCGTCTCAAGAGCGCGCTTGGGAGAACTATTTGATTCATTTATCTCTTCAACACCGTTTTCAATGTGGGCTTTCATTCTTTGTCGAAGGACCGTTGTCTTGCAGGCCTCGAGCTTCACGAGCGTTCCACAGGTCGTAAGCAGTTTCAGCTAATAAGCAACGTGGTTGCTAATGTCATTGTCATGAGCTGGTGTATTTCAACCGTGTCCAAGGTATTTACATCTTCTTGGTAATAGTAAGAAAGTCTGTATGTACAAGGTCATCCGTAGTTCAGTCAAAAGCGATATATAGTAGCCCTTTTACAGAATACATCTGAAGCCTTGATTTCAACAAATCTACTGTCCAGGAGCAAGGCAACTCATCGGGCGGTGTCCGTTAGACAAACGTAAGGCCCATCGCTAGGCCGAGAAGTCGCTTAACCGCTCATCTGGAACTCCATCCAGCACATCGCCGTGAAACGAGACATGCGTGACACGTATGAATACCACTATTAAGAACAAAATACTCATCAAATCGGCTTCGAAACAAATGCATTTGTTGTATTAGCGCGTTTCTTGTTAACCCGGATTCATCGCTTCTTAATAACATTAAATTTGTTTGTTTACGTGAGACAACAGCTGTGAGGGGATCAACATCAATGGCTAGCCGGCGCCTAGCTCCGCTCGCGCGATGGCCACGCGGCGCACTTCCGTTTCGCGCTCTCATACCTGCATCCTCATCGGAATTACTCTCGCTTGAAGGATTAAAACTTCAAAATGTTGGCCCTGGACAGCCAGATGAACCTCCATATCCGTCAACGTCGGCATCCCAGTCGTTCATGATGTACCAACTCCGTCAACATGTCATGGCGGCCTTTGAACCCCCAGGCCCGTCCTTGCCACGCTCTAGAGCTATCAGTGTCCTTGGTGCGTGAAACCTCCATATGGGAGGACTGATGCCAATTTACTGCCAAGCCCTGCGGTACACCCTACGACATATCATCCTAACCACCATGAAGCCACGTCTCAGGAATAGATAACATCGCCCCCTGGCTGTGTCATTCGGGTGCATTGCCATACGCGGTGTTGACGTACATTATTTGCACCGTGCCCTGTGCCCTTACGCTTTCCGCCGTTCACATCCCGCACCTCCTCTGCTTGCTGCAGCTGGAGTCGGTGCCAGCAGTAGCAGCTGCAGTAGCAGCAGCAATGGCTACCGCGGTTGCACATCAGCCTTCCGTTCCTTCGCTTCCACCCGAACCGCAACGGAGCCGTTGCAGGGGCAGCCAACACCATCGACATCGACATCGACATCAACATCGACATCGATGCCACAGAAGCAGCAGCAGGAGCAGCAGGAACAGGGTCATCTCCCTCGTCCGCCAAATGACGTGGAGTATGTCGGACCCCTCTCACAGCAGCACAAGCTGTTGAAGGTGAGAGGCGGTGTGGATGCGCCAGGGAGGGGTTGCAGTGGAGCCGCACTGCCTGATTGCCACCCCCAGACGAGGCCTTCCCGCCGTCCTCCAATTCGACAATAGGGTTTCTGATGAGAAGCCCAGCGCGACGATTGCCCTCCCCGCATACACACACACAGACATGCAGACAGATGTACACACAGACATACGCATACACTTCAACTCTATCATTGCACACCGTACCACACGGTTACATGGCGCCTGCCCCCTAAAGACACACACATACACATACACATACACATACACATACACATACACATACACATACACATACACATACACATACACATACACATACATATACACATTGGTGCTCGCCCTTGTAGGGCGAGTCGCCCACAGTGTAACACCCCCATACACATACACATACACATACACACACACACACACACATGCACACACACACACACACACACACACACACACACACACACATGCACGTGGCACAGCCCTCCTCCGTGCCCCCTTCACACACACACACACCCCCTTAATCGTTTCCCACGCTCACCCACCCATCAGCGCATCAGCATCGCCAACACGGTCGTGGCGGCCGCTGCCGCGCCGGCGATCGTTGCCTTTGCCGACAACATCTCCCTGGTCAGCCGGTACGGACTGGCGGCATCGCTGCTGCTGTTTGGAATCGCCACAACAGGTACGGCAACCTGTACAACAACATTTTTGAGTACGACACCTTTTGAGTCGGATGACCCACTTCAACGCATCTGTTTGAAAATGCTGCATCCTCCCCGTACATTTTCTCGATGCGTCAATATGTGTTTGGTGTAAATGACGTAATGGGTGTCGTACTTCAGCGATTTTTACTCCTACTTCCCTTCTTATTATTCTTAATTCTCCTTCTTTTCGCCTTTCTTTTCGCTCCTCCTTGGCCGCTGTCTCAGCGGTGGATCGTAACTTTGTTTCTCTAAAACAGCAACTGAAGCAGTGATCTTGTGTATTTGCTCGCCCCCTCAGCTTACTTTGCTCACCCCGTCCAGCCTCCCCCGCCCCCCCCCAATGTGAGCCAGGTGCACTCCACTGGGTTGCCAACCCCTACGTGCATGAGCTAAGATACACCGCCGTCACCGGTCAGATCGATGTACGAACCACCACCCTGCTTGGAAATTCCAAGTACGTGCCGTACAATCGTACTGGTGTAGTGGGTAAAAGCTATGGGGGGCAGAACGTGTAGCAGACGGTATGGGGGAAGTTCAATTGCGACCTGATGATCGTACATTTCACCATTATCGTCATCAGCACCACCATCACCATTGTGTCTGCCACTGCTGTCGCCGCCGCCACTACTCGGAATCCGGAGTGGATTTAGTTTTCATGACCGCGACGGTGGTACGGGAGGGTACGGAAAGGTACGGGATCTTAAGCAAGCCACAGCCGGGAACATGATAACAATGAACGTGATTTACCTAAATATGTCATTCATTCATTTGTAGCTTCTAAAAGAACACATAATCATGGTCATATCGCTTCTTATCCTTCTCGAAACTTGTGCTGAGCTCGCAAATACGAACCACTTGTCGGTTGGCCAACCGCTTAACCGCCAACCTCCGTCGTTAACCGGCTCAGGTGGCACTCCTTTAACGTCGATGAAGTGCGACCGCTGCCCTGGAATCGGCCCGTGGCCACCTTCACGGTAAGGAAATGCACTTAGTAATTATAATAATATTAACTAAACATAATGATGATGATGCGTAGGAGATAATGTAGGATTGTTAATGTAATTATTTTATTATGGTTTGTTAAAAACCGCATTGTCCTAGCATTTTGGCATTATTTAGTATCCTGCTTAAACCTTATTCCTTACGTTGTCAGGAAGGGTACGGGTACGGGTACGGGTACGAAAAAGTACATTTTGCACGTGTACACTTTGACAAAGGTATGGCTACAGCCGCGCCTCATCTTCGCTACTGCCAAGTGCCAAATTATCCATTGACAATGAACCGTTGACGCTTGGTTCTCCGTTTTGCGCTGTCCCGCAGGCGCGAGATCGGTTTTACTACATTGACGTTTACTCGTTCCCGGACGAGCAGCTGTTGCGGCGGCTGACTCCAGACGAGGCGGATGTGCCCAAAGTGAGAGATTGCGAAGTATGCGGTTGACCCTATGAGGTGTAGGGATGTGTGGATGGGCAAGGTGTTCCGACTACAGGACGGCACACGACTCTCTCTCTCCCTCTCTCTCCCTCTCTCTCCTCTCTCTCTCCCCCTCTCTCCCTCTCTCTCCCTCTCTCTCCCCCTCTCTCCCTCTCTCTCCCTCTCTCTCCCCCTCTCCCTCTCTCTCCCCCTCTCTCCCTCTCTCTCCCTCTCTCTCCCCCTCTCTCCCTCTCTCTCCCTCTCTCTCCCCCTCTCCCTCTCTCCTCTCCCCTCTCTCCCTCTCTCTCCCTCTCTCTCCCTCTCTCTCCCCTCT
The DNA here is from genome assembly GCA_019650235.1 of Volvox reticuliferus. Classification (NCBI taxonomy): domain Eukaryota; kingdom Viridiplantae; phylum Chlorophyta; class Chlorophyceae; order Chlamydomonadales; family Volvocaceae; genus Volvox; species Volvox reticuliferus. The sequence goes on along the minus strand of BNCP01000005.1, from coordinate 785,060 downwards.
CCGGGTCGGCCGGTGGCGAGATCGCGAAACATAACTTAACATCAGCCTTCATTTTTGCCTTCATATTTAACCTTACTAGCCTTAATTAGTAATTTACATCCTCTGATTGGTTTCGGGCTCCGTGACTTTTGCCTCGCACCCCTTCTCCTCCTCATATTCGCCCTCCATCCCCCCGGGCCCCGCACCCCCCCGGGTCCCATATGTGAAAGACACTTTGGGAAGTGATTAGTGGCCAGTGTCGTACCTAGTCCAGTTTCAGAGTCCAGTATAATCTAGTAAAACCCAATGATATATTTTCCGCAGAGCCACTTCAAATACCCCTAAGCCTGCTCTTGTTATTAATCATATTTTCCAAAAATATTAAATAATATTTGTTCTCTTCTTTTTTGCCTTGAAATACGTCGTAGTTATTTCCCCTCTTTCCCAAATCGGCTGTTTTATTTTTTTGCCTTTTAGGGTTTTAAGGACAAGGAGGACGATGACGATGATTGATGTACGGACAGACGGATGACGAAGCGTGAAATAGATTTGGTTGTCTATTTGACAAAGAGCGATCAGCGAAGCAGCAACCCCAAGCGCCAACGGCGATTTCACAAGTCATGATGTGGACCGCAGAGATGCAAAGATCTCCGCCACTCGTGGAGGTCACTCTGAACGTGGAACGCCGTACATAAGGCCCTGCCACAGTGCATGGCGGCGTTCGCAGATGTCGCCGGCGGTAGCATCTCATGCACCATGCATTCAGTTGCGAACAGAAAATTGCGGATTGTACGACAGCAGCAGCGACGACTAGGACATGGCAGGACTGAAAAGGCGTATCCTGCTCCGCTCTTCTTGAACGGCGCTAATTGAACGGCGTTAGCAGTGTTGCGTTGGTTTAGTGGTGTTGTTGCTGTCGAAGGCTGTAAGCACTGTGTAAGTGAAGGATGCGCCTTCCTTGATGGGTCAACTCCTATGTAGCGTACCGACACGTAAACCCATAGTCCTGCACCCAGTCCTATACACGTCGTCATCTGTGCAGGTGGCATATATGAAGTGGGCGCACGAGCAGGCACGAGCGGGTTTTAGGTAGCCTCGTTAGTTGGCCACCATTATTGCATGTGTTGGTTCCCCGCCCGAGGGAGGGGGCTTCTTGTTAAATTATGGCTGCTCATATACACAGAGATGCGACCTCCACGAGTGCGATGAGTGCCGCGCGAATACCGGTGGCATTTCACTCACGAGGTGTACAGGGTTGCACTCTTCGGCAGGTGGAAACAAGCTGCTGGGTTGTGTGATGATGCTCACCAACGGGAGGTCGAAAACACGAGTTCTAATTACCTGTTGCCTTTTGCAACGTTTATGAGCAGCATGAATGCTAGTAAGAAGATATGTCTCAGGGCGCCAGCAAACGTGCGGCGGGCATCAGCGCTTGCGTCTCCATTTGAACCAGTTAGGGAATAAGTACAAGGCGCGTTCTAAAAGCCTCGTAATGATTTTTGTGGGTGCGTGTGCTGTGAGAAGTGAGGTTTAGCTTGCGGAACAGCTGGCCTAGCTGGCGAACACGACGCTCGCCGACGCAAGCACGCAGAGCACGTGAAAATGCACCTCTCGGGAAACGTTCGTTAATGCAATAACTAGGTATATCTCCGTAAAAACCTAAACTTCAGGCATATAATATTTGAAATGCTAAAATGAAGGAAGACATGCATCGGCGATTTAACCATCAACCGCTTCTGTCTCATATGGCCCACGCGGGTTACCCTGTCTAACCTTCCCTGTAATGTTGTTACCTGTGATGTACCATAAGCGCAGCTTTAAATTTATTATTGCGTAAGGGGTTGACTCTGCACTGATAATTGAAGGTAACGGCTGCAATGGTGACGAGCGAGACTCCATGTGCGCCGGAGCCAATCTGTTACATTAACGGGAAGCGCTATGTTCTTCCTGATGGTCGAGGAGAGGCTACTTTGCTCCAATTCTTGCGGGGTGCGACTACTACACAAAATCTCTAGAACCTGAACGCATAGCTAATTTCCGTCGTGAGAGCCATATCCAATGTCAATGATGATAATTCAATAAATTTCGAAGACATGAAATTTCGAAGACGGTTATGGGAGGAGCTTCAAGTTTAATGCCATTCCTTTGCCCACGGGCGCTCCACGTGAATTGATCAACCCCTTTACTTTATTCCGTGTCCTGCAGAAATTGGATTGACCGGAACGAAGTTGGGATGCGGCGAGGGTGGATGCGGTGCTTGCACCGTCATGCTTTCGAGTTGGGAGGACGGGCACGTAGTCCACCGCTCAGCCAATGCGTGTCTCTGCCCACTGTATGCAGTAGAGGGTATGCAGGTGGTCACGGTTGAAGGTAAGTTAGCAAAATCATCAAGCTACTCGAACTCAAAATTTATTTCATCTCGACGGTTGACGATTTCCCATTCTATTTCCCATTTTCCATTGGGCCATCTTCCATTTGGGTCACACGGCAACATACGCCCTCCCCCTCACACCGACCGCACGAAGCAAACAACTTAACTTTAACCTGCTCAGACATCGGATACCATGTGGCTAGTGGCGAAACTCCAACCGAGGAATGAAATTCGGCAGTGCGACAAATAACTACGACATAAAACTTGATGTATGTGTCATAATATATTAAACCAAGTATAGGTTTTAATATAACGTATAGGTTTGTTGGGACTCTTCAATGTTCTTGAGGTTCTTGGATTTCCTCGAGCATTCGCACATTCGCACATTCGCGCATTCGCACACGCAATCCCCTGCCGCTGTCCCTTCTCCCCGCCGCAAACAGGGCTGGGCAACGTGCGAGACGGCCTGCACCCAGTCCAGCAGCGCTTGGCGGTCATGCACGGCTCGCAGTGCGGCTTCTGCACCCCTGGGTTCGTCATGTCCATGTACAGCCTGCTTCGGTCCAGTGAGGCGCCGCCCACGGAGGAGGACATCGAGGACGCACTGGGCGGCAACCTCTGGTATGCAAGGCCGTGGCGTAGCGGGAGGCGGGCTGGTTCCCCCCCCTGGAGTGGGAGGGGTAGTTAGGGCGACAACCTGTGACATACGCGCCTTGGGGGGATTGGGGTTTTGTTCCCGTGGGTTACACACGGCCCACACGGCCCAAGCGAATGCCTTGAACGTTTTGAAGATGTGGGCTCGAGGTGTTTATAGGGACAGGGATGGCAGACCGTCACGGCATGGCACGACGCAGCCTCCCGTTGGAGCACGGTGTATGTGTAGGTATGTGTGTGGAGGCGAGGCAGATACAACAATATAATAATTAATATAATAATAATAATAATACAATATAATGTAATGACAACCTCACGGGTTGTCGTTACGCCCCTCTCCCCCCTCTCTTCTCCCTTTCTTCCCCGCTCAGCCGCTGCACGGGCTACCGGCCCATCCTGGACGCCTTCAAGACATTTGCAAAGGCCGACCCCGCGGCGTATACGGAGGAAGCCATCGCCGCAAGCAAGGGCATCGCCAGTGGTGTGTCCGGTGGCGTATGCCCGTCCAGCGGCTTGCCCTGTGACTGCGCCGCCACTAAGACCAGCACCAACGGTGCTGCAACTACCAACGGCTGTGGTACGGCCGCCGCAACGACCAATGGTTGCGGCGCTGCAAATTGCTGCAAGAAGGCGGCGGTTGGTAGCGGCGACGTGGCGGCGGCGGCTGCGGCGGCCCCGGTACGACCCACCTGCGAGCCCATCTTTCCGCCGGAGCTAAAGAAGCGCCCTGTGTTCCATTTGATGGTGCCAGGTGGGCCCTATATATATATATATATACATCGGTTTCACTGCATTTGATTCCCCCTCTCCGAACGGGAAACCTCTAAAGCCCCGTAACCCTGTACGGCGCCCAGGCCCCAATGTGACGTGGCATCGCCCTGCCACCCTGGAGCAGCTCCTGGAGCTGAAAGCTGCCCACCCCGCCGCTAAGATCGTCGTGGGCAACACGGAGGTGGGCATTGAGATGAAATTCAAGAACGCCAAGTACCCGGTCATTATTGCGCCCACCCACGTGAAAGAGATGAACCAGGTGGGACTCCAGGGGGGAGAGAGGGGGAAGGAAGGGGCCTGGTGTGAGGGCACTTGCGCCCGCGAGCGAACCAACATGGGCACAGGTAAGGACGATTGAGGGGGGCTGAGGGGGGCCTGAGAGGGGCCTGAGAGGGGGAAGGGAAGGAGATTTAATGTGCATAATGCGCGTGCATGAGAGAGAGAGAGAGAGAGCGTGTGTGTATGTACGTGAGTGCGTGTGTGTACGTGATGCGGTCGGTCTTAAATTCTGTGTTAATAGGTGTAATAGTTTACCTATATATGCTCTTCAATGGATTATTATTTGTGTGCATTTAAATATGAATTAATAATGAATTAATAATAAATATATATATTCTGGTTTTCGGATAATGCATGTGTACATGAATGCATAGGACGTGTATGTATCAATTTAATTGTATTTTGACGTACAGATAACAACTTATGGAGAAGGTCACGCAAATACTCGCACGCATACACACGCATACACACACGCGCTTAACGTGTTTACCCTCCTCTGTGTTTGCCCAGATTACGGTGACAGAGGCGGGAGTGGAGATCGGTGCCGCAGTGACTCTCACCCGCATGATGAAGGTCTTCAAGGGCCTTATCGCCACTCGGCCGAGGCACCAGGTGTCGACGTTGGAGGCAGTCGTGAACCAACTCAGGTGGGTGTTTGGAGGGGGGGAGGAGGGGGTCAGCGCGTGGATGTGATTGCTTGTCAGAAGGGGAGAGGAGGCTGGTTTTATGTGTGTGGGTGTGCGGGGGGAGGGTCGGCGTGCGAATGTGAAGGCAAAGAGACCAACACACATACCATGTTTGTTTGTGTGTGTGTGTGTGTGTGTGTGTAGCCTTGTGTGTATTTGGGTGTGTGCGGCTTCCTGTTTGGCACGCGCGGACGAGCGCGTCGATGTGTGTGGGTGTGGGTGTGCGCGTGGGTTGGTGTGTTTGGGTGGGTGGGGTGGGGGGGATGGGGGGGATGGGGGGAGATGAGGTAAGCGGGGGGAAGTCTGTCCATCGTTCACCCCTTCACCCTTCTTCATCCTTGGTTTTGATGTCCGTGTGTAATGTGTGTCTGTGGGGGGTGGGTGGGGGGGGGGATAGCGCGGAGGATTCCGTCCGCTCCAGGGATCCCAATCTAGGGTTAAAAATGTAATATTCCAAATTATGTAATAATTCCCCAAATCCGCTGTTCTTCTGTCCGGAAACTAATTCCCTTCTTCTTAATTCTGGATCCTGATTCTGGATCTCTCTCCTGATTCTGGATCTCTTAACGTCGTCATCGCGCAGGTGGTTTGCTGGTAACCAGATCCGCAACGTGTCGGCTCTGGGCGGCAACATCGTGACCGGGTCCCCCATCTCCGACCTCAACCCGCTGTGGATGGCGGCGGGGGCCACCTTCGTGGCGCTGGGCAAGAACACGGGCGAGCGCGCTGTGCCCGCCACAGAATTCTTCGTCGGCTACAGGTGATGCTTTATTTCTTCTTTTTGAAGTATAGTTAAAATATTTAAAGGAATGTGGCATGATATCCTGAAACCCTAAATATAAAATTAGATATATTAATCAAATATAAAATCCATTCATAATTCCTTTTATTTCCGTATTTCCGTATGCTTCTTTTCGTAGATTGAATCCTGGATATATTTTCTCTCAATGGTCATTACAGCAAAAAGGCCAGAGCCGCATGGGCCACAGCACGCTAAACAGGACTTGTGAGGAGGGCTGTCAAGCGTTAAGGAGAGCTTGTTAAGCTGATCATTATTGCATTGTGAGACAGGAAACATATGGATTCGGCTTCCGTACTAGTTTCCGTACAAGCTCTGAGTACACGCACGATTACCACACGACAGCGCTGGACAGCTGCTGCTGTTCCATACCCCATCCAGACTTGCGTGGTGCACCACGGCTGGCTAGGGTAGATCACCGACATGCGCCTGCAGTGCCTCTTGATCCGCTTCACAAACTGGGCACATTATTTTCCTACTTAAAATTAATTAAAAATACATATTCACATTAATGTATATGTTAAATATAAAATACTATTTTCGCGCTCTATCTCCTTCCCTTTTTTATCTCCCTCTTTATTTTCCATTCCTCCCTTCTCCACCGCGAAAAAATATAAAATATAAAATATAAATAACAAAAAAACAATTACGCACATTGACAGGCAAGTGGACCTGCGCCCCCACGAGGTTCTATTCAAGGTCGTGGTCCCCTTCACCCGCCCCAACGAGTACGTGAAGGAATTCAAACAGAGCCCGCGCCGCGAGGACGACATCGCCATCGTCAACGCGGGTGGGTGGAGGGCGGGAGTTGGACAAAGCGGTGGACAAATAATCATAATGTACAACAATAATGTACGGATAGCTGTTGTGGGGACGCCTCTTAAAAGTGCTATCTATTATTGTTTTAATCTAACTAATCATTTTTAAAATTACAATGTATTAAGAGATGATGTGTTATATCTATTTAAATGATTTTTATTATCGATTATTTGGAATTATTTATTAATACGGGTTTTTAATGTATTTTTGGAGGATTTATTATTTTATTTCCCGGTGAATTTTATTATGGCTGGTGCGTACACAGGTATGCGGGTGCGGCTGGTCCCGGGCGCCTCGGAGGGCGTCTGGGTGGTGGAGGAGGCGGCGGTAGCATTCGGCGGTGTGGCACCCCGTGCCATCATGGCCCCCACGCTGGCAGCAGCGTTGGTGGGCAAGCCGTGGGACCAAGACACGTTGCAGGTGGGTGGCATGAAGGACGGACGGACGGACGGACGGATCGTTCCTTCGCCGCTTTGTCTCTCAGTCTGTACTTATTATTTCGTCTGTCCGTCTATCCGTCTGTATATTATATATATACACACATATATATATGCATATGTGTGTGTGTGCCGGGATTGACCCACGGGTCGGTGGTTGTTGCAGGCGGCACTGGCGGCGGTCCGTCAAGACGTCGTTCTCGTGGATAATGCCCCCGGCGGCAAGGTGGAGTACCGCAGAGCGCTGGCGGCGTCCTTCCTCTTCAAATTCTTCGTGCACGCGGCGCTGCAGCTTGAGGTGTGCCGTTAGAGAAACGTTGGCTCCAAGTGGGGGTGTGGGAGGGGGTTTGGGGGGTTGGCGGGGGGGAGAAGGGCGCGTGTCAGTGTCGTGCTGTGCCGCGCCTTCCATGTGCTGGCTTCCTGTACACAACTGGAGAGCAAACGAACAAACGAACAAATGAACAAACGAACAGATGAACAAGGACCGGGTTGCGAACGAGCGATATGGATCAAACAGAATGGAACGTAACGGAAGATGTAACCAACAAGGACCGGTGGGGCCCTTAAATTGTTGCATCGTTGGCCGTTACTTGTTGGTTGTTGATCGTTGTTCGTTGGTTGTTTTGAATAATGTAAGATAACGGAACGCAACTCCAACCGAATAGAACGGAATATTCTTTACTTGGATATTGAAATGGTCGCAGGCGGACACCGAGGCCGCTTACAAGGCGAACCTGCCGCCGGGTAAGCGGCGCCGTGGCGGCGCTTGGTCTCGGGTTTTGCACGTCCATTACCGTTTCATGTTCGATAGGCGCGAGGGAGAGGAAGAGGGTAAAACTCTAGGTCTTGACGCGATAACGGCCTCCGAATTCAGCTCATGTACGGAAGGAAAAAACCTTGGCTGCGCAATGGCAGGGGTTGAGACAAGGAAGTTGCATTGGGAGGGGGGGGAAATGAGGGGGGAAGGCGGGCGGGTTGCAAAAAGGGGGAGGAACGACCCGCGAGATGCAGTACGCAGTACGAACCTACCGCAGTACGATACAGACTAATTTCTATGACACACATTCCTGACGCACTTTCCGACGACCTGCGTTCATGCTGCCCAACACTGTTCTTTTCTTCCCCTCGAGCTTTGCTTGACGGCACGGTATTGCCGTACTGTCCATGCAGAGGCGCACTCAGCCGCGAAGCCCTACGAGCGCCATCCCGCACATGGCGTGCAGTTCTATGCCAAGCCCGAGGTACGGCAAGCCTAATGCCTAATGTGTACCGCAAAAAATATGTACGGATTGTATAATGTACGGATTGTATGGATAGAATGTACGGGTTGTACGAGAAGGACGTGCGTGAAATATCCCGACGTTGCCTCGAGGACTTTGAGGATGACGCGAATCCGCAAAACCCGTTTTTGCATGTTCGGTTAGCCGTTATGGGTTGATAAAGGGTCTGTTTTTCGTTACCCGTTATCCTTTATATTACCGATCCACATTCCCACGACAGGCCCCTCCGACTCCCGAAACGGTGTCCGTGGTGGGGCAGCCGCATCACCACATGGCCGCAGAGCTGCAGGTAGGCGTATCCTCTGCGTGTTTTTCCAAGGAAGATGTTTCTAAGATGTTTCGTAGGTTTGTCATAATTTTCTTATCTCATTAATGTGTTATGTGTTTTTACGCTGTGAATTTCTATTTTTCTATATATATATATGTGTGTGTGTATATAACACTTATAAAAAGCAGATGTGTAAAAAGAATGAATAATGGAATTTTGTGCTGTTGTGTGTGCACATGTGTGAATACAAATCGGGGGATGCCGTACATTGCGCTGTTCTTGAAAATCCTGTCACCTGCTTTCTGCCAAGGCTTCCTGCTGGCTTCCCACCCACTGGCCCGCTTCCCACCCCCCCCTCAGGTGAGTGGTGAGGCCCAATACACGGACGACATCAAGCTGACTCAGGACGCCCTGGTGGCGGCTCTCGTCACCAGCGCTAAGCCGCATGCACGGATCACGAAGTTGGATGCAACCGCCGCGCTGCAGGCAAGCGGTTGGCGGTTGGGAGTTGGTACCCAGGGGCGTTACAGTTAAGACCTGGGTTGAAGTTGTGGGGGCGGGGGCCTGGGGGCCGCGGCCCGGCTGGCTGGGTGTTGTGGTGATTAGTAACGGCGGCGACTTAGATATGCTATGGGGGAAGGAGGGGGAAGGAGGGGGAAGGAGGGGGAAGGAGGGAGGAGGAGGGAGGAGGAGGGAGGTGGAGGGGGAAGGAGGGGGAAGGAGGGGGAAGGAGGGAGGAGGAGGGAGGTGGAGGGGGAAGGAGGGAGGAGGAGGGAGGTGGAGGGGAAGGAGGGGAAGGAGGGGGAAGGAGGGGGAAGGAGGGGGAAGGAGGGGGAAGGAGGGAGGAGGAGGGAGGTGGAGGGGGAAGGAGGGAGGAGGAGGGAGGTGGAGGGGGGAAGGAGGGGAAGGAGGGGGAAGGAGGGGAAGGAGGGGGAAGGAGGGGGAAGGAGGGGGGAGTGCCCGCGCTGCAGTCTTCTTTGCTGCCCTTCCACCTCCTCCCCTTCTTTGGGCCGGGTTTGGGACTTCATCATCATTTCCGTACGACGGACCTGGGGGCCCCGGCTTTATGATCAGGGGCGTTATCAGGCGCCGATCATAATCTTAAAAGGGCCTTATTCCAAGGCATCCAATTCATCTGCTCTGCGCATCCCCCCAGACGCCGGGTGTGGTGGGATTCTACAGCGCCAAGGATGTCCCGGGCAGCAACGCCATAGGGCCCGTCTGGTACGACGAGGAGGTATTCGCCACCAGCGAGGTCACCGCCGTGGGCCAGGTGCGCCTTGGTATATGTTCGTACGGCAGCAGACGGCAGAGTGTGTTTGTGTATGTGTAACCCCCCAACACCCACACATATCACCACCACCACCACCCTGCCAAGTGCCCATTCACATACACACACACACACACACACACACACACGCTCGCGCCCATGTAAATTCCATTCGTTGGTATCTGATTTGGATCTCTCTTTGGACTTACCTCCTACTTACTAATAATATTTGGGGGGCGGGGGGATCTGTGGTTACATTTCTGATCGCATTGCATGGATGCACGGTCGCACCCCCCCTACCACGTGCCCCCCCCTTACCTCCTTGCCCCCCCTACCTCCTTGCCCCCCCTACCCCGTGCCCCCCTACCCCGTGCCCCCCTACCCCGTGCCCCCCTACCTCCTTGCCCCCCCCCCCCTTACCTCCTTGCCCCCCCTACCTCCTTGCCCCTCCCCTACCTCCTTGCCCCCCCACCCCCTGCCTGGTTCGGTCACCGGTATCATCCCATCCCGTGTCGTTAGGTTGTTGGCGTCGTGGTGGGTACGACGGAAGCGGCCGCTCGCGCGGGTGCCCGGGCGGTCGAGGTCGGCTACGAGGACCTTCCCGCCGTCATGTCGATCGAGGAGGCCATCGAAGCGGGCTCCTTCTACGAGGACTACACCGGCAAGGTGAGGGAGGGGGAGTGGGGGGGGTTCCGGGGGGCTCATTCTAAGTTCATTCGATATGCATGCGTGCTTTCGTTACCGTGTCGCCACCTTCCAATTAACGCAAACATACATACACGTACATGCTCATGCACATGCACATGCAGCTCGAGTGTGGCGACGTGGACGCAGCCTGGGCTCAATGTGACCATGTCATCACCGGGACGTACAAGGTACGGCAGGACGGGGCAAAAAGTGCAAAAAGGGGCAAAAAATATGTACAAAAGCTAAGGTTTGCAAAATGCCCTATCCGTACATGTACGGTTGTTTATTGTTTTCCGAGCAGTTCCAACAATCGTTCTCAAACCCCGTGCGTCCGTCCGTCCGCACACATACACATACACACACATACACACACACACACACACAGCCCCTGGGTCTGATTCTATTGTCGTCCAAACCCTCATTCGACATCTGCTGTTTTAATAGCATAAATAACATTTGAATATATAAAATCGAATTTACGGAGGTCAATGTGGGACTTTGTTGCCTGTTAGTTCCCAACGATACAGTTGGTTGATCTTCTTCTTCTTGACTGGAGTCATCTTGTCAATCTCGAGACCTCTGTTTCTTGTAGGAAAAGAAGTGGAAAAAGTGTATAAATATAATATATATACATATATAATACTCAAACCCTTCCCTCATTCCCTCCCTTCCCCCTCCCCTTCTCCTCACATTCCACCTCCCTCTCGCTTCACCTCCTCTTTTAGCGCCCTCTCTTACTCTCTCGCTCTCCCTTGTCTCTCTCTCTCTCTCTCTCACACACACACACACACGCTCTCTTCCCTCCACGCTTCACTCTCCCTCTCTACCCGGCCCCATCTCTCTTCCCCCCCCATCTCCCCCACCCCCCATCTCTCCCCCTCTCCTCTCTTTCTTCAGGTCGGCGGTCAGGAGCACTTTTACCTGGAGCCCAATAACTGTGTGGTCATTCCGCACGAGAACGACGAGTTTACGCTGTACAGCTCGACACAGGTGACGGCCGCGGGGGCCGTGGAGTCGGGGGACACAGAGGGAGGAGAGAGGCTGTATCTCGTCCATCCATACTCCACATTCGTTGGAGGACTGCTTGAGGAGCTGTTGGCCTTTAGCTGGTCCAAGGCCACACCCGACAACCCTAAGCCCGCCACCACTCCTACTCCTGATTGACCCCCCCTTAAGACCATTAAGACCATTGGATCACGTGCCGTACTTGAATCTTGTGCCAACACGGGGGTTCATTGCCTCCCATACCCTCAACCCGACCCAACCCTGCCCCATCTCCACACGTGCTTTGCCCCGTCGTTTCCCCTTCCCACGTAAGGCCCCCGCCAAGCACCAGAAGTACGTGGCATCCGTACTGGGCATCCCCGCCCACAAGGTCGTGTCCAAGGTGTGAACGCAAAGAGTATCGTACTGAAGAGGTTGGGTTTCGTGTCTGTATGCCTCCGAAACCACACGCAGAGCTTCAGGCTCAATCACGAAAGTAGGGTTCGTGTGACCCATGGGTCCATAGTTTATTCCAACAGGCTTCCGCCCGCTCCCAAACCGTCCTCGCGTTGTCCCTCTCAGACCAAGCGTCTGGGCGGCGGCTTTGGAGGCAAGGAGACCCGTGGCATCTTTATCCACTGCGCTGCTGCCGTACCGTCGTACCACTTGAAGCGCCCTGTACGGCTGTGCTTAGATCGCGACGAGGACATGCAAATGACAGGTAGGTGGGATTGAAATCACCTGGTTGTCACGTGTTTTGCATCACATTATTTAAACATGATATATATAATTATTTATTTTATCCTTTTTAAACTTAATAATATTTTTAGTTCTTTAGTTCTCTCGCATTCACACCGTCGACCCTCCTGCATTTCCCTTTCCTCCCCCCCAGGCCAGCGTCATGCCTTCCTCGCCACCTACAAGGTGGGCTTTTCCTCCGAGGGCCGCGTGCTGGCGGCGGAGCTGGATTTGTACAACAATGCAGGCAACAGCCACGACCTGTCGCACTCCATCATGGACCGCGCACTGCTCCACAGCGACTGCGTGTATAAGGTGGGGCGTGTAACGAGCAGGCCCCGGGGTCAGGCCCCTCGTATCTAATCAGATCGCATCGTAGTGTGATTTGTTGTTCGTTACACGTCGGGGATGTGGTGGGGGAGGAGGATATAACAACGGACCCATGGGTCAACGGAACTGGATGAAAAGGAGGTGGTCCCGAATAATAACGCATTGCATAGTTGTAGTAGTTGTAGTAGTTGTGGTAGTTGTGGTAGTTGGGCGGTAACTGGAAAAAGATGAATATTCAAACACAGAGAGAGGGGGGCCCCCGAGGGCAGCGACCCCGAATATACAGCACCATTGACGGGCTCTCAAAAGCTGCGAATTCCGACAACCTTCCCTGGACCCTCCGCTATCAGCCCCCCCCGCCCAAACAAAAGCCCATCCCGCTCTTCCCGTCAGGTGCCCAACATGCGAGTTCGTGGTCACATGTGCCGTACGAACCAGGCTTCCAACACCGCTTTCCGTGGTTTCGGAGGTCCGCAGGGCCTTATGTTTGCGGAGATGTGGATTGAGCAGGTAATGGTAATGAACAAGGGTTGATGGTGGTGTTGATGGTAGAGAACATAAAAATCGCCCTGCCGTACTGGGTTCGTAGTGCTATCACTCCGCCGCTCCGTCCTCTTTCTCCCCGGCTCAGCCCCTAATCTAACACCTCCATTCCTCCTTCCCTTCCACCAACAACCAATGCCATGTGGACCATTCGGATTATTTTTTAAATATAAATAAATAAATAAATATTTTTGCAACCCAGCCAACCCCCTGGACCAAATCCCGCTGTGTAGATCGCAAAGACGCTTGGCAAGCCTGACGTGGAGATCCGTACCCTCAACATGTACGACGAGGGCGACGTGACGCACTTTGGTCAGCCCCTGGAGCATTGCCGGGCGCGTGCGTGTTGGCAGACGGTGCTTTCCTCGTCCTCCTTTTCCGAACGTCAGGCGCAGGTGGCGGACTTCAACAGGGCTAACAGGTAACAGCGATGCTTGTGCTCGTGCTGTAGTTCTGTGCCCTTTTGTAATATTTTCATAGTTACATATCACTATAACTATACTTCGAGTGCTTCATATGTACACGTGTAACGTAATGTACGTGTGTACATTTGTGTGTTTCTGTGTGTGTGTGTGTGTTTTAGCTTTGCTCCCGAGTGAACATGGTGAGGGAAAGGAGGCTGATGTGGCCTGGCACGACGTTATCTTCGCTGCCTTTTGTGGACATCTGGCAGGCTGAAGAAGAAATCTCGAAAATCTAATTATATATCGCAGATTATTCTTATGATCAATATTAGTATTATATAAGAATTATCGTAGATAATGTAGAAAAATCCAAATCTTCGAAGAGATGCGGTCGCGTGTCTCTTCGATGAGCTTATGGGCTAACCGGGACTGAGCCGAAGTGAACCTTTTTTAGGAAATCCTTTTTGATGGGGATTTTGTTATTTTTAATTTACTATATTTTTAAGGGGGTTGTTGAATTGCGAAGGAAAATAAATATTAATAAAAACATTTCATAAATAAAATATTTCGAATTTTCCGCAGGTGGCGCAAGCGCGGCCTCGCCGCCACCCCAACCAAGTTCGGCATCTCCTTCACCACCAAGTTCCTGAACCAGGCGGGCGCGCTGGTGCACGTGTACCTGGACGGCACGGTGCTGGTCACCCACGGCGGGGTGGAGATGGGCCAGGGGCTGCACACAAAGATGGCGCAGGTGGGAGAGGAGGGGGAGAGGAGGGGGAGAGGAGGGGGAGAGGGAGAAGGGGAGAGGGAGAAGGGGAGAAGGGGCCGGGGAGGGCCGTGTGTGCAATCCTGTGTATGTGTATGTGTATGTGCGTGTGGTTAAATCTTGCTGGTCCTGTGCTGACCCGGCGCTGCAGCCCCACACCCGAGGGCAAGATCCCTCCCGAAGCCCTCTCCTCTCAAGAGAGGGAGAGGCGCGAAAACATACTGCAGGACAGACAGACAGACAGACAGACCTCTCCCTGGTTTGCTCTGCTTAATTACGTTTCATCGTTTCATCGTTTACTGCCCCTTTTCCCGCTTCCATCTAAGACACAAATTTCACACACACACGCACGCACACACACACACACACACACACACGCACACGCGCATGCGCACGCACACACGCGGACGTAATCGCCACCACCGCCAGAATGAGCATCAATACCACCAGTAACACCAGCTACCCTAACTCCCCTAACTCCCCTGACAGGTCGCCGCTCAGGCGCTCAACGTGCCCCTGTCCAAGGTGTTCATCAGCGAGACGTCAACAGACAAGGTGCCGAACGCATCGCCAACCGCGGCGTCAGCTTCCTCCGACATGTACGGCGGTGCCGTACTGGACGCCTGCCGCCAGCTTAGCGAGCGCCTGGCACCGTACAGGTATTGCATATGCTTCTGTGCATGTGTGTATGTGCGCCCGCAGGACTCCAAACCCCATCCCGCCCCTCCCCAAGCGTTTGTGGAATCGTACTTCTATCTGGTTCCACGGTACTTGTCGTACCTGCAATGTCCCTTATTTCATCTGTACTAGCAGTTTTACAGTTGTTCTAAGTATTAATATGAAAATCTTTTACAATCTTTTACGCACTGTCTTATAAAATCTTAAACTGTTAACTGCTTAACCTGATGATGCTCCCCCACCAGGGCCAAGCTGCCAACCGGTACCTGGAAGGAGGTGGTCAATGCGGCGTACCTCGATCGGGTGGACCTATCCGCTCACGGCTTCTACTCCACACCCGACATCACTGGTTTCGGAGGTAAACGCCCCTTCAACTACTTCTGTTTCGGAGCGGCGGTTAGCGAGGTACGGTATAACGGTATAACGGTATAACGGTGAAAACCGCGTGATGATTGGGTACGGTACGGAACGGCAGGATCTCGTGCGGTTTATGGCATATTAGAGCTGGATCGCGATACTGTTTAGAGGTAAAGATTACAATTAAAATGTCTTATTTTAAAAGGGAAATAAAATCAATGTGGCGTAGACATATCCGAAAATGATGTTAGTGTGAGTGGTGGAGCGGTAATGAATATAATAAATCACATGTTCTGGTAAATAGTAATTAATAGAGGATTAATATATGATATATTCCTGAAGTGAGGATACGTAATCATACATACACGTAATAATATGTTCATTGAATAGAAAATATATAGAGTACGATTTTTGGTTGTATAAATGTTGCCGTACAGGAACAGCTTAACGAATGAAGGAATAATCATATGGGCTCACGGATAGGCGCAGGAAGCAGGCTCCACTCCTCCTTTCCTGTCTGGACAGATCTAGACAGAACGTGTGTTGAAGTTTATTAATTATAGTTGTCGTACCTTGCCGTACCTTATGTCGTACACAATCTTCCGTCGCAGGTCGAGATCGACGTGTTGACGGGTGACATGCAAGTGCTGAGATCGGATCTGGTTATGGATGTCGGAAATCCGCTCAACCCCGCCATCGACATCGGCCAGGTGCGTGTGCCCTTCCTGCTTCTGTGCGTTCATGCGCCTCTACTTAAAAAACGTCATGTCAAAAACAAAGAAACAAACAATATGTATATACATGTTTATATGTATGTAATATCATAAATACCAAAAGGATGTTCGCTTTATGTCTTTTGATTCGTTTGTTTGTTTATTGGTGTCTGTCGTACATATTTCCATTGCAAGATATGTTTTGTAGCAACATTAACTTGTGATGTTCCTATCGGGAGGATTGAGAGGACCACCCAAACGCCAACTCCCGGGCCCTTCTCCTCTGCATGGCTTATCGCGCGCCGCCTCCCGCGGTTCTCCCTTTTCCGCCCACAGGTTGAAGGCGGCTTCGTTCAGGGTATGGGCTGGCTGGTGCTGGAGGAGCTCATGTGGGGGGACAAGTGAGTGCCTGGCTGGTGCTCGGGGGGGGGCTCAGGGGGGACTTCACTTCACAAGGACATTTATCCATATGTCATATTTTGTATTTCATTCCAAGAATGGAAATTGATTTTGAAACGCTCGATTTTTGAAGGTTATAAAGAGAATTTAAAAATGGCTCATTTATGAAAATATGTCTAGTCTTAAAAAAATGTCCGAGCAGGTCCTAATCATCCGAACAAACAAACCTGCAAAAATCTGATCCCCTTCCTTTTCCCCTCCCCTCGCCCGTCCCCCGCTCCACCCCAACCCCCGAAACACACGCATACACACACAGGCAGCACCCCTGGATACGTCCCGGCCACCTGTTCACCAAGGGCCCCGGCACCTACAAAATTCCGTCCGTCAACGACATCCCGGCGGACTTCCGCGTGCAGCTGCTGGCCAACGCACCCAACGTGCGAGCCATTCATTCCTCCAAGGTACCATCAATCATGTGATGATACTGAAGGACCCCGTAATAAATTTAAATAAACATGAACTGTTTTTTTATACATCATAATTATAATAAAGAAGATGTGAAAATTATTAAAATAAAGACAAATTTCATTCCAAACGGTTTGCCACTAGCTCCGTCGCCCTATTACTTGCCTAGGGTTTTGTTACATTCAAGTGTCGCTTTTTTCCATTTCTTTTTTTGGAGAACAGCGATAACACCCTCCCGCTCCTCCGCAGGCGGTTGGTGAACCGCCGTTTCATTTGGGCGCCTCAGTGTTCTTCGCGCTCAAGGTTCGTACAATAAGGGCGGAGGGGGTGGGGGGGTGGAAGGGGACGTGTCCACGGTGTATGTGCGCGTGTTTCATGGAAGAAAGGTTGAGGGCCCGGGAAAGGATAAGAAACCATTATGTACCAATGTGTGTAAATTATATATATATTTATTTAACCATTCTTTATTATCCGTTATGTGTGTGTGTCTTAAGTTTTTATATGAGTTATTTCAATCTGTGTTAAAAAGATGATGACCTGAAGGCAGTACCTTCAGCTGATATTGAAAGGCATCGTGTGGCGAGGTGTTTGGCGTTTCTGGCTGGCTTGCAAAGTACCCACTCTGCGGAGATCTTCTTCATTTATATTGGTTTCGGAGCTAGATCTTCACTCCTGATGTCCTCTGGTCCGGCTTCTGGTCTGTTCGTCTTGCTCAGGAGGCGGTGTATGCGGCACGTGCAGCCGCCGGGGTGCCGGGATACTTCGTGCTGGATGCCCCCGCCACCCCGGAGCGCCTTCGCCTACTGTGCTCAGACCAGGTCGTGCAGCCGTACGTGCCGTACGACGTCAGGTGGGTGGGTGTGGATGAGCGGGTGTGTATGTGGATGAAGGGGTGTACTGCATGGTGTACTGCATGAGGGTTTATGGACTTCTGGGAGGTGGCCCGGAGTAGTCGGGGCCGGGCAGCTGGTTAGGTGTAGAACTTGCCGCCGGTCAGCACGGACATGGTGCTTGTGTAGGTCTGTGTGTGTATTTGCGTTTCTGTATGTGGCTGCGGCGGGGCTGAATGGTGCAAACCAAACCAACAATGGTACTGGTATGTTTGTGTTGTCCGCCGTTTTCTTCCTCTTACGGAATGCGTTGTGCGTTGTGCGTTGTGCGTTGTGCACCCGCGCTCTCGGTGACTTGCAATTTGCTAACCTCGCTGCCTTCGCCTTCGTCTTTGTGATTGCACGGGGCATCTCTTCGCCCCTTCCTGACTTCGCTGGCCGCTGTTCGTTGTCCGCGGTGGCGGCGGTGGCGGTGGCGGCGGTGGCGGTGGCGGCGGTGGCGGTGGCGGCGGTGGCGGTGGCGGCGGTGGCGGTGGCGGCGGCGGCGGCGGTCGGGGGTTGCCTGCGACTCGCATCACAGGCCCAAGATCAGCTGCTGAGCAATGATGGCATTCCCGCGACTCGCACTCGCACTCGCACTCGCACTCGCACTCGCACTCGCACTCGCATTCGCATGGCGGAGTCGAGTTCGCATTCGGATGTGGCCTCCCGGTCTCCGGCCCCCGGACCCGTAACCCCCCGGGTCCCTAGGCTCCTTCAGCGAGGCTGTCACATCCAACTCTCAGCGCACAACGACGTCGGCCACCTCGGCTGGGTTCTCCAGCTCGGATGGCATCATGGCTTCGGAACCGTTGGTCTTTGGGCCCTTGCTTTTAGGGCGCTCTGGAACTTCGTCCGTTGCACCAGTCATATCTTGTTCGCCGGCATACACGCTGTTTCCGCCGACCGGGAAGAGAAAGCTTAAACCTCTCATCTATGTAATGCCGTAGTAACATGGGGGGGAAGGAGGGGGGGTAAAGGGGAAGGGGGGAGAAATGGTGCGGTAGCAATTTGTCAAGGTGATGTGTCGTACATAATTACGAGTGTTATGTATTTGTCGTATCATCAACGCGGCTGTGACAAAGGGCGGCTGTGTGGGAATAATGATGGAGACAATGGCTGCGGGGGACCAGTCGTGATTGTCGAAATACACTTATGGGGCTAATGGTAGTATCGTTAGTACGGGAGGGGGGTCGTTAGTACGGCAGGTGTTTCCGGATGCGAGCG
Organism: Volvox reticuliferus; assembly: GCA_019650235.1. Taxonomy (NCBI): domain Eukaryota; kingdom Viridiplantae; phylum Chlorophyta; class Chlorophyceae; order Chlamydomonadales; family Volvocaceae; genus Volvox; species Volvox reticuliferus. The sequence continues at coordinate 766,287 of BNCP01000005.1, read as the reverse complement.
GAAGGGTTGGCGTTCCCCCTTCAGTAGGAAGGCTTACCCGTGATCTTACCCTCCGGATCCGCGATTAAGTGAAGAACAGGACGATGTGCTCCGGTTGGGATGCCTAAGATTGGGAGCGTCGGACAATATTTTAAAAGGAGAAATGGCGAAGGGGGCCAAACGGCGGCGTCGCTGTGATCTTTTTCTCGCCTTCGATTGCGTCTCTGAGCGAGCAGCTCATGGAACGGATGACAACTGTGGCATCCAGTGCGTGCGTGCGTACGGCCGTTTCCCTTTGGTTCGCTGTTGCCTGCGCTTGTTATGTACGGTATGCTGAAGGCGTGCGTGTGCCTGCCGTACAGGACCCGGCCGCACCGCGGTCCAAAGCCTTCCCCGCGGGTCCTCAAATCGATCAAAATTTATACTGTGGTATCCCGACAGGCTTTTATGTCCTATATGATGGACGTTTTCATCAGCCGTTGTTCGGACACCGCGTGCTTGTTCTCTTGTCGTGCCTGGCGCGGTTCTTTGTAGGGGGAGGGGGAGGGGGTGGGGGTGGAATGGACGTATGTACCTAAAAGGATCTTCCAGACATATAGCAGTTATCGAGACGCCTTTCCGTATGCCGTACAGTGCTAGGTCTGAGGTGCTGGATGGATCAACGGCTCATTCAGCCGACGCCTGCGCCGGCTGTTAAAAGCCTGTTGCAGGGAGGCGACACTTGTGTCCGTTAGTTATCCATTGAGGGCCGATGGGAGAGGGAGGTTAGACTCCCCCCGAGGGGGCAAGTTCGTCAGAATCTACAGACCCCCTTCCGCACACACCCACAGGACGCGCCGTTGTGTTTCGGAGCACCTTTGCCGTTTCTGCTGCTGCCTCTACCCGGCTCTATTGCCCGTGATAGACGTCTTGAACATCAATTATGAGTTTGTAACCGATCTATGCCTTCAATGCACAAATTTGCCAAATTAAATCTTGAATTACCGCCAAGTAATGTTTACAAATACCAACTTATCTCCGTAAGTCCGTATGTCTATCTGGCACGAATCTGTAAGGGTATGTTTTATTGTTCTATATGCGTCGGCAGTTATGGAGGGAGGTGTGAGCCCCCCTAAGGTAAAAGACGTAGGGGGGTAAGGGTTTGCTTTTGGACGAAGCAAGGACTCCCACAGCGCTCCTGGCTGCTTGCCGAATGTGACTGGCCCCACGTTTGGCACACACGGATGCCCCGCCCCGTTCGTTATCTGAACGATGTGAAGAAAATGGATGATGATTGTTGTATTTAGGGTTTAAATCCTGACATAGAATACGTTTTGTGATTGGTGTGTCCGATGATTTAGTCCTCATCACGACTATTGCACGGCACCGTCGAGTGCGCGGACCGTGCACGGCGTAATCCAGAACAAGAGCATCACATAATTCATTTACTGTTTTCTCATTTGCAAGTCTTAAAAGCGCAGCTCACCAAACTGCACTCCTTTGGGGCGAACGGGACATCCTTCCTGAAGGCCTTATCTTCAAATAATTAGCCCTAACCTTCACCCCGTGCTAAGCCTGAGCCGGCACGTATACCTCCATCCAAACCGTACATCGGGCAACTCGAAAACGCGTCACCGCATTGCACAATACAAATACCGAGAAAAGTCTTTTGCAACCAGAAGGGGGTCGCCGCGGCGCGCCTTCACTGGAAGTCCAACTGATCGATTCGGCCATTCGATATCACACCTAGTGGCGCCGTTCTTAGTAAAAAATGATGTCACATTGACAAGGTTCGTATCACTGCATATGTAGAATAATAATGCATTTATGTCCGAAAACCATGCAAAACCCCAAATTCCCAAAGAAATGTGACATCTGTGGTATCGACACTGTTCTCGCGCATGTCATGCGAGTGATGGCTGCGCTTTGCGCTAACGCGGTGTGGGGTCGGGTAAAAGCACGCATCCGGACACACGAGCCACGGGCGCGTAATATGTAGCAAAAGCTGCTGTTTGGCCCGGCCCCGTACCTAAGCCACTACGATAAAAAAAGGGATGGCAAATACAGGACATATGGTGTGGTAAGACCTTCGGACTTTCAAACCTCTGCTCTATTAACCAAACCCCTGCCGTCCTGCCAGATCCGCCATCCTGTCCAAGGATTTCGCCAGGGCCCCAACCCTGCGCACGCCGCCCGCTGCATGGACGAACCCTCCGGCCGCCTGCTTAAGCACTCACCACCGCGCCGAGGCCAGCTAATCGCAGCCACGAACACCTCAGCTGCGATGTCACAGCACCTGCTCATACAATCCACCTGCTCCGAAAGCCATAATTTAGTACCCACATTAAGTGGAGAGAGTGCTACACGAAGAAAATCCTTTGCCGGAAGGGAATCCCTCCTCTCGCACGCACGCACGCACGCGCGGCGACCACCGACTTGTCGTATGAGCTCACGGACGCAAAACGACTCCCCGCGATATCGTCAAATCAGGTCAAGTCAAGAATGGAATTGCGTCAAAAAGTCCAGTAAATTCAACCCAGTGCTGTATCGCGAGACGCTTCTCTCCTCTTCCCGAGGTTTTGTGCGCTTTTTCATGCTGTACTTGCGTTTCCGGTCCCCGGACCCCCCGGATTCAGCAGGAATAAGGATCTTAATCTGAATCCGATCTGGATCTTGGGCTTTCCCGCACGTCGCAACAACTCGCAGCGGCGGCAGCTCACTGTGTATTTCCTTCACTCGAAGCCTTCACAGACACACCATGCCTTCACAGAGGTCATGTCGACGGAGCGGGCTCCAACCCTCCACCTGAATACCATAAGGCCTGAAGCGCCATTCAGATCCAAAGCTTGCCGGTGGCGATGTACAAAGCGGTTATAACCGTGTACAGCACAGCGCCCGTAACGACCATGAGGATGACGTTTCGCAGCAGGAGAGCGTTGTTGGAGTGTGGTACGGCCACGTTCTTCAGGTAGTTCGTCAGGTCGAACAGGCGGTGGCTCACCAAAATGTAAACTGCGGAATGAAACAACAGCACGGGGGGGGGGCCGGGGAGGGGGCGTCGCAGGATTAAGACACATATCTTCGAATGAAATGGATGTGATCATTGACAAACCCAGCGCACACAACTTGCACAACAGGCAAATTCAGCTTCAAAATCGATCAAAGGCACGAAGACAAGACCAGACAGGATGAAACAAGTCCAGAGATGTAGACTTACGTGCGGAGACCAGAGCGAAGTTGAGGAGGGGGTAGCCAGGAATTAGCACCAGCAGGCTCTTTGGCTGACCGTCCGGAAGATCGGTCTTCATCCAGATGTGGAACTGGACTCAGAGAGAATGAAAGGGCGGGAGGGAAAGAATTTGAGAAGTTGAGCTTGTATATTGGGGCGCGAATCTGCGCGCGACAAAACGCAATTTTTATCACCAGAGCTCATGCAGGAGAAACTGATGATCAGACGTATGTTTAACAGTATCGGCACCATTAACTATTCCTTCGCGCAGTGTTGCAAAACTCCGTGCGACGCGAAGGAAAGATTGGGACGATGCTACAGCACACAGAAAAAACACGTACATACGTATAGTTCGTATAACTATCGTACCAGTGTCGTATTATACCATACCGTACCTGGGAGATGTACGTCTCCAGGGTAATGCAACCCAGCCAGCCGTACAGACGCAAGCTGTGGACCCGAAGCCATGGCGTGATGTTGCGCACAACGATCCAGAGCGTGATCGGGATCCACGACGTGTACGGATGTATTTCGTTGTACTCGTACTTGGGCTTGCAGTAAACGGTGATGTAATACACGTACCCCGCCACCGCACAGAACGAGAGGATAATGGTGCGCGCAGTGTAGCGCCGGAGGATAGGAAGATCGTCAATGAACTTCAGTATGGCAGATGCCTGCGAGTGCACATGGACAATCGGGTATTACGGTTAGTATGGACGATCGGGATCACCGTAAGTGGGATCTTAAGGCCACGGAGGTTATCAACAAAAAGCGATCCCGCGATCAGGCAACAACCAACACAACAACTTATAACGACCCACCGTAGGGTGCATCAGCGCACACAACATGCCATATACCCAGATGTAGCGGTCCAATCCAGAGCGGAAATACCACTCTGAGCAGCCGCGCGTGTGTGTATGGAGGCGGGGAGAAGGGGGCGGCCAGGGGAAAAGCAGGGGAAAAGGCCAGGTGAATGTGGCGAAACCCTAGGAAAGAAACCCGGAGAGATCGAGCGAAATGGACACAGAGCACAGAGCGGGACCGGAGAGCCTCTTAACGATGAGGGACAAGGAGGAGGCCGAAAGCGCTGATGAATACCGTACATGAAAAGTCAACTTCTACGCCTTTGAATCCGGCTCCGTCGTAATGGGCCCTTCTGTTCACGAGCTTCCCTCGCGCCCGTTCCCTCTCCCACCGTGGAGGGTGTCGTCAGTCGGGTTACGGGGGTCCGAGTATCCCATGATGAATTTGAAGGGCGACCAAATGGCGTAGAAGACGAACTTGAGGTCCCAGGTAACAAAGATGAAGACGAAGGAAAGCAAGATCCTGATAAAGAGGAGGGGTGATCAAAAGGGGGAGACGGCGGGAAGGGGAGGCTCTTTGGAAAACATACTAAACATGAAAGGGATGGGTTAGGCGAAGGCCCGTCGAGTAAACCCCGTTACAAGACTACCGCGCGCGTGCCGCTCCCTCCTCCCTTGCTTCCCCCCTCCCCTGTGTCCGCAGGTGACTCTTTCGCAACATCTCTATACGTTCCTTGGCCTTTGGTTCTGAAGCATTCTGAGTGCTGCATTCCCTTCCCTGCCACCAGGCACACGCACACACGCACATACACACGCACATATGCGCCTAGCTCTCCTTCCATTTTCATCGCCAGGGCGCACTCTGACTTACTTGACAAACAGCCAACCATGGTTTGTGTTGAGCTTCGGGGCGATGGCCAGTGCAACGTAGACAAAGACGGTGAAGATGGTATGCATCGGGCAGATATAATAGAGCATGTAGCTGTTGCGCAGAATGACGCAAACAAAGAAGACCAAGAAGTTGAGGCGCCAAAGCATCTGCGCAAACCTGTTGTTGCCAGACGGCAGGTAAGGAACGCAGGAAGCAGTTGTCAGTTGGTGTGTATGCGTCCTATGCGTTCAGAAGAAGAAACTGACGATATTTGGGGTTAATTTTATATGCAATTTGGAGAAACAAGGATACCTTACATGACAGAGGGGAAAGAAGGAAGGCGGCGCGGGTTGGGTAGAGAGGGAGAAGAGAGGGAGAGAGAGGGAGAGAGAGGGAGAGAGGGGGAGAGAGGGAGAGAGAGGGAGAGAGAGGGGAGAGAGAGGGGAGAGAGAGGGGAGAGGAGAGGGAGAGAGAGGGAGAGAGAGAGAGAGGAGAGAGGGAGAGGAGGGAGAGAGGGAGAGAGGGAGGGAGAGAGAGGGAAGAGGAGGGGAGAGAGAGGGGGAGAGGGAGAGAGGGAGAGAGAGGAGAGAGAGGAGAGATAGGGGAGAGGGAGAGAGAGAGAGAGAGAGAGAGGAGAGAGGGAGAGGGAGGGAGAGAGAGGGAGAGAGGGGGAGAGAGAGGAGATAAGGGGATTTTGGAAACATACCAGATTAAAGAGATTATATGAAATCAAATCAACCGAGGCTTCATCACATCATTGCTCCGCCACTAGTCACAATCACGGAACACTCACCGTCCGATGCAGAAGTCGCCAGTCTTGTAGTAGTATGAGAAGTTACCGAAGCCAGTCATCCAGACGTAGGCGGCGATGAAGATGCGGATGGCGTTGTAGACCTCCTTGGCGTCGTAATAGTGGTACAACAAGAAGAGAATCTGGAAAAGGCGGTTCGGGAAGGTTGCGACAGGACATGAGAATGGAGCCGTGGACGCTGACCTGGACACGTTGAAATAGAAGCGCTCGCAAACCCACAAAGAAGCTGATGAGGGGGGGGGGGAAGATCGATCATCGGCACGTCATAACCCGGGAGGGTTGCCGCCTCCCAACCTAGCGGGAGCGGAGGGCGGGGGGAGGTCCTACCCCGGGCCGACGCATCTGCGCGTAAAGAAGCATTGACGCTCCGCGGTATGGTCTCCTGAGCTGCTGCCTTGCTTTAACAACTTCGACTCGGAGGACTCCCCTTCCTTAGCCCCCAGTTGATGTAATTTCCCGACTAAGGCGTCCGGCTACCTCTGGATCGCTCTCCATGGCTCATATGACTTGATATGGACCCTTGGTCAACTCGCTGTTTATAACCATCACCACCTGCTAACCCTTTCGTCTTTATTCCACACCTGCATCCAGCCCTTCCACTCCTCAGTCTGCGGCCGGTTCAGCAACAGCGGCATCTTGAAGGCCCGGATGGAAGTGCCAACAGCTACAGAGGTCAACACCACGAACAGAAAGATGAAGACATCACGGATGTACGACTTCTCGCCTTCGGGAATGATCGTCGTACGATCTGCCACGAAGTACCAGATGATCAACAAACCGAACTCGACGATGGCGCGTAGTGTCAGGCGGTGATGCTCGATCGCCTGCCGCTTCAATAGCAGACAAGAGACCAGACCCGAGTTCGTCATGCTTTCCCACATGTTGCCGTGAGCGCCGTATGCCTTGGACATTTGGGCGGGTTCTTCCACGGTGACGTTGCCATGGGAGCTGGCGATGCCGTTGCCATTCGCACTGCTGGGGGCTGAGGATTCCGAGCTAACGCCGTGGGGCAGGAGCTTCGCCGCCTCCTCCTTGTTGGGGCTCTCCTCATCACCATGCTTTGCTGGGGGCCTGTATTACAGGAGGGAAATATTGGAAGCGTGGCCGGGACTTCGCATGAAGCGGAATTATCGAGGAGGCGGACGAGGAGGAGGAGGAGGAGTACGGGGACGAAACGAGGGCGTGCGCCGACTTAACCGAAATTTAGCCCAGGCCAGCGGCTGAAGTTCTGAGTATCTTAACTAAACTGCGAACTCAAGACATAGGTTCTATTCGGGTGATTGCGATGGCAAACAACCTTTTGTGTGTTGGACAGTATGCGTTATAATCGACTTGGAATAAACTTTGAGCTTGACAGTCCAGCTCACCTCCGCGAGTGCAAGTATTCCGCGTAAATCCAAGCAATTACTGACCATATGAAAACAACAAACAATGTCACCTGCGATGGCGTGACCCATCCTTGAGGACCCATAATCAGGACAAGCCGCAACAGCCGCTCGCACACGGACCACAGCAGAGCAGTATTACCTGACCAGATGAGATATCTGCTGTTAAAAGCGCCATTGTGTTACGCCGATTCCCGCAATTCCTTTCTGTTTGTGTTGATTACGAGACTGAGTAACTGAACCGTAGCAGCAAACAACCCTTGCGTAAAAATAGTTCAGAGACTTCACCAAGAACACGATGGAAAACCGGTTACTGAAGCCACAAAACTAGGATGCAGGGTAGAAGGCTTCTCGCCTGAGCCGTGTTCCAAGGTGTTATGGTCGGTAAATCTCCAATCCTTCCATCTTAACCTGTATTTATGAAGTATACAGAGACATTCTTCAATTGTAGCTCTTGAACTTGAAAGAGTTGCTGAGATAACGTACGGCAGAACCGGTACCGGCCGTTGATGCACACTACGGCAGGATGACATGCGATGCGATAACTAGTAGCCATAATAACTAGAAATATTTATCTTACACACTTAACACCATGTAAGTTTTCCGATCATGCACCCATTTGTCATTCCCACCTGCACCATGAACTTGTTGATTCCAGGTAATATTGCCTCACAGTACCGCACACCTTTTTCGTGGCACCCCAATCTGTAACCATATATATAATATAAATATCTATATAGCATTTGTTCAGTTCCAAAGTCTATTCGGTATCATCCGTATTTTACTGGAAACCGACCGAGTCTTCGAAATCATAAAGTCAAGCAAAGCCAGAGATATAAGGAAGCTGTGTTTCTGCTCATGTTATGATTGAAAGCTCGGATACATTACTTGCCCTCGCCCTTGAAATGGATGATGGGCCCCAGGAAAGTAAATGGGAGCAATATTACGCTGCCGATCCCTCCAAAACTCCTTGGGACACTCACGCAGCGTCATCACAGCTGCGTAACTACCTGTGTAAATGTCTGTTTTCCGCCGCTGCTGCAAACACCGCCGCGGCAGCTGCTGCGGCGACGGGGGTCATTGCAGCTGCAGCGACCCCAGCGTCCGCGTCGGCCTTGACATCATTGGCGCAGACGGGAGCGGCGGATACCGCCACCACGTCCATGTACGGCACGTCGCGCACAACGAAGGATGCCGACGAGAGCTCACGACGTTCGGGAGATCGGATTCGAAACTGGGTCGGAGCTGGGGCTGCCGCCCACAATACATGGGATAGATTAAAACGAATTGATGAATTCGGGCGAAGCATCTATGGAAATGCAAAATCGAGCGATGACGGAAATAATGGAGGCGCGCCGGGAAACGAAACACTTGGGTCCGAGGCAGCGGCATCACTGGCACTGCACGTGTGCGACCGCTGCGCGTGTTTGAAGCCCGTTATGAAATTGGGAACATTGGATCTCCCAGGGGGCCTGCATCACGGGGGCGTGTGGGCATTGGAGCTGTGTTGCGGCACAGGGGGCTCTCTGGCCTTCATGCACCGGCTGGTGAGTGTCACAGAGTTTGTGTTGTGTTTTCGGAGCTCGTCCAGTTGGGGATGAGTATCAGAAGAGCTAATGAGAGAGTATGTATGTGTGTGTGTATGTGTGTGTGTGTGTGTGTGCGCGCCCGCGCGCGTCGGAACGAGATGGGAGAGAGGACGGGAAGGGATGCAACATGCAAGAGAGCGGGAAGGGCGGTCGCAGGATGCCGTGCATTTCTTGCGGACTCTCCATGTTACGACCGTCGCCATTTTACGGCAAATGCACGATTGCGCACACACTCAAGAGACAAATACAAAATAAAGGACATATCCTTTCATGATCCAAGATTCAGATTTACGGGACGACCAATGTGATCGATAATGTGTTTTATTAATCCCTATGAGTGCGGCTCCGTACACCCGCAGGGCTTCTCCGTGGTGGGCGTCGACCTGGTCGCGGCGGCATGCCACATGGCGGCCAAGAGGTTGGCTGATGTGGCTGGCTCACATGTTGCTGTACAACCGGTTGAAACCGTTGCTGACGTACTACGGCTCTTAGCGGGATCTCCGGAACCACGGGGGGCTGACGCAGGGGCGGGGACGGAGGCCGTCCCTGGAGCATCCCCGGATCTCATCGGTGACCGCCCAGTAGCGCTCGTAGCCCATGGGAATCTTTTCGTCGCAGCCTGGCCCCGTGGGTTCTTCCATTTTGTGTACGACTGTCAAGGTCTGCACGCCATGCCGCCAGCGCTGCGGCCTGCCTACGTTACAGTCTTGAGGTCGGCGCTACGATCCGGCGGTTTGGCACTTCTGTTAGTGGGACGAGTGGAGGATGATCTGGATTTTGATTCTGATCGGGATCTGAATGGGACGGAGGAAACTGACGTCACGACGGGGACGCCGACAAGGGAATTGGTCTCGTCGACAGCGGCGCAGCGCGGCAGGGACCCCGGCGGCGAGGGTTGTGAAGAGATGAGCCGTGGTAACCCTGGTGGCTGCGGTGGTGACCCACTGGCAAATAGAAGCTGCAATTCCCGCGGGCCGTCTTTAATGAGCCGCCGGGAGTTGCATGAGCTATTTGGGGATGGTGAGTGGGAGTGGTGTTGGTGCAAGCCGACACGGTTCGACAGCACGCCTGCGTACGACAAGTTGCCCCGGCCTCCACCAGCATGGTGTCTCTTGATGAGGCGACTGTAAGAAAACTTTAAGAAATATTTGCTTTTGGGGGGGTTGGTAGGGGCTGAGGCGACGCCGATGCGGAAGTTGTGCTGCGAACAGGCAAGGGTGTGTATCCGTCGTTGGCGGTGTGTAAGTATCGTGTAACGCGGAGTTTGCAGCAGAGACAAATTACCGCTAATAGGGACAATAAAAGAAGATAGAAATGCATCGAAGCACATGTACCGGAATGTACAGAATATCGGGCGCGACCACGCAAAATGTAAAAACGCACATATGAAGCTGGAGGGTTTGGTAAAACGTAAAATTCGATGACATGCCTAAAACGGAAGAATTATTTTAAAGTTCTACTAGGATAAATCTTTTTAAGTCGAATGCTATAATGGGGTTGTCCGTAAAGTTGTCCGTACGTCAGGGTCTTGGGCCTAGGGCCTGGGAAGTTAGTCGGTTAATCATTCGTCACGATGTGGTTTTTTTTGCGGACATGAATATATCATCAAATTTATTATCATATAACAATTCGTTTTGCACTACAGAGCATAGAAACTGATATAAGTTGTGAAGGGGTCGTGAACCATTCCGGTGACATCATGTCATCGTCAGCTGCACCAACTGGCCGATATTGACGCATATAACACATAGCATGATAACAGTAAGTATTTAATATCAATATTGCTTTGGTTGCTGGCATAGATGTTATTGCAGCGGGGGCGTGTGGCGGCTGTGCGCTTACAGCCCTGCATTCTCCCAATTACCTAATGATCAACGTTATTTGCAGGATAGCCGTACTGTGCTGGATGGGTAAGATCCAATGAAACTTTACCAAAGGATCAGATGGGAATTATATATGTGTGTGTGTTTGTGTGTGTATATATAATACCACCCTCGCATTCTGTATACTGATTTTTACCATTATGGTCGTGACAAGTTAACTTGCCGTGGTCCTCGCTGTCCACCAGAGGGCTTTTAACGAGTTTTAACCGTCTCGTAGCTTGACACATACTGCCACATGCGTGACAGCTGAGGTCCTCAGGCTAGAGCGGCTAGTATGCATGGCTGGCCGCACAGGACACCCCCCCACACTGTGCTGTGCGTGCGGAAGGCGTCCCTGTTGGGCGCTGCACTCCGTCGAGCCGTTCGGGCTACACTGTAAGTCGCATATACACTTGCATCCTGCATGTCAACGCGCGCCGATCCACAATATCACTCTTCAATTATCCACTATCTCACAAAGTTGTTAAATCATTACGGATATGGAACCGATCCACACACATACACACACACACACACACATCCTCCGCATGTGAGCTCCGGGATACATCAGCCCACTACTCTTGGTTAAGACATCTATCGACGCTGTGCACAGCACATATACATCAGTTACTCCGGGCCGGGTAATTCGTTTCTCCACAGCTTAGTTGTGTGAGAGAGAGAAAAGAGAGAAAAGAGAGAAAAGAAGGATCTCAATCTGCCGTATCCTCAAATGATCCAAACGCACGTACGGCAAGCAGCTGTCGCTGCTCCTCCGTTTGCTTCCGTAAAGCCGTGCTGCGTATGCCACCAGCACCACCAGCACCACCAACAACATCGGTGCCATGCCTTAACGGTGGTGCAACCATCGCCATGCAGCTGCTGCCACCGGCAGTGGCGGCGGCAGCTGCAGCACTTCCCGTGTAATCCCCCTCCTCGTGCAGCTGCGGTTGCGTGTGGTGATGTTGCCGACGCGCCAGCTGCTGCAGGTGACTGGATCCGGCCGGTAGGGCTCCGGTGGCTGCGGCCCCCCACATTCCGGTTCGTTCCGCCAGGAGCGACGCCGCAACAGGGTCATGCAGGGCTGCGCCTGTACCAGGTACAAGACAAGACCGGATAACCGTCAGGGAAGCGTCCTTTCGATGATAGTATCAATCGTCGCTCCTTTCGGCCCCCACATCGCATGTCGCTCTTAATTGCTCGTCCATAGTTTGTTTTCAGGGATGCTCCATGAGCCTGATGCCTTCCCTCAACATCCCCAAGAGGCGAAAGTGAAGAGATGGAGAAGAAGCCATACGTACGCCCGTCTACGCCTTCCGACGGGTCTTGTTCGATCGTACCATAATGCGGAGGAGATTGTGTGTTGGCGTGCAGGCAATCTTGGCTCCGAAACCCACCTGCGTGCAGCGCCCCCCTCATGGTGTGCTCCAACCCCTCCTCCACTTGCTCCACTCGCCGCCTGCCCGTCAGCGGTGACCTAGGGGACCGAGGCAGTTCCGACAAGCTCGGACTCCGTAAAAATAGCGCTTCTGGATGCAGCTGTGCGCCCCGCCGCGACCGCTGCAGCGCCGGGGGTGGCGTCAGCTGAAGCTCGCCGTCCGGTTGTACAGCTGCGCCGCCGCCGCTTCTTGCCAACGCATCAGCACGTGCTGCGGCAGCCCGCTGCCCGGCTTCCTCCTCAGCCAATTGCTTGAGCCCTTTAGTTGTACGTTTCAGCGCTCCTGCCGGCGGTTCCTGTACACCCAAATGGCAGCACACCCGCGCAACAGCCGAGGGGAAAGGAATATCGGTGAAGGGTATGGCAGCCGTGCATGTACCTTGACACTTCGGTGGTGGCGACACGATCCCTGGGCTTGCGGCCGTCGGGCACGAGAAGACCTCAGACCTGAAAGGGGACACAAATCGTGCAAGGCGTGCTTGGCCCCTTGAGGCGACGGCGGCGTTGTTATTTCACAGCTGCAATAACACCATAAGAAAGACTTGATGTACGGGCCCACGAGGAAAAACTACCGTGGCTACGCCCTAGACCGCCATTGTGCAGTCGTGGCAATGACTCCACGAAGTGGTACGAAATCCTTGCCGCTTCATTTGCCTACGCGCGCGGCATCCATCCCTCTTGGTGCCATAAATCACGATCAGAAATCAAATGCACCCTCTCGACGTGGTCCATTAAAGGCAGCATCGCAGCAGGTTGGAACATCCGCGTGGAAATAACTAAGTCGGACAAACCGTAAACCCAAATAAACGAGGGCGCATATTCGTATTTGAAAAATCATGCACGATACGTACAGTGAGCATAAGCAGACGCTCATACATCAGTACAGTTCCTTACTTCGATTACAAACAAACAAACAAAAAACAATAGCAAACGCTTCGGCGTTATGGTAGCATTCTACAGCTTAATAATGTTATAGGCGATTTCAGGCTGTTATGTTACAGTTATTCACGATGTTTTTATACTATGTATATTCTACATTCCAGGTCTTGGTTGGGTGCCGAGGTCGCGCTATGCGCAAATCCTCAGCCTGACAAAAATTTAGCCCTGCCGGACACCCGAAGGGCCGACTACGAAAGGCCCTCGCGAAGTGCATGGCGAAGACCGATCATACAACCGAGGCCAAATTGACCACCTCGAGAAGCGGGCCAGGTAAGTATGATCATATAAACTGCGTTTCACGGACTAATGTGAAACTCAAACCTTGGCAGCTCACTGTTGCCCGATGGTGGGTCAAACCACCTTGCCACGACATCGCCATATTTTAGAAGGCAGTGGCTGGTTTGTATATAATTTTAACTATTATAAATTCCCTTTACCTACATGCATCTTATTTAATGCCGCAATGAAGGCTAACAGCTAGACACTCACTGATCAGCTTCCAACATAACGGGCACGGGCGGCGCCAAAGCGGGCAGATTAAATCACGACATCTATAACTTAATTGATTCCACAATGCACAGTGCCTCACTTTTACGCAATGTTCCCTATATGCCTACCTGCTGCACTGCCTCCTCGCAAGCGTCCAGCCACTCGTGGTACACGTCCACCGGCTCCGTCAAGACCCTGTGTACCGCAAAACGGTGGGGCCGTGCAAAGTTTTGGGGCCATTGCTGTGCGTGGCGTTGTACATTAGCTTTTGCTGGCCGTTTACCAAATTCGTGATGTTGCAGCCTCGGCGGCTTACTAGATTGGGGCAATCTAGTAAGCTACACTCGGAAACAGACTAATTTCGCAGCTTAGTCCCAAACTGTGAAGTGGGAGCATCTGTGACCCGTGGGTCCATTCGCAATATCCGTTTCTCACAGCCCGGGCCTGACCCTTACTTGTCTCCTCCAGTTTGCGACATAAGCAATTGACTTCATATCTTCAAAAGTCCGACCGAGACCCAAAGCACGCTAACCTGACAAACCCCCGACTTACTTGCAAGTCGTATCGTATCTCATTTTGCATTGCTCGCATTGCACGCGTGCCCGGCCCTGCTCCGGCACCAAGGTGCACACCACCGTACTGTGCATATTGCAGAAGGGGCATTCGAAGCGCGATGGCAGCGTCGTTCGCGCGCGCTTGCGCGCCGCCGCCATCGCCTGTTGGCAGGAGTTACGGCCCTTGCGTTTGCCCATGACGCGTAATCCCGGAGCTTAATGCTGTAATAGTGCCACGAGTGATGCTGAGTGCTACTAATTTTCAGCTCAGCTCAGCTCAGCTCAGCTCAGCTCAGCTCAGCTCAAGACACAAGGAAGCCCGGAAAACCCAAAGAGTTCCCCCCTCTTCTCCGGCGGCCCGCGATGATAATGGGGAATGGTAGATCTCTTGCTGAGTCAGGCTCCGATGAACATAGTACAAAATGATTCGGAAGGGTTCAATGGCGGCCGCAAAAAAACTGATGGAAAGTCCGTCGGCTAGAAGCCATATGGAGGTTAAGGTTCGGTGTGCTGTGTGAATATTGTTCTGCACGTGTTCGCGCACGGCAATTTCTCAAGATTCTGGGACCTAAAGATTAGGAAATGACGCGCGCACATGCAAAGACGGACCTAATCGGACTTTATGCCCCAAGTTGGGGATTTCTCGCCGTGACGACGTCATCACTCGAATAATCATCGTGCCCAGTTGGCTAAACGTACCGATCCGTACTATGGTACTCGAAAAGATCGTTTTCTTACGCATATTATACATGGTATATAAATTACTTTGCATCAGGCTGCGCTGGTCCCACTGCCTTCTAGCCTTGTCAGCTTGGTGCATGCAGGCTTTCCCTCCTGGGCTTTTCCATCTATAGATTCATCCGCTGCCGGTGCCTGCAACGATCTGCGCTCCGCTCCTCGGTGCTGAACTTAATTCCTTTTTGGGCGGCTGAACCAACACGCACTACGACAATATGGTTGAGGTGAGAAAGCACTCCAGACGCATCTAGTCCAGTGACGGACCGACTGTTCCCCGTCGTAGCGTCGTCCCCGTCCCGCGCTCGTCCCGCGGAACACGAGGAACGAGTTTCTATATTTTCCCGCTTTGCTTCAGGACGTTCGCGGCTTCCCTCGTCGCTTTTATTCTTTCCTTTTAGACTCATACGACCCTCCCCCCCCCCACCACCACCATTTCACGCACGTACACGCATTCGCAGACAAGGTCCCAAGCCCGCGGCAAGCCGCTAAAAAAGCCGGGCGCGTACAACACCGACCTGTACTATCAGGAGAAAGATGAAGGCTACGGCGACGTGGGCGTTGACCAGGTGGGTATGGCTTCGTTTTGTTATCGTACAGTGTCCTATTGATTCCGGCGAGTGAACGTGCTGTACGGCTGTATGTGCAAAGATAAACATAAAAAATACTTCGAAGGGCAGACTCTTGGTGCCACTGACGAGGAGCGTGTTAATTTGGTCTGCTCTTCAATTCGTTAACAAAAATGCCGGCAAAGACGGTTACTGACCCACGGGTCAGTAATCTGTCCTGCCCAGACACCCCTTGCGTTTTGCATTACGATGAAATCCTGCCGTGCTGTCGTGACATGTCATGACGTGCAGGAACCTGACGACGGCGCCGTGGACAACCCGGCCGATCCGGATTTCAAGGTACGACTATATAATTATTTTGTACGTACAACTTAAGCGACCGCGAACATCGATGTAACCTTTGTATGGGCGCTGAACACGAGCCGTTCGGGCCCACACTGTTTAAGTCCTATACATAATCTTCCTTCCACAAGATCTATCTATCTATATATATATATATATTCCTTTATAAGACACATACAATAAAGAAAATTAGGATCTTAATAATTTAAGAGTCGTTGAGAATTGACGACAGCCGGGGTTGTTTAGGCAACAGGAGTTAGGCAACAGGAGTACAGGCCGAGGGACACCTGGGAATGCATTCGCGCGAACGTTTATATTGCGGGTGCTGTGTTAAAACAGGTATCGTATAAAGCGTATAGTTATCTCGCGGTTGGACCGACGAGATAAACTTTTCCATAACTTCTCTGGCTGTTGGATCTGAGCAGGTTAAGAAATCAGATCTGGAACGCGCCACAGAAGAAGCGGAACGAGATACGGGAGACAGTAAGTACGGCAGTTATCTAAATTACTTGCCGCATGTCAGTAGAAAGTCACGTTTTGGTGCGAGATCCAGTGTATTCCGCCGTTTTGTTTTGATTTGTCACATCTGCTGACACAGTTTGAATCGTATCGTCACAATCGTTCGCCTTCCCCATGTCTTACCTCCACCTCGCAGCGGGCAGTAGAAGTCTCTTTTCCCTTCCATGCACAACACTTGATACTCCCCAAACCCACTGCAGTCGATGTGTCTCAGCTCAAGGCCGAGGTCGAGGACCTGCAGCGTGCTGGGGATACTGGTACGACCTATTAGTACGAAACTTCGCGCGTTTCAAAGCGGTTTGAGGACAATCTCATTTGGGACAATCCCAAATGAGACTTACGAATTTACTGATTTTCACTCCCGGCAAGAGGCCTGATGGCGCATTGCAAGCGCCTTAGCGCGGTGGAAGCATGCTATGCATTGCTTATTCGTTTTCGAGGGCCGTATAAAATAAACTTATAACAAGGTTTTAAATCTAATTTTAAAAGTTACTTTGATATTAAATAAGGTTAAAGATTGATATGCAATAGCCTTTCTAAAATATCCACTAATATCTTCATTATGAGCAATTTCAACTTTTCGAGGGCCGGGTGGGGGGTGACCCATGGGTCGGATGGCATTAGTGAGGGAGGCAGAAGGAAAGAGGGAAAAAGGGTAAGGGTGTGCACATTAGCAGGGTATATGGGCGTGCACACAGCCGTGGGCACAACGAAAGCAGGGCGTTATGGATGTGTCGCTGTTTTTGAGGGCAAAAGCGGCGACTATATTACCACCAGGTAAAGGATGTTGGAAAACTCTTTTCGTAGCTTTCGGTGAAGTATATGTCCTGTCCTGATAATTCTCGCCGTCCTCGGATGGCCTCACTTTACTCTTCTCTACAGGGGTGAAGGAGTCAGACGCGGCGGGGGAGCCCGTACCGATTGTTGATGCGAATGCGGAGGGCGGTGGACCCACCATCGAGGAGCAGGAGCAGAACATTGGTGCCGGCGAAGATCGATCTGCTGAACACGAGGGCGTGTAAATTGCACCATTCAGACACTATCGCATCGCACGGCGACGCAACGTTTGAATATAATGTTGTATGTGACTAATTGGGAGACGGTTGGTTGCAGAATCAAGGAAGCTGTTGCTGCGGTTGTTGGCGCCGGTGATTATGACAACTTGCGTCTACTGCCGTACGCTACCGTATAGCCAAAAGACGGTGGTAATGGCCACGGAGCAGAAAGACTAGCAAGAGGAGGACTGATCGCAGGATATAATCCACAGGATGTGTTGCTACGGCGAACGGGAGATGAGTTAGCGCTGAGCGGACAGCGCTGTATTCCCCCCCACCCCCACAGCGACCACCACCGGCGTTTCTATGTTCGTCTTCCCCCCACCCCCCACCCACACCTTACGTCCGTTGGAAATTTCAATGTTGTAAAGAGGGCGTTTATAAGAGCAGTTGCGCCTTTGCATCAGAATAGAAGGCACAATGCACGACAGAGCGTGGGATTAATTTTGCATCGAGGTACAACATTGCTCTGCGTCAGTGCGCAGGGTCATGTCCCGTGCTGCTGTGTCGTGCTGTCCGAACTGGTTTGCGGACTTGGTACGGTGCACACGGGATGGTAAGGGGAAGGTACTTCAAGGGGGTACCCGCCGCTGCTGGAATCCTTAACCCTCCTTCCCCCCCAATACACACACACGCACACATGCACTTGGCAAACTGCAGGGCAGAACAGGACGCTCCGGTAGGCTCTGGAGCGGACAGGAAAGCAGGAAGCACATGTGGATGTTGTGGACGAGTGATTTCGTCACGTCGCCGTCCTTTTAGGAGCAGTGGGAAAGTTGTCGTCCCCCTCAGGTGCTCTCCACAGACCTGAGCGCATTCATCGCAGCGAAGGCAAAGGTTTCAAATCGTCCCCCCACACACACCTGCACATGTCGCCTGTTCGGGGCTCAATGATCATATTGTTTCGGTCGCACCCGCGAATATGAGGAAACTTTTCGCCAACTTTAGGCGTTGGCATGTTTGGTTCGTACCCAGGTTCGCACTCCGGTGCGGTATACACGGTACGTTACAGGGTACCCACTACGTAACACACACACACGTGGTGCAACAGTCACTTTTCTGAGCTCACGTATGTTCAAGTATATGCGTGGGACCGAAGCAAAGCCGTGAATAGGTACGGATCTACTAAACGAAGGTAACGCACCGTGCTCGCCCTGCCATATGTTTCCTGGTATTCTTGTGGTGATTAGGGTCATATTACTTTGGGTTCCCCCCCCATCGGCCGCTTGACTAGAAACTGGCACGTTTGGTAGTGTAATCATAGCCGTGATAAATCGGAAATGGCACAAAACGCTGCGCCAACGACAAAAGGGAAAGAGTACAAGCGAAATAAAAGGCCGTTTGCAGATTTCATTTCATTCCGACACGCATCCATTACTAGACGCCCCATGAACCCGATGGACCCCCTAGCTGAGTGTGGGCTGTGTATTTCGCCCGAACAAAGGAGACGGGGGACCAAGGGACAGTAGGTAAATTACTACTTCTGAATTTACGCCGGCACTCCCCCCACCCTCGCAATCGATAAAACCCAAGACCCTAAGACCCAGTCATGAAGACGCGTGATGAAGGTGCCCTCCCTAGGCGCCATTGTTCTGCGGAGCACGGAATCATTACCTCATGACATGCCATCGATAACCCAACAAAAACCTCCTTCCCGTCCCCTCGCCCTCGCCCTGCTCTCTTTGCGGTTTATGAGTTGTTCGCAAGCCCCATACGCATACGATGAAGAACCGAAGGACCCCACAGTCAATTAGCTGCAAACGAACCTGCAGTGTACACAAGACAAAGCCGTGGGCCTTCGGTCCACCACCATCCCTCCTGCGCCCTAAAAACTCTGCACCGAACCCCCTTAAAAGTGTGTGCGTTCACTGGGGTGTGCGAGATGCAAGAACTTATATAGCCGACATGCAATACCAAAGCGACAAACAAGCAATGTGTGCATAAGTGAAGCAGTAGCATGCATTGCCAAACAGCAGCTCCATCAGCAGGAAAACCCCATCCCACCACCTTCATTCCTTCCTGCTAACGCCGTGTGTCCTTAACAGGCAACCTCCTGTCATTCAAGGAATACAAACTGGAAAATCCCTCACTGGGGCATCGGCCTGCCGCCAGTCGGCCCCGCCCCTGCTGCCGGCCCTCCTGCCCCACGTCGCCTCCAGCTGCCGCCTCCACCGCGTCTTCGGAGGCCCCAACGACCCCGCCAGCCCCCCCCACCGCGGCCGCCGCGCCGCCCTGTTCCGAGCCCCCGTACGTCCCCGTGCTCTTCACCCTCGACCTGCTCCTCGTCCTCCCCCCCGGCGTCATCACCACCGCAAGCACCAGCACCACCAACCCCTCTCGCCGTGAGACCTGACGCCTCTTCCGGTGATTCTTCTACCAGCAGAGTTGCAGATGAGGCCGCAGCGCCTCCACTTCTCCTTCCGCATCCGCCTCCCGGCTTTGAAGCACGGGCCATTGAATCTGCAGATTGAGGGCGCGCCGCCGGCACCTTCCCAATCACCCCGGGGGCATCGGATGGCGGGTGGCGTTCGTAGTGCTCGCGCTGGTGGACCTGGTTAAGCTGGCTGGCTCGGTCCGTCCGCCCCATATGCCGTTCCTGCTGCTGCTGCTGGAGCCGCCGCGGCTGACCGTCGTGATATTGTCCTTGGTGTCGTTGTTGTTGCTGCTGCTGTGACGCCGGCGGTGCTAATGGCTGCCACAATCCGGGTCCTATACCCCGCCTACGTCCGCGACCTACGTGACGCTGCTGCCCCAAAGCTACGTCGCTGCCGCCGCCGTCAGCAGCGCCGGTAGTGACCGCGGCCACGGCATCAAGTTCGACTCGGTCCTGTGAAGCTCGTTCACCATGCCCGGTCCCACAGTCTGAACTGCAAGACGCTCTGCTTGGCTCCGAAACTGCGTTTGTGTTTGCAGCCGCCGTCGTAGAAGCAACCGACGTATGGGATGACTGCTGCTTTCGTGGACACAGGTGCTGCTGCTGTGGTGGCTGTGCCGCAGCCGCCACAGGAAGTGCTGCAGCTGACGATCTTGAAGTAGGTTTTTGAATATGGCCAGTCAACGGCGATGCGAGTGTCGACCGCGACGTCTCGAGGTCTTCATCTCCTAATTCTACCTCAACGCCGGCCGACGAATGTCCCCTTCGCGCCACTTGTGCTATTCTCGTCCCGGACTGCTGCCGTGAACCCTGATGGGATTGACCTGAAGCATGATCCCCCGGCCCATCTCTATACGTCCCGGGCCCGCTGCACGTAGTAGCAGTAGCAGCAGCAGCGACGGGGGCGATGGCATCGACAGTAATTTTGCCTGCCGCAAGTGTGCCTCCACCCGGCGTTGGCATGCGGCGAGGGGGCGCCTCCATTCTTGGACGTCCGGACGTGCCCCCTGCAGGAGCGCCAGGCTCGACTCCGGACTCGGTTTTCGACTCAGGAGAAGAAGGGAGTCCCGGGGCCGCAGGCGCAAATGAAGTTAAAGCAGCAGCGGCATCTGCCGCAGTACCACCATCAGAACCAGCCCTACCATCAGAATTGACAATAACGGTAGCATGGGGGGGAGGGGGCGGCTGTGGTGTGGCGCGGACGGCGGAGGTGCGCGGGGTTGTCAACGGCAGTGCTGTAGAAGATGATATGCCAGCGCGTGAGTTGGCTGCTGCTGCTGCTGCGACGGCGGCCCTGACGGCTGCGGCTGCTGCCAGTGCTGCCGAAGAAGGTACTCCGCACGACGCGGCTGCTGCTCCTGCTGCTGCTGCAGACCGCGCTGGGTTGAAGCTGCCACCATTACCACCATTATCATCCCACCTCGTAGTTGCGGCCCCAGCGGCGCTGCTCATGTTGGTGCTGGTTCGATCACTGCCGACGGCTGAACCACTCGTTTCATTGATGTCCTTAGCTCCGTGGAGGGAAACTGAATCGGTGCTGCAAATTGGCATGATGTCTTTGATGGCCTCAATGCCACCACCGGAGAAGGCACCAGTTGGTACCGCGGGAGCGGGAGCGGCGGTCGCTGTTGGTTCAAAACGGTCAAGCGACGGTCCGGGGATGGGACCGGCAGGATTGCACCTGCCGTCTGGCCACGCCGACGTTGGCCTCTCCGAAGAAGACAGAACGGTCCCCGCCTGGCCGATGCCTCCAGTGGAGGTCCTCCCGCAGATGGCCGCCGCCTGTCTGGGCACCGTGGCGGTCGGCGGGGCACTACATTCGCCTGGAGACGATACCACTGTCGCCACCAGCGCAGTGGCCGCCCGCCTTTGCGCGTGCTGGAGGAGACGCCTTTGCGGCGTCTGTGACTGCTGCACCGCCGTCCCCGTCGCTACCCGAGGCTGCGTTGCGGGGTGGTGCGTGCTGGTGTCGTACTGTTGATAGCATACGTCATCGTGCCCTCCGTCGTCGTTGTTGTCAACATCATCCGATCCAACTCTGCGGCGTTGTGAATCACCACCCAGGCTTCCGTCATCATGGGATCCGGGCGCGCCACACCGTGGTCCACCCGTATCCGCGGTTCCAGTACCTTTGCGGAAGCGACCAGAGGCTGATTCCTTAATGGCCGGGCTGCTGCCGCCACCGCGCTTATTCGTCTTTTGTCCACCGCCGCCTGCGACTGCAGAAGCAAGCCCCGATCTAGCCGGGTCCCCGGTTCCCGGATCCAGACCTGTGCGGACGCTGCAGGCCGTTTTCTCTTTAATGTCCGTGGTAGTAGTGGTGGCATGGACGGCAACAGCACCGGTCCGACGTCCCGCTCGAAGGGCAAGCAGCAACTGCAGCGGGCCCTTGGGACCTGCACCGGCGAAGCTGGCGGCGGCACTGGCGGCCGGCAGTGGAGAAGGCGATGACAGTATAGGCATAACACCGTCGGCAACCGGTGCGGTAGTAACATAGACGGGGTGGTTCTTTCCTTGCATAGCCGCACAGCCTGTCCTCTCCTCCGCGCCATGCTGCTGCTGTTGGTCACCGCGTTGTGCCGTACTGTACTCTGACACCCCTGCCGAGGTGCCGCAGGCGGGTCGAGCTGCGGGGAGAGTCACAGGCTGGCTGACAGTGTGGCCGGAGATCAGTACCGTAGGGGCACTTTGCTCCTCGGAATGGAGAGCGACAATATCAGCACCCGCAGAGGCGTTCAAGTATTCGATTCGCACAGCACCATCGGAAGCGCCGGAGGCATCCAACTTCCGAGCTTGACCGGTAAGAAGGGCCTTGGCGCCTAGGACGGGCGCCTTCGAGGCAAAAGGTGCGAACCGGAGTTGCTGCTGGTGCTGCGCTGGGACGGGGTTGATCCCCGTCTGACATGTCCGTATCCCCCCTGAGGACAGCAAAGTGACCTGCACCGTAAGCGACAGCGAATGCCGAAGATGTTATCTTAGACGGCAAATGGTCAGGTGTTACCAGGCAATCCAGCGGGCTTAAGGGCTGCATCACATCGCTAGCTTCGCATTAGCCATGCTCTTCACTTTTACCGCCCACCAATTCATGCATGACCCCAATGGAACATATCTGTGAGGTGCTGATGCCGAGGTGGCGACATACGTTGTATGTCCCCAAGGAGGCGATTAAGGGGGACCTTCATCAGCAAGTATCATTTGAATCACGCCGTGCGTGCGTACGTACGTAGGGTCTCATCACACCTACCCAGACACGGGGCCGTGCGCGCATGATGCCGGTAACCTCCAGGCCTGGTCGAACTACAGTCGCCACAGCAGCGCCACATAGAAAGTCACTCAGCACTGCACCGCTCAGGCTGCCGATGCTCCCCTGCTGTGT
The DNA here is from genome assembly GCA_019650235.1 of Volvox reticuliferus. Classification (NCBI taxonomy): domain Eukaryota; kingdom Viridiplantae; phylum Chlorophyta; class Chlorophyceae; order Chlamydomonadales; family Volvocaceae; genus Volvox; species Volvox reticuliferus. Next base: position 743,392 of record BNCP01000005.1, on the reverse strand, counting down.
GTGTGTGTGTGTATGTCGCGCGCATGTGCAGCATTAAGAAAACAGGGAGGGAAGGGCATGAAGCAAAACAGACAATTAAAACTAGGGAAGCGGGGAACAGTCAGCAACATTTTCCAGCCTGGGAGGCGGTCTCGTTGGGATCAGAAGTCATATGGTGTGGTTGGTGCAGTCTTGTGCAGTTAGTATGAGCGGTGTCTATGTTGGCACCCTCCATAAACCCTAAACCAATAACATTGCCGCGCTGACCCCGACAGCATAATCTCCTCTTGCCATGCCACCGAGCGACGAGGCTTGCGAACAACACTCTGGGTGCGTGGAGACTAAACGCAACTAGGGTAAGTACGCTGACGTCAAGGGTACCGGTGCTTGTGTGCTAGGTGCGCTGCTGAAACAAAGCTCCGCTGTAGGTGAGCGAGTAAATGAGCGAAGCAACATTCAAGGGTGGCAGGATACACCGCCTGCAGCGCCCACCTACCTACGCACCCCCCGTTCAAGGTCAGAACAGGACATCCGACTTACTCTGAACGCTTCAACCTCAGGGTCCGAGCGGTCCAGCTCGTGCAGTATAGGATTGTATGCGTGGCCGACGATGTCGTACACAATTTTGCAGCTAAATTTATCCAACGCCGTCTCAAAAAGCTTGATGGCATCACGAAGATGCTGTGCATGTGATATGTTAAAGGAAGGAGCGGGCGTCAGCGGTCAAGTGTCGGGCGGCATCTCGAAGATCCAGGAAAAAGCGAAGCAGGGATTATGTAATTGGACACAATCATGTAAAATAGCAAGAGTGACCTATTTCGTCGTGTATGTAGCATGCAGTTAACAGAGGACAGAGGACGCGTCTTTGAAATCTGCAACGACAGTTCCGGCTGGGCTTTCATTTGCCCGCTAGGCAACAAAGCAATTTTCACCTTCATTGAAAGATAAACAAAGAAGCTGCGTGGTGAATGTTTCTACCTGCTGAACAGTCTTGTCCGCAGTGTCGATAGCCGGACCATCGAGATCGCAACTATCTAGCACCGATGATGCTTCCCAAAGCTTACAAATAGCTTCCCAGCCATGTATCATGGCTTCAGCAGTGAGGTCTTCCGCCGGGCTGCCATGAAACCGACCCATTTATCCAACAGGCTGGCGTGAAACTCCCACTTAATACATAGGCATTATACTCATGTGTTTAATTTGACACGAAAAGGACGAAATCCGAGAAGCAAATATGCGTATGTCAGTTCGACGATCGCGCGCGTGAGGTGGCTTTGAATGTTTTGTCCCAAATCCATACAATAAAAAATACTTAAAAGATGTTTTCATGATCACCTTTAATCAAACGATGCAGAAGCATACTAAGGGAATTATGCATCATGCTTCTGAATGTATCCGTGGAATCAAGCCGTACTGCACAGCGACGGGCGGTCCTATTTTGTCTGGTATCAATAATGGAATGTCCCCAACAGATATCATAAGCTATGGCCATTACACTGACAGCTCCGAAAACCTGTCTCCATCCCCAAAGAAGGTGCCACAATCCGTCAAACTTCTGTGCTTTCCGCCAATGATCCGGCTCGCCTTCACCCGCCTTCAAACACTTTCCGTTCGTCAACTATAACCATAAGCAATTAACGAAAATCGTTAAAAACCCTATGGCGACTTAACAGTTGGCTACCCTGGTCTTGATAATTGCCGCCAACTCATGCGCCAATCGCATGGCTCTCCTGTACCAATATGCCACTATCCCTCACCCGAACCTCCGCCCGTGGTCGACCTCCCCAAGCGCCCCCTTCCCCACCCCCTTCCGGCACGGTGGGCAGATTAGATAGCCGCTCCAGCACGTCGAGACCCTCCAGAACACGTCCGAAGGCGGCTGCGTCATGTTGGGGAGTGAGCCAGTGGAAGAAACAGAGACGCCGCAGGCCTTTATTGGCATGGCAAGGCCGCGCTGTAAAAAATAATGCCACATCTTGCCGCGAGGTAATGAAAACACGGTTGGCCAGCGTGCAAAGCCGCAAAAATGATGCCTCAGAAGATGCCCCTTATGATGTTGTCTGCCAGAAAACAGAACCAACATTCATAGGAGGTGCAGAGATGGATCGCGTGATTGAGTTCTAATCCGGTCAAGCCCAAGGTAACTTAAAAAGGCCCCAACACCCGCCGTCTTTCACACCGTCCCCGGCTCCCCCCCCCCGCGCGCAACGCACCTGCTTTCCGGTTTAAGCCCGGCGTCGTAACCAGCGTAAAAAAGAATCTGAAGGGATTTGACGTGTCCCGTAAACGGCGTTGCAACCCAAAATAAATGAAGAGGTGAAGAGCTATGTCAGATGTCGAACGGCGCGGCAAGTGACGTTCCTTCCTGTGACTCCTCTAACTCTTCCTAGAGGGCATTTTTAAGGAAGCTCCGAAACCGAAACCCGCCCTCCCTCTTTGCCATTCCCACGCTTTCCCCTTACTCCTCCGACTACCTTTGCCCCTTCCCTCAGTGAATACCACTCACTGGCTGCGTAGCCGAGCCTCTTCGTCAAGCACCATGGACACGCTGCCGCGGCGGTGCCGTACATCTAGCGTCTCCACTCCGAAACTAGGTCCGAATACACTCACACCGCCGCTTCCGTCCCCTGCCGTTAAGTCACCGCTCCAGACCGACCAACCGCGAAACACGCGGTGAACGGGGCAACCCCGGTATCCAAAACCGCGTTCGTGGGAGGCTTAGGGTTTAGGGTTAAGGCCACATAACCAGAGCGGGAACGGGAACGGGAAGGGGAACGGGGGGACCGAGGAAAATCTGGGTGCGGAAAAGTGGGTTTGACGACCTGGCCCTCAAATCGGTTAGGAAGGTGGGCATCTACACAAACGAGGGAGACGAGAGCGCATTCCTTCACCTCATTTTGTTAACGCCCCTCGTCCCCTTCTTCGACCCTCCCCTTTCCCCCCTCATGCTTTCCAACAGTCAGTCAGTTATCGACTCAATTGTAGCCTTCCAATAAGTGCATTGTGTCCGCACATTCCTGTGACTGGGCTTTTTGTATGCCATAATGTATGCCCCCCCTACCCATCCCTTCCTCCCGCCGAAAGCCTCACCGAGCGCGGCGAAATTCTCACAGGTGAGCGGCGCCTCGCGCCCAAATAGGCCCACAACAACCCGACCCGCGGGTCGGCCGTCTATTTCGAAGTCCAGGTACACCCGCTGGGTGATCTCGGGCTCCCGGAAGGTCCTGTCGGCCGTCGACGAGAAGAGAGGGAACCGCAATCATATTGCGCTCCGAAACCAAGGATAACCACGGACCCAAGGTATAGCATACCTGTATGCCAGTGCGGCAGCGGCTGCCGCTCCGAGAAGAGACACATACGGCCATTTGCCTCTGAGGAATCCTGTATCGCCTGATTGCTTGTTATTGCTGATAACTGCCCTGGCGCCTCCTTCTGAATTCGGAATGGAGATATCGGGCACGCGGCCGGCGACTTGAGAGCCACCAGCAGCACCGGCAGAGCTGCTTTGTAAGAACCTAAAGTGGTTGGTCGAGTTTATGATGCTGCTAGCTAACGGTAAGACAATGGCGTCGATGTTTCTCCCGATGCGAATGGAGGTCGCGCCGCGACATAACATCCCTGCTGCAGACGACATTTAAAATCATTAAATCATATATTGATACACTTTAGTGTAAATATGATTCCTGTGGATTTGTGAAATGCGACAGAACCGGAATCCATGGGTAAATCATTTGTCTTCGCACATTTGCACGTGTTGTCGATTGCACAATATGATTGAAGCATATTGCAAGAGCTCAAGATAAGCAATAGAATCAAGCATTTTCAATGCCCGCAGTGAGTCAATAGCAGATTCGGACTAACTGTACGGCGCGGCAACCGTTATAACGAAGCAAGATTTGTGTTCAATTCCATATCACGGAGAGTTGAATCAAACTCCTGATTTGTGACGAATGAGTGGCATAGTTAAGTGTTAATACAAAGAGTTATTGCAGATAACAGGCCGAATGCATACACTGTACTACTATGTGTACTACACAAGAAACTCTTCTTGCGAAACCCAAATCTCCAATCTTGTCCCAATTTTTTAGACCCACACTTCGCAACGATCCGCGTATCCATTACAAGTTTGGATCGACTGTTACAGTATATCTTTACTCCAAATCGAATGAAAATTTGAAAATTTTGCCGGTCCAAAACTCAGCTTTTTCTTTTCGTTATAGAGACACCTTAATAGCCAGCTCTCTGGAGTCAAAGCGACGAAAACACCTTCAAACAAAAGCACCACAATCCTTCACCTCTCTGCGCCCACTGCCCCGTGATTATTAGAAAAGGCGATGCAGGGGAAGACGTAGAGCATGTCCCTGCATCCGCTATGTGTCCGCCAGGCCGAAACCGTCAAAACCCCAAACATCCGCCGGACCTCCAACAGAGAGGATGAAGACATATGTCGAGATCTGCCCTAGGTGTATTTGTCTAAAGGATCAGGGACGAGGAAGAGCGGGTATTGGATACGGTTGGGACGTATTCGTGAGGGCCGGGATAACGGAGAAAACAGGGGAATCCGTGGGCACGGACCAACGCCCTCCTCGTCCCAAAAGAAATTGCGGGGCTTTATTATATTTACCAGCTCCTCTCCGTGTGCGCTCTCCCAACTCCCCACCGAGGTGTCCGACCGTTACTCTTCCTGTCCACCCAGCAACCACCCCTTTGGTACATGCCAGCTCGCAGCTGCGGCCGCCATCCGCTAGCAAGTACGTCAGCTTCATATGGGAAATTAAACCTTTGCGTTCGCAAAAATAAACACCGCCTCCGAAGGCCGTGTGAGATCGATCATGTTGGTGCACGGTGGTTATTACTTTGCTGAACCCCTGTCGGGATGTTGGCTGGAGTTGATTGGGTTGAAAGCTTCATCCAGGAGGGGGTGCTTGCTCTGTGCTGTCAGTACTAGGCCGCGATTAGATTGATCGCTCTTTGGGGCCTGTTCAACCCCACAGAACCTGGAGAGCGGGTACGAGGAGGTTGCAGACCTCCGGTCCAACCTGCTTCACGTTTACCAAATCTGGCTCATCTCCAAAACTGACCAGTCACCGGTGGACATCAGCTATCGCCTGACTCCGTGTGCATTGGTTGTGCCTCTTCTTCGTCTCAAGGACCTGTTTGCGAACCGCATTCTTCGCGCAGTTACCTCTTCGCCCCCTCCTTGAAGTCCAGGACTCTTCCCCAGCAGAGCCTCCTCCCTCCATCGCCTCGGATGCCGTTTCATGCAAGCGAGGTGCTTGTATCTCTGTTATATCCGCCTACAGCAAAGGCTTGATCGAAAGGATGCCAGACAACTGGCCAACCCTGGATACTACCCATGAGATACCCCAGGATACTACAGTGCTCTGGTGGCAGAGCTGTTCAACATATTGTGTCCCTAATCAGCAACAACACCATCGCTGCCACTAGAGGAAAAGTGACAATATGGATATTTGTAAGACGACTACATGTAGTGAGGTGCGGTGTTGGTGGTAAGAGCTGTCTTGTTTAGATGTAGGACCACCACACCAGCCATGAGACTTAACTGCGTCCAGCGCCCCGTGCTGGAAAACCCGATTCCGCTTACTTGTTACCAACGACTGCGACTGGGCCGGTAAAGCTGATGGAGGAGCCAACACATGCTCCCCATGAGGTGAAGCAGTAGCACGAGCAAAACAGCACGTGCTCTACTCACCACTGCTATCAGGCAGATCCCTGACACACTCTAGGGACTAACAATGGCAACCCATCCACTGGCAGTCGAATCATTGGATTCAACTTAAAATAGGTAGGTGACCTGCGGACATGCAGTATGGACCTCTATGGACCTAGAGTGTAGTCGTAGATGTAAGACACTCTATCAAAATAAGGTGCAAAGCTGCATCCTGTCAACATCTCAAGAGGCCTTTTCGGCACTCAACCTCTACAGCAGTACTACAGATAAGATGCTTGGGGACCCAAAGCTGGACCTCAAGGCTCATCAGAAGTTTATCCTTGTCTTAGTCCTTGGCCTTTTTGTGACTGGCCTTTGTGGGGTATGCTATGAATTAGATCATGCGGGTGTCCTTGGCGCCATTAAATTGTATGTGCATGGATGGACTTGCAGCGTTGACTGGTATTGTGGTAGCGTTCATTGCCATCTTTTCCAATCCTGTTTGGAATGTTAATGGTGAGCCATCCATGAATCACTTCTTATCACTCTGGAATAAACCTGCTGCTCAATATGCCCAACTGGAGCAGAAAGCAGTATTAACACAAGTCCAACCAGAGATGAAGACCACTAGAAAGTTTGTTCAGTAATTGTGGGATACGGCAGTGAATGCAATGGTGTGAAACTGTGCAGAAACTACACTTCATAATATGAGGTTTAAGATGTTTTTGAAAGCACAACAGATGGTGATCTATCTGTTGCTGTATCTTTATTAATTAGGTGGCTTCCTCCCTTTAGCGGTAAGGCTGACATGGCCCTTAGAAGGATTGGGTTTATTTTCCGCTTAAAGGCAGGACTGTGTTATGATTGGCAGCTGGAAGGTTTTTAGGGTTTTAGGATAGACGGGGACGAGGATAGAAAGAAAGTATGAACAGACTGCTGGAGCACTTTCTTTTTATTTAGTCCAACAGTCTGTTAATATGCTTCTTTTCCTAACTCAGTCATTCCAGCTGCCAATCATAACACAGTCCGTACCCTGGCACTCCAACCTAAGCATATATATGCTGCCCCATTGATTGGCGTGGCACTTGCATAGGAAACTCCCCAACCAAGTAAGCAACTTTTGCCTTTAAGCAAAAAATAAACCCAATTCTTCTAAGGGCCATGTCAGCCTTATGGCTAAAGGAAGCAACCTAATAATTTGCTGTCAAAAACATCATAGGCTGCATAATACTCAGTGCAATCCCTGCATAGCTTAACATGCATAGCAATCACTGCCGTGTCCCACCACTGCCAAACAAACTAGCAATCTCAGTCTCCAGTTGAATGTGTGCTAAGATAGCTTCCTGCTCCAGGCATTTTGAGCAGGTTTACTCTAGATTGATAAGCAGCGATCAATGGGTGGATCCCCAAAACATTTTACTAATAACCAAACAGGATTGAAGAAGATAGCAAGTAGCACTACCAGAATGCCAGTCAACACTGCATGTCCACCCATATACAATTTGATGGCACCAAGGATACCTGCACAATCTAATGCATAGCACACCCCACAAAGGCCAGTCACAAAAAGGCCAGGGACTAGAGCAAGGATAAACTTCTGATGAGCCTTGGAGTCTAGGTTTGGGTCCCGAACATCTTTAGTACCTATGTACACACACATTGACACCGCACCATATGTGGTACTTTCTAGAAACGTCCAAATGCCCCCCCTTCAAGTAGACACCCTGCTGACCTATAGCATTCAAATGCTGAGTAATGATAGTAGCCACCGAGAAACCTACCAGAGCAAGCTATGCAGGCTGAGGTAGAGCTTGATCCAAGACACAAATGCCTCGTTGCCAGCAGGTCGCAGGATGGAGGAAAAATTCCAAACCCTCAGGTAGTAATCCACCGTTTTTCAGCTGACTCAGCAGCACAGCATGACCACTGGCGTTTGTTAGGAAACATGGAAAATTTTAGGAACAAGAGATGGGAATTGAGCATATAAAAAGGACTTCTCGCAACATGACGAGTACTGCTCTTCCTGGCAATTTTATTTACCAACGTCGCTTTGTAAGCTGACAATTGCATAACACAGGTTAAAGTGATGCGATGAAAGTATGGCTATACAAAGTATGACAGTGCGAGTTGGAGAGCTAGAGAGCATCAGCAACATCGTGTTGTGGTATAGGTAGGAGAAAACCATGAGCAAGTATTAGCCACCCTTGCCCCTCAAGCAAGGATGACCAACACCCACCTGTGATTGATGACTCGCACAAAGCTTGAGTGGTCCAAGGTCCATGCATTTCTTGCGGAAAGGTCAAGTTGACCCAAGGGTCTGTTTCCACCAAGCAAACAACTGGAATTAAAGACCATACCAAGAGCCCTACCCCTAGGAACGATAGTTGCTTTATGAATTGGATTAAGGCAGCCTTCGGGCAACTTTATCCGAAATTGATTTAGTAAGTGCAACTGCTGATTTTGATCAACAGCATCTTTTGTATATATTCCAGCGTTAACGGCAAATTTTTAACTAATCTTTGCTTAAATTAGCGATAAGGTTACCAATCGGAAGTGAGCAGTATTTGCAATTGAGAAAATACCAGAGTTGAAAAGAGTACCTCCATTCTCAAGATGATGAGGGCTAATTATTGCTCCTGCGAACTTCAGAAGCAAGCATTAACAACCAAGCAACGCCTGAAACAGTTTATCTATCAACATCTTCAGGAAATAAAGAAGGGTTCGTAACTCCAGTTCCTTGGCTATACATATATGTGCAACTATTACATCTAACAGCCCCCCTTTCAGGATCCATAATCCCCAATCGTGTGTAGAGTGTACAGGAAAAGCTGCAAACCCCTCACACAAGGCAACAACTATTCGCCACTATAAGAGAGCCTGAGTGCTTTCCGGCACCAAAGCAATTTGCTTTGTCTTAGAAAGACATAATAATGAAAGTATTGGTGACCATGTTGGTCGTGAAACCCCTCCACTTGTTAACCTTTCATGAATTAATCGATGCACCACATACATCAACATGTGTTGTGCGTGGAGAAGCCATGCATAGGACTATTTCCCAGGGTCATCATTACTCCCTACTTGAGCCTACTTGAATGCGGATAGTCTTAGCAGGGATACCATGATCCCCAGCTACCTCCTCAACCAGGAAGCTAACCTCGCATCGTCAAGATTAGGATGTACAGCAATAGCAATAATAACAATAATAATAATAATAATGTATAACAATCACTGGTGCCGGGTAGATGAAAGAATTTCCGTCCGTTGAGTGCAAGGCGTAAGCTTTCATATGGAGTGCTATGGGCGCCGGAGGACAATTGCTTCAGGGCAGGGAGGAATGTTATGGGGAAAATCATCCCCCCGGCATCATGCACCTGTGTTACAAACTTACTCTGTTGCAAATGATTGGTCTAGCTAACCGCTGCCCATCATCCAGGACTGTAACTAGGTACCTCTCTTATGCCTAACGCCTTAGGACTTGCTTGTGTGTCCCTTCTCCTGCTCTAGCTAGCTAGCGTTGGTCTGTTATACATGATGGTTGCATCCGTACATGTCCGTACAAGTGGTGGTGCATCCGTGGTTTAATATATTGACTTTAGTAAATGTCAATGCAATACCTCCTACTCTTAAAATTCTTAGCTTTTGGTATTGCGATTGCTGGGTTGCTGGGTAAGGGTTTAAAGCTGCAATTCCTCATTTGACCATTACTCATAAAAACAAAAATTGAAAACGACTTACGGATGTACGGATGTGCAGTTGTCTAGCTACCTGCTTGCGTTAGGCAAGCTTTGGGCCAATGCAGAGCGTAACGTGCGTAACGCAGCCACACGCGAACTAACGCAGAGCCTAATGAGCCTAATCTAACAACAAATCCGTTGTCAAAGTTGTCAACCTGTACGTCGGCAAAATGATATGCTTGGGAGGATTTCCCAAGGCCCCCTCAAAAATCTTAACCAGGACACCTGCGTTTCCAATGACCTATCCAGATCCAGTCACATCATCAAACCCGATGCGCAGGGCCAGGTTCTACTCCAGCAGCCCGCAGTTGTCGATGACCACCGGCTGTGTCGGCCTGTGACCCACGGGTCGGTCAAGACGTCGTACAAAGGTAGGTCAGTGTGTTTCGTCTCCGCTGCGCTTCCTCCCTTCCCCGCCCCGCATTAACTCAGCAGGCTCCAAACGCACCTCGTCACCTTCACAATTATCTGATATTTTTTACAAGTATCCCCTAACCTCAGGATTCGCTATCCTGGCGCTTACTGGTATTCGCTTAACTGGTACCGGACTCGAACCAGTACCGATTATGAATGTTACCACCGTGTTTTAGCGGGGTCACACTTTTCGTGGGACGGCTCTTTTCCAAAAGAGCATACACCGACTCTACTTCAATTCACTCACCATATCTTCCCAAGCCTGAAAGCGCGTTATACTATCGTACACATACGTCAACCAACTCACCTTGCGCTGCGGTCCACCGTCACATCCTCCAGCGCGCGTACGACGTCCATGCCCTCCAACACGCGTCCGAAGACAACTGTCGTACACAGCACCAACCAAGGCATAACTTATGCATTGGCCGTTCACCGTCCCGACGATCCAACTTCTTGTGTTCAACCGCATCTATGCTCTCTTTGAAATTGCAGTACAGGATGCGTAGTACAACAATCATGAGTGGAGTATATAGCAGTTTGACTCAACAGCCGATCGTCACATAATTAATTCGGACCTCAGCGAGCATGATAGCACCGCAACCGGATTGCCTACTTGCCTGCGTGCCTAAACAGAACGTCAGGACATGTCCCAATCCCATTCAGGTTTTAATCCGTACAGGTTTCACGTAATATAAACATGTGCTCCGAAGCCCTCCCCCAGGTAATGCCGTACGCACCATGGCGGCCATTAAGCCAGGGTGTGTCCACTGTGGTGATAAAGAATCTGGAACCAGGCAAAAAAACAAATCGATGGTGAACGAGCACTTAGATAAAATCCTTTTAAATGAAAATCTAAATAAATCCACTACTAAAACTATAAAATACCCAATAACTCTAAAATACTAAGCAAACCCAATGAGCATGTTCAGCGCAAGTACGGAGCGAATAGATACTGAGACGTACTGAGACTTACTGGCTCCCGTTGGTGTTCGGTCCCGCGTTGGCCATGGACAGCACCCCAGGAGCGTGCATCAGCTTGAAGTTCTCATCCGGGAAGCGCCTGCGGGCCCATCCGGGCAGGAGCGTGCAGCAATCAAAAGGGGTGGCTGTGATGAGCAATACTGGTCAGGGGCAGCGGGATCCGGGTAATGCGGAGAGGGTTGCGATGCAAAGAATGGATGGAGCAACGAAAGACTGCGCTGCGGGAGTGTAGACGAGAGCCGGAACGAACAACGTCGGCAGTTAGAAGGAACAGAAAGTAGAGGGCGGAAGAAGAGGAGCAAGAGGAAGAGTACGAAGAGTACGAAGGGGAGATTACATTTCAGAAGGGACAAACCTCGTCCGTTGGCCTGCACATGAAAGTAAAAGCCCCGAACATCCATGTTGGCATATCGCCCACGCAACGAGGCCAACATGGCAATGTCATCACCGGCAGCCATGTTTCGGAACTGCCGATGTGGGGCAGGATACGATGGCGGGGAGGATGTCGTGCGACAGTGCACCCACCTGCCGTAGATGCTGTACCCGCCGGTACCGTTGCCGCGCTCGAAATCACCGCCCTGATTAGCCGCCACGGTGTTGTGAACGGGAAAGGAGAAACGGGAAACACGATTAAAAGTAAGCGCAATCGCTGACTTGGCAAACTGCACGCGAGGGGGTAAATCTGGAAACCGCAACCCTAAGGTGTAAAGGTGCAGCTACCTAGTGGCAGGGCCGTCCCATGGGTCGCACCTGAATGACAAAGTTCTTGATGATGCGGTGGAAGGTGCAGCCCTTGTACCCAAAGCCCTTCTCCCCCGTGGCTGTTCAGCCGGCCGGCAGACAGGAGATGGGTCCATGGAGGAAGGGTGGGGGTTGACAATGTTTGACCAGGAGATCACGAGATCGGGTAATAAAAGGGAGCAAATGCTCGATTACACTTCAGCACAAAAAGGTGCAATATTGTCGCAGATGCATCTAGGTCGGGTAGGGGGAAGGCCGGCGTTTAGCACGCGAACGGGTTGCGTTAGGACAGGGGATTAGGAGCGTAGGGGGAAGTAAGCAAAAACATGAAAATGAAATCGGTATGGATTCGGTTACTTGACGGGCAAGGAGGCCAAGCATGTCCCAAAGAAAAGCATAAGAGACAGTGAACGCCAGGAGAAGAATGACAGCGGTGTTGAGAAAGACGGCGGTGCCCCGTCTTGGCACGTTGGCGCCCACATCTGCAGCTGCTTGGCAATGACAGAAGCTACGGAGTGCCGCTCAGTGTAACTATCCCACGGGTCGCTTACCTAAAGCGGCGAAGTTTGCGACCGTCTTCGGCACTACATCGCCGTAGAGACCTAGCACGATCCGACCCGCGGCCTTCCCGCCAACAGAGACGTCAAAAAAGACCTTCTGAGTAACCACTGGCTCCTCTTCCGCCCGAGCACTGAGTGCAAAGCGGATTAGGTTGCGGTTGAGGACGTATCCGAAGTTTGTGGTGTGAAAGTCAGGATCGATCTTGAAAGATAATTATTACCGAGATCTCGATTGCAAGACGTGAAATGAATACCTATTTGTTGTTGCAAGTCCGGTGACGCTTATAGCCGCGGCAGCGCCCATGGAAAGCGCCAGGCGCCGGTCGATGAAGCTGTTAGGCTCGCCTGACGACTCGAGGCTTGCCCGCACCTCTATTGCCTCCCGTCGCGACATAACGTGCCATGTCCTTGCATGATTTGACGATGCCATGCATGTCCGAGATACTGCCTTTGGTCGGCCCAAGCAGCGCCCCGATGAGGATGCCAGCATTTTGGAAAGAAGGAGAACCTGACCTAAACAGTTATGCTTATGCACTCGAATGCTGTGGTACTGATCATGCATTTGACCTCTGCAATCGTCCATGAATTATTTAATTCTACTCGTCGGGTCCTCGGTTGGTTGTACGGAAGATGCGTTACGTTTCTGCCAAAATATTAATTCGTATCAATTTATATAAATGAACCTGATAATTGTCTTTGTTGATTCGACATCTTCAAATAGGGAAGATCGGAGTGTCTATCCCAATCTATCTACTCCTTAAGCTTGAGATGTCGCGCAATAAAAAGCACCATAAACTTCCGACCATGAAGCATTTTATGTTCCAATGACCTAAGCTGATGCTCAACCGTCCATTTGGAAAAATAGATAGATAAAACGTACGGCACACACATTAATCAATTGTTGAGAAGGAATTTGACTGATTTGGCAAGAGTAAACACGAAGCCTGTGAGACCTGCCCTAACATATATCTAAGTATCGCTTCAACAAGTCAGTACCGGAACACATTATCCACAGGTTTTTAATTCGCTGTAATGAAAGCCTTGCATTTTTTTATATAACAGTATGGGAAAATAAAACCGTGCTTCACATAATGCTTATATGAAGTCTTCTCAGCATTCGACGCTGCTTGGAATCATATCTACACACCAAAATCCAATTGTCAGATTATACAACAAAAGACCTTGCCGACCATGAAATTCGTGTGTGGATATCTACACAATGAATTTCCAGTCCAACTTAGCCACTTCGACTCGCTGCACTATTGGTTTTCGGGCGACACCCCTTAGATTGCCACCTACGGCCACCTAAACGGCATCCCTTTAGCTCTTAGCCATAGCAGCCCGCTCCCCTCCGCTGGCGTACTTCGTCTAGATATAAACCTCGCTTCTAAGAGCTTTGTTTGCCGGCTGCGAGAGGCTTAGGCCCCGTCGTGCCCCTCCATCCCGCTCAGGACGGAGATGTCGGAGATGTCGTTGACGGATTGCTGTTGGACCAAGGCAGGGCATAGCTGTCCCTGGCCAGCGCCAGGCCCAGCATGAGAGGTAGATACACACACGCGCATACTCGTGCATATACGTATACAAGCGCCGTGTGGCCTTCCATCACGCCACGCAAAGCATGCCACCTGTTCAAGCCCATGGCCATCATGCATCTGAGCACATCCATGAGCACATTTATGACTAGCACATGAAAGTACACGACTGTCTAGTGCCTACGTACCTGCATATCTACAACCGATATGCACAACGTCGGGCCCCCCTTACGATAACCCAATCAGTCTGTGGTCCATAATCACACCCAAACCTGCCCTTGCGTCCATCACGGACATTTTAGTACCACAGTCATCTTTATACAGTGTACAGCCAGAGTCGATCACTTGGACATTTGACTGCCCTTCCTCAGGTCCTTACCATTGCGGTAATGATCTCTACTCTCTGCCCTTCCCTCCCCTCCCCTACGGGCCCGAATGGGGTAGTAAGGAATGCCAACCTGCCTAAGCCTGGCGAAATGTTGTCTTCAATGTGATTTTCGTTTCCGGAGCCGAACTCAAAATTCCACCACTACCACCACCACCACCACCACAACTACAACTACGTCCTTAACCTCTCACAGTCCATATTGCTACCCGCCTATCCCCTGCATGCCGGCCATCCCACCACCGCCAGCCACACATACCACCACCACCACCACCACCACCACCTCAAAACGCCGCAAAAGGCGGCAAAGAATCTGAGTCAAATGATCTCCGGTGCCATCGTACATCATGCACCGGCAGCGATTCCCAGCCGGGGAAGGGAGGAAATGCGAAAACGCGGCCTACTTCCGGCCTGCATGCAGAGAAAGCCCTTATATGAATGAATACACATACATGTTGACACAGACATAGCCAGCCAGCCAGCCAGCCAACGAGATGGATTGACCGACAAGTGGGTTAAAGAACCCACTACAAGCTTACATCTGGGTCAGGAAAACCCGGTCACGAACTACATCAGATTTCTCCGGGGAGCTCCGCTCCGGAAGCGGCGATCCATCCTCCCCATCACTGTCGCTGCTATCGGGCAGTTCATCGCCTCGTGTAAGCCAGGGGTCGGGGACAGGGTGCGCCAGGAAGCTGGGCGCACCGGCAGCCTGCATGTGCGTCCGTGTTGGGGTTGGGTTCCGATGGCGGATGCAAGAACACGATGCAAGATGGAGCCAAAGCTCCGGGCACACAGTACAGTAGTTATGGAAGTGAAGGGGGACACGCGTGTGCGCTACAGAGCCACGTTTTCGCGTTTCGTCTGCAGGGATCCGCAAATGTGTACGAGGCAGGGTGAAGACAACCGGGGGCCACATAACTCCAGCAACTCACGAAAACTTCCTTTGGCAGTCAGGAAACTTCCTTCGCTTTGCCACCGCAAAACGTGGGCGCCCATAAGAAACGATTTATGTTAAAAGACTATCTACAGGCTTAGGATAACCGGATAATCGAAGAGGGCTGTGGTGAGAGCGACAAACGCAACGGATGCAGTCACAGGAATCACAGGACTGTGATGGGGCCTATCGGAGGAGGGAAGGGGGCGGAGCGAGCGTTCAAGGGAAAGGGATACGTAAGAAATTGCACTGCAGGCAGGTCATTTCTGACCTGCAGCATGAGGCTGTTCCGCACGTCCAATCCCACGTTCCACAGCGCCCCGGATGCGTTCTCGTAGGTTTGCGGATTTGAGACCTTGAGTGCGGCGTTCAGGATCGGCACTCCGCCGTGAAGGGCCACCTGGAGAGGCAGTCACAGGGTGCAAGATGTTGTGAATTATGAGAGAGCAAGAGCGAGAGTGCGTATGTAGGGAGATAGATAAATAGAGAGAGAGAGCGTGTGTGTATTACCTCAACGAAAATGGCCAGGAGGAGAGGAGAGGGTCAGGAGGCCCAACGGAGACAGGCACACGGTGGTGGTCAGCTAAGCTCGTAAGATATCGGAGAAGGAAAAGGGATGCGCGAAAAGGAGGTCCGGGTTTGTGAAGAACGCGGCGCGGCGCAATGCGTTGGCGGTGAAGTAGCCATGAAAGTGAACGAAAGCAACTGCCGCACGAGGAACCAAGGAGCCGAGGAAACACGAGGCTGCAAGTCGTGAACTTTGAGTCGCGAGTTGGAGCTCCTCCCAAAGTCCCAAATGCAAGATGTGTAAGACCGGGATACGCAGAATGAAGTAGCGATAGTAAGGGCGGAAATTTGAAGTGTGTTTAGAAGTAGCATCTCAGGGGGCATTTGTGACCCATTCACGACCCCCGGCTCACGAAGAAACGCGCTGAAAAGCGGTCGCTCTACCTATAGGGAGCAAGACCCTTGGCTCTACCCTCCCCCTCACCTGGTGCTTGGCTTCGTCGAGGAAGGTGAGGTGCTGCAACGCACCAGTTGCATTGCAGACCGCCGCGTCGGGGAAGTTCACTGCCTCGGCTGACGAACCGGAGCCGCCCTTGCCTGGTTACGGCATTGGGAGTGGCAGGGTGATGGTTGGGGCAATGATAGTTATGGGCGAGTATTAAAAAAGAGGATTTGGGGAAAGTAAAAGGTGAAGTTGAATGGTGGAAGTTGAAGAGCCAAGGGCGTCAGGACCCAAGCTCCAAACATGATGGCCCAACCCGAACGTGCGACAAGGCTTTGTGCAATTAGATACCCCAAGGAAGAAGGAAAGACAAGCAGAAAGAGAGGCATAGGGGAGCTAGACTAAAAGAACCGGGAGGGTGTCGCGCCTCCATAACTACCTTAACCCTCAGCTTGGCCCCACGCTTACACATATCCAGGCACGTACCCTTGCCCTTGCCGCCCTTTGCGTCCTTGCCATCCTTTTTGGGAGATGCCGTGCGGCTGCTGCCCTTGCCATCCTTCTTATCGCCCGCTTTGGCTGCCAACGACTTCTTGGGCTTCCCTGCAATATGGACGTCACCCGACGACAGGTGGCCAGGAGCGTGGGTTCAGCGATGACCCCACTCACCCAATAAGTTGCAAGGCCACGAGACCGAGTGTCCGCTTACTTCCTACCTAACCCCTTCATCGGATCCCCTTCGCGCTGCCCTCCACACCGGTCATTACCTCTTTCCTCCATTCCATCCAGGGTCCTTCAAGGGGGTAGCTGTTTGTTCCGGGGTTCTCCGGAGCCCTAAAAATTCTTTTCCGGGGGTTCCCGCGGATCTCGTTACGCCCTAAAACACGGGAAGCTGCGCTTCACACGGGAAAAGTTTTCCGGGAATCCCCGGAGCAGCCCCAACATTTTTAGGGGCATTTTCCTAAAACCTAAAACATTTCCGGGTCCCGTCCCCGGGGTGAAGAACGCTGATTCCATCATCCCCTTGACATCCCAGTGCCCGGGTCTGTTGTGTATCATACGCTCCCCTGACTCCCCACGCGCGCACACACATACACATACTCACACATACATCACCCCTCACCGATTTTGCAACCCGCCAAGTTTCGTGAAATGACGTGCAGCAGCGCTACGACTCCCCCGGCCGCCACCGCCGCCGCCGCCACGTGTGACTCCGCGGTCGTCTCCCAGAGAATACCCGTGAGGAAGGCCGCCTGCTCCTCACCGCATGTCTGCAGCCCCCGGATGATGGCGGGAAGCGTACCCGTGCCTGCGTGGGTGGGCAGGCGGGTGGTGCGGTGTATGTTAAACGACGGACAGGGAGCTGATGTAATGAACTTCGGGGGGTCGGGGTGGTGGGGCCCCCCCGGTATATGTTGAACATAGGGGCGGGCGGGTAACAAAGTCGCAGGTTGCAAGGGGGACCAACTTTATTATGATTATATGGTCTTTCCTTCATTGATCCATGGACATTCCTAGCCCGAGGGGCCGTTCCTCCTTGCTGTTGGCCAGTCCACTACGAACCCACGTGTTGGAGCCCTGGCCAGAAACAGTCGAGAGCCGGCCCTGGAATCATGGATGTGTATATGTTTGTAACTGTGTATTGGTCCCCCATGCATTGCACATCAACTTCCCCCTCCATTCTCGTCCCCTTCCATCCCGTCCCCTAGACACACAAATACAGCTCAACACGGCGCGAATCGCCCATGTCCTCTTACGCATGAACTCATCCACGAATTCCGGAACCAGTGACAGGTAGCGCAGGCAGGCGGAGGCGACTGTAGCGGCCGCATCTCGTGTGCCCAAGGGGGGCTGCGGGTGCGGGCGTGCGCACATGTGTATTAATGCAATGGAGCCAAGAACCAGAACCAGAGGGCAATTTGAAGTAACTTAAGCCGGTAAACGTAACTGTACGTGGCTTTCAAGACGTAAAGTCGATGCGACTGCAATACGGGGCACGATACAGGAAGGCGTGAGGGCCAAAGATGGATTCGTGCATACGATTCGGAAACCTACCACCAACACAAATATCACAACTTGTTATGCCTCGTTGCCTACGAAAGACACGTTATGCTTGTGGCGCAGTGGACCCGGTCGCGGTGCGATACGCGAAGGATGACCTGGCGAAGCGCAAGAAGCTCTTCTTATCAGTGGCCATTCCTCAGATTACAGCCGGCGCGGCGTTGCATCTTGTGATAACACGATATGTTTGCTCAGATCAATTTTCCATCTGTGCCCTGTCGCCCCGGCCCAGGGGGCCCTTCCACTGCACTCCACTCCACAGTCCGCACCCACCTCCCCTTTATTCGATGACTTTTTCGACTCCTTGCCCTTCTTCTTTGCCATCACTGGCGGAGGCGCGGGCATCAAGCTCGGCGGCGGCAATCGTGGCGCCGACGCCACCATTGCCGCGAGCGGCGCCACCGCCCCCAACTGTAGCACCACCGCGCGCCGGGCCTGTCGGATGTCCTGCAGCTCTCCTTCAAAGTTTTCCAGCAGCAGTTTTAGTGTATGGGCCGTGATGGTTTGCGCCTGAAAACAGGAAGGGTCGGCATGGTGAGGTGTAACCTCTGTGTTTGCGTGTGGATATGGGCATGTGTGCGCATGTCCCACATTGTAGAAGTGGGCATTAAGCTGGCCAGGAGCAGCAACACCCTGCACACCTACCTTTTCTCCGTTACATTGGGTCCTCAACCCGCTCCGTTAACCCACCTGTCGCATTTGCCCCCAGCCGGGGAGGCCGTCGCTCTTCAGGACCTCCACCAGCGCCGGAAGAGCCACATCCGCCACCTGTTGCCAGTCCAGCAGCGGTGGTTTCGGAGCCAGGGCAAATGGGCTCGGGTAAGGCTGTCGTGGAAAGCAGTTTGATGTGTGCGCATACTACATGGATTACATGCGGCCGCGAGGTGAGCCCAGACAGGACGCCCAAAGAGGGAGGCAACTAGGCGAGTAAGAGATAAGATAGCGATATGTGCCGGGTGAGAATGTAACAAGCGGGGTGAGAGAAAAGAGGAGGAAAGCATTGGCATTTGGGTCACATCCGCACAGGTCCTTGTCTCCGCTGCCCGCCGCCCCCGCATGCTCCAGGGCACGAAGCCACTCTCGTCTTCTGATCTTCCACAAACAATCACCAAATTCCGACTCCAAGCTGCAAACACATCACACACACATACACACACCACACCCAGGCGTCTGCTCGGGTCCGTTGTCGATCATCCGGGCCCCGGCATATATGTCGACTTCCGACGCCCCACCCGTCCGACCCCAACCTGTTACCGCGAACGTATCCGCTGTCGTCCTAACGGGGCTCCTCACCTCCCGTGTGTTTTGCGTTCCTCACGTCCAATGGTCCAGGTGTTATCTTTCCCAAAACCTCTCACCCATCCCTTATCCTGGACGCGCACCTTGCCAGCTAAATCTTGCCGTGCCGCACAGAGGCGTAACAGCTGTACGGCCGGCAGCTTGCCGCGCGCGTGATCATACATCAGCAGCGCGGCAGCTGTCGAAATCACCTGCAGAAACATTGACAGCACAGCAGCAGGATTAGCAGCACCGGCAGGAATTTTCATACCCCGGCTCATGCTTCGTTCCGACCTACTCTCGAGCGTCACATGCATTTTGTTGCGTCATGAGCTCTTTTCGTTCCCTTCCTCCGTTCCGTCCCCCGTGCTACACGAGCCTCCATCCGATGCTCGCGGTTCGTTTGCTATCAACCAAACACGGGATCCACTTACCCTATTAGTCACAACTTCGGCAATGTGTTTCTCACTCTGGGCCAGCACCGAAAGGCAACCCATGGCCGCGTGCCGTTCCTCCACGTCGCCACGCTCTAACAGCACGTGCAGCAGGGGACAGAGTCCCGCCTTGAACACTTCCTCGCGCTGAAGGAAATGGGGTTGGAGTAGGTTGGGCATTCAGGCGGGTAAGACGATGGCGCGTTCAACTGGCAAGCCGAAAGCCGCGCTTGGACAGCCGGGACCGGGGCCGGAGGTTTTGGAGTAGGCCGTGGGTATCGAGCGAGGGAAGGAGTCATGTGCCGACGGGGGCGGAGACCTGTAGCCCCTCGGAAAAATTCGTGATGTATTCGGGTTTGGGCTTGAGTTTCGGAGGGCCACGACTTAAAGAGTGCCATGACCTACAGGTACTACCCAGTGAGTGTTTAGTGGCTCAGTGCTCAGAGTAATCGATTAGGGTTCGGCTGAACACCTGTCCCCGTGACGTGCGAGCTCTGGAAATTAGCGGCATCGTTTGTGTGCGGGCGGTGGCCCTCCCCCCCAATGTAAATGCATG
The DNA here is from genome assembly GCA_019650235.1 of Volvox reticuliferus. NCBI lineage: Eukaryota > Viridiplantae > Chlorophyta > Chlorophyceae > Chlamydomonadales > Volvocaceae > Volvox > Volvox reticuliferus. The sequence continues at coordinate 723,180 of BNCP01000005.1, read as the reverse complement.
GCAGGTCTCTCGCTACATGCCGCTGCGGCCCGAAAAAGCCACCTGCCTATGCCGCATGCCAGACGTGGAACCCCTTGAGTGGGTAGCTAGGGCACATGGCCCGAGGAAAGCCTCCCGCGGCGCCGAGGGTCGTGCGACGGCGAAGTTGTAGAACTGGTCGAGGCAGCAGCTATTGACCTTTCCTCAGAATATCATACCCCGCAGAAGTGTCGTCTGAGCCCACCCGCGGCTTGAGTCTAGGCGGGCGGTCGCAAAGTGCGTCGGTGCAGGTGTGCTAAAAGGTGGACTTCGCATTCGCATACGGTACACCTTGGCCGCCGCGAGGACCGTCTTCCACATGCTTTTTGACACACCCACCTCATCTTCACCACCCAATACCATGCTCCAGATATTCAAGGCGGCCGTGAGCTTGCCTTTGACGACCTGGCCATCCGGAGTCTGCAGGCGACCGAGATTGATAGGATGGTCGGCAGATAAGCTATGCAAATTGCATGGATAGGGAAGACACTACTCGAAACGCGCCCACCGTGCCCAGGCCCGTTCGAAGCGCCTCCGCATGCGCGGCAAGCAGCGGCCCACGGTCCTTTTTATTTCCTTTGCTTTTCGGCGGTGTCTTCGACATAGCAGCTTTAAGATTGAAATACGAAAGCTTCCACAGGTTCCATAAAGTTTGTAGACGTTTTCCTTGAGGCGCTGGTTGCCCCAAACGCCATTCTTACTGCAACTCAAGCCTATATCTTCATTATAAGCAGCATGTCACATTCCTTTCAGGAAATCCATGGGACTTGGCCCTCAAATTGAGTTAGGTTAATGAACGTTGTCCTCAAAGTGGAAGTCCTTACTTATATAAAATAGAAGACATTATCTCAAGTTCCGGGAGGACTACATTGTTATATGTATAGTGCATTCGTTTTGCGATGCGAAGGGCAATGCGAAGGTACAGGACGGACCCAAATTTTATACATAGAGAAATCACCGTGACGTGATTGGAATTAACTATACCCAACGTCTTTTTTACTCGGATGTATTCGCTGCAGTAGATGACGAATTGAAGAGAGTCCTGTACCAAGCGCCGACTACTGCCGCACAGCATATTGCCAATGAAACTAAGGCCAGAGAAAAGCTGCCTATGTGACGCAATATTGAACATATACTGGTTCAGGCAAATAACTTGTATCGGAGAAGTTCGCTTCAAGCTTGGCTGCTGATATGCACATTAAACAACGATCTTCGTGCCAGGCATAATTGCACTTGGTACCTCTTTAATTGGGTATATTCGTTCTTTTAGCTCGTGAAACGGCTCTTCCGGTGCAAGATGGGCGGGCAGCTACCCTTCCATTCATTGGACCAAAGCAATTTTCTTTTCATAATCAATATGTCGCGACCTTATTCTATATTACCAAGGGGCTTTACCTGTGGACCTCTAAAGGCGTACCCATATACTCAGCAAGCCGAAAGAAGAATTCTTCAAGAAGCCCAAATCTTCACACGAGGACACAGATGTTTGCCTTTCAACCTTGGAAGAGTCCATTCTGTGCGCATTCGCATAATGTTAGTGGGCCCGAAGCTCCCAGGCAGTCGCCGCATCGCTTGGGCGCGCACGGACGAAATGCAAAGCCGCCAGCAAAGAATTGTTTAAAGCAATTATTGTATACCCATTATCATCTATGCATATCTTTCTTTGTACTAAATTTCGTCCTGCAACACTGAAGTGTACGGCCATACACTCCACCTGCGTTTATAAAGCTTCTTGGCCAGCTAATTTCAGCGTGAAGCCCTCTGCTCTCCTCTCTGACGATCTTGAACTTCATGACGTTTTAAGTGGGCCTGCTATAGATTCCTGCCGCGCCCACTGGGGCCGGGAGCTGGTCATCTAGTACAATGGAATCCGTGGACTCGCCCCCTGGAAGCCGCCTCTTCATTGTATGCGGCAAGAATGTGGAGGTGGGATTTAAACGAGCTGACAGGAGCTATTAAGGAGGAGGCGGCTCGCAGACGCCGTGCGTCCTTCGCCTATGCCCTCGCAGGCTGAGACGCTGCAAGTCGCCTTTCGACCGTTCGGCAATCTTCAAAATGTTAAGGTCATTCGCGAGAAAGGAGGTCAGTCGTTTGCGCAAGCCTATCCTTCGGCGGACCTAGCTGAGAACTGCCCTGGCGCTTGCTGATCGTCGTTTCTGGCAAGAATACTGGCTAGCAGGCGCACATAGGTTCTCGTTAATGAGTCCTCTTCATCTCTTTCGCTGTTACAGCTATCGCGCTGATTTTTTGTGAATCTTCAGTCGAGAGGCGCGGTCTTGAGGAACCCGGTACTGATCATGTCGAGGTCCCGTCCACGGCTTTTCTTCGCAGTGGCCTATGTGAAGTTTGACAAGGCGTCTTCTGCTGCTCTGGCGATGGAGAACCTCAACGGCGCGGTGCTGAACAACGGTCGGGGTCCCAAGCTCAAGGTCCTGTTGGCGGAGGCTCCGAATACCTCCAGGTGTGTCACGCACCACAAGCAAATATTAGCTCCGTAAACCGCCCTAGTGAGTATTTTCGTATATATGCATTCGATTACTACGCATTGTTTGTGAGCGTTGCTGACGTGCTGAGCGTCCGCCGCCGACCATCGCTCCTTACCTCAAATGCATTGTGCAGTTTTCTTCGTTTTGACCACGCCGTATTTTTATTATGGTGATGTCGCGTCGTTTTGACATAAGTTGGCGGTCAAATGGCTCCTGGAAATATTCCGGTCGCAGGGGCATGCACCCGCCGAGACCCGCGGAGCAGGAGATTAGCTCAGACCCGGACAACATTCCACCGCGGTCTCGGCTTTTCATCGTGGTGCCTAAGCAGGCGGATCCACAGCATATCAATGTGAGACAAAACACCGTCTCGAACATGCGCGTTTTGCCTGCCGTACGAAGCATCGGCCTTGACATTGCTTTTGGAACGGGCTGACCCATGCAGGATTCGATGGCGGCTTACGATGGCCTCGAGTATTGCAAGACGGACCTTGTCGCCAGCAAGGGTGTGGTCTTTTGCAAGTTTACTAAAGCCTCCTTCGCCCTGCGCGCCTTGGAGGATGTCGCGTCCCGCGGAACGGTACGTCTTTCTACTAGATTTAGATTGCGGGTCTTAGATATCCAAGTCATAAGGTATGGCCGAATATTACCTAATGTTTTTGAAGAAACGATCGGTTTCGATACATGTGACGTCTGGCTTACGGTTTCATACAGGTCGGCCCGTACAAGGTCAAGTGCATGCTCGCGGAACCTAAGACCAAGCGTGGCCGTGGTGACGGATCGCCCCAGGACATGTTCTCCCCGCTGACTCAGGTGCGTTTCAACGTGCGAGGCTGCTTAGGCCACATCCTTGTATGTATCATCGCATGGTTTTACACCGTGCAAATTTTTACACAAGTAGCAGCGGCGTTTCCGTTACAAATCTTGCACATGCTTGTATCCGAGCAGGCAACTAAGCTGGACTACGGGATCAACCATCATCTACCACCCGATGCGGCGCATATGCCCCTAGACCTGCCAATGGGCCACGGTACGCAAGCATGGTTTTCCCAATGGGTTACTTAATGCAACAGCATAGGACTTCAGAAACCATGTACATTATCAGTCAGTCCATACCTCGGTACGAAGGAGGAATGCCCGCACCATTAAGCTCATTTTTCCAACCTGCACCAGTCTAGCCGTGATGTGTCACAGTTCACGGCGGCAGCACTAGTGGGGTGAGCTAGCGCCAACTGAGTTTCGGAAAGCCCATTTTACCGCAGTGAGGCTTAAGAGGCCGAAGTGTGGTCCACGAGCGTGGGACCCCGCCATGCGCACTGTTGTAAAACATGCATGTCCTCGTCATGTGCCTCCTATTTCTTGTAGCGCTATCCCCATCACCGATTGGAGTGACTGACTACACCACGATCTCGGGTCTCGGTGGCCTGGGTGGACTGAGCGGTTTCAACCATCTGGGCGATGCTGCGAACCTGGCTAACATGCAATCGCACCTGTCGGCTCAGGTAGGTCTGGGCTTGGAAGTACGGACCTGGGAGCGCATGCTGCCATGTTTTGCAAATGATATGATTCTGTTCCTCTTTCAGAAGCCACGGTCGCAATTTACGTAGGGTCGTGCTGGCGTTCTCATTAGGCAAAGAAAAATCCCCTGTATGCGTTGTGTTTGCACGTGGCTGATTCATTGCAGGTCGGTGCACTGAATTTCAATATGGGTCTGGGCGGTCTCCACACCAATAGCTCCAATGGTGAGTGCGGCTTCAACCTGTTGCATTACAGCACACTTGGTGTCTGGACGTTGCCGTTTTTCAGCGTGATACGTTATCGCAAACACTGATGATAGGTTTCTAATTTGTCGCTGATGCGTGTTGGATGATAATGCCCGTGTTCCTCCCGCGTGCTGCAGTAACGCCACACGACTCGCCGACCCTTAGCAAGCAACGTCTTTTTGTCGTGGTGCACAAGGTGCGAATAGGGTGACTGTCTCGGCTCCATTCGTGGAAATTAGTCCTGGGCCGCCGACAAGTTTTCTTATTTGCTTAGGTGCATTTCCGAATGCACTTGAAGATGAATTTCCCATCAATCCCTGCCCTATTAATGGCTTCCCTTCATCGCTTCGGCAATGCAGAGCGTCACTCAGGATGTATTGGCCCGCCTGTTCCGGAAGTTCAACGGCATGGAGTACTGCGACCTAAAGAAGGACCCCGCTACAGGCAGATCCAAGGTGTGTTCCAGAACAGTGGGTCCTGTAAACCTCCCCGCTCCCCTTGATGTTCGTGTATAGGAATTTAGCCGCTTAATGCGGTTGATTATACAGTATTGGATTGCTTGTGGCATGTTGACTTTCAAAGACTGCCGCTTTATGAATCCGTAGGGTTTCTGCTTCGTCAACTACTCGACCCCTGAGGCCGCAGCTACTGCCATTGCGCAGCTGAATGGCATTGAGTTTCCGCCGCACTCTAACCAGCGGCTTAAGGTGATGTACGCGGAGCAGCTTGGCGTGCGCAACAACAATGGACCTGGCTCGGCGTCGCATCATTCTCACCACAGCGCTCACACAGCACACACGGCCGCGGCAGCCCAAGGCGCCCGCAGCCCTATGGCAATGTCGCAGCTGGCCAGCACGCCCAGCCCAGTGCACACGCCGCTGTCCCCTGCTGTTAATCTTTCGCCAGAGGTCAACGTCGCATCGGTGCAGGAGACACTCGCTAATATGTCGATGCCACGTGTAGCCTCGGCAAATGGCGTGGAGGAGCTGGAGGCAGCTCGCCGTATGGCTTCGCCAATCTCTAGCGGTACGGCTGCTGATGCAAAGGTGATGGATGTGGCCCTACCCTCCGTTATTTCGGACGAGATCTGGTCCCCATGACAAACGATCTGTACAACCATTCATTGTCTGCTGAGATTTCAGAATTCATATTCTATTACTATATGGGCCAGCCTAACTGCTCACTTGTTTGTGTATCCTTAACGTATTATGTGACGAAATACGATGCAAGCTGGATATGATCATGTAGGAAATGAAACCTAGGGTCGGGTGTCTGATCCCTACCACCGGACCTAGGCTTCAGCAACCTAACAGAGGAAAGGGTGGCGTCCACTCACCCAGGAGTTGAATGGCTGCCAAATAGGGTGGTTTCCGGAATGTTTGGAGGGTAATAACAGGCGTTCTAACCGCGCGTGTCCTGAGTTGTCGACCCAGACGGGCACATGACGTGTGTACTCCGTCCGTATGCTTCGTATACTCAGCTCATTACGGGGAAGACAGTTGGGTGGCGACATGCCAATCCTCTGGTATAGGTTGTGCGTAGCCCTTGAGTAATTCAGAAATCAGTTGTGCCATGGCTGTCCAAGCGCGCTATACTTTCGCTGCTATAGCAAAAGCTGTTAATACCGATGCACGCATACGATACTGTTATTTGTCGTGCTCTACTGCATTCTCTGTCGCAGTGGCTCGGGAGCTTATGTTCAACGTGGCGGCATGAGGAGTTGCGGGCGAAAACCGCACCTTAATAATGATCGGTCCAGTTCAGGATGACCAGTTCAGGATTTGCTTTCAGGAGGCCGCTGAGGTTGCTAGTTTGCGAAGGCGATAGCAGCTGGGCATGATTGTTAAAGCCAGAATATGTTCAGGTGCCAGATTTATCCCGCGTGAGCCTTTAGCAGCAGGGCGGGCGGTGAGTGATTTGGGGGCACCGTAACGTTACTTTCAATCCTCTACTTCTTGGAGGTGCAAGGCGCTTTGGTCGACTCTCTGCTCATGGCAATGCCCATTCGTAATTTTAGGTTTGGACCGCTGAGGCGACGTTAGGGACTTGGTCTTCCGCAGCGCAGATGCAGGAAGTTAGGCGTTTCGTACGCAATTGATATGTCAGGGCTGCAGTACTGCACGGGGCGCTGTTGATGATGGCGTGCAGGTCCATACGATCTCAGGTCCGGCAGGGTGTTGCAGGATGTCGATTTGTAGGACAGAAGCACAGCATGGCGCGCCCGCTCATTTCTTAACAGGGCTGTGAGATGGCATGATTACGGTAGGAATCGTAGTGCGTTTAGATCAGCAGCGAAAGCAGCATGTGTGTGGTGTGAGCGTGTGTGTTGCGTACGTTAAGCCGCGTGTCTTGCCCTTGAGGCCGTAGCGTAGATATTACTTGCTGGACTTGTAGGCGTAGGTTGCACTATACTGTTTTATGACTTACTGCCCCCTTGAAAGCTAAAAATTAAAGTTATACCACAGTGAGGCAGGTGTCAAGCAGATGACGTATGGTTTTGCGTCTTTGAATTGACTGTCTTCGGGTAATGGCTCGTCCCTCGGATGGGGTCGCTTGTTGATCCAGGGCGAGAGAGTAGCTGTTAGTCCTGCAGACACCGTCTTGTGTGGGCACGCAACGTCGTGATGACATTTTGGCGAAATTGAGTTTGCCGACCGTATTGACTTCCGATGGAGGATAGGTGGTACCAACGGTGTTAATGCACCCAGTAGTTCGGATTCAGCGAGGGAGACATGAGAGGTTTGTCCTTGGAGGCCGTCGAGAAGATGGTATTCAGGGTGCCAGGCGTTGCGATGGGCTCCTTGGGTACCTAAGCTGCCCGTTCAGCCGGTGCTACCTAAATCTGCCGGCATTGGACAAGGGTAGATTTGTAAGGCTTGCAGAACTTCAGAATCTCGTTTTCATCCGCCTCTGTCCAGGTGCTTGAACCCTCATCTATGTCAGTGGGAATTGATGAATGTCCAACTATGATACGCAGAGGTAATCTAAGATATTTCAAATTCATGATCATTATGTCTAATCCAGGTTGGGTCGTTTACTTAACAAAACAAACTGTGACGGTTCACATATTGTACAAGGCGAGTAGGCAAGAACCAGCCCAAAGAACTGATGATACGAAAGAGCACATATATGTTGTATTCTCTTCCTGTACGCCTGCGATACCATTTCGGCGTTTCAGTACGGAAGCAGTACGGCCTTCGAAAAACAAAGCGAAAAGTTTGCAAAATGTCGAAAGCATTCCTTGCTTCATTATGCATGATCTTTCCAGCGACATCTTACAATCATCTACAAAGATTTAAAGCTTCGCTTTCCGGTGTGCGGGTAAAGGATTTTAGTTAACAATACGCGTTTAGACTATTATATTGCGATAATATATTGCCTAAACCATGTCTGAGACAGTTGAGGAAGTGGCCGCGCCAGCTTTGTCTCCGGACCCACTTCTTTTCGAGCTTTATGGATCTGAGCGACCGCCGGTTGAGCTGTTGCCTGGAGTAGCGCTATCTCCCATTGTGAACTCATGCTGGCTTCCTGGAGATGCGAAGGCAAGGAGCCCCCGCTGGACATGTCACGCCTTTGCCCATTACATTCTTTTATTGCGGACATTTTCAAATCCCATAGCCAATAAAGCTTACTCCGTCTTCCTGGGAATGTACCAACAATCCAGGCGATGCTGTCGGAGAGCTGGATCCCCGTGCCACCGGAGGAAACTGAAGCTTCGGGACCGCCTCCGCCCTCATTTAACGCTGCCGCGCCAGAATACAACGTAGGTGAACACTATGTGCCAAACCCGCCAGATGAATCCATCCATTGGGTCCGTGGCCAGACCAGTGGCGGCGCCCCTCGCTGACGGCCGTACGGTTCTATCCGCAGTACAGTTGCAGGCAGCGGGAAATGTTCCAGAGCCATTTGAGTCACGCCTCGAGAATGCAAACGCACAATGCACGACAGGATACAGAGGGGATGCTGCATCCCGCAAGGGGTGATCCTGCCGCACACCTTCCCTCTCAGCCCCTCTTGATGCGCTGTGCAGTTGCACCTCTTTCCTTTACACGACGCCAATACTTGTCGGGGGTGCTGCCGGTGTCCTTTACCCGTACGTTGGCCGTACAGGAAATGGTCCGACGCCTGTCTCGCTGCACGCCTTTCCAGCAATGGAACAAACTGACTATCCAAGCGAAAACAATCGAAAAGGAGATGGCGACCCTCAAAGGCCCAGATGCTGAGGTGCGAATAGTACGGCTACCATTCGAAACGGTGCATCGCTGTGTGTGTACACATACACGCACTATCCCCGGGAACCTGTGCACGCGCGTTACTGAGGATTACATTACCCCGGGGGCGTGGGGCTAGTCTCCCTGGTTGACAAGGGGGCCTTATGATTCTGCACCATCGCGCCATTGCGGCAACTCTAGCTCACATAGTCCATTCCGTTCATTCTTTTGGTTCTCGGCTCGGTTCCAAAGCAACTGTGCTATTAATTCCCCCCAACTGCCGTCCTTTCGGCTTATCTGCTCGCGTAACAGGCTAAGGGAGCTGAGCTGGAGGTGCTCCGGATCGCGATCTCTGATGCGGAAGCAGCAGTTTCGGAGCTGAAGGCGTCATTCACTGATGACCCACTATCGCTGGTGCCGTGGATGCAGGTACTTGGCGGATCCGTTGGTTCGTCAGTTCGTTAGGGCGGCATAAGTACGCGCACGGGCCAAGGCCGTGTTTATGCTGGGAAGGTGTACATCTTATTGTGGAAAGGGGCAGAAACGATGGAAAAGAAAAGGGGACGAAGCCTTAAGGCAGTTTGGCAAGGCAAATAAGCACAAGGAAAGGGGCAGCTAGTTGGGCCCAAGCGAACAGGCGGACGTGCTTTTGGTTTTGGCTGGCGTACGGCATATAAGTATAAAACGACAGGCTGGATCTAGGCTGGGGATCACATCTCTCTTAATACTCATCTAAATCTAAATTCAAATTTAAATCCGGATCTACATCCGCTCTATGCCTGGTCCGTATTGATCTGGATCAAAGGCGTTGACCGACCTCGCGGACGGCGGTCTGACCACTTTTGAAGTGAGTGGCGCCGGCTGGCCGTACTGCTCCTTGAGGTCGCTGTTTGGAGAGCTGCCCGCTGCGGCGCCTCCGGCGGGATTCTTTGATGGGGTGGAGCGAGTGCTGGGCACCTTCAAGCGGCGGTGGGGCCGGATCGGGATGAGGTTTGGGTACTTGGGGACCGACTGACTATGTGTGCCCGGGGAAGTTGGACCAAGTGGGGGCATTGTGCCAAGTGGGGTCAGTGGCGGTCAGTAGCGGGCGGGAATTGGGGAGGCGTCAAAGAAGGGATTGTGTGGGTAGATAAAAGTGGACTTGGCTTAATGGACCAGGTGGAGTTTATGGTTGGGAATGAAAATGCGACAGCAAGGGCCGACCTTCGGTTCGCGCATTAGGCTCTTGCATTTGGTTAAGCGGTGGGCATATCATATATTTTAATATTTTTTGAAATGCAATATGCAATTGTATAAAAAAATATGCAATTGTTGTAAAAAATATGCAATTGTTGCATTGAGCACTTGCCGTGATTGTTCTGCGTGCAGATACGAAAAGGAACGCGGCCCCAACCGAATCCAACTGCTTCTCAAACTGATGCCCAACGTCTTCGCGGACGCCTGGGCCACAGGCGGCCCCGCGGGCGCGGCGGCAGCGGTGGAGGCGTTCGTACAGCGAGCAAGAGCCAATGTGTTCGGTCCCGACGGCGGCACGGACGCGGAGGGGACGGTGCTCCCCCTGGACCTGGTGCAGCTGGTGTGGTGGGACTTCACGGTAAATGATGTATGTGTGTATCGTGTAGCGTCATGCGTACGTTTGTCTTTTCCCTCTGCCTGGATTTCCCAGGTCCCCTGAATGTCGGCCCCTGTCCCCTATTTCCCTCTCCCTCTTTTCCTTGCATGCACACTCGTGTTTCCTCCTCCCTCTGTTAATGCAGAACGTGGATCCCCTTCCTGTGCTGAAGGCCTTGCAAAAGTTGGCGACGGACCAGTTGGAGGTAAGTTTGTAGCGCTGGGGCAATCGGGAAAAGGGGGGGGGAAAGGGGGCACGGTTGGGGCTTGAGATGGTTTAAGACGGTTTTCCGGTTTTGAGATGGTTTAAGACGGTTTTCCGTCGGTTAGTAGTCGGTTCATGGGAAGGATACATCGAAACAAAACTCGCAGATTGGATATAGCACAATGGCCCCTGCACGGCATTGATATGTACTGCTGGGTGCTTGCCTGCCCTGCCCCGCCTGCCCTGCCTGCCCTGCCCTGTGCAGGTAAACGAAGAGACGGGTGAGGTGGCAGTTTCGGAGCCCAAGAAGATCCGCGGCATCGGTCTGGTGGACTTTCCCGCAGAGCAACTCAAGGCCGTCATCCAGGCGGGAGTGCCCATCACCTGCGTGCAGGTGGAGCACAGCGTGCTCGTCCGCAGTGCCACTCCCGTACTGTCGCTGTGTGCACGGTACGGCATCAAGGTGCTGGCTCGCGGAGGGACGATGGGCGGACTGATAACGGAGAAGTACCTGGGGGCGCCCCCGCCCGATCCTGTAAAAGGTAAGATTATGTCGAAATCGTTTTTTTTGAAGAAAACCGAAAAACGAATAACGTCTTAGCTTTATAAGATGTAAGAGCAAACCCGTGGAACGGCGAGTGTACAAGCCACTACTCATTCATTGGAAAGCCCGAAAGGGTGATTGTCGCCGCTGTCTTCACAAGCTCCTCTGATAGTGAGAAAACCCTGAGACCTGGTCAGCTCGAAACGAAGACAGGTATCATATGGCGGTATCTTGCCTTAGCTCATGGTTCATTGTGCCTCCTGGCTTATTGGGCCTTGTGACCTCTTCTCTTTTGAACTCGTGACATCTACATACAGCACGAGCGCTAGATAGCACCATCCCTCATCGCCTCGACCCACGAACCAACGCCCTCAGGTGATCCCGATCTGGACTCCGTTCCTGCTTGCCTGGATATGGTCAACAACATTGGCGGGTGGAGCAAGCTGCAGGTGGGCTTTCGTGTGCGGTTTTTGTGTGTACGTACGTATGTGCGTCTGTACGTGTGTGCTTTGCACGGCTGAAAACGAGGTTTATACCCGCGCCTGGCCTCCCGGCCCACTCCGCCCCGCCCCGTTCCACCCCACGGCATAACCCCTTCACACTTTTCAGGAGGCTCTAGCGGTAATCCAAAATATTGCGGACAAGCACGGGGTGAAGCCGGAGACGGTAGCGTACCGCTGGCAGATCGACACGGGTTGCTTCCCCCTCGCCACCACCCGGTGGGCCTCCCGCGTGTGGCGGCAGTTCGGCTACTTGGGCTGGTCCTCCCAGGAGCTTAGCGGCGGGAAGCCGGGAGTGGACGCGGCGCTATTTCAGGTGGGTGTGTGGACTCGTATGTAGCGCGGTATAGCCGTGTGGGTTTGGCCGTGGTGAGTGTGATGGGAATGGGGTGCGGGTATGTTTTGTGAACTGAGCCGCGGGATGGAGGCGTTCAAAATGGACATCAAGACTCACGGGCGCCCTAACAGAATGGGGGGGACCTGACCCTCCCCAACCTTCCCCTTCCGCCCCCAGGTACGAGGAATGTGTATCCCGCTGAATGTCCACCCACCCACCGTCCTCCTCCACTTCCGTGCGGCGCACTTGTCTCTCTGCAAGGACCCTCTTTGCATCGACCCTCGTGTTCCCTCTCTTCCCATTCGTGCTGCAGGTGGAGTCGTTCCTGGATGTGGAAGATATGACCCGCCTTGAAACCCTAGCCACCGTGCATGCGCAGTAGGTAAACCGGAGGACTCTGCCAACCGCATCGCCGATGCCAACGCCACCGTCAAAGGCGCTGGCGTCAACAATCGTTGAGACCTGCATTATTTTGCACAAGTGGTGGGAGCTGGACCCGGGTGAGGGCAACTGGTTGTAGGAAGAGAGGCAAAGTTTTCCGAAGCCTCCTCCTCTCCCGCCAGCCCCTCTTTGCAACGAGCTTCAAGGGTCCTATGCCGCCTCGCGTCGTCCCCCTCGAGGGCCCTACGCCACGCCGCGCTCCCCCAACCGGAAGGCACTATGGAGCATTGTTCCCCAATGTGATTGCATCCCGCGGGTTTCTTCGTGTGTGTTATAGCGGGTAGTATATATGCCCCCGTCTTCTGTTCTCTGTTCTCTGCGACGACTTCGGGCGGGTTATGAGACGATGGAAAAGGATGGGCCCGATTGCGCATGTGTGTGTGTGACGATAGCTGCATGGCGGCAGGTGGATCGCCTTTCATTGTGTGAATGGGTTTCCAAAGAACGTGCTACTTCGCGCGTAGGGGATTGATGCGGGTTGTACGGTGGATGTAATGGTATCCTAAATAGGTAGGTACATAAGGTACATAAGGGGTTCAGCGGAAGGTGTGAAAAGGGAAGTGGGAAGAGGCCCCAAGGACACTGTGCACCTACCCGTAAGTGATGGTGATGGATGGGGGGAAATTGAGGAGGAGCGCAGGAAAGGCACGGTATCTTCGGGGGGTTCGAAGTGCTTCAAGAGAACGTTTGAGCGACGTGTGATGAGCTCGGAACGGCTCTTTGTGTCTCACAGGCAGGGGCGAGGGTGGTGGCGAGCACGGTGGGATTTGCACACACGTTAATTGGGGTGGGAAAAAGGGGGCCGAGAGCTTGAACGCATGTGATAAGGATGATGGTGTATGTATGTGGAGGTGGAGAGATGATGTTGTGCACCTGACCCGGAGGCGGGGTGACATTGCCTGTGAAATGGCAGGAGGGCTCCGCATGATTGTTGTCTACGTGTGAATTTGGGCGGCCCCGCCTCCCCCTCTGCTGCCCCTGCCTTTTGGCTAGTTGACCACGCAAAAATGAAGCAGGTCACTTGACGCGCTGTGTATATTTGTCGATGTGACAATCTATGCCGCTGCACTCTGCTTCACTCTTGCGGTTTGTTGTAATGTCTAAAAGCACTCCTCAGTGCCTTCACTGCCCATGTTCCCATGTTCATTCTAACCGGTCACCAGCACATGTAGCAGCAGTAGCAGTAGGTATGGCAGCAAGTAGTTCCCGTCTGCTTTGCATGGGCCGTGTTGATCCACATATCGAGGAGGCTGGATCCTGCTGGAAGTAGAAACGGTGGGAAAGGTATGTCAAACGATGATTTTGAATTAATGTAACGAACATTTACTGAGCCGTTCATGTATGACTAAGTGCGTAGCTATGGCTGGCGACCGAAGCACCTGGATTTGCGCGGCATAGGCAACTATCGCTGCGATTGACCATGGACGAACTAGCATGTTTTTTAAATACTTCTGCATTTTTAGATTTATACTAATATTCTATTCATGACTTCCGTTTAAATTTTTGAGGTTGCTTCTCAAACACGAATCGCCCCGTCAGCTGGCACGTGTGGAAGTGTGATGCCTTGTGCGCTGGATCCAGCGGCCTCGCTAACGGGCGGGCTGTCTCCTTGCCTCTTGGGCAGGACCTGCTCTGAAGCTAATCTAAGGACCCACTGCTCTGAATAGATGTAGCCTGGTTGAGATCTAGTTATTAAGCGCTGGTACAGGGCTATGCACCATGATGCAGTTTACGCGTCAAATATGCGTAAAATACGTAAAATAGCTTTCTATAACACTATTTGCCATTTTTATGCAGCCTTGCATGTAGAAGACGGTTTCCTTTCGTTCGCAAATGTTTATATTATGTTTATAAAGGCGTCATCTTTCTTTCTTTTCTTTTCACATGGTATCGAGCGTCAGGAACTTCGCCTGCCCAGGCCTACCTCTTGTGAGCTTTATCAAGCGATCGACTTCATGAACCTGTAAGCACTTATGCACATGTTCGAAGGATGTAGTCGGAGTATTTAGTCGAAGGCCAGACCGAAAAAGTCGATATAATACGAGCACGTGATTCGAGCACTCCTTCGATTCAAGGAAAAGTGGGATAAACGTTTTTATAGCGTCTGACAACTGCTGGTATAGCACTGTTTTGAGGCTATCAAGTGATGCGTTCTCATATATTACTCACGAATTACAGAGTTGTAATGCTGGCGCGGCGTGCGTGGCGCGGAAACTTTACTTTCGTCCGAGAAGATTATCCTTAGGTCAGAGACGACTATTGAATACGTAGAATCTAATGTAAATGTAACTTGGCTAAAGGAAGGCCTATCCCATATGTTATCCCGCGACATGCTTTTAGTAGATGACACCCAATGGATGGGTCTGTGGACTTGCAAATGGACAGCAATCGTTCACCCACCTCACAGAAATCATACGAATTATGCGATCACCTCGTTAATTGCAAAATACAATCGGTGGCAAGGCCGGCTGATGGACCCGGAGAGGGGGACTAAACGGGCCAACAGGGTTTATCGTAGGCCATGTAAAATCTTGTAGCAATAAACATCTACCATTTTGACATTTCACGTTGAATGACCTAAGGGAGATTGGCGTATACGGGAAAAGTTTCCCCAGGACGACATCTCAGCGCACTTGGCCCGCATCCCCCACTTCCTCCTTGATTGTGAATTGCAATAGTGCGTTGTTTAGCAAACCGTGATTATAATATCAATTACATCGGGCTATACATAGTAGTTATCTAGCTTGTTTTGGCGGATGCCGTGGCGTTTCCACAACCGTATTACGTGACCTTTGCGGTAAATTGGACGCTTAGGCAAGACTACACGAAGGAAAGTATAACATGGCAGTAACGCCAGCGGTCATAGGCTTGACTGCCGTTTCCCGGGAAAGCGAATTTAATTTTGCTCTTCCTGTCAATACTGTCGCAAATTGCCTTTCCACGTAAGATGCGGACAGAAATTGAATGTTCTGCTAATTTTTGGAGCTGATTTCGTGTGGACACAGCCCCGCGGTCAGGAGGAGCAGGATCCAATAGTGCCCACCATTATTCTACCAATACCTACCACCAGTTTTGCGGAGGGCTGGTTTTGAGGTTACAACGAATATGCGTAATCTTCATACTTCTATGGCATCATCCATTCGGACAGGGGAGCACCCTTTCCTTCCAGCGACTGCCCTTGTCGGTTACTAACTGGTAATCGTGCTATTCGTGCTCGACGGGCGATAAACCGCCAGTCACCCGCCGCACCCGTTCTGACATCGCGCGCAATCTTCTCAAGCGTTTCCGGCCTACGAGCATCTTCGAGTAGGATTGCACCGCTCGAACGCTTCATAATGACTATTTTTGCGTCCATCACATCACATTACCGCGTCTTCAGGCCGGCCGCTTTTCTGCAGTTTCTTCCGAGCGCACGACACTTCGATATGAACACCTTCACCAGGTCTGAATCGACATCACGAAACTCCCAAAACGTGACCCATCACGTGCAACTCTTAGATCACCACAACCGCCTTCATCCAAGGCATGCACCAACCGCGTACACATTTCCCAATAATAAACGGCTCCTCTTTCATATTCCCCCTCATAACTTATGCCAGTGCCCCTGCCTACAGGAATAGTTTCGGACCTCTACAACAGCAGTAGCAGTAACAGCGCAAGTTAGCTGCGCCATGAACTTGCTACATCTTAAGCTCATGACCATCACCGGTTCACATCCATCACGTCCATACGTAGCGCTCCCGGTACGCATAACACCACCGGCTGCCTTCCGTTCAAGTTTCTGAATCACCACTACCGCCATCAACATCACGCGCAACTGCAGCAGCACTGGCAAACAGCAGCAGCAGCAGCAGCATTCATAACCTGAAGGTGTCACCATTTTGGGGGGAAGAAGGTAAGGTCGTCCTCTTCGGCACAAGTAGTACTGTGCAGCATGCTAACATGAGTAGCAACGGAGAGATGAATGATTAAAAAGAGGGATCCCATCAAACGAGAGCAGTACAGTATTACGCCATGCATACCTGCACATTCTCTGGTTTCGGAAGCATAATCAGCAGCACACCTTGTAAAGCCCGCTGGTGCTTGATTTGCCGCCTCGATCGATTCCCCAGTACGACATCATTACTCACCGCTCACAATTAAATGCTTCATCTACCAGGGTAGACAGGGTAGATAGGGGATGACCAGGGTAGACACGAACACACGAACATGCAAACACCGCACGGCATGTTATCCGTGGGCAGTTAAAAAGCTGCGTAACGACTGTACCGCTTGACATAAACAACTAACAAAGATCCTTGTTTGCACGGGATATAACAAGCCATATCACAACTGTCAACCGAATCAACCAACTTGCGCGAATTTTTCAAAGAAAGCGACGACATCAGCGATTTCCCCTGCACGGGCAGAGAGGATTGAGAGGTGTGGCCACCGGGATGTGCCATCGGGGCATAAGGGAGGGAGAGAGGGAAGGCGGGGACACGACCTCCCCCCCCATCGCCCTAGGCAACCACCACCACCACCTCCTCCTCCCCCAACTTATTCTCACGTCAAAAAATCCCGATGTGTCAGGGGGTCAAGGGGGTCAGGCTGCATAACTCCAAATGCATGAATTGTATCTACGCAGAGTCGCCCGTCTCCATTTTAACGCTCCACAGGAGGTGAGGCAGGAATACTGTGACGCGCTTTGGCATTATCGCTGCAGTAGCGGTGAGGAATACATAATTTGACGGACGCGAAAATCGCAGCTATGTTAATCCATCGCGGCTCATCGCTTTAAACCAAAGACTTCGCGCTGCCCTCAGCCCTCTCACACCTCCCCCCCCCATCTCCTTCAGAGCACAATAATTTTTTGATCACACTTACTACCCCACCCCTACGCGCCCCTGCCGGCCCGCAGCCACTGCCGTTACGTAATTATCGCTAATTTAAATTAAACCTGAATCCATGACAGCGGCACATAACACATGATATACGTAAATGTTTGTGTCCCGGAAATTTGCCATACGACAATTTAAATACTGAAGTACGGCAAGATGATAAAGCAACTGAAAAGACTTATAGGTATCGATGCATCTTAGATCCATGTGCTCTGTACTAAAACCATTCATCAAAAGGGCCAGCAGGGCGCAGCAGGAGTTGGGAGGTCCGGATTAGGGAGGTCCAAGGGGGGTGGGGTGGGGCCGAGAGGAAGGATATGACCATGTGAGTGCAACCCCTGTGCCTGTGTATTTGTCAGCAGCTATGTCAGAAGCAATTACCCTTACGTACACAAACACAATCAATATGCTCCCATGCTGTACACACCAAAGAGATTGCAGCATACGGTCCACACGTACGTATGATGTATTCTCGCACACGTGGTGACGTACATCATATTGCACACCACCGCACCACCACACTTGCTGCGCAATATGTGCGCACCGTCTTGACCTCTTTCATCCATTTCATCGGTTCCCTGGAGCCCATTCACCAACCTTTCCCGGGAATATTCTAACCCACCCGCACCCGCACACAGGAGGAGGTGCACGTGCAATTCCACATACGAAAACATGTAAGCACCCGCACCCGCACCCGCACCCGCACGCGAATGAAACATTTATAAGCACATTTTTTCCAGCACATACATGCGTTGTATACGCAAACACACAAACACACACGCACACGCATAAACAAAAACGATAAGGGCTTGTAGGCCGCACCAATAGCCCAGACCAGACCGGTCAGGCCCCGGGCCCAGACTTTCGCCCCGGGCCCAGCGAAGGATTAAGCGCACTTAACGGGCAGAGATTGAAAGCAGAGACCCACATCATCATAACATTGGAATCGGCGGACTTCTTTATAGGACAGCGAACGATTCCTTTGACTGATCACATCCCGTGCGTACTGGAGCTATGTTGGCGCAAATCAAACAGCAAGAAGGGTATAGGGCCCTCACTGCCGTGTGCCGGGCGCTGACGCACCGTCTTCACTGACGCAAAGCAAGGCAAGAACTTCCCCTTAGAAGAGGATCAAATATCAGTGCAGTGCAGGGCCCATTGCTGGCAGGGTACGAACTCATCCCCTCCGTTCCTCCCCCCCCCGTTTCCCGAGCCTCTTTAACCTCTAGCAGCGTGCACTATGCTGGCCCAATGGCACACGATACTGCAAAGAGCTTCCCCTTTTTGCAAATCAAGCTCGAAACCTGGAAGACGTTTTAAAGGGAGGAAAATAAAGCACTTTTTGAGACGAGGTAACAAGCGTACGGGGTCATAAATCGCAAGTCCCCAATTCGAGTCCCGGTGATATCTGAATTGTCACCATCAAGGGTTTAAGCTATGTACTTCGCGTAAATATTGTGATGGAATGTCGTACTTACGGTAACATTGAAATCTTGGAGTGTTCTTAGATCGCGGGTCGTGCGCACGGACTCAACCGTGGCCCAAACCAACACATTAGCCGGG
The DNA here is from genome assembly GCA_019650235.1 of Volvox reticuliferus. Taxonomy (NCBI): domain Eukaryota; kingdom Viridiplantae; phylum Chlorophyta; class Chlorophyceae; order Chlamydomonadales; family Volvocaceae; genus Volvox; species Volvox reticuliferus. The sequence goes on along the minus strand of BNCP01000005.1, from coordinate 704,621 downwards.
TTGAAGTCATCTTTTCCACTCGACATAGCTGTGGACGGGAGGACGAATCTTTGTTGATAATATTATTATCATCCTAAAGGCTAGCACCTTACAGGATTTGATCGGGGGATTCTTGCAGACACGAGATTCAGATTGTTGAGACATATGGATCAGGACACATACTGAAAACTCTCAAAGCTCATACATTACTTGTGAGATAATAGAAAGCCCATAATTCCTTATGACCTAATCAGGACTCAGGCCCCTTGAGGGCTTTCCCTACTTGGCCCTTTTTAGACTTAGCCCCCTTGAGGAGTTGGCCCGACTTGGCCCGTTTAGACAAGACGCAGGTCGGGAGCTTACGCCACTTAGCTTCACCAACCCAACCGAAGCCCAGCCCTCATGTACGTCACCTCTGGGGATCGTATAGAAAAACGGATCCTCGTCAGGTAACAGATGCGTGACGTTGTACGGCGGAGAGTGTTTTAAAGACGGCCAGTTGTACTCCTGCAGGTGATACCCCCCAAACATTGTATTTTACCGGTTTGCACCTTCGTGGAGCCCAGCCGACCACGCCAGGGCACATGGAATAGCCCTGGTCAAGCGGCTGAAGTTCGTACGGTGATTCCTGACGTCGGCTGCGTAAAGGTGAAATTCAAACAAGGCGCCGTTCGTACTCCATGATGCAATTGACGATCCCTTTTAATTACCTCTTCGCAACTGTTCGCAACCAAGGATAAGAGTACGACAAGGACGCAGAATACCGCCTTTACATCACGGAGCATCCTTACATGAGGATGTGTTTGCGCGGTTTGGCAGACATGTGCCGCACGTGCCGCACATTAGCCATAATGTGTCGTACGCACCTGCTGGCATGCCACCCGGGCAACTTCCTGTGCCAGGGAACCGTCGACGGCGCAAAGCGGCGCCCAGGTCTTCAGGCCGCCGTACTTGTTTAGAGTCACCTATGCTCGTACAGTCGTATAAGTGGTTTGCAACATATCGGTTGATAGTTAGTGGTCTTGATCGTTAACGCAACTAAAATTTAGGTCTTTCGTTATCCGGCCGTACAATACAACACAGTATGGAGCGATGCAGTGCGGCACGTACCAACATCTCCACACGGCTATACTCGGCGCAGAACTGCGGTGATGTTGCATGGCACAGATTCTGCTCCACTCGTCTACTGCCGACCGCGGGTCCCCCAACCAGGCGGATGAGATCAGAGTACTGCGGCGGAGGAGCTGTAGCAGCAGCAAGGGAGCCAGAACGGACCAGACGACCCACGGGTCATATTGGCGACCCAAACCGCAAACCGCAAATAGAAGGTGGAAGGTGGCAAACAGGAAGCGTGCCATTCCAGTGCCTTTTTGTGCATCGTGACGTGCAGTACAGTAAGATGTTGTACGGCAACCTGCCGTGGCAACGTGCTTTCATCGTGCACTGCTTATGCCGCTAACTCTTGGCACTATGTCGCTGATCCCTGATAAGGCCCAGTAGCCGAAACGGGTGGCCCACATCCAAGGTGTGCAGCAAGACGGGTGTTGGAATAAAAAGTGTGGAGTTTACCACCACAGGACAACGAATGCACATCACGAAGCGATAACGATTAGATGGGCCTTACCTGTCGGAGGTCTCGGAGGTAATGGCGGCGGCGGAGGGGCGGGTAGCAATGCTGCATCTGTGGACCAGCCAACCGAAGCAAAACTTTGCCGAGAAACAAACGGCCAAACAGTATGAAAATGCTGTACAGTTGCCTATGATGACGACGGATTGTCGTACTACCACACGTACGGCTGACAGTAAGCTGCGATCTTCAGGGTAATTAATCAGCACACAGGATGATGTTGATCGCCCACATTTACCCCTCCACAGCCCTGCTTAATTCCGTATTATCAACTACATCCACATGTGACGTACTTTTACTTTTACTACTCGGGATGCGCGGGGCGGCTCAAATGATTTATAGTGGAGCCATATGGATGTGAAGTGTAGTTATGCGGTGATGCCAGGAAGGAATTTGGCGCCCACTAAATGTGAGATACTTAGGTAGTTTTGGACGGCTGGAAGCTGTCTTTGCCCTCATCCAGGTCCCAGCCTTCCTTTCCCTAGCATCTCACAAGCGCATTCGACGCCCACCAAGAGACCGAGCGGATCACAGGTAACAAGGGAAAAGCTGCAAGCGTACGGCGCTGTCGTAGAGGTATTGAGATTGTACCGTACGGAAGATGAGGCCCTTCGGCGCGGGCCGCCATGCTGTTGCCGCCACCCGCCGCCGTCAGTACGCGTTATTGCCGCGACTGCTGCCACTGTTCCACCCCCGTGGTTGGTTTCCTGGTTTCGGAGCAATCGGCGGCCGGTTGCTGATGATGCGGGGCTCTTAGCAGAGCAGCTGAAGTAGCCGGCGGTGTGGTTGCTGCAGAAGCACATGGAGGCCGGGAGGAGAAGAAAGGAAGAGGCGGACAATCATCAAATCAAGATCCGCTGTTCCAACACATTGTACATTCTTACAGCATATGCACAACATAGATAATCATCATCACTCAATCCTTCACGGTAAACCTATAGTCCTTAGAGTATCAATTCGAAGTTCGGGCGGACGCCAGTTACTGGACTTAAGCTTTGGATCTCAAACCCACACAGTCCGCAAAACCCTAAGGCAGCCTGATAACTCCCCGACGTCCCCAATGCAAATTAAAATGTACCGTAAGGCCGGGTTTGGTTAACACGAACCCAAGTAAGGTTCATCCTCTCGTCCTTAAATATACCGTTCGCTAATTATTTTAAATATAGCACTAAAAAAGCCCCGAGAAATGTGTCTCACCTGGTCGCATTTGAACGAGAATTCACCCCTGGTGCGTAGTATTTTCTGCCGTACGTGTATCCCAGCAGCTTGCACATGGTCTGTGTATGTGTATAAAGGAGAGGGTAGTTTGATTAGTAAGAAATCCGGGCTTCCATTGACTTATATTAAGAAATAATAACGGATTATTGTTAGTATAAAATAGTAGTTGGAAGTTAGGAGTTATTTTCCGGTACAACAAAAGCTCTAGGAGGGGTAGCGAGTGGGGTTGCACACCTGTCTGCTGCTCAAAAAGCCCTCCATTTTCCATTCTTCTCATTCCACACACAGCACAGCACAGCACAACATTTTAACGTATGCTTTGTCCATCATGCAAGCGCGTCACATACAGAGGTTTCATACCTTATCTTTTCAGCTTGCCACACGGTCGGGCCTCTTTGATGTAAAGGTATGTGTATGCACATTTGCGTATGCGTATGGGGTGTTACACTGTGGGCGACTCGCCCTGCAAGGACGAGCACCGGGAGTCCTGACCAGACCGAGCCACAGCGCAGGGGAGGGGCACGTGGCTTTGTCTGTCTGTCCTGCCACGTGCTCCCCCTCTCACTCGGACCAGCTAGAGCAAAGAAAGACTCAGAGGCTCTAGCCTGGCCACTAACAGAGCACTGAGGGACACCACGAAAACACGGAAGGAACGTGTATGCGTGTACATGCGTATGCATATACATGTGTATGTTGCCAGCGTGGGCTCTTAGAGCTTCCTGCTGTGCGGCCGTCTGTTCTCCTCCCGGTCTTTTTACCTCCGCCGCCTGGTCTGTGAAGGCAGAGTCGCACACAGGCACCCAGGACGAATTGTTGGCTGCTGAGCCAGCGAACTTGGGCTCTCTCGCTGTCACCTCGAGACGACCCCGGGGCCCGCCGCCATCATCCCGGACGGTGAGGTGAATGCCATTTTTGCTCTCCGAGGCGGCGACAGAGTTGAGCCGCAGGCGTGTTGTAGTGAAGCCCGGCGGAGAATATTCTGGAAGTATATAAATCAGAGGTGATTAACAACATTTTACACACACGTGTTAAGCATCTTTACATCTGCCACATACACATATATACATACATACATACATACATACATACGTGGGTAGATGCCCCCTGTTGTAGATGTCCGTGGGTAGATGCCCCCTGTTGCCTTTGTTCCCGGGCTGCAACCCGGGAACAAAGGCAACAGGGGGCATCTACCCACGGACGGCAGCAACAACCACAGACCCGGACAGCAGAGCAGGGACCCCGTCAACGGGCTATTACTGACTTCTTCAACCGGTTAGGGGGCTTTACGCAAGAGGAGGATGAAGCTGCCAACACACGTCCAAGCATCTACACAACACAGCCAACTTTGGACAATGCAGCACAAACAACAGCTTCTCCCCTGGACCAAGCACGGGCCCGTACAGTTGCTGACTTCTGGACTCGCTTGCACTCTTTTGCAGCGCTGGGTATCCCTAAATATGGCTGGGATCGGGTGGGACCGCAACATCCCATCCTAGCCATAGTTGGAGCTCAGTTGAGATGTGATTCTCCTATGGAAATCACCGACCGTGGAGCAGAGAGAGCAGAGCAGAATCCTTAGGGTGGGGTTTTGAGGAGGTTTGAGGGAGAAGTGAGGGGAGAGTGGAGGAGAGTTGGAGAGAACAGGCAGGCAGCCTGGTTTTTGAGGAGGGGCAGGGAGAGAGTGGAGGGTCTCGTGGCTGGAGGAGCCTGTGTCCAGGCACTGGGTTCTGAGGGTTTTGGGGGAGGCAGTGAGAGAGGTCTTTCCCTCTTGTGCAGTGCAGGTGTTTGAGGGGCCAGCTGTGGGTGGGGCCGGGAGGCTTTCTAGGGGGGCGCCAATTTGGCTCGTCATCCCCCCCTCTGTCTTTAGCTGGGTTCTTCCTCCTTGGCTGTGTTTGAGTGTGCTCTCCTGTTGGCGTCTCTCATCTGAGGGCTTCTGTGTGTCTTTTTCAGGCTCTTGCTAGTTCAGTTTTGTGTTGGAGGAGAGTGGTCCCTTTCTTTGTGCAGTTAGTCGCCCCCTGTTTTCTTTTGTTCCCTCCTCGTTTTCGTGGTGCTCCTCAGTGCTCTGTTAGTGGCCAGGCTAGAGCCTCTGAGTCTTTCTTTGCTCTAGCTGGTCTTAGTGAGAGGGGGAGCACGTGGCAGGACAGACATACAAAGCCACGTGCCCCTCCCCTGCGCTGTGGCTCGGTCCGGTCAGGCCCCTTGGTGCTCGCCCTTGTAGGGCGAGTCGCCCACAGTGTAACACCCCCAATACATACATACATACATACATACATACATACATACATACATACATACATACATACATACATACATACATACATACATACATACATACATACATACATACATACATACATACATACATACATACATACATACATGTGAATACATAATCTATATAAATATATTCTATATGTATACTTATAGGGAAGAAATCATCTTGGTATTCTTGGAGCACTAAGTGAATAGCCGAGGGCCAAAAACTAGGCTCTCACTAAGCCAGATGTCACGGGGGTCATGTGGGTAGCTTACTGCTGTCAACGTGTGAGCCGTGTTGCCGTACGGTGAGGAACGTCAGTGATGAGGAAAAGCCCGAAGTGCCCATTGACGTGAATGTACGACAGCATACAGCAACAACACACTTACGAATCATTACAGAAGGCTTCTGCACCGGGCTGTCATCGGGACTGTCGTCGCTCGAAGGCAGAGGCAGCGGAGATGCGCCGGTCTGCGCGCCTTGTGTTTATGTTTTGGAGTTGGGAGGTTAAGGAGGGGCGGAAACTGCGTCTCTTCGCCATAGCGGAAGGAGACCTAATATAAAAGCGGAAAAGTGGTTCTAAACCTACGAACAACTTCTCGGTCGACTCAGAAGTTGACAGAAACTTACTAAATCAAATTCTGTTTGAAAGCTGAGGCAATTATGGCCGTGGCACATATGGACGCTTTGACCGGCACGCGGTTTGTCGGTATGCGGATGCAGAATTCTAACAGAAATCTAAGAAAGCGGATAGTTATGATGAAAATTAGGGTTTATCAGGACGCATCACACTTACTTGACGCAGCCAGGAGCAAAAAACATGCCGTTGCCATCAATCTCTCCGTGCTCATGGCGCGATGGTGATTTCTTCGCCACCAAAGTGAAGAGGAAATACGCGTGTATGATCCGCCGCTAACACTATCACGTCGAGACGAGATTCTACGATGGTGCGTGCTCAGAGTGCGATGCCTGACCGCCCTGGAGTCCGGAGGGCTTAATAAAAGAATGACTTTTCCCAGATGAATTTACGATCTATACATATAAGTCTATGATCCAATTTTTTAATTATAATGATTCCTGTTTCACGGACAGCCAACAGCGTGGGTGCCTATAGTCAGGCTTCCGAACGCGCCAAACCTTTGATTTCGAAAAGTTATCAAAACGGTGTCAAACGATCTTCATGGATAATCACAATTTCACTCTTTACACTAATTTACTATCAACTTCAGTCAGCTGACTAAATCGTAATGTAGTCTATCAGGGCCGACATATAGCTTCCCTCTCCCTTCGCCGTTAGCAGGACAAGGGAATGGATACGGACCGGTTCCATTGCTTGAAATCCGCCTGCTAAAACTCATTATAATCTTTCCCATTACTCGTACAGGCGGACGAGAGAAACCCCAATTCAGGATGATTCCGGAAGCAAAAATTAAAAATCTGATGTTGGCCGCTTGCTTGAATCATCAACTGTTGATTCGCTGGCTGTTGAACCAATGATGCCATGTGATGCATATTGTTCGGTTTCTTGCAGTGTGGTAGATCGAAGCGCCATGACGAACATCGCCATAAGTACTTATGGCAACAGATTATTGGAATTAAAAATATCAATTTTCAGTGATGCTTGTCACATCCCACCTGTGACCAGCCGCGTCGCGCCTCAACAGGCCATCGTGGCCCATCGGGCCCTAATACCATTCACGTTTTGGCTGAACTACAGCGATCATGGATCATAGTGACCTTATATGATTTGCTGCTAATTGTTGCAAGGCACTCCTGGTCGAGTGCTGGGCTCGTACCGGCGCAGGCCGCGGCTCGTCGCCGCGAACGGACGAGAGGTCCAGCGAGCGCTCGACCCGGCAACGTGTCACATAATCGAATGGTCTCTTGCGTTATAGACCTAGAATAGCTTGTGGTTCTCAGCCGGACCTTATTGTTTGCTATGGCGACATAAGTCACTGGTTGGCACCATGGACGACGACATGCCCATTAAAATCTTATGTGGACGCTGCTTCAAAAACATCGTTCCTTTTCAAACTCATTCTGCCTGGACTGCTGGCTCGTCACGTCTTCAGCGATCCCTTTTAATTTCAGCTATGGGACCATGCCCAAGCCATGGGGAGCCCTCCCCTTGGGTAGGTCCATTTGTACCAGGGCCGCCTCCCCATGGGTAGCCTTAAAAGCTGCCCAAATGAATTTTTGGGAAACCATTTTTTCCGTAGCTGCCTCACGGCCCGCAAACAACCGTAATGTACTAGGGAACGTTCGTAAGGGAATCGCGGCACTGCGCGCCGGCTTATTTCGCGATTCCTGTGCCCGTCACGGCTGTACAGCACGGTATCCTGTCATAAAACGCGTTACCGTTTGAATTGTGAATTATAAAAATTATTTACTATTCCTCTATTATGTATGTGGAGTGATTTGATCCTGCAACTCGGTTATTTATATCCTCAGTTATGAAAGTAAAAGATCCTATAAAAGAAGCGTTCAAAAAGCATCTTAGAAATAAGCGGCGACGTGGCAAAACAGCTCCGAGTCAGCCTGTACAAGTTCAGCCCCCGAAGCCAGTACATGAGCCAGTCCGTACTGGTGAAGCGGTCGAGGCACCCGATGATGCCATTGATATTGGCCAGGGCTCTGACTATAAGTACTTAGGGCCACTGAATGAGGATGTGGATAACACGGATGCAGGTTCAGACGACTTCAGTGCAGCTGACGACGACGAGCCAGAACCTGAGCCTGGACCAGAGTTAAGCCTGACACATGCTGTTCGGAAAGGCGGCCTGCGTCACTTTGCAGCGTCCGGGGATTGCAGGAGTCACCTTCTGTGTAGTACTGCTCGTGTCCTTCGGCAACTCGCTGAGAGCCGAGCCGTGGTGTGCCCCCAATGCGCCTCACCTTCCCCAGAAGGGGGCCGCATTTGCCCAGTAACCCTCATCACGTGGGATCAACCCATCTGCGTGAATGTGCCTGTGTGCTGGTGCCCACCCTGTGGGGCACCTCATAACGTGCGCCCCTCAGAGTTGGACTGCCTACCAGACTCTAAGACTGGGTGGGACCTCCACCTTCGTCGAGACGGCCAGCATGTGCTTTGGTGGCACCAGCCATTGCTGCAGATGTTTGATCTGGTGTCATCATCTGGTGGCAAGCATTTGAGCGCTGTTGCATTCTGCTCAGCGCTTCTCGAGAACTGGGAGCGAAACGGCATTAGCCGTCCAGCTTCCGTGTATGCGACAACGCTTTGTCAGCGCCTGCGGCAGGCGTTCCTCCTGTTCATGGATTGCAAGGCAGGGCCTCGTGAAGGATTACCCGGAGGGGGCACTCAGTGACTGGCGTCGTGGTGCTTTGAACGGGTGCCCTTGCTGTGGGGATGCTCTCACTTGCAGCAGAGCAGCCGTTACTGGTGATGGTGTGGCCACGGCTGTTCAGGCCCCTTTTGATGGTGCAGAGGGACCAGGGGATGCGGACGCAGCAGCTACAGCAGAGGGGCTGGATCCTGGTGGGGACTTGGCTAGGCTTTGCGGCAGAGAGCCATGACGGAGGCAACCCAAGTGGTTTGACTGTAGCAGTTCAGGCACCTTCAGATGGTGCAGGAGGGCCTGGGGACGCAGATGCAGTACAGTGCCGCGATTCCCTTACAAACGTTCCCTAATACATTGCGGTTGTTTGCGGGCCGTGAGGCAGCTACGGAAAAAATGGTTCCCAAAAAATTCATTTGGGCAGCTTTTAAGGCTACCCACGGGGAGGCGGCCCTAGTACAAATTGAACTGCCCAAGGGGAGGGGTCCCCATGGCTTGGGCACGGCCCCATACCTCTTTGTATGAGCCTTGTGCGGTACACGTGTGAACACACACATATACACATTATATATATTACGTGTGTGTATCCATTCCGATTCGATATAATAATCGAGCTATGGGCACCTCCCCGTACACAGACAGGAGGAGGTGCCCATAGCTCGCATTACCGGATGTTGGGTACCCGCCGGGCAACCGATTTCGTTATCAGGATTTTTGTATGTTGCATCCAAGTTTTGTAAAAGAACTTGATTTTTCAACTGGTGTACGTATCGTAACAGCATATTTCTATCCTTCTACATGTTATTTTGTCTGTGACAAGCGTCGTAAGCCACTCGGGGCTGACGTGTTCCATTGCGTTCGTAACGCCCAGGCTTCAAACTACTAAGCTTTCTTCCTGTCTTTTTAACACATTCACTTTACAACTAGAAATACGGAAACTCAGGCAAGGTCAGACGAGGCAAGGGCGTTTTTCGTTTTGGCATGGACAAACCTTTTCCAACGGAGCAAAATCGCTTAAAACTTCGTGCTTTGCTACTTACTAAGTCGCCTTAAATACACCGCTTTTTTGACATGCGCCCGCGCGGTAGCTCCGCGCTTCTTGCGCACGTGGTGAGGACGCTTGGCGCCATGGTCCAGGTCAAGGACACTGCCGCTGCAACAGCCCTTGCATTGAATACCTCCAATGACAGCATAAACAATATTATCAAATGCTATCCATGCTCAATAGGACAAGAAATGTTGGGGTTGTCGCTCCGAAGACATCTTCACAGTAGTTGCGGCCGTGGCCAAGCGGCCGTATCGATCGGCTCCCCGTCCTCTTCCACCACCGATACCTTTCTTGAGGTACCGGGTGGGAGGTTGCCGTACACCTCCCAGCTCCAATTCGTGGGCGGCTCTGAAACCCCAGCGCCCACCATCCCTTGCTACCGCACAATAGACTCCACCGGCCAGGACGTGCCCGACGCGCATGTACCGTACCCTATTAGTCAGGTATACGGGATAACCGGGTTTCGTATGCTCCGATGAGGAGTTAAGCTTCCATCGTGATACTTATTATTACTCGCATTTTACTACATTACAGCTTTCCTTTGCCGCCTCGCCATTTACGGTCCCTACTTGCATGCGCTCTTGCCTTTTGCAAGCACTGTCCTTTCCCAAACGCAGTATACATGGGTCTTGCATATTTTCCATTGGCTATTTACCCGCTCCCTGGCACTCCCTGGCACTCCCTGGCACTCCCCGGCTCCCCTGATGACACCGCTGCGCTGCGATACATATGCACCATACTGTCCACCCCTTCTCCTTCCCGCCCCTTCTCTTTTGGCTGCAATGTCGTGCCGTGGCTGCAATGTCGTACAGGAGCTCGCGCTGCAGATGTACACGTGTATGGCTCGTCTTCAAACGATGGACACGCTCTTCTACGAGGCGCAACGGCAGGTTAGGTTAGGTGGCTGTGCCGCGCAGCAGGGTGGGGCGCAGCTGCGCGGGTTAAACCAGGCAAGGGCAGTGCGAGTCCGGCCAGAGTGGCCAGGGTAAGGCTGAGGGGGCATGTTTAGGGGCATACCTTCAAGAGCGTGGGACCGAGGGGGGTTGCGGCCAGGGCCGGGCAAGGGGCAGGAGGTCGGGGCTGCAAGGTGCCGGCCGATAACGCTGGGCGAGATAGCCTGGGCCGGGCCGGGCATTGCGGACGTGGGCTGAGCGGGGGCGGAGGTTTGCGGGGCCTGGGGGGAGAGGGGAAGGGAGGCGAATACATGAGACCTGGTACGGCTGTTGAGGAGCAAAATTACGAACCGTGAGACAGCTGGAGGGGAGGGTCTGCTGCCGGGGTGTCTTGGTCAGCTCGTACCGTGTGCTCTTCTTCCCTTGCTCATCGTCTTTGGAGTCATCTCCCTTCCATTTCCGTGAAACCTTGACTTATATTAGTCATAATATTAGTCAGCTTGTTTCTTCTCCTCCACCCTATTGTCCACCCTCCTCCGCGTTCCATCCCCTCTCCTCCACTTCCCCCCCTCCAGGGCCGCTTTTCATTCTACCTGACCTGCCAGGGCGAGGAAGCCACCAACATCGGCTCAGCTGCCGGACTGGACAACAAAGACATGGTGGGTTGAAGCGGAGTGGACACCGCCCGAAGAGGCGCCGGGTGGTCTGGGTCTGGTCTGGCAGTGGAGACCGTGGGGAGTAGAGCAGAGCCGGACTCTCTTACGTCTTGCTGGGACATTTATTAAGGGGTGTTCCTAATGGGTGTCTTCTCCTTGAATGTTCGGTTCTTGATTTCCTTGCACTCACACATGTTCGTAGTTCGAGATGCTTTTTCGGCATTACCTACGTACGGCAACGTAAGTAAATCCCGCCGCCCCTGGTTATTATTCATGATTCATGCAGTACGGTGTGACGTTTGTACGGCCAAACAGGTGTTCGCGCAATATCGAGAGCAGGGAGTGTTGCTTTGGCGGGGATACACTCTGGAGCAGTTTGCGAACCAGGTACGGCAATTATCTTCGTACAGCACAAAGATGAGAAGAAGGAAGCAGACGTGGATTTTAATATCTTGGGCTTTCGATTATGGTGGTATGGATGAAACGGAACTGAACATTGACCCTTCTTGGAGCCGTATACGAAGCATTTGACCTTCTTTTTGCCGTACCTGTCCTCTCACCCTTGCTTTACCTCTACCTTCAAATATATAAGTTTAATTGCATCGTTATCCGTTATCACCAATCCCTTGGCGTAGGTCGGTTTATTACCTGGTCCTTAAGTCCGTTATGGCTGGTTTCGTTGCAAGCCAGTGCTCCTGTTCACTCGTAAGACCATATTGCTTTTCTATTCCTTCATGATATCTATATATGTACGGCAGTTGCTGGGCAACGCCAAAGAGCCGGGCAAAGGTCGTCAGATGCCCATCCATTACGGCTCCCCCGAACTGGCATATCAGACCATCAGCTCACCTCTGGCGACGCAGATGCCGCATGCGGTCGGGGCAGCGTACGCGTACAAGGTACATTCGGTTAAGCGGTCTGCGTCCATGTGCGTGTGTGGGTGTAGGGGGGGGGGAGGGAGAGGGGATCAATTTTGTTTGTGTGATGGCTGGAAAAGGATTGTTTGTGATTTTTACAGTCCTTAGAATCCGTAAGAATTTAGATGTCCACAAGTCAATGTTGACAGGACGAATTGATAGTGGTCGGCCTGCTGAATATCTGGCTTACGTGGGAGCGTACCCACTCGCGGCTGAATCACATTCCTTCATCGACTACCGTGCTTAGAAGTACGTCGCGTGATCGGCCGAAAATTTCAGTTGACTGTAATATGACGTATTGTTGTACATGGTGTATGGCAGATGGACCGCACACAGCAGGTAAGTGTTGTCTATTTTGGAGATGGCGCGTCCTCGGAAGGCGATGCACACGCGGCCTTCAACTTTGCTGCCGTGCTGGGTGCCCCGGTGATTTTCATATGCCGAAACAACGGCTACGCCATTTCGACGCCGGCACATGAACAGTACAAAGGTACGACATGATGCAACGTAATACACATGCGCTTTTTGATTTTCATATCAGCTTTGCAGATGTTGGCTCTGAACGCTATTTTTACAATTTTCCAACATGGATGTGTCAACCCGCAACAGGCTAGGAGCGGCCAGGGGGTCGGCCAGGGGGTCGCTGTTTGTTCGGGGGTGAAGAACGCTGGCAGCTGCATGTATAGAGTCGCACGACCCTTTCCTTATATTTATAATATTTACAAAATCCGTGTGCTTATCGTAACAGGAGACGGCATTGCCGGCCGCGGTCCCATGTACGGCATTCCAACGCTGCGAGTCGATGGTGGTGACGTGCGCGCGGTGTATAACGCTGTGGTGGCGGCACGGGCACGGGCGCTGGGTATGCCATTCAACAGAGGCGCCGTTACCTCCACTCCTGGAACTTCAGGCGGGAATCTGGGCATTGGCTCCGAGACCAGCTCCGGACCGGGTCCCGTACTTCTGGAGTGTATGAGCTACCGTTCAGGCCATCATTCTACATCTGACGACTCGACAAGGTACCATGTTGTGGGTGTCACATGTAAGGTGGTGGCGGTATTCCGTACCAGCTAGCGGCTCACCAAAACCTGGGTGGAGCCCTGCTTCTCCCTGCTCCTGGAGAAACTTCCTCATCGATTCACGCCAATTTCAACTTCAACACGTACTCTGGAATCATTAGTTACACCATCAATCCTGCCTAACCCCAGCTGATTGATGTATCGCTTGTCAGGAAGTGACATCCATTTGTATACGTATTTATATACTTACATATGTTACATGCAATTTATATGGGGGTGTTACACTGCACTGTGGGCGACTCGCCCTGCAAAGGCGAGCACCGGGGTAAGGTCCTGACCGGACCGAGCCACAGCGCAGGGGAGGGGCACGTGGCTTTGTCTGTCTGTCCTGCCACGTGCTCCCCCAAAATACATGTACACAATATGTTCATACTACGAAACAAATGTGTGCTTAAAAGTGGTCAAGGAGATAAATTGGTTTTAGTGCATTGGTCTCTAGTGAATTGGTCTCCTTTACCTTTTCCTCTTTCTTAAAAAATGACATCTTATAAAATTCCCATCATCTATTGCTTGTACGGTGATGGTTATGTCCAGGTACCGTACCAGTGAGGAGATGCGCGCGTGGCGGGCTCGGGATCCGGTGGCACGCTTCCGTGCCTGGCTTGTACGGCATGGCTGGTGGGACGAGGTACAGGAGGCGGCGCTGCGTCGAACAACGAGGGTGCAGGTATGTAATAAAGATGGCAGTCGATTGCTTAGGGATCCGTTAGTCAAAATCCTATTATTGTGTCGCAATTTTAATTTAGTTTAGCTTTATCAGCCTTGAGCCTCATTTTTATTTTTACTGCATCTGGTCAGATCAAGTGATAAAGGTTGTAGGGGACATAATAAGACATCCTATGACAACTCATTTACGACCCAAAACGTTATTTTACTTTTTCAATTTTACTTTTTCAATTTCTATCAGCTAATATAATTCCTTTTTGCCGTTGAGGTGCATTAAGCTAACATAAAGATAATCATACTTTTAGATATCCATGTATGAGGCTCATACCGCTTATAATGCACTCCTGCTGGCACTGTAAGTAACAGTGGTCATGGCAAGATGGATCTGCTGCCCCGCTTTCTCACACTACCACCATCCTGACTGACATACCTCATATGTGAGAGATATTCGGGCTGTTGAATTACATAGAGGAGATAAATTAAGGGGGTATTACACTGTGGGCGACTCACCCTGAAAAGACGAGCACCGGGGGTCCTGAACGGACCGAGCCACAATGCATATAATAAATGTATGCTTATTAGGCATTTGAAATTCCAAAAAGCAATCCTCAACAACATCTAACAACCTTTGCCGTGGTGAATGAAATACAACATGCAAAAGTGTGCTTCAAACCAGTACCATGAGAAGCAGTGGTGCTCAAAACAACTCTAGATAGAGCTGCATCAACAACCTCCTTGTAATGCACTACCCGCACTAATTGTTATACTAGGTCGTCCTCCCGCCAATCCTCCTTCACCTTACCCATCCTCGCCCAGCTTACTTCTTGGCTGGTGAGGGCTCTTGCATGAGGAGGCCCCACTCTCCCTACCAACTTATAGGGGGTTTAACTGGTGCCAAACAGCACCAAACAGCCTCTAGCTGGCTGTTATGCATTGTTAACAGCTGTTATACCCCCTATAAGTTGGTAGGGTCTTGCGCTTATTTTGCAAGTAATTATCTATCATGTGGGCAGCCTGATGCCTTGTCAAGCAGTTTAGGATGAGAGCATGCTTTCCATGCCCGTAAAGTGCAGTGGTTGTGTGGGTTCTGGTGCCTGCTGCCCCAGTTTTCCACAGTTCCACTGTCTTGATGGACATGTGGTGTAGTAGTTGAGTGCCGAAAAGGCCTCTCGAGATGTTGACAGGGTGCTTCTTGCACCTTATATTGTGCTGTACAGGTACGGCTACTACACGTGGACAGATACTTGGAAAGTAGGCTTATCTAAAAGCAAACTAGTAGTGTCAGATCTCTATCCTATCTCGGTCCAGTAAGGGCCCCTGGTTCTTGTCTTTGCAGGGTGAGTCGCCCACAGTGTAACACCCCTTTTAAAATAATGAACGTACGTAGCAATACCCTGCAGTGAACATCCTCAGGTGTCCATGACACCCCGTAGGGCAGCTTGTACCTTGTACCCGACGGATGGGGCTCTTTAGTTTTCCCGGCACTACTGCAACTTTTGTTTGCTTATTGTGGCGGGTCGTAACCCTGACACAGCACCAGCAGCCCGAGCATCCACCATCCAGATTCATCTGCATCCTGTCGTCGTGGATTTATCAACCAGTGTGCATTTGTCAGGATTCAACCCTCGATCGAGTCAGTCCTAGCAGTTCACACCAATGTGTCATTGGTGCAAAAGCGTGTGATACCAGTAGGTGAATTCCCTTGTTACACACAAGCAAGGATGCAAGGTCATGCAAACTAAGTAAGCAGAACCAGTTATTTTTTCCATGTCTTGACTTCATCTAGCTTACCTCTGGAACTGGCCGTGTGCTACCTCTTGTGTTGCATGCATGATGGCCACCAGGTGTTGGAGGCTCTGGATTCCGCTGCTCGGGTGCAGAAACCCAACTTATCAACACTCTTCACAGACGTGTATGACTCCATGCCAACCCACCTGGAGATGCAGAGGGCCCATGCGCTGGAGTTCATACGACGGAATCCTTCTGTGTGTCCACAGGATGTGCCAGTAGAGTAAATGGTGGCTGTAAATTAGCTGTACAGGAAGTACCAATAGTGGTAGCTAGATAATAATAAAATGTACAACACTTGACACGAATGACGGTTCCTGGTTGGCAGTTGGCATGGTTATTTGTAGTTAGTTGGTGGATGGAGATGCGGTGAGCATGGCATGACTGGGATTGTTGTGGCTTGTATACCTGAGTGCACCTGGATACACACGACATACTAGTGCTCCTGTCATACTTCGTAGCTATCACAGGATTTGGGTGAAGCAGAGCGCGACACAGTGGCTTTCACTATGACAACCGATTTGTGCGTTAGGTTGCGTTAGGGACCCCTAACACGAGCCTTACACAAGCTTAACGCGAATTAATGTGAGCTTTCGCATGGTCTAATGTAAAGCAAACGCATTGCTTTCTTTGTAGTGTATTGGAAAAGTGGTCTTAACACACGCAGTATAAGACTCTTCTTGCACAACAACAAGGCGGTATCTGGCATGACTAACTTTACTGCACAGCTCCCGCACAGATAGACACATACCAGAGATGGGGAGCATGTGGCAGGGCAGACAGACAAAGCCACGTGCCCCTCCCCTGCGCTGTGGCTCGGTCCGGTCAGGCCCCCCGGTGCTCGTCTTTGTGGGGCGAGTCGCCCACAGTGCAACACCCCATACATACCAGCTAGGATGGCTCGCTTTACTTATCTGTCGATAACATATTGATAACACGCCCCCTCGAGACATTCCTAGCTCCAAAAGATTGGTCTGGCAAGGTAAGGGTTTCATCGCCACTGAAACGTTGCGCGCTCTAACCATCACCCTAAGTCACCATAACACGCAAAAGAAACGATAAGACTTCACGCCTTGACTCCCATTGCATTCCGAAACTTCTTCTTGCCCTCGCCCTCGCCCTCGCCCTCACCCTCACCCTCACCCTCTCCCTCACCCTCACCCTCTCGCTCCCTGGAGCACCCATATGGGCGGCGACCCTTCAGAGACCGTTATGTGGTGCTCTGAAGTTAGTTAGTTAATGAATTACATAGTTTAGATTAATTATATAGTTATTGTTATTACTATTATAGTCATGTTAGGGATGTCTAGGTGATCAGCCTAGCATCCATTATACAGTGAGACCCTGGAGGTATCGGGCGCTTTGCTGATGGCAGCACCTTAAAGTGTGAAAGCAATGTTTATAATCCGGTAGCAGCTAATCGGTCGTGGCTAGTGCAAATGTAGATTGATGCCCGTAACCATTGTATCATGGCATGCTCCAACATAGGTGGGCGATAGGTGGTGGAAGAGATGACGGTGAGCCTTGTGCGGTACACGTGTGAACACACACACACATATACACACACATATATATATATATATATATATATATATATATATATATATAAGTCATACTCATTCTGTGTGTGTATCCATTCCTTGGGGGGGGGGGAAACAGGGTCAGAAGATTTACAGTAATTTATCCTCGGTCCCCCTTCGACCACAAAGCGAGCTCCTGCTGCGACCTCACGATAACCCTTTCATCATGCTTTTAAATATGCATTTGACTACCGCTTTCAATGCTGTAACTCCCAGAAGTGTACGGTGGTTGTGCGGGGACTGGGGCCTGCCGCCCCAGTTCCCCGCACTTCCACCGTCTTGGTGTACTGGGGTCCAAAGTAGATTCACTGCCCCAGTTCCCCACACTTCCACTTGCCATAGATGTTTCACCCTAGGTATTCCTTTGATTTTTCTCTTAGTTGTTTGTGGTGGTGTGTATGTAGCTAATATTTTGGTTCAACATTTTCCCACGTTGTAGTCCAGTGGGGGCATCCAGGCCGCCCTCCACCTTCATCATATCCCTCCTTTATTTGGCATTCATGGCTCGCACTGTCCATATGTGTACATTTATTTAGCTTCGATGCGCCATCCATGAGTTTTGAAATGCGACTTATTAAAGAAATAAGTGGGAGCTGCACTGCGTGGCAGCAGCACCCTGCAGTGGGAGCTGCTGTAGTATCCTGGGGTATCTCATGGCTAACATCCAGGTTGGCCAGTTGACTGGCATCCTTGGATCGAGCCTTTGCTTTAGGCGGATATGACAGAGATACACGCCTGCACCATGCATCAGCAGCAGCACATGGCAGCTGCACCCCTTGCAAAATCCAGCAAATCATCGATGATCGATCAAAAAATCGATCAAAAAATCAATATCGTCTTCTAGCTAATCAAACGAAATTAGCAGCATATTGTACTCTCTTCATGATTAACTTTATCCCAAGTTTCTTAATTGTTTTAATGGCCATTTAGCCTATAAATAATATATAGGCTAATTATATATATAATATATTAAATAATCCAAACTGACTTAATATCCACTACATAACTTTATATTGCTTTAGGGTTTTCCTGAATCAGACAGGTTTTCGTTAATTTTTCCATCCATAATTAAAAATGAATGAAAAATAGAGGTATAACAATACGAATTCATGGGCTCCAAAATAAACTTTCAAAATCAGTGGATATTATACCAAAGAGCTTGGCAGGTAATGGGAATCTAGTACTTTGTCCGAATCAGCGATAAATTACATGAGCCAATATTATTTTGAAGTTATTCATCCATTTATTGGATTGCTTTAAATGCCTAATATATATAAGTACATATTTAATGTACACATATGAATATGAAAATCATGAAATCTATGCAGAAATAACCAACCTTAAAGATCTGAAATCGGAATTAAATAATGATCAATCTTATGAGTATGAGCTGCCTAAACATCGTGTAAATAATCATGGCAACTGAAATTCTTAAAGTTAATATTTTTTGCATTTTATGCAAAATGGATACGGCAAAATATCTACAAAAAATGTTGATTGCAAGAGTGATAATGCAGTTAAACTTGGTGCCGCTGTTGAATGTACTCATATGGCTAGCACACCCTTACTTGGGTCTAAATTAAATTTAGGATATCACGTGGCAGCTGCACTGCACTGCAGCAGCACCATGCAGTGGCAACTGCACCATGTGGCAATGGCAGCACACTGCAGCAACAGCACGCAGCAGCACGCAGCAGGTGGCAGCGGCCCCACACAGCAGCAGCACTGCATGGCAGCTGCACTGCATGGCAGCAGCAGTGCATGGCAACTGCACTATGCAGCAGCAGCGGCAGTGTGTGGCAGCGGCACCGTGCAGCAGCAGCAGCACACAGCAGTGGCAACATGTGACAATGGCAGCGCATGGCAGCGGCAGTGAGTGGCAATGGCAGTGCACGGCAGCAGCAGCGTGCGGCAGAGGCAGTGCGCAGCCATTGCCATTCACTGCCGCTGCCATGCGCTGCCATTGTCACATGTTGCCACTGCTGTGGGCTGCTGCTGCTGCACGGTGCCGCTGCCACACACTGCCGCTGCTGCTGCATAGTGCAGTTGCCATACACTGCTGCTGCCGTGGCAATGGCAGTGCACGGCAG
Source organism: Volvox reticuliferus (assembly GCA_019650235.1). Taxonomy (NCBI): domain Eukaryota; kingdom Viridiplantae; phylum Chlorophyta; class Chlorophyceae; order Chlamydomonadales; family Volvocaceae; genus Volvox; species Volvox reticuliferus. Next base: position 685,527 of record BNCP01000005.1, on the reverse strand, counting down.
CAGCAGCATGCGGCAGAGGCAGTGCGCAGCAGTGGCACCAAGTGGCACCTAGCAGCAGTGCATGGCAGCTGCACTGCATGGCAGCAGCAGTGCATGGCAACTGCACTATGCGGCAGCAGCGGCAGCACGCGGCAGCAGCACCGTGCAGCAGCAGCAGCACATGGCAGTGGCAGCACGCGGCAATGGCAGTGCACGGTACTGGCAACATGTGGCAGCGCCAACATGTGGCAGCTGCAACACACGGCAGCAGCAGCGTTCTGAAATCACATTTAGAATTATATTATTATTATTGTTATTTGGAGACTTACCTGAGCGAGTAAAAGCAGAATGGCAAAGGTGATGTTGGCAAGATCCAACAAATTGCTGAAGCTCCAAGTTTGGCAGCCAAAATGCTTAATATCTATACAAATTGCGGCTAAAGATGAAGCGGTAGCTATAACAGCGGACAATAATTGCTGTGCGATACAGATTAACTGTCAACTGAATGTTGTAAGGATATTTCTTTCTAGACCCATTAGCAGGCCATTGACTAGAAACATTTTATATCCTAAACAAAAATAAAACCTTTAGAGCATTAATCTTGCAGGGCTGGCCAGTGCCCTGCAGGATACATAGCTGCTACATGCAACAAAAGACTGAAAACACCTAGCTAAAGAGGTCAGGAAATGCTTTAAAAAGCTTTAAAATTGCCCAACAGAAATCATTTCATTTTCGTCGCGACGGCATAAATTCCCGAGGGCCTTACACTACTAGGTCTCCTTACAGGGGCGGACGACTAAACAAATTCCCAGGGGCCTTACATAAACGATTACATAACCGACAAAAAACTATAACAACAAAAACGAGATAAACTAAATAAAAAAACTAAAAGCAACTAAAAATTACTAGACTAGCTAATAAAAGCGGTAGCAACTATAACAACAAAAACGAGATAAACTAAATAAAAAAACTAAAAGCAACTAAAAATTACTAGACTAGCTAATAAAAGCGGTAGCAATCAGGTTCGACGTAATAGCATGCCAGGTTCCGATATGTGTATCCATTCCGATTCGATATAATAATAATAGTGTTTTCACATAAATATTTCTCGCCGGGGCCTTTAACCTTGGTGTCGGTGAATGGCACAGCAGCTGCTTAGGACAGAGGCCGTGCGGTCAGGGATAACTTATTTATTCTTGGCAGGTCCTCTCCTGCGGCCCCTCTTGCCTTACATCAATGGTCGCTCAGCCATCGTGTTTTATAAGCAAACACTCTTTTATACGCCACGTGGCGGTAGGATTTCCTGAAATAGATTTCCTGGAAAGCATAGGGGAACATGGCATGCTATTACGTCGAACCTGATGAAAGGGTTATCGTGAGGTCGCAGCAGGAGCTCGCTATTGTGGTCGAAGGGGGACCGAGGATAAAATACTGTAAATCTTCTGACCCTGTTTCCCCCCCGTTATCCTGAAATGCATTCGCAAACCTGGTTCTGGCAGTCGACTGTAAACATAATAACGACATTTTACGTATGGCAGTTTCCTGCTGTTGGATTCACATTTCTAGCGAGCAAGGAGCAGTCGAGCAGTCAAAACTAGCAGAGGTAGCACCTATCACGCAGTGAGTCGGTAAAATCGCAAAGAATGCTTAATCATCTTGATGTGGGGTGAATTTGTGTCTGTCCTCTGTGCGCCGGGTATTGTCTCCGCTGAGGGCGCGAGAGGGCGCGAGCAGCCTACGAATATGGCCTGGAATGAGCAGTCAGCGCGAACCTTGGCATTTCGGATGGACATAAAAACATAAAAATGAAGCAAAATGTGTGGTTCAGGAAATAAAGGAATCGAAGTATCCGCGCACTAAATAAGTAGTAGTGTGTGCAGTACTGCTGGTTCCCGCCAGGCGGTACACTGGAGGTACACGGGTATGTATAACATGCCACGTAAAGTCGGCTAAGTTAGGAGCCTCACGCCTCTGTCACGACATACTGGGTGCTCGTCATACTTTGTAGCTAGCTTAGAAGTTTGGGCGAAGCAGAATGACGACCCAATGTCGTCGCGAGCAATGTTCGGACTAAGTTGAAACCGTCTAACGGATAGACAAGTTAACAACGTTATTTCCCGTTATTAGATGGATAATTTTTATTTGTTAATTTGGTTCAAAGGGATAACCGAACGTTAGTAGTTAGGTTGGTTCCAGAGCCGCAGTTTGTAGCGTTGGATCCAGTTTGACGTTAGGGCCTTGTGAGTCGTCGGCGGCGGATTTAACGCGTCGAGAGCTTTGACCAAGTGTCAATTGGCTCTCGAAGCTATTCTTCGTGAGCGTAACAGACCCGTTTTAGGAACTTATTATTACTGTAAAACATTTCGTCACTATTGTGCCAAGCTAAGCCCTTCGGAAGTCGTCGCACTGCACGATCGTCAGGACGTCGGCGCGCGTGAACCCAAGCAAGGAGAACTTCAAGGGACTATCTACAAGACCCGCTCTTGGATAGTAGTTGCTCATCAACATCCACTGTTGAGAGCGACCACACCTTCGCGAACGGACAAGTGTGCACAATTGCGGCGAGATCCTTCAGCCAATTGACTCTGCACGCTGCGTGGAGCGGTAGTGCATAAGGTCGTAATATTCAAGTAAGATTTATAAGGGCAATTTTGAGTCACTGCCTGCAGCCAACGAGTTCGCTTGGGTCAGATCCGCTCTGACCAAGCCGCCACAAAACAGGCGCACCACGCCCAAGCTAGCAAATAATCCTCATTGTTTGTTAAGCGGTTTCTGCAGGGACGTTTGCCTGACTTCTAGCTGCCAGTCGGGAATTGAGCTAGAATTACTGCTTTCTCTTGCCTCAGTATTGTGCCATCAGTGCCCGGGACTGCTTAAACAGGCAGTCATCAACCCCAAGACTTACGTGAGCAGGATCCGCATCTGCCACGTGAGCTGCCACCTGCAGTCTCCGTGACTGAACATGGCACATCACCTAGTCTGCAGCTACAGTAAGTCCCTGCGGTGGACGCCATCAAAGCCCCTGTGGAGGACAGCTCACTGGGTGCTGCTTGTGAAAGCAAGCTCCACAACCTCCTAAGCCCTCTAGTGCCTGTAGCAGTTCACCATTCCTCTGTGGGACTACCTCTTCATTTCGTTGAGCTTTTAGTGTGGAGCAGCGCTGGCGGACAGAACCAACCCCCGTCGTAACCCTGATAGAGCCGCCAGGCCCAGCACCAGCGGTTCCTCAAGGAGTTTACGTACACAGCGGGAGGAAGTTGAGTGGCAACGCAACCCAGAGTTTGATGACGGTGTGTCAATCCCGATTGTAACACCGTTACCGAGAAAGGCCAAGGTCCCACTAGTCCAACCAATTGCCGAAGCTTCATCCAGCACTGAAGAAGACCAGTCAGAAGCAGACGAAGTTGAGCAGCAGTCAGACGAGGAAGGGCTAGAATCAAGTGAGCAGGTTTCAGGTGAAGGAAGCCCAGAAGATAAATCAGCCGAGTCCGAAGCACCAGAGCCCAGGGAGGTTATAGCTGCGTGTGAGGATTCCGCATCCCCACGCACTCAGCCAACCGTAGGTGAGCAAGAATCTGGTGAGGAAGATCAATCAGCAAAGTCAGAGGCATCGGAGCCAAAAAGAACCGGAGCTGCGTGCACGGATTCCGCATCCCCACGCATCAAGTTAGCTTCATATCAAGAGCTAGACTTCGATTACGACTACAGCCCATATCAAATGGAGTCTACAGCACAAATGCCCAAATTCACTCATGAGCACCTCCCAGCATTTAGGGCAGCTGCTCACAGAGCCTTGAGCCACCTCCGTGGGCGCTTTCGATACCAACGAGGTCAGGTGCCGCTGGAGGATGCCATCGACTTGTTGGATGGGTTTCCCACACCGGAGACACCCTTCTACACGTGGCACAAGGCTTTCATGAGAGATGCCAAGGACAATGCCACCAGATGGCTCCGAGACAAGTCTGGCAAGCCAGATGTGCAGCTGGATGGGGAGTCCATGCTGGAGTACTACCTGGAGAGACTGGATAGGCATTTTGAGCCCCAGAGGCGCAATGCAAAACTCATCCAGTACTCCCGGCTCCGGCAAGACGACATGTCGCCAACAAGCTACCTCCAGGAGCTTGAGCTGCTCATCCCCTACGCCAAGGAGGAATACGGTGAGCGGGCCATTGCTAGGAAGTACGTAGACGGCTTAAACGCTTATGTGCGGGAACGGATCGAGGCTAAATACTGTGACGTGAGCACACACGAATGGTATGGCCTCCTTTCCAAGATAGCAGCAGATGCTGAGCGCATATGGATGAACCAGCAGCATGATATGGAAAAGAAGGTGGCTCCAAAATCGGCCAGAGAAACCATAACTTCACAAGTCAAACAAAGCCAGGCTGAGCCTCGAGTGCCATCCGCTGGCGCTGGGTACTATTGCAACCACCATGGGGCTAACTCCTCACACGACAGCAAAGATTGCCGGGTGCTCCATGGCAGAAAGTCAGCAGCAAGCACGTCAAGGGGTAGCCAAAACTCATCGGTTGAGGCCCTCATAGCGGAGTTCGAAGCGCAAGCAAAGCGCTTACGGGCAGCGATGGCATCCGAGGAGAGACCCGCACTGCAGCAGCATCCCCAACGTGCCCCCGTGGCCGGTGCTGGGCACAAGGAACGTGATACACCGTCATGTGAGTACTGTGGGCGGTTTGGCCACACGGAAGAGCAGTGCTTCATCAAACACCCAGACAAGGCAACAGCTAACTTCAAAGCACCGACCAAGGCTCTGCAGAGTACCTTCGATCGCAATCTAGAGGAAATTCGTCTGCAGCAGCAGCCAAGGCAACAGCGTGCAGCAGCTGCAGCAGCGGCTGCCCAGCAGGAAGATGAGGAGGAAGATGTGTACCTGCCAAATCGTCGCAATGCTAACCTCAGCTCCGTGCTGTTGTCAGCTGAAGAGTACCAGGCGGGAACCAGCTGTGCTACTCAGACCCATCAGCAGGTACCAGTATCATTCCAGCCGGCCCCGATCAAGATGGATGTGTACCCATTGCCCAAGCTCATCACCAGGCCACGGGCGGCAACACACACAGCAAATCAAGCGGCGCAGGAGGTAACCGTGCAGCTAACTACCAGCTGGGCAATGCTGGAGAAAATCGCCAAGTTACACCAGCAAACGGAGAACAGCACAAAGACGGGGCACACATCGGCAGCGGGGGAAACTTCCGAAGCCCCTCCGCGCAAAGCCATGGCGGCCGAAGTCAAGCAGCAACCGGAGCAATTGGAGCAGCCAATGCAGCCGGTCAGCATGTCTACGCCAACGGGTTTACCCTATTGTGTAACTGGTGAGCACCAGGCGGGCAAACGGGGAATCCAGCAAATTCCACAGCAGGAACGGGAGCACCTGCTGCAACGGAATCCAACAGCTGCAGCATACTTCAAACTGCAGCAACTCATGTTCTACTACCCACCTGGTGCTGTGGGCATTTATGGCCTGGAAACGGGAAGGCTCAAGTTCTTGCGTGACCACTGCGCGGATGTAAACATCATCACTCGCAAAGCAGCACAGCAGCTACGGCTACCCCTAGTTGCCTCCAAAACGACGCTCAGCACGTCGTCAAACCCGGAGGTTAGCACACAGGAGGAAGTGGACTCAAGAGGAATTCAGCTCATCCTTTTGCCAGGCACCCAGCACGCCACGGCACTCAACCTGACTCAGACGTTGGTGGTGGACAACACACCCTTGTTTGACTTCCTGGTGGGAAATGAGCAGATGCACGCAGTAGCTGACTCCATCACGCAGTACCCCACAGCACAGCTGCATTTTTTGCCGAACCTGCTGGAAAACCCGGGGTATGTGGTCACCATTCCCATGTCCTCGATCAAACATCCAGCACACGCCACGGCGGCTGCATTCCTTAGGACCGCCTGTATAACCTCCAGCTCTGTGCAAGGTTCAGCGCCAATCACAAAGCTGGGGGGTGGGTGCACCGTTAAGAAAACCCCCTGCTCAGCTGTCACCTCAGCAGGCGACCTAGCAAAACAGACCTCAGGCAGCGGCCTGTGGACACTTGATGCCCTGATCACCTCAGCGGCACCTTCAGAGGACCTCAAGCTTGAGCCAGCAAAGCCTCGACGGTGGACCAGCAAGCGGAAAAAGTTCATGCCAACCCCGCCCCCTGGTGCACGGGCTTATCAGCCCAAGTGGACATGGAAGGCACCTATGGCAATGGCGCTACTGGCACTACTGCTACTGCAGTTGGGTGTTGCCTCATACGTGGGACGGCAAGGCAGAGGACACAGATTTGCAATCACGTATGAAGATGGAGAAGTGGAGCTTATGGGTGTAACTGAGCTGCGAAACCGTCTGGCATCCGTGCCCACGGTAAAGAAAGCAGCCCAGAGCATAGCAGCTGGAGAACCGGCAATCCTAAGCTGGAAGCTGGAGAGTGTAGAAGAGCTGGAGCAAACCCTGGGTGAGGGCATGCCGGGCTGGCATCACCAAAGCAAGGTGCAAGCCCTACGCACAGCACTAAAGCAACCCAGGTTGGAGGAATGTCAACCCTCCTTAGGCGAGGTGAAGAAGCTGTGCAAGGTACTACTGGTGGAAAAAGCACGCCGTATCCTGTTGCCATTCCGGTGGGAGAACGAAATCCGGCAAGCTTTGCACGACGAGGGATGTAGTGTAAGGCAGATTTTAGGAGAGCCTAAACCTGCAGCAGTCGGCCCCAAGGTACTATTGCAGGATGGAGGGCCGTGCACTGAGGCTGTAGTGTTTGGAGCATCGAGTGAGTTGCTGGATCTGCTGATGCCCAGCACCATGCAACAAATAGGTCTTTTGATGGCTGTCTGTGCCCCGATGAGGTACATCACCGAAGGGGATGAAGCTAGAATAAATTGGTTGAGAAAGAGGCAATTAGAAGGAAGGCTGGCATTGAGTCCGGCAGGCCAGAAGGTATGGATCATGTTGTTTGCCACTGTAGCACTCAAGGAGGCTTTACTGAGGCCAGTGGAAGAGATGTGGGAGTTGATATAAGGACCCCTAGACCTTAAGGCATACCAGCGCAAATCGCTTAAAGCACTCAGCGCTGGGGGGGGGAGTGACGCACTCGCACGTAGTATGTACGAAATTCAGTACTATGTCGTGACAGCTGTCACGACATACTGGGTGCTCGTCATACTTTGTAGCTAGCTTAGAAGTTTGGGCGAAGCAGAATGACGACCCAATGTCGTCGCGAGCAATGTTCGGACTAAGTTGAAACCGTCTAACGGATAGACAAGTTAACAACGTTATTTCCCGTTATTAGATGGATAATTTTTATTTGTTAATTTGGTTCAAAGGGATAACCGAACGTTAGTAGTTAGGTTGGTTCCAGAGCCGCAGTTTGTAGCGTTGGATCCAGTTTGACGTTAGGGCCTTGTGAGTCGTCGGCGGCGGATTTAACGCGTCGAGAGCTTTGACCAAGTGTCAATTGGCTCTCGAAGCTATTCTTCGTGAGCGTAACAGACCCGTTTTAGGAACTTATTATTACTGTAAAACATTTCGTCACTATTGTGCCAAGCTAAGCCCTTCGGAAGTCGTCGCACTGCACGATCGTCAGGACGTCGGCGCGCGTGAACCCAAGCAAGGAGAACTTCAAGGGACTATCTACAAGACCCGCTCTTGGATAGTAGTTGCTCATCAACATCCACTGTTGAGAGCGACCACACCTTCGCGAACGGACAAGTGTGCACAATTGCGGCGAGATCCTTCAGTGACGCACTCGCACGTAGTATGTACGAAATTCAGTACTATGTCGTGACACCTCCTAGGGAATTTCAACAACCGTAACATGTGTGTGTAAAATTACAATCATAACATCAGGTTAATAAGTAGCAGTGCTCCGTCCACTCCGTGCATAAGTACTTTATCGTCCGTTCCTAAGAATAGGGTGAAACCCGGCGGAAAACAATGAAATGTAAGATAATTATTTAAATGTGATTAAACGGTATTACATGAAAATCCGAGGAAATATATTTTGGACGAAAATAGTTTTCAAGCGGGTGCTCAGCGGCGGCACGATCTTGATTTCTCACATTAAGAATGCGACCTAATCATGTTTATCATTATTAATATTATAATTATTAATCATGAACGACAAGGAACGACATCCTTGCGGGCTTTCATGATAACCTTCCTAAGATTACATACCGCCCCGATCGATTTCACCTTGTGACCAACGATTCCATCCTATAGTCCATCAAACCCTTAGTACTGAAGATCTCGCGTCGATTTTGGAAAGACGAGTATGCTGGCAAAGGCTGCGCGTAAGCTGTGATCATAATTTTATCCCTTGATTTATCTAGTCATGATGAGGTTGAGATAGAGGTACATGCTTTTGTGATTTTCTGTCACACGGATAATGAATGTTAGAAATTCATTTTAATTTTTTAATTACATCCAATTTATAATGTGTATGAGGAAGGCCACGTACTTATATACCTACAAGCCTGCTTATCGCTTCCTTATGTTATAATATGTTAAACGGGAGACCTTGCTGCATCCATAAGAAATTACGGACATAAGAAATAAATGATTTCCCCAATGAGCTCCCACCAATGGCGTAGGAAGTTCCTTGCCAACCAGCGGGAAATCAGGAGAGATCGTACACTGGGAACAGTCGTACGGGATAACCATGGGACGTCCTACGGAGCACATACGTCGTGGAGATCATTTAGGGCCTGAAAATGTTCCCATGAATTTATGAGTGGCTGCCGTGATCTTGCGTGGTCATCATGTACCAGCACCTGGCAGTACTCCACACCGCAGGACCGCATGCGTCATGATATCATGAACGTCAATTATAACTGGCTTAAAAACATAACAATTGAACGCATTTTCAAATGCAACACACGAACAAATCCTTTTTTCCCCATGCAATGTTGCAAATCGTATGTTTCAATATACATATGGTTAGTTTCAAAGAATTATATTTAGGGTTGCAACCAGATTAAAGCATCGGTTACGATGCAGAAAGAGAAGTACAATTTCATACCGTTGTAGTTATTTTTAATATGCTGCGTTACCTGTGGATAGTCACGGCGGTTACTCGTACGCTGAATTACGACAAGACAGCAACATCGTTTAACATATAACTGGTGCATCTGAAGCGTGTTCTTATTTACATTTTCAAAAATAACTGTTTTGAATTCTTCAATCATCACATGGCTTTCCTACGAATCATGGATTTCTCTCCTTTCGGAGTGCTTGTACTTGCGTCTACCTTGGCAGGTACGTAAGCTTAACGTTTCGATGCAAGCGCTAGGCCAATGGGCTTGAGGCGCCGTAATCTTGCTTGTGCGTATTTGCTAGCTACGCTGTTATGTGAATTTCCGAGGCATACGCCGAGCCGGCAGAATGACTTATATGCACAGCGCTAGATTGCCTTAGTATCTATCCTGGCCTCGGACTTTGTTTTTGGATCGATGAAGGTCATTTTTTCGCCGTTTGTTGCGACTGACTTATTATTCAACCGACCATCGCATCCTGCTGCCCGTTGCAGCTCATATTGCAGGCAGTCGGGCAGCAGCAGCTGTGAATGTCGTCCGTAAGTTCTAAATTTTATATCCTTGATGTTTAATAAAGCTCAGTGCCGCAAGCTAGGGGAGTTCATCATTGCCGTGGTTCTGCCCGTCGATTGACAGAGCCACTTCATCCGCGAGCTGCCTACCCGCCTAGAACCTGCCTACCTGCCTGTGCAGAATCATGTCGTGCTACTCGCTCTCGCTCACCGAATTCGCTTCACCAAACTAATAATCAAATATACAACGCCCTCACATGCTTGATCGCTCCCTTGCTATGTATGCGATGCGTACACGCGTGCAGGTAACAAGAATGGCGTGCGTCTGACCCAAGATTCGGGACCCCGCGGGCGGTTGGAAATTTCCACCACCGATCCGATGTTCTCGGGAAGCAACTCCGGAAGCAAGACAGTCTGGCTACCTGTATGCAGCGAAGGATTCACAGATGCCAAAGCCGAGGTAAGAAATAACATGTACGATACAAGCAACTCAAATATGTAGTCGAGCGAGTTCTGAAGATGAATGAATTCTTATGGTGTTAATGTCTTCGCGCCCGTGCATAATAAACAAAGGATTCATTCCTTAAAAGCAAAGAACCGGTACGGGGCGTAAGCGAACGTACCTTGTAAACTGCATGCACGGGACAATGATCGATCCCTGCATGCATGCCTCATCAGGCAACATGTAAGGTTCCAGAGAACAACGGGCCCATGCAACAGTCGCGGAAATAATAGGAACCCACGAGGATATTAGATGTTAAGCCAGACTGTCATTAGCAATAATTATATACTACGCTGACCATTGTGAGACAGGAAACATATGGATTCGGCTTCCGTACTAGTTTCCGTACTAGCTCTGAGTACACGCACGATTACCACACGACAGCGCTGGACAGTCCATACCCCATCCAGAATTGCGTGGTGCACCACGGCTGGCTAGGGTAGATCACCGACATGCGCCTGCAGTGCCTCTTGCTCAGCTTCAGAAAATAAAAGGGCAGGTCTGCGAAAAAAGGAGCGTCATGGATCACTGCTGTTCACCGAAAGATGAATGCTAAACGCTAACATGAACTAATAATATTCTTTATACTTTTGCACGCCACTACTCTTAATGTAACTGTCCATGATTACTTCCGCAAGTTAAGGAGCCTGCGTTCCCTCTTTGTGTCGCCAGCAGCTCGCCCACGTGGCGGTTCTTTAACTATTATGAATACCTTGCATGCATCGATCCAACCCAACTCAACCCGCTCCTCGCATCTCTGCTCTCTTCGGAAGTATTGTCCTGCCATCCATATAAATCGACCGCATTTCCTAAATGTCTTTTTGATCTGTTTTGATTTTGAAAACGAATTTTCAGGTGATGTGTCAGTTGCTTGGATACAAGTCTGGCCGTACGTACTACACTGACAGCGTGGCTAATTCTCCGATCCCATCGTAAGTTTATTCTCAGGCAGGTATTTTAATAAAGTTGTTACCTACGTCAGCAGCTGCAGGTGGTCAGGGACAGCTTCAAAATGGTCAGGGATGTAAGTTGGACAGATTATTGATCGTCAACAGGCATATATGTAAATAATCTGCTATTCGTTGTATATTAAAGGGGTTGACTAGAACTGCTGCTTCGTTAGGTCGGTTAGTTATTATCCTTGCGAACGAAATAAAAGTGCTGATGACCAGGCCGAACCACAGTGCAAGGGGGGCACATGGCTCTCGTGGCTTATGTTTACATACATAGTCAGCAAGTGCACGTTTGCATGTAATATGTAGGGGGCAGGCGGGGCCTGCTGGCTGTGGTGTATGTACTTAATAGCCATGAAGGTTGCGGCGTGGAAATGTTTGGCAGTGCTTTGCTTACAAAAAGTGCAACCCGGACCACATGTCACGTAAACATTATTAGTAAAATAATAATAATTAATTTTTTATTAATTATAAGGCTATAAGATTTGTTCCCCGACATCCCCATCCTTTTTTACCCTACCTCTTGCAGGAATGGCTTCGCGGCCAGATTTATTAATTGCAAGAATTCCACATATCCAAACCGCCGGTTGTACGGGATCGGCAGTGCTGATGATACGGCAGATGTTCGTACGGGTAACCGGATCCACGCTCGCTCCTTGTCGTATCGTCAATACGCAGTGGCAATTCCACGACGTGCCTCCATAACGTGCGGGTTTTTCATCGGCCTGTGTGCTCCCCAAGGCCCCTTCGCCGGAATTCAATGTTCTGGTGAGTCCTGCTGCCGGGATGGATGCAACCGTGCGTATATATTTAGCCAGCGGTATTTCCCCCGCGCGCATCCCATGCTGAGCCGTCCAAAGCCGTGCGTGACACGTGTGTGTGTGTGTGTGTTTTGCACCTTCATCCTGTAACAGCCTACCGGGCGACTAGCCGGAGATGGAGGTGTTGATAGACACCGGAGTCTTCCCTGGGATTATATACTCGCTTGCAGTACGGCATAGTAACATTATAAGTAGTGATATGGTCTGTTAACAATCCTGCCCGTCTAACTTCATCCCCAGATAATCCACTGCTGCCAGCAGCTCCAACCTCACTCCCACCTCCAAGCCGCCCACCTTGTGAGTATGCCATCGTACGTCATATGTACGATATTGTTACCGTACATACACTACGGCCACACAAAGAAGTGCCCGCGTCAGGTCGTGCATCGCATTGATGCGCAGACCTTACATGCATGCATACCTATATACCTACATACGTACATTATAAAAAAATGTGTTGGGGTGTTACACTGTGGGCGACTCGCCCTGCAAAGACGAGCACGGGGGGGCCTGACCGGACCGAGCCACAGCGCAGGGGAGGGGCACGTGGCTTTGTCTGTCTGAATAAAATGTGTGCATAACGTACACATGTAGAGTATTCCTGACCCTTACTAGCGGTGAGCTGACACAAGAGAGATCCGCTACACGACGCAAGAGTATAATTTACTTGAATTAAAGGGGGTTAATTCATGACATGAATGGTTTATGTATCCGACGGAATCCCGCCGTCCCCCCCCGCTCGCTCCCGTTCTCCGGAGAACAAACATGAAGCTACGCAAGCTGTAGCAGTCGTACAGTATACGGCACACATGCGCACAATCTATATGACAACGTGCATGAAGCATCTCGAAGGGCCTTTATTTTTGGAACACTTAACTACGATCAGCAAGTAGAAGTGTAATCGGGGAATATATAATTCGCACTCCAGCATTAATAAGTGTTATTGCATCCTCTGTTACAAACACGCGAATAGCCGAAAGTATATATATTTACCTACAAGCAAGTAGCCAATCAATCATATCTTCCCAACCTTCTGCAGACGAAGACTACATCCGACTCGTGGGCGGTCAGTTCCCATGGGATTCCAGACGCGTGGAATCAAATCTGTGTCCCACTTCTAATCAAGAGCTCTGTGAGGACTTCGGACGCCTGGAGCTGCGGGTGAGATAGACATAAATATAAATAAATATATATAATCACTTTCTTTAGGTTTTTTTATAAATTGATATATATTTATATGTTATATCCTTCACTTATATTGTTATTCATTTACTTGGTTGTAAATTGCTTCGTCATTTCTTTATTATTGTCTGCTTGTTCATTAGGTCGATCTGTTAGATACAATCGTATCGTATCGTAATCGTATCGATACTAAACGTTCGCCCTGCCTGCCTCCTGCTTTCCTACGTACACTTGCTTCCCATTGCGTAGGTGCCAGCACTGAACGGCGACACATCAGGGGATGTGTGGGCCCCACTCTGTGCGGTTGAATCCGACAACGAAAATGCGGAGTCTGCTGCGGCCCTGAGAGCGACGATTGCCACCGTGGCATGTCAACAGGTAGTACTGTCTGCCTGGTACTGCATGTAACCACCTTTATTTACTAGTAGTCCTCCTCCCCGCCGTTTCAGCTGCTGCATACACAAAACATTTTAACACATATATAATAAATATAGATGGGTGTATATGCATGAGTGTGTAGAAATATGTTTGTGTTTGTGTGTATACAGATATGTATCTTGTATGGGGTGTTACACTGTGGGCTACTCGCCCTACAAGGGCGAGCACCAAGGGGCCTGACCGGACCGAGCCACAGCGCAGGGGAGGGGCACGTGGCTTTGTCTGTCTGTCCTGCCACGTGCTCCCCCTCTCACTCGGACCAGCCAGACAGCACTCGGACCATGTATATGTGTGTATATATATATATATATATGTTCTACTGCTGGTGTATGTATGTTTGATAGTGAGGTCCATATATTTTTTTGTGCGATTAATAAGTGTTGGTTCCAATTTATTTGTTTGTACGAGCGTGCAGGTGTACGGCTGGCCGAAGCTGAGGCCCATGCCCACACTCATCGTCAGTGGTTCTCTCCCCACTGAGGAGCCCCTCGTGTTCCAAGTGCCACAAGGTACATCGATATATATTTATTATTCCTACACATGTACCATTTTTTATGTCGTGCATTACATTGCACGTCTATATATGGCGCCACGCAAAGTAGGGCCATTTCCTTTTCAGCGTGTATGTGTTCCCCTGCCTCGCGCCCCATCCACCTGCTGCTATGCTGCTGCATCTACCTGCATCACAATCCTGGGCACGCATCCACAGGGCCGGTGGATCCCTCAACAGCACCAGCTCGTGGGTCGACGTTTGATCCCAGGGCCGTGTCCGCCTGGGTGACAATCACCAACCATCCCGGGAACACGCCGAGCATGCTACAGGATGGAAGCCTAACGGTGAGAGGCGTCTAGCCAGGGCAGCTACTGTAGCTCGTCTTGTGTTTCTTGTTCGTTCCTATCCATTCATTTATAATCAAACATGATGATGATGATGATCATGATGATGATGATGATGATAATGCAGGTGTCTACTACGCCCTGCAAGCGCCTCTTTGCGCTTCGATGCATACCCCTGGATGCTCGGCGACATCAATAAGCAAGAGAACACGTTTTCATCGCTAATGTCTACATACAACTGATAGATTGAGGACAGCAGCAGATCCATCACCGGCATCGATAAACAAGCATGCATGTATGTTAGATGCATGGCTATATATAGCTGTATATCACCACGCACCATATGTATCATCATATGCATGCAGGACCCTTGTGCTGGCATGCATGGCACAATCAAAGCCGTACATCATGACATGCATGCTCGCACGGCACATTCCAAAAATAGATACGTAAGACGGCAGATATCCAGGCATGTGCGCATGCTAAAATGCATGCATGCCTACTGTGGGTGCGTGGAAGTGTGCAACAGCAGTGAGCAGCAGAGTGAGGGGGGACTCATACATATTCCGTCGTTTAAACAATGATACTATATATCTAGATAGGTTCGTAGCAGTTGCGAACCCTTGCCGTATTATGTACTTACGGTAATTTATGAAGGCCTATTGTTAAAATTAGTAACTGGCCTCATTCGACGATAAATGTAGAACAAAGCTATGCTATAGTAGTCGTACATTGATGTACGGCACACTATCACGATATTAGGTGCACGAAGCACCCTGTCAAACATCTCGAGAGGCCTTTGCGGCACTCGACTACTACATATGCCGCCTATCCGGCTGGTATATGTTTTCTGCTGTTTCGTTCGTCTGTCTGTCTGTCTGTCTGCATGTCTGTCAGAGTCTTAAGTGCGTTGCCTTCATTTAATTGATCGCCGTAGCTCCTATGGGAGGAGCGGAGGCCTAGGCCGACAAAAAAGTGCGTCCGTCCGTCCGTCCGTCCGTCTGTTGATGCGACTTGTTGCTGTGTCGGAGGCGAGCAATAGGTAAATAGGCATTCCTGCTGCTGTACACATGTATGCACGCATGGAGCACCAAAATAATATATAATTTTCAAACTAGCAAGCTGGTGTATTGCTTGGCGACACCTAGTGAATGGATGGATGGATGGATAGATGGATGGATAGATGGTGACTTGCTGGGTGGCGCACACGCTCCCAGGCAGTTTTAACAAAACCTAGCAACGCACACAGTTCGTGCATACGGCCACATACACACGATATTGTATTGATTGCGAACTTCTTGTGGTGGCTTAGTGCGTGCTTCTGTCTATCTGTCGGCTGCGAGTTCCTGATTGACAGACATCACCGACGGGCGCGGGGTGAAGGGGTATCCAAAAGATGTGTGTATGTGCATGCATGCGTAAGAACAAGTATCTATGTATCTATGCGCGTACGTACAGATGAACGTACGTATGTACGTATATGTGGTGTTTTTACCTGCTTGCCGTGGATGGTTGAGATGCAATAATAATGGGCTGTTTGGTTTTGTTTGCTCGCTTGGGGAGCAGCCGGCAGCTGCGTACGTAGAAAACTGTTGTATTTGTTTTCATCCCTCGCATACATGCACGTGGTATTGCAGGATGGAGCACGCACACACGGTTGTGGATACGGCATACAGCAATGCATAATGACGTTGAAGTAGTGGTCAGCGACGTGCGTTATATGTACGTATCAAGGGGTGTTACACTGTGGGCGACTCGCCCTATAAAGACGAGCGTACGTATGTCTTTAGGGGTGTTACATATCGCCGACAGTGTAACACCCCTTAAATACATATTTACATATTTATACATATATACATATATGCATTTATTAGGGGGCGAGCGAGCCCGTACGAGGGCTCTAAAATAAATAGGAGGATTGCTCTACGTATGTGCGTGTACGCTCCTCGCTCTTCCCGTCGGCAACACGTCGGCAACACGTCGGCAACACTGCGCGAGGTTGACGAAGAGCGAGTGTAGCAGTTGTAATTGCACATAGGCATGCGTGTATGGATCGATGGTTACATACGGTAGGTGCATGGTAGGTGTATGGTAGTTACCATCCGTTATTTATTATCAGTTATGGTATATATCAGTTGCGTGTATATATGTAACGAACTAAGCAACTAACCACCATGATATGATTTGACCAGCCGCATGCGTGGACCCAGTCCCAGTACGATACCTCAAAATACCTCACTCCTATCTAGCTACTTTTATTCCACATATTATTTTGTACATATGCACGTACTTTGTTTTCGCCTGTAATGTTCATCATCATCATGGGGCGGTGATGATAGATGAGGAGCGAATTGGAAACAATTCAATATCTAAGTAAATGTATATCGATATATGGTATGTAGATAGATCGATGTTCGTTCCTTAGTCCGTGATGACATCCCGCCAGCCAGCGCACGCAGCAGCTTCATTCTGGTAGCCGGTGTAGTATGTACGTATTCCGTCGTACATACAGTATACAGCACGCACGATCGAACACACGAATACATATATATATATATATATAAGGTGCAAAAAGCACCCAGCCATGCACAGAACATCTCGAGCGAGAGGCCTATCCTGTATGTAGTCAACTATTAGTAGTAGTACTACAGCTGCTGGGATAGATTCGTCCCGCAAACGTACGGCATTAATATATCCCCACCGTGATCTGCAGAATATATATATATATAATATATATATATATATATATATAGAAAGTCCCGCCGTGCGTGCATTATCATGATATATGGTTATTTGCTGCATCGGATCCAAAACGAATCGCATCATGGGCCGGGGTGGAGGTTCATCACCCTGCATGTCTACATTTCAGCATGCATGCAGAGGCCGTATTACCACGTGCGTGGAGAGACCTGATAGTCAAGATAGTATAGGCTAATCTTGCTTCCCGCCGTGTCGCCTGCCCCTATCGATGGAGGTGGACAGCAAGATGGTGCCCACCACACACTCGCCTCAGGAGCCGATCAGAAAACAAG
Source organism: Volvox reticuliferus (assembly GCA_019650235.1). Lineage (NCBI taxonomy): Eukaryota > Viridiplantae > Chlorophyta > Chlorophyceae > Chlamydomonadales > Volvocaceae > Volvox > Volvox reticuliferus. Next base: position 668,241 of record BNCP01000005.1, on the reverse strand, counting down.
AGACACACAGTGTAAGGACGTTAGGCCCCATGAGCCGCTCGTCCTCTCGTCCCACGGACACAGGGCCTTATGGACCTTTTTGAACGCAGCTAAAAGACTGTACAAATCTTAAAACGGTATTCTTTAATACCACCTAATATGATTGTGGGTTGAAACTCTTAGCTTAGGGCAGTTATTATTATAGCTTAGGGCCCTATAGAGACAGAGCGCCGTAACACGCCGGCACACATATATACCAGATGAACCCGATGAGCTGATTCGAAGCAGTTCCTCCTAGAAAGTCGGCTGTGTGTGTGTGTATATATGCGTGTGTCGCTACGTATCAGGTCGGGAACTCACAAGAGAATGGGAGTTGAGCTCCCGAGTGGCAACTGTCAACCATATGCACGTGTAATCCTGCATGTATAATGATCCTGCATGTACATGCAGGATATGCATGAGGATATATAATGGCAAGTCGCTGATGAGGGATACAGAGTCCGCCCAGATATGGACTGCTCTCGAAATAGAGCGTTCGAATGCGATTCGGGTTAGACGACTGCTGCATGCGTGCTCGTGACCAGCCCCGGGCCAATCATCCTGAGGATGAATCACCACTAAGTAGTAGTATAGTAGTAACAGAGTAAAGCAAGCCATGCATAAGCAGATCGGCCTCCACATCGGTATGTATACCAACGGGCCTAAATAAGTAATAAGCTGTAATATGCAGGTAGATAGATGCACTTTCCGACTTTCGGATCTGGATTCTTTATTTTTACATGCGCTTACATATGCTTCTCACCCCGGCTTCTCACCAATTCCGGGATGCAGGAAAAGAGCTCCTACATCATGAGGTCACATGTCTTGAGAAACCACAAACGAACCCTCCTGTCTGCACTCCTACGCATGCCCCAAACAGCCCAAGCTGCCCCAGCAGCAGGTAGGAATTTGATCCAAAAATCATATGTGGGGAAGCTCATAGTCTTTCCTTTCCTTGTACTGTCCCTATCCCATTCCAGAACTCCCTTTCCATTCCCCGTCCTTCCATGTTCCCTTTATTGTTAAGTAGACCAAAAACCCTCGGCGAGCCTTACGTTCCATAAATAGACCACAGATCACAAACTCTTAATTTTCCACAGAATTATAGGTAAATGTATATACATTAGTTTTAATTATATTTCTATAACCACGTCGTGTCACTCAAGGGGCTCTGTCGTACGACTGGAAAAGTACGGGTGGGATTTCACCGCGCAAAAGGCCTCAAGCGCATTATCTAGTTGAGTTCGTATGTTTGCTTGGCAGAGTATTTTACTTCCTTTTGTTCCTTCCGGCCTTGGATATCTAGGTACGCAAACTTGAAGATCTAGTCGCGACGATCGAATTGGCCTTGGGTTTTTGGTAAAGATGGCCTAACCGTAACACTGTAGAGTTAGGACATCTATAGCTACCGCCGAATCGCTGCCCGCAGGCCTGCTGCAGAACGCGCGCGAGAGGTCCTCGTCGTGTAAAATGTCGGACAATGAGATGGAGGTTGATGAGCAGCAGGAGCAGGAGGAGCAGCAAGCAGGGCCGAGCAAGCGCGGAAACAAGTCAGGCAAACGGTTTGAGATTAAGAAATGGAATGCAGTGGCTATGTGGAGCTGGGCTATTTGCACCGATACATGCGCTATCTGCCGCAACAACCTTTATGAGCCAAGCATCGAGTATCAAGCAAATCCAACAGGAGACCCGGACCACCCTGGCCTGAGCATCGCGTGGGGTTGCTGCGGTCATGTTTTTCACCTTGACTGCATCCAGCGGTGGCTAAAAACCCGCAGCGCCTGCCCCCTGTGTAACAAGGAGTGGGAATTTGCGAAGATTGAAAAGATTCTCCCAGGCGGAGGGATGGTGGGCCTGGAATGAAGCACGACAGACGCTCTGACGGGCACGAGTATTGGTACTACCAGCAAGGACATGATTTGCACAGCTAACCGGCCGAGGTTGTGGAATTTCCGGGGTACCTGATGCTCCTGGGGCCTGCTGCTCCAATGCTCTTGCTCATACGCGGATTGCTCGTCTGTTACCATCTCTGGACTTCGCAATCCGGTACATTTGTATGCTCGGAACATGGCAGTAACATCTACGGCCCTGCGCTGGCCTTACGTCGGCCTGACGCAATTCTGCTTCGGCTTTCGTTTCGTTGTCATGCGATGGGGAGTTTCATATTATATTCGTTGTAGCAAAGTTTTCCATTGTGGGCACCTCCGTTGGGGTATTCACATCCGCCAACCCTAAGTACCTGCCGTCCCCTCTGGCGCTGTGGCTTGCATGGCATGACTGTAAACGACAAACCGCTCAGCCGGGGATCTGCAGCGGGTCTTGCGTCAAGCGCTCGAGCTGCATGCAGGAAGATGGCGGGAAACGAAGTCTCTGGGGTCTAAAGGTGCGGGGCGTCCCTGCAGGAGGGTTTCTTAAGGGTCTTACTGACCCATAGGCGTGCACACTAGGTAGCAGGCTGGGAATTCCACAAATTCACGTCCTATGATGGTGTTCAGCCGCGCTTATACATCTGGCGTGCACCGGTTCAGCTGATTTCTTGGCGGCTGTAGCGGCGAGGGTCGGGGTCTGGTCCGAGGCGGCAATGCCTTAGGGTCTTGCGCGTTGCCTTGGCGTGCGGGGTTGGCTGTGGGACAGTGTATTCGGTCACATAGATCCGTGGGCCCTCGGGCCTTTTGTTCGTTCTGGTGAATTCTCCGCGGTGGTGCTGCCAAGTTGGGTGCTAGTTCCCCAGCGGAGACCGTAGGAAGGCAAGCATTCCGTGCTTCTCTATCTACGATTCCGGCATCACTGAGTCAGAGCCAAAAGCCAGGTGTTTGGCTGCCTGTCTTACTACTCGGCTTCCAAAGGCACCTGTCCCTGCGAGCGGTGTTTTGGGGATGCGGGGTCAAGCGGTTGCGGCCGTTCGTTGATGTGACTGCATGCACGCCATGCCATGGGTCCTATGTAGAATTAGGGTAGGGGCTGGTGGAGGAGAAATTATGCCTTCGCGTTTTTTCTGGTTGGTTGTTATTGTTTTGCGCCATTGTCATTACTTGGCGGGCAGTGTGGGGATGAATAATCTGCGCATGGGATAAGGCGTCGTCCTTTGTAATGCGTTATTGCATCCTGGCCAAATGTGGTGGACTTAAATGTGCCTTTGCGACTCTTGGACTAATGTGCCTTGGCATAGTGACATCGTGTGTATAGACATCCACATACGGGGAGAACATTATAACTTCCTGGAACTTATTGCCAGCCGTCGGACGTGGAAGTACTAATGGCGACAGCAGTCAGGAAGTTGGACATAGCTGCAAACTAAGCCACACGAGAAATTAACAGGTTGGTAGCCGTTGCTTTAGATGAAGCCGAAGTGCCTTTCTCTGTCACAAACTCTACAAGCAGCATTATGTTGTGTTCGGCATGAAGAGACGGGGTCGCCATGGATAAGAAAAAACTATTTGCGTTGCGTCAAGTGGCCGCAATCCCTTAAAACGTCAACACACAGCGCAGGCATTCCCCGGCATGCAGCAGCTCGAAGGCCTCATTGATTTGGTCGAACTTGAGGTTGTGGGTAATGTACTTATCCAACAGCGTCTTGCCGTCCATGTACTCAGTCACCAGGCCGGGAACCTGGGGGTGAGATGGATTGCAGAGGAGTTCACAATCGCCAGCTCACGTCGAATTGGAAGGAAGGTCGTATTGGTACGGTTAACCAAACCGTGAAGTACACGAATTAACGCAACAGGCAATGGAGGACCAGAGGAATAAGTTGACCAAGACATTCCCTCGGGGCTGTGATAATAGATGCGATTTACCGCCACTATGCTAATAATATCGCCGTGCGTCAGATGCGACACGTCTCAGAGACGAAAATTCATCAACAGTGTGCAAGAGGTCCAGCGGCGAACCGATTACGTGGGATAGCCCCTGATAGCCTCCGCCAGCTCTTACCTCCACTTAGCGTATACCCTTAGCTTTATTTACTTTTTTTCTGCCTCACCTGGATCCTGCTTTTGTATCCTCCGAATGCCGTCCCCATCCATCTGCGCCCCGTGACAAGCTGGAAAGGCCGGGTGCTGATCTCCTGCCCCGCCGCTGCCACGCCGATGATCACGGAGATGCCCCAGCCGCGGTGGGCGCATTCCAGAGCGGCGCGCATCACCGACACATTGCCGATGCATTCGAAGCTGAAGGAAGGGAGGCGTTGGGAGGTGGGCGGGCAGGGGGCCTAAGCAGGGAGAACGACCACGAGGGGATCAAGAGGGGGAAAGGCGTGCGTGCAACGACAACTGATCCGGTCACAGAAATCCAGTCAAGCCACGATTAGCAAATGGCCGTTAGGGAGTTGGCCACCAATAGCCAAATGTGGGACCCAAAGGTAATTCTGCCACCCCTCACCCGCCCCACTGCTAGGTCCGTTTCTTTCCCTCGTCCCCCTTCTCTCTCCTCGCCCCTCCCTCCGTGCCCTGCCCTACCTCAGTATATTTCCCTCTCCCCCCCACCAGCACACTCACGTGTAATCGCAGCCCCATTCCGTCATCTCGACAATCACCTGCAAAAGCAACATTACAAGTAGCGCGTCAGCAGCCAAGCACAATAGCACCAGCCTCACTAGCATTAGCCACGTTAGCGGCCACATCGGATGAGTCAGGAGTGCGACCCCACCGCACCCTCTAACCCCCAGGCCTCCTCACCTGCTGAATCGGCTTTTCGTAGTCCTTGGGGTTGATGCACTCCGTTGCTCCGAACTCCTTTGCGGCCTGGAACTTGGCTGGGTTGATGTCCACGGCGATGATCCTCGCAGCCCCCACGCGCTTAGCCGCCTCGATCACCGCCAACCCCACCGCCCCCAACCCGAAAACCGCCACACTACTTCCCGCCTTCACCTTAGCAGTGTTTACAACCGCACCCCAACCCGTGGACACACCGCAACCAAGCAGGCAAACCTGACGGAACGGAGAGAGGGGATAAGCAGTGTAGGGAAGTTACGCCGGGAAAACCCGTGGCTATTGTGTGCGGGGATGAAGGGGATTTGAGGAAGGGGAAGGGGGCTTTGGAGCGGGAAGGCAGCAAGGCATCAGGGTTGAGAGTCATTTGTCATTCCCATTTGTCATCTTGTAGTCCAGTCTCATAATTCCCAACGTGGCGCTTCTGTACCCTATAATGCGTATTAGTGCATCGAACATGCCGCCTGTCTCCTTGTACGTACAAATACACATTCCCACCGTCCGCTTCCCCAGCGAGTCCCACCTTGTCCAATGGCGCGGAAGGGTCGATCTTCGCCACGCTCTGTTCGTGCACGACCGTGTACTCGCTGAAGGTGGATGTACCCATGAAGTGGAAGATGGGCTGCAGCAGGGTGTGGGAAGAGTGCGAGAATGTGAGCACAAGGGGTGTGCAGGGACGAAGAAATGGGAGGGGATTCAACGGGAAGGACCCAACCCCTCCAACTTGCGCCAAGCTACTGCTCGTGCCAATTACTGCCAAGGCTCACATATACGCATGCTGTGAACCTGGTATCGCAGCTTTGCTTTCAAGTCCACTTCCAAAACACTGCATCCATGTACCTGCTGCGCATCATGCTGCTAGTTATCTTCGGCCATATAGTTACTAAATTTATTATTACCTATCTTTATTATTAATTTAACCCTAAAAACAAATTATTTAATATCATTTCTCCCCGCTTTCTTCTTTCCTCAAGCCTTCACCAATATGAGCAGCGGCGGATATGCAGTTGGCCCCATGTGCCCCCAAAACCTAGGTTTGGCCCCATCTGCCATCGCCACCTCCGCACCCCACCCCACCCATGCCTTGACAGGTTTCTGTGCCCCGGTCTTTTCACCCACCCGGCCATCCACGGAGAAACGCGGCTTGCCGTCGGACTTCATGACTCCCTTGCCTGAAGATGTGAAAGGCGGAAAGGAAAGAGGGCGGATGACGAATTCACAAGAAGTGCCACGCGGCACACACACACACACACACACACACACCAATGTCTGCGTCCGCATCGCTTTCTATCGTATCTTCCCCTCCTCACTCACAACATCACACATACTTCCGCGCGCACTAGCACCTGTGAATGCTCGCACTGAGACGCAAAGGTTCGAGTCCGGGTGCTTGCAGAACATGCACTCGCCGCAATAGGCCTGGTAGCAGGGTATGACGTGATCCCCTGCAGCGAGGGAGGGAAGAGGGGGAAAGAGAATACACGAAACCTGGCACGATGCTACTGTAGATAAGTTGCTGCTGAAGAGAGTACAATCGCGAACCGCCCCGTGATGCTTGGGATGATGGATGCCGGCTGGCCTCGTCCCGAGGACGGGAGGGAGGAGGAAAATGGGAGTGCGAAGGGGCAGGTGGAGAGGCATGCATAGCTAACGCTGGGGGAAAGAATGCAATCACTATGGATGATATTGCGGGGAGGAATGCAACCGGGAAAGAGTAACATGCAGGATGGGCAAGATGTGAGATCTTGATGGCAGTACCCGTGCCATCCTCATACCCGGCTGAACTGATGTAACGCCCTCGCCCACGCTCTCCACAACACCAGCCGCCTCATGTCCCAGGATGCAGGGGAACAGACCTGCGGCCGCCAGACGGGTGCATTAAAGGCGATTATGGCGTTGGCGTGTGAATCGGAGGGAGGGATACAAGTGAAAAATTGCGATGTGCGTTACAGGCGCAGAGGATCCTATCCAGGGAAGGATACGGCTACTGGAACCAAAGCGAAAGAGGGCCTCAAGGGTCTGAGGCAACCCTCCAAAAGGAGCCAGCCGATAAAACCTAACGAAGGCAGACCGCACAGGTCGTGGCGTACTACGACCTATGACAGTCCACGACATGGAATCGAACCCAGGACACGCACCTTCCGGATCTAGCCCATCGAGAGTGTAGGCGTCCTTTGGAACAACGTGAAAGCATACAGTGAAAGTGTCAGATAGGATGAGAAGGGGTATGGGGCAGCGCACAGGAACAGCGGCTGACCGATCTCGTATACATCGTGTATTTACTGGCAAAGATAACCCGGGTGCATTGCACAACTACGGAACATGGCTTACCGTGTGACATAACGCCGTGGCGACAATCTTGATGCGCACTTCACCAGGCCCAGGAGGTGCCAATGTCACAGTGCGAACTTCAAGAGGCTTTTTGGCCTCCCATGCGATCGCTGCCTTGCACTCAATTGGCTGTCCGGCCGTTTGGGCTATCTCTGTCATTTGGAGGAGCCCGTTTCCCAGTCGCAATATCACGGATTGGCTACCAATCAAAATATATGAAAGTATCTGTGCTGGTCTGCAGGCATGCCTCCCTGCGGATGTTCTCTTTTTTCACGACCAAATGTGGTACGATTTGGCGCGAGGGCTAGCCTTCTTTTCGGCAACCCAGCATGCTTCAACAGGTGACGAAGTAGATTACGCAAAATATATAGACGAGCTATCTTGGGCGCAAAAGTACCAATCGTTCCCCGTAATGGTTTTGAACAGTAACTCAGCCTTATGGCGACTGCCTGCGCTGACGACACAGCGCATTCATAGCTAGAGCCATTAGGTTTGACATGTAGACATCAGCACTGGCGAGATAGTGTCAAGTCATTGAGGAAAGCGACGAGCTTGTATACCGGCGCCTTTCCTGGTACAACAGTTAGGCCATGGAGCCTAACGCAGCATGGATAGGCAAGGAAGCCTCATCTCCATGGGAATTGGTGCATAGCCCTGCAAGGAGACCAACAGCTTGGCAGGTTCGTCAGTGTTGAGTTCCATTCATGTATCTACGTGGCAGGCTGTCTTCCTTTGGTTATACATCTCGATGCATTTATATGAAGCTATGTAATCGATGTTGTCTTAGTATTGAAGCCTTGTTAATGTAAGCTCTCGTCGACGCAGAGGGACGGCCACCCCACGGACAGAGGCGGTGGCGAAAAGGGAGGACCAACTGTTGGATCGTCTAATCGCCCTGGTACAAAAGCAAGCGGAGCAACGCGTGTAAAGGATTCAGGCAGCAGGCCACTGGAAGAGGTATGTTCGCGACGTGGCTATCGCTTAACGCTGGTAGCCCCGGTAACCTTGTTTTAATTCCTGTCCTTATGAGATCAGGTTTCTCTAATGAAATATGGAGGGTCGCTTATGAATTTAAGCATGCGGCAGGTGATATTGTTTGTTACTCTGCAACCGCACTGCAGCGAGGTACTTCGACAGGGCGCATGCGGGATGGATCTGTGTGCTTAGGATTTTCATTCATACCTTGGCTGCAAGATTTCCGTCGGTTCGCAAATGACGGCGTGTAAGGCTTTGAGCCCGCCGCTTTCGAAGTTTTAACCCCGCCCCAATAAATGCTCGGGTAGTTTAGCTGCTCTGCAAATCTCGCTATAAGGACCCTTAACAAGAGCCGCAGCTGCAGATCGGCTGATGCCGTCCCGTAGTATCGCAGTGCCGTACTTTGATTCTTTGACATACTCGGCTCGCACTGTCTCTGGGGCCTACAGGCTAAAACTCGAAGATCTTTATATCCATTACGTTCTCGTCTAAGTGGTTTGGCTCGTGGCGAGCGGGGCAACGATGCGAGCGTGGTTGGGACGGCACTGAGCACGCAAGCTGCGAAGGTGCGTTCTGTTGACTCAGCACCATTTAAAAGTTCAACATTCATAAATATAACGTATTAATAAGTTAACGAAATCAGCATTGTATATGTTGTCCTGCGATGTTTAATCAGGTTTCGCCATTTCAGACGGATGTTTGGATATGTAAAATTTTCACAGTACTACGTTCTGCATCCGCAGAACATTGGAACGAAGAAAAACGACAGCTGTTCGGATGCATCGGCTCCGTCCGAGCCCAAGCTGTACAACAAAGCGAGGGCGGAGCCATCCCCAGCACGCCAGGAAGCCCATGCACTGTACACGGTACGGTATGCGCAATTTATATATATGTGCCAAGCATACATTTAATGAACCTCTACAATAACCTGCTGTAAAATGATGCGATTTCATAACATTCCGGTTGACAGCTTCATATTAAGATGCTATGATGCCACATTTCTTGTTTGAAATAATATGTTCTCTATCACCAATTATAAACCTACGCACGAGAAATCTCCTCAATCATCGGCCGGGCGATTCTTGCATTTGTACGGCATCCAATATGTCAGGAATCCCGCGGCAGCCCACGGTTAAAATATGTGTGGCCAAACATTCATGACCAACTATTGCTCACATGGTACATGCACCTTTCCCTGGCGCATACCATATGCTATCTTTCCGCCTGGCGGGCTTCTTAGGGAGTCCTGGCGAGCAATCTCCGACTCAAGGATTTGCTGGAGAAACAGCTGCCGTCGCAACAGCAGCAACAGCAACATCCGCCTGGGCCTAGAGCTGTGCAGGATGAAATGCCTGAGGGAATCCTAAGTCAACATCCAACCGGAAACACCGAGGGATATAGCATAGCAGCCAGCACTGCGGGCAGTCAGCGGCGCTGCGGCATCAGCGACAGCGGCGGCGCTGCCCGCAGCCAGCTGGTGCTACTGGCTTGCGCCCTCGTGAATACCCCGCACAGCGCCGCTAAGAACACTAGCCGGCTTGACTTACCTGAGGCGGCAGGGGAGGCAGTCGCGCAGCAGCAGTGTAATGTGGCAGGAGAAGAACAATGTGGGGTGAAGGATCGTATTGACTTCCAGGTGGGAAGTATTGTGGAAGCATATCACATGCCGTCGGGCGCCGGCGCTGTCCTAACGACAGGTGTGGCGCCGGCGGCAGTAGCGGTGGTCGAGGATGGTGATCTCACTATGGAGGAGCTGGACTCCTGTCTCGCGACCGGGGCAGCAACGTTGCAGGTGGAGCTGCCGACCGTGGAGGCTACTGCCGCGCCGGCAAGCTTGCTGTCGGATTACCTGACTTCTGGCGTCGGCGCGTCGCGGCGTGCCGCTTCCAGGCCTGCAGCGAGCCCGTTGGCGGTGCCTGGTCCCTCGCCATTCTGCACTCCTAACGGTCGCGGCAAATGCCAGCAGCAGTCGTTGCTTCGGTGTAGTTCGCCCCTGGACCTCTTTCATGCGATTCAAAGCGCACAGACCAGGGCAGTCCAGGTAGCAGCGAGAGCTGCGGGATTGACGACGATGCCGACACCAACCCATAAGTCATTGCCGGTCGACGCAACGGCGCAGCAGCCAGCCATCGCCGGTACTCCCGGATTCGCGGCGTTCCGGATTAGGCTTCCAGATCCTTGCCCTGTTGAAAACCCGAAAGCGTCGTCATCAGCTGCGGTGGCTTCTGTGCCGCTTCCAATTGCCCCAAATAGGGCCGGTGCTAGGAATATGGGAACCGAGGGTGTGATGGCGAATGCGACTTCAGCAGCGATTAACAGCGAAGGAGAGGTAGTAGCTGAAGGACGGATAACCCGCTCTCGCTCCCGCTCACAGCTTAACACGCTCACAGCGAACGCGTCCAGTGCCACACAGGAACTGCCGAATCTGCGGGGTGTCGCATCGGCTCCGAAACACATTGAGGACGGATCCACGACGGGATTTCGTGCAGGATCTGTAACTGCTACAGCGCCTGTCAATGGGGGCATTGGGGTTGCTGCTGCTGCCACTGGTAACGGTAGCGATCGTGTTGGCAGTATTACTTTGGTACCTGTTGCCATTGGTGATGGTGCGGCTGATACTGCCGCTGCAGCCGTCATCACCGCCGGTGAGGCCAATACTGCTGGTGATGATTGTGGTAGTGCAGGTAATGGCGGAAAGTCCTCACGTGGTGGTCTTGGAGGCATCACAACTGACGCGCCGGGCATGGAGAAAGCAGCTGTCACGCCGTCCGCTTGCGGAACGGATCATAACGGTGGCAAACAGGAGGACGAAGACGGAGAAAACGTAGCATTACGGCATGGCTTTCCCAAGCGCCAGGCGTCCTTGAGAGCAGGGGTACAAGTCCAAAGTATGGCTGGAGAGGCTGCGGGGGCGTGTGCTGGCCCTGCGGCGCCGGGTCCTGCGAACGATAACCCTGTTGTCGCCGCCGCTGACGCAGATCAACCTGCGAAACAGAAGCCCGCGGTGACGAAGGCAGTGCCGTCGCCAACGGCCAGCACGCCGGGTACCGACCCTTGGGCCACAATCTTGGAGCTGGCGGCGCATGCCGTAGCGACATGCGATACCCGCGATCCGCAGGCTGTAAGCCGGGACATGGAACATTGCCAAAACATGTGCGTTGCCGCGGCGGGTGGCGCGACGCGTGATGGTGGCATGATTGTTTCGGCGCATGCTAGCGGCGTAGCAACCTCAAGTAGGGCTGCGGACAACGTTGCGGGCGAGCTGGTGGCGGCGGGGGCCGTCGGGGAGGTGCCGGCGGCAGCTGCCACCAATATGCAGCTCAGTGCCGCTGGCGGCGGGGACACGGGCGCGCCGTCGTCCGCAGGAGATCAGCAGCCGCAACCTGTAGACGCGTGTGCTGTCGCGCGTTCCGGTTTCGGGGAAGGAGAGCGGGTCAAGGGGACAGCAGGCCGGGCGGTCCGCGCGAGGCGTGGGAGGGGCCGCGGCCGGCCGTCCCTTGGTGCGGTTGCCAGGGGCGGCCATGGTGCAGTAGTCGTTAGAAACGGCCAGACGCCCAAACGCAAGATAGCGGTGGTAGTAGCGGCGGCGGTAGGGGTGACACCGGCTACCAAGCTCTGCGTGGCGTTTCCTGACGGCGCCAACGGTGAAGAGTCTTCGCCAGATGTGCCGATCAGCATACTGGCGGCGGCGGCAACTGCGTTGGATGCGGCCGCCGCCGTGCAGCCTGAGGCGCTTGGCGCGGCAGTCCCGGCTGAGATGGTCACTGGTGCTGTGACGCCGGCGGCAACACAGCCCAAGCGCGCAGCAGCGGCGGTAGCGGTAGCGGTAGCGGCGCCCCCTGTAAGCACTCCTGGCGTGATGGTTCCGGAGCTTGCTTCTGCTGGACCCATCGGGGAAATACCGGATTCAGCGGACTTGCCAATTGGCGTGCTGGCGGCAGCAGCGGCTGCTCACGGCACTGCTGCTACGCGGTCCCCTGGGTCCTCTCCGGGCAGCCGGCGATCTCCGCCGCCGCCGCCGCCGTCGCCAGCCGCAAACCAAAGTGGCGGTGCAGCGGCGGCAGTGGCTGGAATACCAGCTACGGATGTGCTCGCAGCCTTGTATGCTGCCGGGCCGTTCCCGGGGCTTAGGTCCCGGGGTGCGACGCCTGGGGTTGTAGCGCCGTCATGTGAGACTAGCAGTGTTGCCGCACCGGAGGCGGTTCTTGCCAACAAGAGCAGGACCGCGCGAGACCTCACCCACGCGCGGAAATTAGAGCGGCGGAAGAGGAGGCGTCGCTCGTCGTCGTCTGGGGCGCCGACTGCTCCAGCGGCAGCTGCGGTGATTGCGGGAGGGGCGGCAGAGGGAGGTACGGCGGCGCTGCCAGATGATGGAAAAGCCAAGGAGGGTGTTGGTTGTAGGTGCAAAGAAGATGTCGATAGGGTTGGGATTGCGGGGATGGCTGGGGCATCGCAGGAAGCAGGTCCGGAGGATATGGAATATGAGGCGGCTACAGCAGAGGTGGATGACGGCGGCATCCAACCGGGGACAACGCAGCCATCCTCCGCCGCTCCTGCTTCTTGTGTAGCGCCGCCGCCGCCGCCGCTGTCAAACGCAGCGCCAGGTGGTTGCGATGCCGACGAGGGCGTGCCGGAGCTTCACGCGGTTTCCGCATCCACAACACAGCTGGCAGCAGCGGCTGCAGTTGAGTCAATGGACGACCCAATGGTCATGGCGGTGGTGGCGACGGCGCCGCTACAGCCGCCGCCGCCAGCTGGCGCGGCCGTCGCCTGCGCACCCGCCGGCAGAGTGCAGTTCCGGCAGCTGTGGAAGCGTCCGCGCAATGCCGGCGTGACCCCTCCAATGGCCATATCATCGATGAAAGGCAGCTCTCGTCTCAGCGTGGCCGGCAGGATGCGGCAGCAAACGCCGCCACCGCCACCACATCAGTCTCAGCCGACACCTCAGGTTACATCGCTGCGGACATCTGGTGACGGGTCTAATCAGAGACTGCAGCAGCAACACCAAGGCGATTGCACTCCAGGGGAGCCCCACTTGCTGCCGCAGCGAACAACAGCGCGGGAGGTTGATCCCGTGGAGCGGGCAGCTGCGCAGGCAGCACCTGAGACAGCAGCGCGGCAGCAGCAAGCCACAGGGGCTGGGAGGAAGTTGGGGACTCAGTTGTTGGGAGTGCAAGGCGGGAGTAGCGCCGGTGAGGAGACCGGATGGATGACGGGCGCGGAAGGCGGCGGCGGCGGCAGTGTTGGCCGCAACCAGGGCGCCGAAGCGCCGCCGCCTTCGCTGCAACCGGCCCAAGAGGTGGAGGAGGATAAGGGGACAACGGCAGTGGCTGTAGGGCGGGACCCATTTCAGCTGGAGACACTTGTTGCTGTGCCCTTTGGTGATGGTGATAGTAGCGGCGGGGATTGTGGTGGTAGTGGCCCTGTTGCTGCGGTTGCAGATGCAGCAGCCGTCGGCCTTTTGTCAACCCGGTCGGAACTCGGTCGCGCAAATACGGAAGCGGAGGTACATGCCATCCCCGCCTCTGGCCCGGAGAACATGCTGCAGCCCGCCGCGACAAACCGAGTGCACATCCGGAGCATATGGAAGCGGCCTCGGCTCGCGGAGGCGGCTCGGCAAGCAGCCCACGGGTCGGGCCGACCCACGGGTCGACGAGCGCTGCTCTGCCCACGGATCGTTGGGCAACCGGAAGCAGCGCCGACATCAGGCGGCGCCGCTTCCTCTTCTGGCCCAGGATCTGGACCGGGACCGGTGCAGGGCTTGGGTATTGTTGTGGCGCCAAGGGCGGGCGTTGGGGGTGATGACTATGGGCGCACGGGGTCGGGGACGGCTGCTGCGGCAGTATCGATGATATCATCAATGGCAGCGGGAGATAGTGATTTTGCTGCGCCTAGTGAGGCCCCTACCGTTGCCGATGGCGAATGTGAGGTCCGATTGCAGCAGCGGCAGATGCAGCCCGAATCAGCAGTCGGCAAAATGGAGGCTGGCAGAAAGGGCACGAAGGGTGGGAAGAGCCAAGCCGCTGCCGATTTCGGCCTCCTTGGGCAATGGAAGCAGGAAGCAGGTCTGTCTGCGGCAGACGCGCCGACAGAAGCAACAACAGCACCAGAAGTAGAATTTGCACCGAAGACTTGTGGCGATGACCACGATGCCGCTGCTGCAGCCATGGCGGAGAGGAATGCTGAGGCTCCTGGGGTGCTGATGGACGTCGACGTCCCGACGGCCAAGGGTTATATGGATGCAGACATGTTACGGTCTTCTGGCGCCGCCGACGCCGCTGCGGTGGCGGCAGGCACTCCAACCGCACCAATCGCCGCTGGTGTGGTAATGCAAGTAGCTCTCGGCGGCGGACCTCTAGGGGGGGAGGTAATTCATCGGACGCCGCCGCGCATGCTGCGAACCTCCTTAGGCAGCCTGACTCCGATTGCGGCGGCGCCAAGCCCGAAGGGGTCAGTGGGGGGATCGATTGGGAAACCCCCTCGGAGTCCAGGGGGGCTGCGGGCCGTGGTTGGGATGTCGCTGTCGCCTGGCCTTGCCTCCTCTCCGCTGCCGCCGTCACGTGGCCCCACCGCCGCCAGTGCGGCGGGCTTGCACCGGCTCCGTGACCCCTCGGTGCACCCGGCTGCGGTGGCTTGCAGTTCCGGTCTGTCGCCGGTACAGCCGTTGCTATCAAAACCGCAAGCCGCCACCGTACGGTCACCCTCCACCTTGTTGCCGATCCCCGCTGGCGACGGCGCGTGGGCGGTGTCCCAGGCGGCAGCGTCACCGATGACTGGATCCGCCGCAATACTGGCGGCGATGGCGGCAGACGGGCCGTTGGTCGCGTTGCCCGCAGCTCGCGTGAAATTACCGATGGCCCCTATGTCAGCGGTGGAGAGACGGGCGGCGGCCACGGCAGAGGTGTCCTTCCTGCATCCCCTTGCACCCATTCGGACGAAGCCACCGCAGCTCAGCCCCATCCCTGGCAATATACCACTGGGTGTGAAACCCAGTGTCGTACAGGCCGTTGAGGCGCTGCTGTCCATCCCGCTGCTAGGGGAGGACAGTTCGCCGAGCAGCAGCGGCGGCACTGCCGCCGGCGATGCCGCCGCTACATCGCCTAGAGCTGCCGATGGGGATATCGTGATGGCAGAATCGGCACCCTCAACGGCAATGGCGGCAGCGGTGGCGGGAGGGGTAGACGCCATTCCACCGTCAGCCAGTGGTGCATGCCGCCTGGAGAAGCTCCTCGACGCGGCGGCAGAGACCCATGGGTCCGTGGGCCGCCGCCCCACGCCTCTTACACTGCTCGTCGACGTGGCGGCGGTGGCGCAGGGTAGCGAAGAGATCAGCTCCCAGAAGCACATGATACCGGTTGAGTCATCAGTGGATTCGAACGCCGCCATTGTTGCCGCCGTTTGCCTTCCAGAACAAGGCAACGGCGATGGCGGTGGCGGCGGCGCCGAGCCGCTATCCGAGCGCCCTAAGATCTTTCGTAGCGCTCTTCGCGACGTCCAGCCGTTCTTCTCAACACTGGGCCCATGCGCCGCCGCCCCCGCCGCCGCCCCCGCCGCCGCCCGGTCGCCGCTGGGACCGGCGCCCGGTGGTCTGGGCAGTCATAACGGCGGCCCTGTCTGTTCGTTGGTCTGTGAGGAGCGTTTGGACATGTTCTCCGGGAAGGCGGCGTCACCGCTGCCGCCACGGCCGCGGCCCGCTGGAAAGGGGCCTCCGGATACACGAGCCGGTGTCGGGTTAAGCAGGCTCGGTGAGTCCTGGAGACGTGTCTGTCGTACAGTATTGTTATTGGCGTCTTATCGCCCCTATACATATATATCTGATATATATATCAATATTTCGCTATGCCGTTTCATATTCGGTGCCGTACTGAACGACTGTATGGGTTCAATAATTATATTTGCTCCTGGTGTTGCATGAAGCGCCTGCCGTAACCGAGTTGCTGTCACTTCTCACTGCTGTTTGTTTCCTTGTTCTGCCCAAGATAAGGCCCTGGAGTGCGCATTGGGTAGTTGTTTCCTCATGTGCACATGAGCGCATGCCATCATGTCGGTTGTTCATAACCCGATAAGTTATTAAGAGCCCTATAAATTCAGAACCCAGGTTGTGGGTCAAACCCCACTCATTAAAATTGAATTTATGCCCACATCATCATCATTATTTGATTCGCGTTATAATTCCATTTCGATACTCAGATTTTGATTTCACTGATTTTGTCCCCACCCGGAAACCCACGACCCGTTACGCCAGGGGGAGGACGTGTATCGCCCAGCAAAACCCTGGTTTCGGGGCAAGCGGACTCTCCCCTCCCGTCCCTCCGGCCATCGGATGGCTACAACACGCCGCCGTTCCGATCCGGCAAGCACCGGACATCCCTGCACCACGGTGTTTTGGGCTGGCAACGTAGCGGCGACTTGTACCCCGGGCATCAGTACGACAGCATGATAGAGGACGTCGTACAGCAGATGCTGAATGAGGGCAGCCCTGAGTCTCCATCCCCGCTGGAACTTGGGCGTCAGCTTGAGGCAACCGCCGCGGCGGAAGTAGCAGCAGCAGCGGCGGTGCTGGCGCCGGCGGAAGCGGCAACGGTGGAGACGGAGGCTAAAGCGCCGTTGGGCGTTCGTCAGGACGGCGTCACGGACATTGTGGCTCATCACGTTCCGGTGCCGCTAGCAGCAGCTGACGAGGACGGGGTGATGGCGATGGATGACGTGGCGCCGGGAGTGACGACGCTGGCGGGAGCGGAAACGCACTTTCCGCTGCAACAGGAGCAGCAGCAGGCGACGTCGCCGTCACGGCGGTCCATTTACTTGCCGTCACCGACCGGCAAGCGCCGGCGGTCAGGCGACCCGGAGGACTACGACGTGGTCAACGTGGCGAAGGCGCCCGCCGCCGCGACGGCGGCAGAGGCCAGCGCCACCGTAGATCCACATGAAGGAGGCGTCGAAGCCCAGCCGCCATCGTCGGGGCATCGTAGGCGGCCGCGTAAGGCGCCTCGTGTTGATGGCGGCGCCTCCAGATCCGCCGCTGCGGCGGCGGTGGCAGCCGCTGCCGCTGCCGCAGCTGCCAGCAATCAAGTGAGCCTAGGTGAACTATTGAATCTCGGAGCCGAAGATCCTGACTCTGATGACGGCATGCTGGATAGCTACGCTGACGCCGCAGCTGCCGCGGGCGGCAGCGGTGGCGGCGGCCATGGTTCAGAACGTGGAGGCCCGGGCCGCAGTCCCGGCGCCGTGCTCTCTGGGAAGTTGCTGCCTTACGGCGCCCCCGGTGGCGGTAACTGGATGAAACCGGGTTTGGCCTGGAGCCGTACGGCAGGTACGTAACGGGAAATGTCGTACAATGTCGTACTACAACATAATCCTTTTTCAATACTTATCGTAACCTTTTCAGCATTTAGATTAAGCTGCTGGTGGTGGTGCTGCATTTTAGCGTTGTGAAATTTTCGCAGCTCCTTAAATCTCAGTCCGCATGTGCCATACTGGCCTCTTGGTTTTTACCATGACAGTACGGCACTGTGCGACACAGTTCGCTTCACTGGGGTTCTTCTGCCTCGCCCAGATGCAGGAATTCGAAACCCAATGTGTCTGGTATTTCTGGCCCTCGGCTTTCATCTGCTTTGTCCCTTCGCCCCTCGGGAACTTGTTGCGTCTTTGATGGCGCTCAAAACTCAAGGAGTATATTCACACCTGCATTTATTCGCCATTCGTTCCCGGCCTTTCCCCTCCCTGGCGCTTTATTGCGTCACGGCACGCAGTTCCGGCTCCTCCGCCGCCGGGGTATCACTACCCCACGAGTAACTTCCGCATGGGTTACCAGCTGCGTGCCGCCGCCGGTGCGGGTGGCGGTGCCGGGCCGTACCGCTCGCCCTCCTCCATGCCCGGCCATCACAACCCAGGCGGCGGCTCTGGCCGGTTCGCATTGGCTGCACCGGCTGCACCGCCAGCGGGGGCGGTTGGGGGAGCTTCGGAGCAAGATAGTGATCCAGGGGACATCATGCTTGATGTGCCGCGCACACTGGCTTTGCAGCGAGGGTCTGCGACGTCGCGTCGACAGGGCACGTACCTGGTAGGTCTAACGGTCTGCCGTACTTACACAGCCAGCCAGCCGCAATACGGCGATTGTTAATCAGGTCAGTGGAACTTTTCTTGCCTAACCTTTCGAAGACTGAAAACTGCCGTACAACCGAGGTTGGTATCTGCCGTGCCCCACTCCCTACGCCGTAAAACACACACACACACACGCAACCGTGTAAGTACACATCGCAATCACATCTCATCACTACCACCACCACCTTCACCATGCACAGCTTCTTCCTTGTGCAAAATCCTCATACAAAGACGCGTAGATGCCCCGAAACACACGCACACACCTTCACGTGAACCTATACACACACGCACGTACGCACACACACCCGGATATCGCCCACAGAGTTCCTATACCGAGGCCGGTAACACAAGACCAACCCTGGAGCAAGAGTACCGGGAGGCCTTCATCAACGCCCAGCTGGCTCAGGCCTGGACGGCGGGGGAGCGCTGGGCGAGATGTGACCTGGCGGGGCTGCCTGCGGTGAGGCGCCGTGGCAGCAGTACTACTACTAGATGCGGTGCTAGCAGTAGCAGTAGCAGTAGCGCTGGTAGTAGGGGTACCATTTATGTCAGACATTGTAATGGCAGCTGCCTCTAATTCGTCATGCCTTGCGAGGGGCTTCTTTCTTCCCCTCTGCTGCTGGCGCGGCTCTCTTATGCGGCTGTTGATATTTTTCGATCCTTCTGCCCCGTCGTGTCATGAGCCCACTTTCCGCCGATACACACACACACACACACATGCAGGATATCTCCCGGCGCGGAGTCGTGGAGCGGCTTGCCGTGTAAGCGCGCAGGGAAATTATTGGTTGGTTAGCGGTATGAGACCCATATTATTGTACACATATATCGTACATATAGTGTACGATATATTACTACATATAGTAATCCTGGTTGAGGGTTGCATTTGTGTATATGTTTATGTGCATGTATATGTAGACGTATGTATATATGTACTTCTAAATTATCATATACATCTGTATTCTAATATGTGCATACATAACCACACATGTATATATTCTTATATATGCATATATATATGTATATATTTTACATATAATAGCATATCCGCGTCTGAATCATTACTTAGCGGAAGTAAAGTTTTTTTCTTCCGTGTCCCACATGTCATCTCACCAAGGTCTTATCTCATCTTATCTCATCTCATGTCATCCTGCAATTTTCTTTGTCAGGCTGAACTCCGCAGCGTCTAAGCTGAACTGCTATCGGGGGACAGAGGGCGCGGCGAAGATCATGGCCAAGGTGAATATAAGCGGATACTGCTGGGGTTGGTATTGGCCCCCCCGCCCGCTGGGCTACGGCTCCACATCTCATGATGGCACTGGCGCTCGTTGCGTCGAAAAGGAAGAAGACCCTTTGTCCTTATCGCCTGCTACAGCGGTTGCTACTGCCTCAGCACCTGCGCCTAAGCGCGCGCGTCGTGCCATGTATGAATTTGAGGAATTAGCCTTTCCCTTCTGTTCGGGGTGCTCGCTGCGAGGAGAACCCTTCCTTTGTATATATAATATAAATATATTATTTTATTTTTATTATAGATGTATATATCATAATATAATATAATAAAAATTTATATAATATATATGGGCGGGATACTGAAAATAAAGAGCACAAGCCTTTTAGAGAGCAATGCTGGACAATGCTGCTTGTGCCGATCAGTCCCAGTAAGCCCCTCTCCGCCACCGCCTGCATCTTCCATCACCTCCTCATTTCCGGTTCTCAAACTTCTCTCGCAGGTAAAGGACGAGTGGGAGCACCTGAAGCGGATCCGGATGACAGCGGCTTCCAGGTCCACGGTCCGCACGCCCACAGGCGTCACCCCCTCGCCAGCACCCCGAGGGCTGTCCTTCGGCAGGCACCCGCATACGCCGCTGCCCTTCGCAGCGCACCTGCATGCAGCTGCCGCCGGCGCGGCGGCGGCAAAGGCTGCAGCGGCAGCAGAGGCAGCTGCTGCAGCCGCCGGAACCCCGCGGCTACAGCGCATGGGTCAGTCGGAGGAGGAGGAGGGATCTGCGGTTGTGATGGCCACACCGCCGCCGCAGCGGCCACCACAGTTACGGGAGGAGGCGGTGATGCCAATCCAGCTGGACCAAGGCATGGAGACCCACGGCACCACCCGGGAGCGTCAGCTGCAGCAGCAGCAGCAGCACGGAGTACACCACCACGGCCTCGCGCAGCTCGTTTCCGCACACGTACACTGCCACCGCGGTTCACCGCCGCCAGCGACAGCAGCAGCAGCGGCGTCACAGCGTCCGTATGCGCTTCCACATCCTCACCACCACCACCACGGTCAAACCCCAAACCACCCTTACTACCACCCCAGTCCCAACCACACTGCCAATGGATGCCATGAAAAGCCTCTCCATCATCAACATCAGCAGCCGCATCAATTCCATAGCCGCCACAACCCGCAGCCACACGGCCCGGTGCGTAATTCACTTTCTCATCACGACCGCGCCGCCGCCGCCGCAGTCAGGGCTGAGCTTCCACAGCAAGAAAGCGATGGAAACCTTGCAAGCTTGCGGGATCAGGCTGGTGACGTCCCTGCGCTGCTGCACGAGGCCACCCGCAACGTCAACCTCGCCGATGCCGCTGCAGCTGCCGCCGCTGCTGGCGGTGGAGCGGAGGGCTTCGCCACGCCAGCGCCTAGGGTCGCAAGGAGTGAGGGTGACAGGTCCGCCACAACGCCCCCACAGAATAATAGCCGCCTCAGCAAGGGGGACCTGAGTGCAACGTCTCTCCTAAACTTGCAACAGCAGATGACGCCGCCGGCGAGTATTTTGAAGACCGTGCCAACGCCGTATACCGCATTCGGGATGATGGCCACACCCGTCGGTGGCGGCGGTGGCTTAGTGACAGGCAGCAGGAAGGCAGTTAAGTTCGCTACAGTTCTGGAGCTGGGGCCGCAGTCCGGGTATCGTCATGCGGAGCGGCCGGTGCCGCCACCGCGGCCTGCGTTCGACCAGCCACAGAGCCAGATGCCGGCTGCTCTAGATCCCCCTCTGCCTCCCCCAGAACCGGAGCGGCAGCAGGAGGAAGAGGACGAACAAGAGGAGCTGGGCCACGAACGCGAGCAGCAGCAACAGCAGGAATAACAGTGGTGTCTCCCATCTCTTTCTCCTCCTCTCCCCCAGTTCTCTCCTGTCTCAGTGGTAAAGGAGAGAGAGAGAGAGAGAAAGAATGAGCGGTGATCCTAATTAGGACCCTTTATCATGTCATGCACGCAGTTCATCCGGTGGCAACAGCAGCAGCAGCGGCCACGGATGGGGGGGGTTCGCCGTGACCATCGCAGGTTCCTCCACAGAATCTGTGTGTGTGTGTGTGGTGTGTGGAAATTATGCGTTGCTACGCAGATCGAGTCGAAGATCGACCCGTTCCCAACCCAATCTCTCTGTCATCCGGCGGAGAGAAACTGGCAGCACTTGGTGGCCAAGGGATGTGAGCGAGAAAGCACCACCAGCGTTCGTCAAGTTGACTTCTGATGCGGGAATTGTACGGAAACGAACAGTCTGATTGCGGACAGAATAGGAGTGGCCACTAGGAGCAGTTAGCTGATAGCCATGTCTCAAGCCGAGTGATAGGGCGTTGGTGTGTATGTTTTTTTTGTGTGTGTGTGAGGCAAGGCAATCCGCATGAAGTTGAGGTACTGGGATTCGGGGATCCATCAAGGAGAGGGGTGTGCCAGTTGTTACGGCCAGAAATGATGTGCGGATGGCCGGCCGGCTGCTCCGGGCATATACCATATGTTTATATGTCTTTTTTGTACCTTCCTTAGGTTATAGGATTTAGGGCAGATCTTACCCTAGCATGCTGGTAACAGGGTGAATGAGACATGAGGACTGGTGGCATTACATCTCAGGAAGAGGTAGCTTTCAGGCAAAAGGTGAATTTGCTATTTTGGGTCAGCATTGTGACCCCATACCGGGGCTTCTAGGTCCAGATTTTACACTACCAGCTCTGCAACCTGTGTATATCGATGATGTTCATGTCTGACGGCAGTGCCGGATGGTTATCGTCACATGCTCGTGGCCGATTGAACAGGTTCACATCAAAAGAAAGTTTCCTTTCCTGTTTAGTCGGTTTCGAAAACGGGGCCAGGCCCAACAGCTGGATCGCGATTACAGTCAATTCGTACAGTTCGTATCTTTCGCTTCCAAACTGCAAACTACTACCTAGGTAAATGACTTCATGCGCCTTTTTTCGTCTTTGTTGTTACCCCAGCGCGAAACGTGCGGTGTCTTTAATACATATACCTATTGATGGACGATCTTTTCGTTTTTGGTACCCGCCGTTTTGGAGTTTTACTTTTGGCTGTGTCGCTTCCTATCTTGGGGCATCTTCTGATGGCAGGTCAAATAAGCAAAACCCGTCTTTGCTTTCTAACTGTGCGGTGGGGTTTCTCCGTGCCCGCCTTGACGGAGTGCCCGCAGTTGCGGGTGGCAGATGCTTGTCAAGTATGGGTTATTATGACGCTTGACATGGGCTTTATGATCATATATCCGTCATGTGGCACCGAGATCATTTCTTTGGGTTCATGTAGGAATGGAATGGTGGGGTCGCCACCGTCCTTTTTTGTGCTGTTGTTTGTGAGAGTGTCGGCGCTCGGCTGCAAAGGCAAGACGTGACCCGCATCTATACGCGACCCAGGGCCGCCAGGGGAAGCAATTTCGATGTTGCGGCACCGAACACGATGGGCAGCACTGCATCACCACCTGCATCGATGATCCCTGAGCCATGACTGGCTGGTGCGCGGCAGGCGATCTTTAAGGCGGCCGAATGCGCAGGGCCTCGTTAGTGTGGTGCAACTCACTTCAAAACACAAACCCTTTTATGTCACACCGCCTCTCTTCTGGGGCCCCAGGAGAGGGGAGCGCATTTCCTAGTGCGCCGTCAGGAGCTATCTGCTTCTAACTCGCCTTCTGTTTGGGGCAGTTTGTGACGGGTCGTTGGCCTAGGGAGTACTGCTCTGGGGGACTGGTGTGATGGTCTCAACAACTGCGGCTGCGTCACCATCATGCATACCATACTGCGGGGCCAGCAGCGACGGTGGCGCCAGCACCAGCAGCGGCGGTTCGTGTCCTTCCGCAGATTTGATATTGTCTTATGGGACAATGTCCAACAGCAAAAGGGCAGTGCCAGGGCTGCTCCCCCACCGTACATGCATGTACCGGTGCTTGCATTTATTTACAGAGTATTCAAGACAGCCAGCGGCAGGAATGAACTAGCGCGTCCTCCAGCATGTACCGTGGATAAGTTCCCCCGGGGTGTGAGCAGCGTTGCTAAACAACGCGCAGACTACTCGAGATTATACACGATAACCGAAGGGAAGACCGCCTGAAGCCGGCCGTACCAAAATACACTGCGTTCATTAAGGAAATTTTTGACGGCAGTGGCTTCGTATTTGTTCGTCAGACAATCGGAGGCCAGTGTGTGTTATAGGGCGAGCGGCAAGCTAGCATTGGATGATATACTGCCAAACGACCACGGTTGTACGGCAGTTGCCTGCGGCCGATTTGCATCAGCAACCGTGGAGGTTCACATGCGTAACCCGAACGCTAGTGTGCTTATTCAATTGAAAGGGAAGGATTGTATTTTAACTAGGTTTGCTTTACCCAAACCTCAGACCGTTACTGTTGTTTCTATTTCCTACCTGATATTAGGTGTCGAGGAAACTTCAATCATTCTACTTGAAACGCAAAGCGTTTTAAAGCTTGAATATGCTTTAATGTCCTTTCCTAGACCCGATGGACGTGAAGAACGTCCGGGGAGTGCTGCCTAGCCTTCCCAATATTATTCTTGAGTTCGAGAATGGTGTTAACATGTATTCTACGGAGTAGGCGGGCTTCAACTAGCTTCGCGGAGGTGTCCCGTCTGTTCCCCAATGTTTTGGCCCTGCGCAGCTTTCGAGCAGACGCTACTGATCCAGAAATTCGAGGTGAAGACGACAGCGATGATCCATGCTGCACAAGCGTGCTCACAGACACACATAAGGCTTGCTCTGGGAGAAGCCGGCGCCATGCCTCAGGCGCAGTTAGCTCCGAGACACACCAAGCTGCAGGACAACGCGGACCCGTTCGCGCGGCACAGGTACGGTAACATTATTACGACATCCCACCTGGCCCACATCACATTCAATGACACATCCCTCCTGAATTACTTACGCTGTGGAGCTACGCAGTGTTCCTGTTGCCAGGCCTGGGTTTCTTGGGGCGACTGAGAGTCGCTGTTGTCCGTTTCCTAAATCCCGACCCCGTGCAGCCGAGGAAAGGCGAGCGGCGGAAGGTCCTTCCCGTCCTGGCCGGAGACAAGTTCACCAGCAACGTGGCTACTCTACTAGTGCGCTGGCAACACGCAGCATCATCGCCGTCGCGGCTACCCCGTAACTGGCAGGAGGTCTGCGACAGTGACCGCTTTCGACGGCTTTTCCCCTTAAGGCCCACGCCGCTAACGGAGGGTGCGGTCCAGGGGCTGAGGGTACGTACGGGACACGTGGCCAATCGACATGACTGACTTGCATCATTTTGTTTATCCTGAGCAATCCCACTTCTTGTACGGGCCTCCTACGGACGGAGCTAGCTTGCTTACAGTGACCATACCAAAACAGTACGTGGTTATGTGTTTGCGGGTATGTGGTTATGATATTTCCGACAGGCCTTGGCTGCGTCTGAGGCGTACGACCCTAGCGACGGTGAAGCCGACGGCAGGCTTCCAGCTTGGGGCGATGCTCTTCCACAGCAGTATGACGCGCATCAAGCGGCTCTTCTAGAGCTAGTTGATAGGTTGCAAGCAGTGCAGCAGCATTTGGAGGTGCGTAGATGAATGACTTGTTTGTGGGAGAGGGTTTTTTTTACTGCACCCGTGGTCACTACCTGGCAGTCCCTATCTTCCCCAGTATGTCGGGGCACCCTCATCCATTCACCCACGCGGACTTCACCGAAATCAGTTCTCCCGGGTTCAGCATCCACCACCGGCATTCAGTGGAATCTGCCGGATCAACGGCGGCATCAATTCCGCTTCCTGGTCAGCTCGCGAATCACTATAATCGAGATCTGACACCGTCCTTCATTGTGCCCATCCACTCTCAACCAGTGGAAGGGTTTTTATCTCGCTTGAAGTCAGGATCAATCCTGGAACCTCCAGGGATACAATGTCGTGCCATACAAAACGTGCTTGATTATATAGCGCCGGCGCCGGAGTGCAGCACCTTGTGGGGATATGTGCGGGAGAACCGGAGGGTATTTGCAGGAGGCTTGTGCTGATGGCAATAGTAGTGGTGGTGATTGACGGATGCTTAGGGGACAAATGTTTGGGACCATATGGGTGCACCGGGCAGGAAGGACCGGCTGCCCCTTGACACCATACACGGGATATGGGGGCCTGGTTGGCTGGGATTGGCTGACCGTTCGTAAACATTAGCAAATGCTGGTCCACATCTATGTGCATGTGTAAAGTGTTTTCATTGTCGGTCTCAGGAACTGGGCTGCGACTTGGACAGTCAATCTGCGGGTGTTTGTGTGTGAGGTGGGCCTGGGTGAATATGCTGGGTCCAGTCGGTGGTCTGCAAGAAAGTGCTGGCGACACATCGCTCTGGATGTCGATACAAGTGCTTTCCTCAATCAGAGTATATTCTTATCTTCCATATGTCTTGACGCCGCATTTTTACATGTCAAATGCCTTGCTGCGAACACGCAGGACTCCATGTCCAATGACGGGGACGGCACCATCCTCGCGCTGACTTTCACACACGACGATGATGACGATGGCAGCCGGGATATAGACAACGAGGAGGGGGAAAAGCCCAGCGTTTCACCGTACCACATTCATGGCCAGCCAGGGTGCGATGATTCGCCATGCAGCAATGAGGTTGGAGATGCCGCGGGCTCCAACGAGACTAGGAGCCGTGATGGGTCAGGTGTCGTCACGATGCGCACGCCTCTGGGGAGATGCCGGCGGCGCCCGGAGGGGTGCCAACGAGGCCCCAGGATAGCCCAACCGTGGGATGATAGGCAGCCTTTTCAGACCAACGTGGGTACAGTGTATCATTTCTGGAGGCTGTGTCCTTACGGATAGATATTCCCCTGGGCTGCAAGTTGGGAGGGGCTTTTGGTAGTATGGGCTGGCTGGCTAACAATGGAGGGTATCCGCTTAAGTCAGGGTCTTGATATTTCGTTACGCAAGATAGTAACTGTTACACTGTGTGTTCGGACCTGGCAATGACGCAGTTGCAACGCCCTGTGAGGAAGCTGTTTGTTCAAATGCCCTCGCGCGCTGCATATTAACAAAGCCACCACGATCCGATTGTGTGTACAATCCTCACCAGAAAATCCTCAATATAGGATTATTTAACCTGGCGTCTTCAGCTAGGTCCATGCTCATGCATAGCGTATGTGTGCATGTTGGCATGATTTCAAGGCCCACTTCAGCAATCCTGTAATGCGCACACCCAGTCTCGACGACGTGCATCCACCAAGCCAGCATTTCCATAGTAAAGCAATTCTAGTACATTACAGGTTTCAAGCAGTCGACCTGTACAGCTCCCGCCACCGATCTCTACCCCCGCCATTCTGAAAGCGGCGAGCTCGGACTCAACGCTTGCCCCTTGGCGTCCAGCGCTACTCCGCCGAAGCTGGTTGTCCCCGAGGACACAGAGCCGCCTGATGACCCCGCTGCATTCAGGGCGTCCATTCCATGTGGCTGGAGATGTTGCTGACTGCCTTGTCGAAGCGGTAGCGATGACCCCTTCAGCCCTTTTCCTGACAGCTGCCCCGATTTCAGTAGCGTCACGACCGTCGGTTTGTCGGCCCAGCTCAGCATCAGCTCATGCCGGGGACGTCGCGACCTCAAAGTTCGCGGCCGCCGCTGGCAATGAGACAAAAGCGCGGGCCAAGGGTCGCCTTCCTCCAAATCTGGTGGATCGTACCACGTAGACGTTGCTGCCGCAGACGTTGTTGCACCATATCCACTTTTAGCTCCATTCGAAGATTTGCCGCGAGCATGTTTCCCAGAATATGGAGGAATAGATGCTGGACCTGGAAGTGCTGCTGCTCGAGACGGACGGCGCGAAAGGCGCAAGCTTTGATCGCCATACGAAGGTAATGTGTCCACCGGACCGTTATAGAAACATTGCGATGACTGCAACGGAGTAGGTACTCGGAAAACAAACGGCTCGACTGCGTGGCCTGAAGAAGACGGTTCACAATCCGGCTCCGATGAGAAGACATGACGAGGACACTGGAGAGCTTTGGGAGCTAGCCCTGTCGCTCTCCACAACTGCAGACGGGAAACAGGTTGCATATAAGTGTCTGACAACTAATAGTAATGTCATGTGAAATCATATCCCAGTGCTAAGATTCCGACTCGGGCGGCGGAACCCACCTGAAGGGTAAGTGCTGTATCCACCCCAGCACGCTGCTCTTTAACACTAGAAGCAGCGGCCATTTGCCGCATAGCTGCGGCCCAAGCCGCGCGCCTGCTCTCCGTGCCGCAATGAAGTGCACCGCCTGAAAAGTTCGGGAAGCAGGCCAGGCAAAAGCTTTCTGAGCCCTTATACCTTCAAGCCGAGCAACAAAACTGGATATCGTTCTACGGCCCGCGCACGTGCAGGCAGTGTTAACGCAAGCTTGGTTCTCCACAGAAGGACGCGGATCGACGGAACACTCCTCCCACTGCTGTGGTAGCCATTCCAAGAGGAGGCACATGCTATTCTGCATGTTAAGGATATGAAAACGCGTCACCTGAGCGTTGCGCACCTGAAGCGCTCCACGGCAGACCTCGTGAACACCTCCTTTGGGAAGTTCTCTAAAAAGTCGCTGATAACGTCCTAGAGGAACTACTGAGGTGAGTTCGGATTCGAAAGCCAACGCAAAACTCGGGATGCTCGCGTTGTAAAAGTTGCTCAGACACAGGAAACAGCCCAGAGAAAGCAAACACACCGTAAAATTAAGTACAATTTCAACAGCTACTCTTGCTTTGGCGATGATTTCGCTCCTAATTTACATATGTATCTACAAGCCGAAGAAAAGAAGGGATCGGCCTCGTTGTACGGCGGAATGTACAGGCCAACGCCCTTTTTTTGAGGGGGACATCAAGCATTTTTGAACAAATCGATTACACTACCAAGCACAGATACTTCTTCTACCACGTCACAAATTGGGGCTTATGGTAAGCTGGTCTTTAAAGCTGGGAATTCATGTCGATCGCACCAAAGCAAAGCCACGTGCCTTTCAAAACACCTACGTGCAATATAGGCTGGGGAGTAAGCGAAAGTTATTCTTTCTTCCAGGGCAAAGTGCTGACCTAGCACAACCGCCGCTCACACAAACAATCCCAAGCAATTGCGGAGTTACCGTTATGGCTGCCTGCTTATGAATTAAAGCTCTTCCGTGGGCCGGCATCCGTGGACGGCGAGTCCTTCGCTGCCTTCTCAGCTCCATGCGCTGCGTTGGCAACTGTACTGACCCCCTGGAGGCCCATGAGAACCTCCACCTGGTTTGATATATCTGCAGAGGCAGCTGCTAGAGCGTCGGCTGCATCGCTGCTGGTCATTTCCAGCTTAATATTTCTGTAGTCCTCAGGCAGGTCCCTCTTGCACATGCCTGTCAGCCGATTAAGCTCGGCCCGCCACCATGGCAGAGGAACAACGTCCGGGCCACACAGCTTGGCTAACATCTCGTTGTACGCGAATTGTTGCTGACCCTGCATATGCGCATACCTGGCCGCCCAGGTCACCCGGCAAGAAAAGCACCGGCTCAACCTACTTGGAAGTCAAACGCATTTTGGCGTGTGCAGCTTAAAACCCAATGCGGCCATAAGTTACTAAGCAGCAATCGAGGAGTCGTCACGCGCCGGCAAGGATACTCGTAATACATGGCTACCGTCATGTAGTTGTGGCTGTCTAAAACTTCTGAACGCGTATTATCGTGACCTGTCGTAATTCTTTCATGCAAAGGCCAGACCGGCGAACATCCTTTGGCGTGATGTTTCCAAACTCACCGCTTAGGTAGCTGCTGGGCACGCATAGCCTCGAAATGGGCCGTGATATCCTCTTTCATTTTCTCGCGGCTTGGAAGCTGGACGCGGCCGGACAGCAGCCTGCAGCAGTAGTGAAGGGCAGTAACTTGCGCACACGGAGCGGTCAGCTTCGGGATGTGGACTAATTCCCCTGAATATTTTCCTCCACCTGAAGACCGCTTCTACAGTGCCAACTTCCCAAGCCATGGTAGCTAAGGTCACTCCCTTCAGAACCGGCTCTACCTTCACCCTACCAGGGCTCCTGCTCCCGGAGTGCAGTTTCAGTGCTTGGCCTGCAATTTTAACAGTACTAGCAATTGCTGTTGCAAGTAAAGCCTCCTAGAAAATGGACGGCTCTCCGATTCCTCAGCCACAGCCTTACCTATTAGGCCCAAGCGTGAAGCCCATAGGTGGGTTAGAGGTTTTCACGTGCATCCACGAAGATACACGTCCCTACACTTCCAGACCCCCAGCTGTGCAACATTACGAGCTGTATCTGTGACAGCGGCCGTAAGAAATCCGCGTTGTTTGTGACTTGACTCTAGTTGTTCAGCCATATCCCGCTGCCCCCCCACCATTCCCTCCTGCTGTTGCTCATGGGACCCTCACACAACCACCTGGGTAAACCAAAAACTCGCCTAGCGATGAGCTTGCTCTGCAGCTGGAACTGCGGGAACGGTACAACCTTCCAGGGCAGCCCCACGAACGACAACCCTGGCGCCAGTGGTCCTGGCGGCAGCATGTGAAGCCACAGCGGGCCCACACAGTTGTCCTCCACACGGGCCACTTCTGCAGCAGCGCCTCGGAGGAAGGGAAAGGAGTACCTGCGGAGAACCCGGTCCCATACGATGGATAGCGGTGCATTACATATTGGGGGAGAGGGACAGGCCAGGGACAAGCAGATACAGCTAAACCTGAGTCGCACCTATAGCCGGTGCAGTAAATCACGGCGTCAATGGGACCTTCCCGTCGTCCGTCCATGAACGTGGCTGAGCCATCCTCATGCAGCTCCGAAACCATGGGATATCTGCAAGATGAAAATCATAGACCGGTTACCACCATTAATAGTCACCATCACCACGTGCAGGAGCGCTAGGCTAACAATCACGGGTTATTGCATCAGAGCGGTAAAGGAAGGATCTTAATCATTGCCGTCCTCTTTCTCCTCTACCAATATTAATGTTTACGAAATTTCAGTAATACATCAATCCAGGTCTTTCATCCTTCCCAAGCATCCCAAGCCCCGACCAGCGGATAAAGCAAACCAGCATCTCTGATGGCTTCTTGGTCAGTTGTGTCTTCAAACCCGTCGATTTCTGGACCTTCTCATTCCAACCCTTCCCACCACCCATACTAATAAAAAGATAAGGGGTTGCACGTCCCCAGCCTCCACTCGTTCCCCATTGCTCTTCCGAATGCTGGCCACGTAGCTTACCGGTAAATGTTGCCGCCCGGGCCATACGGCGCGGCATCCGTGCCCCAGGCATCGTTCTTCCACGACCAGGCGGACAGCAGCACCCGCCGCGCCCCAGCCGCGCTGAGCTCCCTGGTAATGTCCTCACCCGAATTGGACGCACCGACAACGAGCACTACCTGGAAGGGATCCCGACGGCAAAACGTTTCTGCTGCATCTGTGCCGCGCCAATGCTCGGTGTCCCTCTCCATGTCCACCGCGCGCCTCCAAACATCCAAACTTTTGTCCTAATGCCCTCTCCTCTCCTCCTCCCGCGCACCTTGCCCTGCCATTCTTTCGCAGATCGGTAATTGTGGCTATGCATTTGCTGGCCCGGGAAGGAGCCATTCGCAGCGGGGGTCTGTCCACCACCAGCGCCTCCATCGGACTCGCCTAACATCCCGCTCACTTTCGGTAGACGTGGTTCGCTGTAGTGGCCGTTACACACCACCACTGCGTCGTAGAACTCCTGCGCCCCAATCGCCAGGACGACCCCGACATGAAAAAGCGAATGAGGTCATTCGTATGTATACGGTGCTCGCTGCAAACCCGACTGAGTTGGCAGCTTCCACTATGGCAGCAGCAGGAAATCGTAACCGAATCGTCCTTCGAGCCACCCAGCAAAGGGGGGTCAGTCATACGCGCCTCCCATTCACATATTATTGGGAAGCACTACGTAACTCAAAGGGAGCGTAGAGCCAAAGTTGTCGCTGCTATACCGTCTGCCGAGTGCTTGTCCGGCCATTCTGAAGCCGACCTTACCTCTTGTATGGCAGCAGGCGCCGCCGTTAGGTTCCCGCCTCCATCACCAATGCCGGTACCAATGGCGGAAGAATCCCCTGGCGAGTCCTTGGCGGCAGCAGCGTCGTGATGGTGAGTCCCCAGGCGCTCCGAAGTCACAACGAAACCAAACAATGACTCCGAAGATGTAGTCGTCGCCGTTGTCATTTGAACTGCTGGCGACGGTGCCTGCCCTGCAGCCCCGCTTGCCATCGCCGCGGCTGCTTCATCTGCCAGTTGAACGCTCAGCACTCGCGTGTGGGTGCGCACAAGCGGGCGGAGGTCGAAGAAGTCCGCGAAGGCGTTCAAATAACCGAGAACCTTTTCGGGGGAGGGTAAAGGGATGCCGCAGGCCTTTAAAGGGTAACAGCTCCGAAACCCGTAATTGTGGTATTTTATCGTGCTGGCCTAAGGAGTGCAGGATGCAAACACAATGGCTGAAAAATGGTACATTGAGAGACTGCACATCGCCCCTACTGGTGTTCAATGAGTGACTCGCGCACGTGAGTGCCTAGTTTGGATCTGTGTTGTCAGCCACAAATATACAGATTCCCCCATGAAGTTGTTTCTCCCCTTCCCTCCGCGCCAGTGCTGTAATCCGTAGCGATCTTATCTGGCAATGGCCATGAATTGGCGCCAAGAGGTTGGGAGGCTGTGCGTGCGTGCATATTAGCTTTGAGTTCGCAAGAACCAGATCTCTAACATTTGGAGAGGGGGCCAAACACTCTGAAGTTTGCAGCAGATGCGAAGTGGGGAAGGCGCATAGACGGACGGCGCATGTCTGCTGCTGAGGATGGTCGCCGCAAGGGAGGGGGGTTAAAGAGGATGACCTGCAGTAGGCGGGCTCGCGCTGGTCACAAACAAAAAGCCCCTCTGAAGAGTGTATTCCTGAGTGTAACTCCATTTTCCTGACAATGACAACGGAAAACTCAAACGAGTAGCCCCTCCTCTCCATGTCAGGTCACAGCGAAGGAAGCATCCCTAAGCATCAAAAGTATTCTGACCGCCCCTCACCTCCGTATGGCTGCAAAAGCGTCGGGGATCGGAAGAGTATTGCGGTCCCAAGAATGCCGAGTCGAACGGGAAATCGATGAAGGACATCAGCTCGCGGGGCAAGTTTGTTCGAAGCTGCTCATACATGCTGCTATGCACGCGGGAACGATCGGGGTTGATGCCGAGGAGGTCTTCGGACTCTGTACGGGGGTCGTACCGCCACACGCCGCCCACGTACGGCGATTGCTCCAGAACGGTCACGTCGTGGCCTTCCAAACGCAGTTCCCGTGCGGCCGCCAAGCCGGCAGCTCCTGCCCCAATTATAGCCTAATAAATGTGGCACAGCGCACTTTGTGACAGCCATTTTCGAGTTATGAAGATTCGTGCATCGGGAAACGCCAAGGCATGGGTACCGGCAGATGCCCCATCACTAAGACATACATTCTGACGAAATTTTTTAATGAGTGTAGTACAATGTGATACAGCGTTTGCAATATAGGTTCGGCCCGGTAGTGCGCTCAAAGTCACCATGCGTAAGGTTGGACGGTTGAGCGTTAGATGCCCCGTCCAAGTGTAGTTACGCACCACACGTCGAAACCGGCGAGCAGAACCGGAAGTTGTATGACTTGACATTGAACAAACGGCCACGTTAAAAGAGATACCGCGGCCGGGCTGTGTGCGAAGCAGCCCTGATGCAAGTCGCTGCCTCATATGTGATGCACCTGCTGCAGCTACCATGGACGCATATTCAATGGATATTTATAACGTGCAAGTTATCATAACGGTTAACCTCGTCGAACATGTACAAAAACAAATTTGCTTGCACGTCAGCACATACGATGGCCCCGACGGCCTGCTCGGGCAAGGAATTTGCTATTTACCGTTGCCATACGATATCCTTTCAATATTCTACAACTTTGTGGATTTAGTTTTTTTGATTCCTCGTGGACAAGGCGGCTTGTGATACCCATTTCGGTTTCTTGTACGGCAAGAACGCCATGTCCACGATTCCAATATCCAATTCATGGGTCTCACACGAGTACAGCTTTGATTCTACTTATAATCTTAAGGCTGTGGATCGACACGATTGTGTTACTTCCCCTGCATGATGTCGTTGGCCGAAAGAGGCCATTCCTTGCCCAGCTTGCTGTAAGTGGACCCCTCCCCTCCTCTGGCTCGATCCGACTGACGCCAGGCAGAAACACTCAGGAGTGCGCATTCAGCTCCAACTGTCTTACAGCCTGGTGTTTACCCGCCTACGGCGTTCCCACGCAGCGACACCGTGGTGCTGCACGGCCCTCCATCCATACATTATGTTGGGGCCAAGTGTAGCGGAAGCAATTCTAAAAGTAAGCTAAGCACTATTGTCAGCCCTCTGGGCAGCTCCAGAAAGCCAGGCAGCAAGCCTTTTCGGCAACAATAACATCGGCGTGACAACCATACCGTGTACGGGTGTGTGCCAAAGACAGATCGTCTCGCTCCCCCTCCTCTTCCCCTTGTCCTCCTCCTCCTCCTCCACCTTCTCTTACTCCCCTTTCGCGATTCATGACCATTCAAAACTGTGGCACGCTATTCAGATCCACCCGGGGTGACAACATGGGTGGTGACAACCAGGATGTGGGACCCAAGGTCCGAACCTTCTCCCGCAGGGCCGGCCCCAGAGCCCCCGCTGCGGTACCTGTTACCGGCTCCTCCAATTCCTCAGAACCCAGCAAGCCGCCGCCGACACCGCCGCCGCTTCGTACTGACTCCTGTAGGCAGCATCAGCATCAGGATAATCATCAGGATAAACGTCAGGCTCGCATCAGTATCAGCTCGCATCAGCATCAGCATCAGCACTGGCAAAATGTCATTAAAGCCAGCAAGCAAGACTCTATGCGGGCAATCAAAAAGAGCGCGTTAGGGACAGTACCCTATATGGGGGCAACCATGATAGATGGGAGGTAACCACCATGACCTCCAAACGCCCTGGTGCCCCACACAACGGCAAAGTCATCGTTGCAGCAACCCCTGGCGGGATGAGGTTGTATCTGGACTTGAAGGGTGCGGACAGGAACACGCCAGCTGGTCAGTCAGTCATTCGGGGTAAGCTCTAAGCTGGCGAAGTGGGGTCAACGTTGCATGACCCTCATGGCTATGTGTACGCCGTACTGATGCTCCAGGGCATCCCTTAAGGTGGATTCCTTTCGCGTTCGTTCCCAGCGCCAATTTGCCCCCGGTTTACTGCCACCACCTGCTGCTGCTGCTGCTCCAGCTCTCGCAAGAACCTGACAAGACCGCGGCATGCTTCCCAAATCGCCCGAGCCACCCGCATAACCGCTTGCTGCAGGGAGGGAACGTTATTGAGGGAAGTTAGTTGTAAGTTGTAAGTTATATGTTGAACGGTCCATGAAGCGCCGGCAAGTTACAGCCAAGAGGGTTTCGGATCGATGGATCATCGGCGGGAGGGAGTTCGGAGTGGATGCAGTCTTACCCCCTGAAATATTTGCAGGTACTTGTACTGGTCGGGCAGGGGACTGAGTAATATAAAGTTGCATAACGCCGTGGCGGTTCCATATTTTACGGCTTTGCACCGCACAGGTATATACGGCAGCCATCACCACCTGCCTCCGTGGCCTCTTCACGGTCTCCTCTTCCCCCACCCCCGCGCTCATGCATACACACACACACACGCGTGTACCTCTTCTTCCTCGCCGCCGACATTGCCGTACAGAGGGTCCTCTATGTCCAGCTCGTCGGCTTCACCGCCGTACTGTGGAATAGCTCCGGAGCCATGGGTTGCTGATGCACCAAGGAACTCCCCTAGCCTTCGAACCTTGTGCGAGAATTGTGTCGTGCGATTAATCAGCTCGAAGGAGGAGACCTGGGGGCACGGTGGCATACTGGCATCACGTCAACTTAGGAAAGAGTTTAACTATCAGGAAAACCTAAGACCTCCACATGTGTGCGCAACGGAAGTCCAGTGGGCATCATCACACCTACAGCTGCTGCACCTTCATGTCAGCTCTCCGGGAAACGCCGCACGTTGCGCGGCTTGCTATTCGGCTACTGGCTTTCCGTCCTTCTTTATTGGTGGCTTTCTTCTCTTTCTTTTTTCTTTTCTTTCTTTTGCTTTTCGTAATTCCTAATTTTTAACTATTACGGGCATAGCCCTTCCTCATTTCAGCACGCACACTCGTCACCCTACGCACATCTGTGCATACGGCACACTCGCCGGACGGCTGCATCGGACGGCTGGCTCGCTGTATCGTACCTCCCTCATTACATCCCCAGCCGTGTATTTGTCCATCACCAACAGCAAGTCGTACGAAACGATGTCGTGCGCCGGGTCGAACAGCCGCGCGGTGTGCTCTACGGGTGCTTCCAGCCCAAGCGCCTCCACCGCAGCTGTCGCAGCGGGCTCCGGCCCTTCATCCAAGTTGTACGGACGTGTGCCCTGGGATGGCATTGAACGCAGTAATAGCAGCCGCATAAATAGCAATAACAATAGCGACAACAGCCAGTAACCGCATTTGTTCACACCTGGTCGACCTTCATCCAGGTCCGTATCCTTGACGGCATGCAAATCAGCCTCAGGTAATTTACGTTCGGCAGCAGTATTCTTTTCCCGGCCCTACGTCATTCAATTTCTGCAATCGTATCAACTGTTTTATAGTCATATGCCCATATCCCCATCCCCCGGTTCGTTGTGCTCCGTACTCACACACGTGCTGATCTCCACTCGCCCCTCCAGCCCCTCCTCTACCAGCATTTCCCGCAGACTCGCGGCTGCCAACACTGTACGACAGACGTCGCTCTCACTGATTAGTAATATGCAAGCCTGTATGGATTATGGATTTTTGGCGGGAAGGGAATGATAAGAGATGGATGCAAAACGAACTGAGAGGGTGAACCAGGGACAAGGCATACATGGGCCATGCACGATGGGCGGTTGTTGGCGTGTGGGGTGTTGATTGATACACAGATTGAGACTTGAGAACTAGTCAGGAGAAGCGTTCAACGCAGGGAACGCGAGGAACGGCGTCATGAATTGTGAAGGGCACTGGTGATTATACGCCGAGGGTTTCTCCGCCGAATTCCCATCTGGGTCGCGAAGCACTTAACGTTGACTGAATCCAGAGTCCAGATCTCTGACCCAGATCGCGAACCCTATGTCAAATGTAAAGAGTGAGTAATAAGTTTGCTGTGAGTCTGTGGCCGTTTTGGGTACCAGGCATTTGGGTTCCTGTGACCCGTGGGTCCGCGGTCATTCCGATCCCGTTTATGCCCGCACCGCACCTGTGGCTTTTGCTCTTGTTCTCGGAGCCGTCCCTCATCCCAGGGGGCTGTACGGATAACGGGCTCCACCACTAGGCGTTCAACAGACTCGGTAAGCTGTTGTACATGGCCATCCGCGTGTCTTGCGTCCTGCAGAAAAGTGTAGGCCAGGATGTTGAAACCAAAGAAGAATGAACACGGAACATAAGTATCAATACTGGTCTTGTGGTGAAAAGCCCTTTGGGCTTCGGAAACCCAGTGACAACGAAGTCTCAACAAAGATCAAGGTACACAAGAAGGAAACACATTATCCATGAGGCGCTAGTGTGAAAGATTTGACCATGCCGTCATATATTGCTAAAATGCTAGACGATGCTATCGGACTACGGTACCGTTATGGGAACGCTTTCCGTTGCAGCATACCCAAACTTTTCCGGAGGCTCATACCTGACAAATCTTCCCCCATCCACCCATTCGATATCATGTCTTTTATCCTTTCCGTGTACGCTATATGGATCACTTAATTGTATAGATAAGCACTTCCAAAGCCATTCCACCCAACATCGGATATGGTTGCGAGGATGACCGACAATTTCACAGCTTCACCTGATAACTGCAATGAAATGTCTTGGTCCTTTCGTATCTTCGAATAACACGTATGATAGGAAGCAATTTTGTGGAAGCTCCGACTGCCAAGTTCCTCGCGTTGCGGCTCCGAGAAGACGTTTCCTTGCATGTAAACGATGTCCTCATGTTGAGATCAAGATAATGATGCTTCCTTTAACAACTTTTATGCAACAGATTTAAGTACTATATGGCTATGGATTCTACAGGGAATTTTCCCCGGTCGCCCTGGCATCCGAAACCATACTGGAGCCGTGATTTTGGGAAGTCAAGTCACACGCATGGTTACTTTTTCTCAAGCAAAGAGAATGTAACTAATATTATCACCGTACGTATCAATACTTTTCCGCCTTAAGCCTCATTCCAACGATAAGATGGAGCAGCTTACCACATTCATAATATTTCAATAGCCTTGACGGTCATGTAGTTCCTAGAAATGCGTTAACGTTATATCTTAGCACTCCAATTTACTTGGAGTGCGGGTAAAAGGTCTGTGCGCGGACGGAGATGGAGCCCTACAAACTTACCACCAACCGAGCACCCCTCTCGGAAACTCTTGGACCGCCAGGATTCCACCCTTTACTTCCAGTAAGCTTCTTATCCAAGGCGCAATCCTTTCGAAATTCCTGGAAAGGACACTGATGTCCTTCCAGTGGGTTATAATGTCTAGGTACACGATGCCTGGGAATAACCGAAGGCCTGGGAAACAAGCACTTCACAATACCCGTTGACAGCACAAAAATTATGCACACGCTACCGCTGAGCATCAACACTGCCCGTTGGCCTGTCACCCGGTCCGTACGGCACCTCCAGTCATTATGTACGGATCATCCTGGTTACATCGAACCCTCACTCTGTACTGGCCTTGTTGGAGTCCTTGATTGTGCTATCTCCTCTACCCCACGTGGCCTCTATACTATCATCACCTACAAGCTGGTTCACTGGGCCGTAGATTGTGACGTAGTTATCCGCCACACCTTGAAAGAAGCTCCATATCCCAATATGCAATCCGATATTTTTCCCGAAAGGGAAAGTGCTCTGAAGATTGCCTCACGGCACACCTGGCCGAGCATGGCTACAAGGACGAGT
This sequence comes from Volvox reticuliferus, assembly GCA_019650235.1. Taxonomy (NCBI): domain Eukaryota; kingdom Viridiplantae; phylum Chlorophyta; class Chlorophyceae; order Chlamydomonadales; family Volvocaceae; genus Volvox; species Volvox reticuliferus. The sequence continues at coordinate 629,910 of BNCP01000005.1, read as the reverse complement.
TGCCGCAGTTCAAAATCGACGACACCAACGACTCCCTGTGGTCGTTGTCAAAAGTCCTCGTTGACGGCGCGGTCGTCAGTCGCGGGGAGGGGCCTGCAGGGGGAGGAGCGCTGGGGCCTGGCGGTGGCGGAGCCGTTACAGCTGTGGGCGCATCGGCACCGCACCCGTTGGCGGCAGCGGCTTTCTCACTACAGCGGGTGGGTTTGCCGGTTGGGTCAAGAAGTGGTTGGATGGATGAGTTGGTCAGAGGGGGGCGGAGCTGGAGGGGTGGGCCACTATGGCGAAGAACAGGACCAGGAGGTGGGTTATGGCTGAAGGAGTTGACCTTGGGAAGGACCCGAATTTGCAGCATGAATGGGGTTAAGGAGCCAAACACACCATCATGCTAAGCTTTCGGGGCTCAGTTTGCGGTAGACGGGTCTGTTACCGAATCCAATGTTTAATCAGCAGAGCTCAGGGATCGGAAAATCTGCATGGGGCGAGTCTGGCGGGGCTATGACAGACAACAATGCACCTAGGGAACACAAGAACCCTCTCACGGGCACAAATCACATAGAGAAGAAGCTACGAGTAATTTACCTGCTAGCTGGTATAGGAATCTGGCGGGTCATTTGCGGCAGCGCCAGCGGAAGTATCCTTAACGACGGACCCCACCCTGGGCCTCTTTTGGTAATGCTCAGGCGACCCTGTCCATGCTGGCGGCGGCACAGCGGCAACGGCTGGATGCCGAGCAGGTGGGAGCCCTGAGGAACCGAGGAGGGAGAGACACTCACCTTGTAAACATGTAAAACTGGGGGCTTGGTTTGTTTGGGCTTGGGCTTGTAAGGATTTCTTTTCTCGGCACTTCATCCGGTGGCTGGACTCTCGTAAAGGTGAGGATGCCCTCGAACATTCAATTAATTGGTCGATCGATTATATTGATTGATGGGGAGAGGGAGAGAGAGAGGGAGAGAAAGAGAGCGCTGGACTATATGTATGAATATCGTATGCGTCTGAGTCGCACATCAGGAGGCTTTGTCGCGGGCTTTGTCCATTGCCGCACATGCGCACGGTGCAGTCCTCCGTGCTCCATGTTCGTACACCTGTCAGGCCGCCTCGGTGCTGCACTCGCAGGGTGCATCGCCACCGCCGCCACCACCGCCGCCGCCACGCGCGTCCCACCCACGCGCCGCAGCCGCCGCGATGCAGCTGAGCGGTAATCCCGCGGCGGCCATGTCGCAGGGTGTCGTACAATTGCCGGAGCTGCGTCCAGCTTCCGATGTGGGTCGCAAGTTGTGGCTGTCTGCACTAGCGGGCTCCGCACCACTCGGGTATCTCGCCCAGACGGTGCCAACAATGCCGGACAGGTAGGATAGGTAGTGTCGTAAAAGTAGATAAATGCGATAAAGGTCGGGGCATGCTGGACAGTTAGGTAGATTTCATTCAGGCGAGAAACGGGAATGTGATGGAGCGGAATCGCCAAGACGGGAAATCAAGCCAGCGTACTACTGCTATCTGTTGCTGCTGCTGTCATGCTACTGCTGATTTACCGAATGACTTACGCTGTTTCTGCTGCCGCCAATTTTCGCGATGATTGCAGACGCCTGCTCCTGGGGCTTATGTGGCAGACCAGCGTGCCAATGCCACGTGCAACATGGTTCGTTCGGTTGCTGTACACCCACCTGGCCCGCCAGCAGCTCCGCCCGCTGCCCCCGCCGCCGCCATTGCCGGTAGGCGGCATTACCGCCGCCACGGCGGCGGCTGCAGGCGGAGGTAGCGGAGGCAATGTGATGGGCTTCACAAGCAGCGCATCTGCGATGTCAGCAGCGGCGGCGGCTGCCGCTGGGGTGCAGGTACATCTTTAGTGGCCGATGGATTGGATGCGGTTGTGAGCCGTTCTCGGGTAGTTGTTCTTAGACCATTGTTACCGAAAGCGCGGGGGGTCGTTAAGCCTCGTTGGAAAGTGGAAAATGGAAAATTTCTCTTTGGGGAGTCTGCCGGCGTAATGTCGCTCTCTTGAGACAGAGAACGAGACATGGGGCATGCCCTTCTCGTACCGTTGACCTTGCTCATAAGCATACTCATACGATGGTATACGGCTCGCCACCCCGCAGGCCGCATCCTCCGCGTTGGCCTCAACTCGCGCTTCCCTTTGGACCTCGGATCTCTTGTCGTACCTCGACAGCCAGATCGCCGCCGTTGAGGCGGCTGCCGCCGCGGCCGCTGCTGCAGCGGCGGTGGCGGCTCCGAGTGGAAACGGTGGCAACGCCGCCGCCGCGACCGCGGCGGCACCCTTGTCGTCGCCTCAAATTGACTATCCCGCCGCCTCCCCTGGAGTGTCCAGCCCTGACTGGCCGGGCTTGGGAGCCGACGACGCCTTCCGGCTGCAGGATCCTTTCACCACCGGCGGTACTGCTGCTGGGGCTGCTTCAGATCCACGTGCTCGCCTTCTTGACTACCACCCTGGCGCAGCCGTACTGTACTTTGTACGGCTGGCTGGATCCACGTTTCTGGACGGATTGCTCGATACCGCCAAGCTCGTAGACTGGGCCTGTGGGCAGCTGGCGGCGGTCACCTCGGTGTTGGCGGGCCTGCCTGCGGCCTCAGCGCCGCCACCGCCCGCGGGCATGACAGCGGGTGCTGGGCAATTCCTTACGACGACGGCGGGGGCCGGCGGGCTGCCGCCGCCGCCGCCGCCACTGCCAAGTGCGGCTGCGGCTGGCGTAGGCGCAGCAGCTGCCACCACCGCCAGCGGCGATAGCGGTCGGCAGCTGACGGCGGCAGAGCAGCTTCGTGCGCAGGTTTCGTTGCAGCTCCTGCTGGCGTGCTTGCCGGACCTCACCCAATCGCAGTCGCATGTACGGAAGATTGTGGAGGCCTCTTTGGAGCTTCTCATGGCTTCACGCTGTACGGCGGCTAGCATCGGTGCATCAAGTGCTGATGCTGCGCCGTGTCTTCTTCCTACCACCGCTATAATGGGCACGGCTATTGTCTACACGTCGTCGCCACCGGGCCCCAATTCTCCGCCAGTCGCCACTGTGTCGCCGCCGCCGCCGCCGCCGCTGGGTTTGGGAACAATGGTCGGGAGTACGACGGCAGCATCGGCAACATCTTTCTCTCGAGCCGCCGGCGGGATCCCAGGCGGCGACCTAGATCCCGTTGTTATTCAACTTTCCCTTGAATGCTTGGAAGGGTGCGTGCGCGATGCGCCAGCCGCCGTACTGTCACTTGACTCTTTGCCGATGCTCGTACGGGCGTTGAAGGCGCCATGGCCATCTACGGCTGGAACGACGTCAGTGGCATATAGCGGCAGTGGCAGTGATGCTGCTGCACTCACGGCGGCTGTGGCATCTACGGCAGGGGAGGTGTGTGCACGCCGCCGGGCCATTGCGGAGAAGCTGGCGGCGGCACATGCTGCTTTAGCAACATCCGTCAACACTCGGTGGGTCACACAATATGAGGAAATAAAACAAAATGGGCGATAAATGTATGCAAATACAGTACATGATGGATTCCTCAGCACGATTCTAGCACACAAATTAAGCGCACATCTCCCGCACGCATTACACATCACATACCGCATCATGGCTCACAGTGGTATTGTAATTGTATTACAGTTGTGTATCATAGCTGTGTGGCTGTGAAAGTAAGACTTTGTTAGTTGCGCAAACCGAGCTCCTCAGTGCAGGTAAATAGCCAACTCGAATTTCCTCAGGCGGGTTGGTAACGCACTACCATACCCTCACCATATCCCTTATCAGCACCCTGGGCATGTAACCATACCGTGCTCTTTGGTGAACCATTCCTCGACGTTTCACCGACGACGGCTAAAATCGGCCCCTGCCGCGGGGGGGGGATTCTGTTGCCTCGTACAATACCTTTTCACGTCAGGCTGCTCTCTTTCAACCCTGTTGCGGCGCTCCGAGACCTCGATCGCGCTGCAGCGGCCGGCGATGTCGACGCTGGGATGCGCACGCTGACGCAGGCCTGCGGAGGTGACGTGTCTCGTCCTGGATGTGCCGTACAGCTGCTTGGAAACTGGGTCGTCGGGTTGCCTATTGTCACGCCAGCGGTCCTCGTCCCGGCTGCTGCGGCGGCGGTGGGGATGGACGACCTGGCGGCGCGGGCTGATATTGCCGACATGGGTTTACCTTGCCGTACAGTTTACGCGTGCCGGCTGCTCGTGCGACTGGCGGCAGAATGCCGCCGAAGCCAGGCGGACGCCGCGGCAGCGTCGGCTCAAGGCCTGCCGCCGCTGCCACTCGCGACAGGGGCAAATGGTGGCCCCGCAGCCTCTGCCGCCAGCACTGGTGGCGGCGGTGGCGTCACCACTACAGCTTGCACGACGGGCGTCACCCAGACAGTGCACCGACAGGGCACGGGCCCTGGTGCATCGACGGCGCAGCAGCCTGGAACAGCGACTCCGGCTCACACGGCCACCACAGCGGCGGGAGCGATCCATGGGCCACGGGGTGGAAGTGCCGGCGGAGCCGTCTCCATCGATTTCAGCACTTTTGTGCCCGTGCTTCAGGTTCGTGCGTGTGAACCAATGTGTATTTGTGTTGATATTTATGATATTAATCATCATCATCATTATCATTATTATTATTTATATTAATTTATATTATTATATATATTATTACTTAAGACATCCTTTTTACTTGCATGTGTTGTCTATATTTACTAAGAGAGATATACAGCACACTGGAGGAGCGTTTTGCCATCCTGGTGTGCCTCTTAGCTCCCACTACATGGCGTTGTGCAGGAGTCCATCGTCTCGTGGCTGGTCAGTAGACCTGGACCTTGCAACGCCAGCGGCAGCGGCAGCGGCAGCGGGGGAGGCACCGCCGCAACAGATGCTGCCGCCGCTGCTGCACAGATGGATTGCAATCTTCGCTCGTCGCCTTCTGGGGTCACCTCGCTGTCAGCGTCAGCGGCGGCACCGGTGGGGACGGCGGCGACGGCGCTACCACCGCCGCCGACACCCCCATGCGGTTGGAACAGCCTGAACCTCCGCCGTACAGCTCAGTTCTTGGTTGCAATGACGGAGGTGGGTGTGTTTTCCCCCGTAGTGTTCGTACAGCGTCTCCTGGTGGATGGCGTTTTCGACCCGGCGCCTGCTACAGCCGGTTTGTCGGAAATTCCCACAGCGGCGGTAGCAACACCGGCAGAAGGACTTGCCGGATTCCCGTCGTCGGCACCTAGTGTTGGCGGTGGCAGTGACAGCAGCTGCTACAGCCGCGCCGAAGCTGCTGCCCTAGCGCTCTATCTTCAGCATCTACATCCGCAGCTAGTAGCCGTCATGGACGAACAGGCAGCAGCCGCAGCTGCGGCAGCGGTCAGCACCGCACGACCTGGAGGCCGCCGTACTTTGGGGGGCGGCGTGGCGGCGCTTGGACAGCAGCAGCGGACGGGTGGAGGCAGCAGCGGCGGAGCCACCATTTTCGGCACCACCGCCGTGGGAACTGAGATGGGTGGTGCCGGGCCCGTAAGCGGACATGCGTACGGCAGGACACGGAAGAGCCTCCTGTCGATGGCCCGTTATCAGGGCCTTTTCTTTCGGCCAACGGCAGCGGCGGCTGACGGCCGTTCCGACGGGTTCGTTGGCGGCCGCCACAAGCGCCAGCGTCGTCGTCTGTTGGGTCCCGGGTACGGCAGCGGCCGGGACGGCCCCGAGGGCAAACGCCGTCGCGTAACGGTGGGGACGCCGGTGGGAAGAGGACAGCCGCCGCAGCCTCAGTTGCCATCTGCAGCCTGCAGCCCCGCCGTCACGTTCCCATTGGGCCCGCCGGCGGGGTTCCAGGCGGCAGCGGTGTTGCCGGCGTCACCTGCCGCTGCCACGCCCACAGCCGGAACGGTGACAGCGGGCCCCGACACGTTCGAGCGCGTGCTGGCGGCGGCTGTTCGCTCCCTGGATTCGTTGACGTACATGTCCCTAGCCACTACAGCACGAGGCCGGAGCGCCGGCCCCAGCGGCAGGCCGCCGCAACGCGCGCCGTCGCCGGGAGCGCCGGCTTCTCCAGGTCCTGCAGCATCCCCGGGCTTGCCGGTCTCGTCCCCTAGCCCCTCGTCATCACCGTTGCGGCTCGACGGCATGGAGGTGGAGAAGGGTGGCAGTGGCAGCGGCTCCGGAGCCGCTGCTGCTACCACCACCGCCGCCACGGGCCCGCGGGGCCGCCGGCCTGAGGACACCGCCGCCACCACGCCGTTGGCAACCCGGACCCGTGGCGGCGGCCGCACTGGTCGCGGCGGGGAACAGGATCTCATGGCGGAGGTCCGCGGCCTGCGGCCATGGCAGCAGCGCCTGATCGCGGCGGCTGTCTGCCGCCATGTTAATGCCGTACTGACAGCGGCGCTGTTACCGATCGTATCGTTTGGCGCGACGGCGGCGCTGTTGCCGTTCCCATCATCGTACGTACGGTCTTGCTCAGCGGCGGTGCTGTCCAAACCGGCTGAGCTGCCTGGCGGGCCGCTGCCGGAGGCAGTGGCGGCAACACGTGCTGGCGGCGGATTCTCGGCGGTAAAGCACGGTGACACGTGGCTTTTACGGTACGGCGGTCGCATGGCACCATGCCCTATATTGACATAGAGATCCAAAGTAAGATGACCGCTTTGCATTCGTTCAAATTGTTCTTCGCTTTCCCAGTTCACACCCATCCCGTCCATGTTCTGCCCGAACATCCCCTGGACACCACTCTTAGGTGCTTAGCGCTGCTTGAGGCCTGCCAGTGTTGGCACTGTGGCCCCCAGCTGCTTCTCCACCTCACGGCGCTGCACGTAGAGGCAACGGGGCAGTGGGCAACCTCTTTACCCTCCGCTGCCACTGGCGGAGGAGCCGGCAGCGGCGCAGCCAGTACGGCAGCGGCAGCGGCGGCGGCAGCTCTGGAGAGCGGGGGACTGTTGTGGCACCGTCTGAGGCTGCAGTCTAGTTTGGTGATGTCGACCCTCGAGTCCATGGCTCCTCGGTGAGAGGGCGGGCACTTCCCTTGGTGTGTGTATGTGTATGTGTGTATGTGTATGTGTGTATGTGTGTGTATGTGTGTGTGTATGTGTGTGTATGTGTGTGTGTATGTGTGTGTATGTGTGTGTATGTGTGTGTATGTGTGTGTGTATGTGTGTGTATGTGTGTGTATGTGTGTTTGTATGTGTGTGAGGTCCGGAAATGTTTCACGCAATAAAAGATAATCGGAACTTGTATGCCAAATGATATTGGTCATAGACCCCAAGGATCGATTACTGATGACGCTTGAGTACTTGAGGGAATATAGGACATATTTTCATATTTCTCGGAGTTATGGAATAAGTGAAAGTGCATGTTATCGTAATATACGTTGGTAATAAATCGCTACTTTACGATTTCCCAGTTACCGTCCGGTTTACGACACGCTTTGCCATAGGCCTTTTTCCTTTCCCCACCTATTAATACTTCTTGGGTATACTCACGGCAGTAACCTTGTTCGGTCTTATTCAAATACTAAACATGACAACACATTCGGCCACTATTTTGCTGATGCTAATGGTTACCCATTGCCCTTGAGCATTTGAAGAAAAGGTAACATCAGCTCCTTCAGGTAAAAGAGGATTCAGCTTCCGTTTGGCGATTTCCCAACGCACACACACAGACACATAGATTGACACATAGAAACGCGTACAATTAAATTATGAGCTTTGTTGGCTGCTGGTTTCAGGCTGGTGGCCTGCGGTCTCCTTCTTCCCGCCCTGGACTTCCTGACCACTTGGGCTATCCGCTACGGCGCACCTGCGGCGCCGGGGCGGAAGTATCTGGGTCGGGCCACCCAGTGTGCGGGAGTGCTGGCGGCGGGGGGAATGACGGCGGAGGCGGCAGGGGTGCGGGCGTGGTGGGAGAGGTGAGGTGGGGAGAGGTGTGGAGAGGGCGGGAATGGTGAGGGAGCAGTGTGGAATAGTGGGTCATCATTATGGGTATTGCGGGGATATGATTGGGCAGCACGGCAGGAGGTCGTCTATTTGGCGTTGTAGACCTGACCCGTGGGTCTGCTGCAAACGGTGCAGGTTCCAGAGGCTGGACTCGGCGCACGGGCAGCACTGGCTCATTGGCGACCTGACGCCTTACACTCAAACTCTGACCGCGTCCGCCTGTTCGCCAGTACAAGCCGGCGGCGGCGGCGGCGGCGGTAGCCAAGCGGCGCCTGGCGGTGGCGCAGGGGCTTTGAACACAGGGTCCCCACCTGTAGGCGCTGTCGGTGGCGGCGCAGGGGCCACGCCGCCAGGGCTACCTCAGCCCCGGATGCCACTTGTACGGCTTTCTGAACAGGCCGTACAAGTCATGGCGCAGGTTCGCTCTGGAAGCACGCCGTCACTAACAGCCCGGTGGAAGGGCTGCACGGAGGTCTGCGCACCGTTGGCGGCGGCCCTGTCGGCACTGCTTAGTGGTGGCGGCGGCAGCGGCACCGCCACGGCCACCGCAATACGCAACAGCCCCACGTCTACGGCGGCCGCAGCATCACCTGGTAGCCCTGGCGACGGCGGCAGCGGCTCGGACGGTGGCGATTTCACGGAACGGCTGCGCACCGCCGGACGACACGTTGGCCGTGGTGTCGCTGCACTTTGCATGGCAAACAACAGCGAGGGTGGCGACGGCATGCTGCTTCCTGTTGCCAGCATTGTGTACGCGTGGATACGTTGCTGCTGCGCCGCCGTCGCGCCCGTTGCCGGCAGGGCGGCGGCGGCAACGACCCGTGGGTCGCCCGTCGGCTCACAGCCAGGCTCACCTGCTGCCGCCACAGCTGGCAGCGGCGGTAGCGGTGGCGCTCGGCCGCCGGTTGGCCCTCGTGCGACGGCGTCCGCGTGGGGTGTGGCGGGCAGCGGATTGATGCTGTGTGTTGAAGCCGTACGTTTGGAACTTTGCAACTCCGTTGGGGGTATGGTTTCGGAGCAGCGGCTGCAGCGCGCCCTTCTGGCAGTCTGTTGTGGGGCGCTCTGTGACCCGGCGGCGGCTGCGGCCGACGCCGCGGCGGCGTATCCTGACGTGGGATCTGCTCGCACCGGCGCAACTTCACCGCCAAGGCCGCGGCAGCTGTCCACGATTGGCGGCCCAGCTACGGCAGCGACTGGCGGCAGCGCCGCCGCCGCCACCGCAGCGGCGGCGCAGGAGGCCGTTCTCCGGCTCTTGCTCTGCGCGGTTTCGTACGGCCAGCTACTACTGGCAGATGCCGTTACATTGCTGTGCCAGGAAGGTGCCAGTAGCAGTAGCAGTAGCAGCTTGCCTCGCGGTTCTTGTACGACATTGGTTTGGGACGCCATGGCCTGCCGTCGGGCGCTGCTGGGCCCTCCACCAGGTCAGCCAGGATGCTACTGCCGAGCCGAAGCTGTCGTACGATCTCGGATCCAGGCCGGATTGTCATTGGATCTCGTGTGGAGCTGCCTTATGGACGTGCTGCCGCGTGCGACTGTGTTTTCGCCGGCAGTGGCGGCGCCACATACGGCCGGGGACGCTGATTCCGTTGCCGCTGACGTTGCCGCTGCGCTTGTGTCGTACCCGCCCCTGCGATACTGCCTTCTCGCGGATCCACGTGCACTCCACGAGCATCTCTGTGCTACAGCTGCCGTTCAGGCCGCTGGAGCGCTCCTTAGCTCGGTTGTAGAGGCTGCTGGCGGCGGCGGCACCGCCGCCGCAAACACCGATCCGCAGCTGCGGCTACCACAACGGCTGGTCGTATTGTCGCTGGCGGCAGGGCAGCTGACGTCGCTGGCGGCGGTGGCGGCGCACGAGAGCGCCGCCGGTCTGGACTCGGATGCACTCTACACGGCGGCGCTCGTCTCCCTGGAGCCTTCCTGCTTTCCATTAACATGGTTGCTGCTACGGCTTTTGGTGGATGAACAGGCGCTACTGCTGGCGGCAGGCGGTCGCTCAGCTGCCGCCACCGGCGAGTCGCGGCGGGGGCTGCGGGAGGCCATGGAGGCGTCGGTAGCGCCACCGGCACCGTTGGATGGTACGGCAATGGGGGCGATAGGAGAGAATAACGTGTAGGAGATCTGGGGAAAGAAAACTAGTGTTTACGAGTACAGCGCGAGGGGGGTTGGGGGTCTCTTCGGAAAGCCGCATAGAGGGGGTACTGCTCACGTAGGCGTAGTACTACCGTCCTCCTGCACGCTGAACCATCAAAGAAAAAATTCCATACGCGGTATACGACACTGTACGTGTACGGCCCTGTACGTCAACGTCTACACAATATGTGATGCACACTATCCACCATCGTATAAGTTGTTAGGGGGTTAGGGGTATTGTGAAGAGAAAGAGGACGTACTTAATAGGGGGATGCGCCTATGTGCAGGAAAGGAAGGCGGCGGATCGGCGTTCCGCAGCGGTGGCGGTCCCGCGGGTCCCGGCGGGGCTCCGGAGCTTCGCGCCGCAGATAAGGCCTTTTGTGACGCAGCATTGGTGGCTCTGCTGGCGGCTCCTGGACGTGCGGAGCTGTTTGCGGAGATGGCCTGGCAGGTGCGTGCGTGCGTGCGTGCGTGTGTTTGTCTGTGTGTCTGTGTGTCACTTTCGAATTGGCCGGAGTTCTCTACCCTGAAGTTTTACTGATCTGGTTTGGTTTAGGTTCATGATCAGTTAATAGATCTAAGCAACGGTTTTTCTAAGGAAAATCTTTACTTAAAAATCCAACCCTAACTTGGAAGGCTCCCCCCTTGTTTTCCTTATCGCCTCTTTCGTCACAGTTGGGCCGCGGCGTGGGCGACTACCTGCTGAAGTCAACCGACTGGTTACTGCAGGTACGGCACTGCAACAGCACGGTTAGGTGGATGCTACGACTTAGTAAGTCCCCGCGGAAAGGCATGTCGGGTCCCGTGGCCTTTATTTTAATGATGTCGAGGTGGGAAGAACAGCTCGCCTTCGTGAGGAGAGCAACCAGGCAGAAGTTATTGAATTAACCAAGGACCGTTTTCGGTTGCCCGTTATGTACGAAATGTACGGGACTGTATTCATATGCACGACAGGATCGCAAGGGAGAGCAGCTTCTGGGGCATACGAACCTGGCCCAGTTGGTCGCGCGGCTGGGCCGTACGGTGAAGCCAGGTACGGCAGTGTCGACATCGATATTGAGTATCAGTGGAAACGCTTCGTTGGCTACGCCGTGCCTGCTCCAAGGCGCCGCTAGCGGCGGCGTCGCCGTCGCACTAGCCGCTACTGACGGTTGTCTCATAGGAAGCCGAGGCGCCACGCCGGCCTCGGAACCTGGCGGCGGCGCTGCGGCGGCGGCGGTGCCACCACCATTCGCCGTTGAGTCAGCCGTAGCGGACCTTGCTCTTGCGGGACTCTACAAGGCTGGCACGATGCGGCAGAGAGAGTTTGCAGGGGAGCTTATACGACAGCTGGTTCGTATGGCGGATGCCGTACGTCGTGCGGCGCTGGCGGCGCCGCCGGTGAGTGGCGGCTCTGTCGGCACCGGCGGCGTGGTAACCAGCGGGATACTAGGGAGCAGTTCTAGTGCACTGCCGCCGCCGCCACCACTGCCCCTGCCGCCGCCGCCGCCATTGGCGTCGGGCCGTCCTAGCAGCGTCGGGGCTGTAGGCAATTGGTCAAACTTCGGCGGCGGCGCCAGCGGCGGCAGCAACAGCTCCCGCGGCGCGGCGGAGGACCAAGACATGATGGCTGCATTAGTGGATGGTGACGGCGGCGGAGGCGGTGGGGGGGTTGACGGCGGTGACGGGGCCGTTGGCGGAGGCCGCAAGCGCGGCGCCGGCAGCATGGGCTTCGGGAGCGGTCGCACTAGGCGCATGGGTGGCGGCGGCGGTGGGCTCGTTCGGTCAGACTCCAGGGGAGACCTGACGGAGGCGCTTCGGATTGGCTTCCCGGCGGCACTTCAGGTACGATAACATGTACGGCATCGTGTACGACAGCTACAACGCGACGCAGGTCCAGCCACCATGTTCATTTTTATTACCCGTCTCAATCAAAATGGCGTTCTAACTCTTCTCCTTTTCCTCCATGTACGGCAGGTGGCCTTGTGGGTTCGTCTGCGGGTCCTCATGCCCCTGCTGCCCCTCATTTACATGGACCGAGAACCCGACCCGCGCAAAAACCTACGAAGTCAACTGGTGCCAGCGGTGTTACAGCTCCTGGCATCACCGCTAATCTGGACAGCGCCGCTTCCGCCGCCGCCGCCGTCAGCAGCGTCAGTTGCCTTGGCACCATCGTCGATAATAGCCCCCGGCGCTGCCGCCGTGGCGGCGTCGGTAATCCCAACCTCCGCTGGTGTTGTTAGCGGCGGCGGGGCTTCGGTGTTTGGGGTGGCGTTGGCGGCGGCGGCTGCCGCCGCCGCAGGCGAAATGGACATGGCGGCAAGCGGTGAGGGCACTCCCGCCGCGGCCGCAGCCGCGGCGGCAGCGGCCGCAGCCGCGGCTGTCGGTGAAGCGCTTCATGAGCGTCTGTTGCACATTTTGTGTGCACTTGTTTCCGGCTCGTGGCCGTCCTGGTTGAAGCCGCCGGGGCAGAAGAAGCTCAAGGTATCCGGATGTGACGAAACGTTCCTTGAGTAGGGGTGTTAGGCTAGGCGAAACGATATGAAGTACGAGGAAGAGGTATGAGGAAGAGGAAAGGGAGTTATATGTGTGTATGTGTGTAGGATAGGGGGGTTTTGCTTCATCCAACCTCTGGGCACATCCACCCGCAACCGATGGAGGGATTTTTATTCCGTTCAAAGACGGGATCGATCCTGGAGTTATGTATGCATAAGCTTAGCGGCGTCCGCTAAAACAATTCTCCTATTAACTTGTGCCTTATCCATGATCAAGTCCAAGTTAATGCAAGCTATTAGTTCAGCCAAATAACATTTTGTTGCTTTTTAATTAATTAACGGGTTATAACAAATGGGTTGTCTAGAAAGCAACAAAATGTTATTTGGCTAAACTAATGGTTAGCCCCTCCCTTCGTGCTTCCTAGCTGGTCCCGAGATCCTAACCCTAAGATGCGAAATCTCAACCTACCCTGAGGCTTCTGCCTACACACGGGCATGACGGGCCCTGGGCAGCCCGGATTAAATTAAAATAAAAATATTCCCGTGCTAAATATCAAAGCCTGTGGATGGGCTTGGCAGCGGAAGGGAGAGACCGCGGAATCTGTTTCAGCGGGGTAAATCGTAGGAAATCACTTTCTCTGCTGGCCCTGCAGGAGGTTCCACCGTACGAGAACGTTCCGCAACTGCTAACGGACTTGGACCAAGCGCTGGCGGCGGCGGCGGCCGGCGGCATCGCGAACGGCGGCGCCACGGCACCTTTGGGATGGATGCGTGAACGTATTACATCCGTACTGCCACTGCAAGGCGTCACACCACGGTTGCTACTGCCGTTGCAACAGCGTCCCCCGGCGGCGACGGTGACGGCGGCGGTCAGTGCGGCCGACGCCGGCGGCGTCCTGGCAGCGGCGATGCCGGCCCTGGAGCTTGATCCTGCCGTGCTGCTGCCGCTGGAGTCTTTAGCGCAAAACGGTGACGTGTCTGCGCAACCGTACGGCCCGACTCCGTTGCCGCCAGCGCCGCGCCGTATACCGGCACCGTCCGAAACGGTGACAGCGGCGGTGGTGGCGGCAATGGCTGGTGGTGGGTCCTCAGTACTTCCGAGTGAGCACCTGCTGGCAGGTGCGGTGAGGCTGCGGCGCTCCGCTCCAGGGAGGCAGTGGTTTCAAGCATGAGAAGATGAGATGACAGATGGCTTGTGCTAATTTTGCAGAGGCATTTGGAAACGGTGACGGTGAAGGTAAAAGTACTTCTAAAGGGGCTCGGGGGCTCATGTCGGCTCATGATGGCTCATGGCTCATGATCGTGACCCGATGACGCTATGCGGTTGGTAGTTGGTGGTTGGGCAGAACGGAGAAGACCAAAAAACAGCAATGTGAAATCTAGGGAAGAGCAAAACGGTGTCCTGAGGGTAACTGAACTTGAATTATACTATCTCGGTGTCTTAGTTGATGCTCGTCAATGAAGCGATTGACGTGTGTAGCACTTAGGGTTTTGTTCCGATGGAGATGCTATGGAGTCGTTCTCTCGCTCCATTAGCTTGCCCCTGCGTACATACCGCAGCCTTTTTAATTCCGTATGGATTCATTTTGCATCCGTTGCCTACAGAGAAATATTTCATAACCTGTATGAGCACAGCCGAGCACAGCCGGGGCAGGGCATTGCATGATGTCCTGAAGAACACCAAAACTGACAGACGCGGACGCACAGGGCGGACGGATGAATGCGGGTTGCGAACTGGCGGACGAACGGGCAAATGGACAGTGTATCGTCGTCATGACGTGCGCACGAACAATGGCTTAGAATGGGAGCTTAGACGACAACGGAGAACAGAGAGTCCGACCGCGAAATTCGATTAGTGGGTGGAAGCTGTGTGTGTGTGTGCCCCCGGGTGGAATACGGGTGTTAACGAAGGAGCCCGGGAGAGCTGGCGGAGTGGTGTGGCATGGTGAGGTGGCGCCGATTGGCGCTGTCCTTCCTTATCCAGGAGGGTTTAATGTTGTTACGTGTTCGTTAGTATTTTCTGTATTGTTCGTTAGTGCTTACAACCTAAGTGGTGACTTACAGCCTAAACGTATCTTAACGCGGCCTGGTTCATGCGTGGTGAGGTATGACATTTAAGTGACGAGGACATTGCGTTGCTCCGTGGAACGTTCGGCTTGGCGACGTGTCATGGAGAGGGGAGGGTGTTGGAATTGGAGGGAGGGGGAAGAAGGATCGTTACTCCTCATATCATACCAGATATGAGGAGTAACGATCTGCCGGAATCTTGCAGTCAAACGCACGCGTTTGGGAAGGCGGTAGACGCATACCTGGAAAGCTGCCCTCCAGATTGTATGGTTGAACGTGTAGTATCCTGGGGTATCTCGAGGCTAATATCCAGGTTGGCCAGTTGCCTGGCATCCTTCGATTGAGCCTTTGCTGTAGGCGGATATGACAGAGATACAACAATTGGTATCGAGCGGGTAGTGACTGGCCCGGGTTCAAATCCCCCATTCATCAGTGTGGATGTGTGGATGGCTGACGTATGTAAGGGAGGTGTAAACTCTATCATCAGGCTATCAGGGATGAGAATGCCATTGAGTCATGATTGCCCCTGTGGGTGTGAGGACACACCCATTGGAAGGGGGGATAATTGTAGTATCCTGGGGAATCTCAAGGCTAATATCCAGGTTGGCCAGTTGCCTGGCATCCTTCGATCGAGCCTTTGCTGTAGGCGGATATGACAGAGATACAACAGAACGGGTGAGTGGTGGACTGTAAGCCTTGGGGTGTTACACTGTGGGCGACTCGCCCTACAAGGGCGAGCACCAAGGGGCCTGACCGGACCGAGCCACAGCGCAGGGGAGGGGCACGTGGCTTTGTCTGTCTGTCCTGCCACGTGCTCCCCCTCTCACTAAGACCAGCTAGAGCAAAGAAAGACTCAGAGGCTCTAGCCTGGCCACTAACAGAGCACTGAGGAGCACCACAAAAACGAGGAGGGAACAAAAGAAAACAGGGGGCGACTAACTGCACAAAGAAAGGGACTACTCTCCTCCAACACAAAACTGAACTAGCAAGAGCCTGAAAAAGACACACAGAAGCCCTCAGATGAGAGACGCCAACAGGAGAGCACACTCAAACACAGCCAAGGAGGAAGAACCCAGCTAGAGACAGAGGGGGGGATGACGAGCCAAATTGGTGCCCCCCTAGAAAGCCTCCCGGCCCCACCACAGCTGGCCCCTCAAACACCTGCACTGCACAAGAGGGAAAGACCTCTCTCACTGCCTCCCCCAAAACCCTCAGAACCCAGTGCCTGGACACAGGCTCCTCCAGCCACGGGACCCTCCACTCTCTCCCTGCCCCTCCTGAAACACCAGGCTGCCTGCCCGTTCTCTCCAACTCTCCTCCTCTCTCCCCCTACTTCTCCCTCAAACCTCCTCAAAACCCCACCCTAAGGACCCTGCTCTGCTCTCTCTGCTCCACGGTCGGTGATTTCCATAGGAGAATCACATCTCAACTGAGCTCCAACTATGGCTAGGATGGGATGTTGCGGTCCCACCCGATCCCAGCCATATTTAGGGATACCCAGCGCTGCAAAAGAGTGCAAGCGAGTCCAGAAGTCAGCAACTGTACGGGCCCGTGCTTGGTCCAGGGGAGAAGCTGTTGTTTGTACTGCATTGTCCAAAGTTGGCTGTGTCGTGTAGATGCTTGGACGTGTGTTGGCAGTTTCATCCTCCTCTTGCATAAAGCCCCCTAACCGGTTGAAAAAGTCAGTAATAGCCCGTTGACGGGGTCCCTGCTCTGCTGTCCGGGTCTGTGGTTGTTGCTGCCGTCCGTGGTTGTTGCTGCCGTCCGTGGTTGTTGCTGCCGTCTGTGGTTGTTGCTGCCGTCCGTGTAAGCCTATTATGTACATCTAAGGGATAAGAGAAGCAAAGCACAAACATTTGGGTGTTACGTGTCTGGTGGATTGTACAGAGTAATGGGAGCGTTTAGGGCGATGCATGATGAGATTATTTAGGTTAGACATCACTGGTTCACCGTACATGCCGGTGAGGTGGGCAATATGGGAGATGCGCGTTTTGTGTCTTGCTAGAGCTTCTGGTGGAGACCCGGACGTAATGAAGGCTGCTTTAATTTGTTCGATCCCTGGGTAAGAAACCGTGTTAGACCACGTTCACGAAACTCAGCCGAAAGCGCGAACATTCTTGGCAAAGCTCAGACCGACTACCCAGTCAACATGCAAATATCTAAGTAAGGGTTTCGCAGTAAAACCAAAAATGCGCGTTATATTAATAATTGTTTCGGGAAATTTAGTTCACGGTTAGCATGTCACTCGGTCAGTGCCGAGAATCATGACGGTATTTCCCTATCATGTAAATAGGCAAAGATGGCAGAACCGGAAGACATGTCCTCCAACGAGCATAACCTGTAGTGCTGTCGCAGCGACCTTAACACACAACAATATGATGTGATGTTATAAACTCAGAAAGAGCTCATAAGGCCCCTATGAGGGTACCACATGACCAGTTTCTTGGCTGTACAGCATTCGCGATGTATAAGTCGGAAGCGACGCACCCCTTGGCTTTCGTTATCCTGACTGCAATAATGGGTTCTCAATGTGAACGTTTTCCTATAACTTATACGCGTTATTTGGCTAGCAAATACGCCCTTCACTTGAATCAGAATTACGCCGAAGCGGACTCCGCTCTGTCGCAGCTGCTGAAACTTGATTCCTGCAATGATAAAAGCTTTAATCAATTTCCAGTGGAAACCATCGTCGCAGCGTGCGAGGTCGTGCGAAGTCTCAAGGACATTTACAGTCGGAAGGAATGTCGGGACTTCAGAGTGCAGCACGGGTTAACTAAGCATGCAACAGTTTGGGAGCAAAGAATACTGCCCTCGTACGCGTGGGTGCTACAATCTTTATGGACGGACTGCAATAGAGAAGCCGGTGTGCAGAGCGACATCCGGATGCTTCTTAGCGGATTGAAGAGCGATATGGAAGATCTATTGATTAATTTTCTTCCTTCTAAACCGTATTACCATTACCTTGACGACTTGGACATGGACAGCTGGGGCCGCCTACTCCTGTCCATAGTCCGCACGCAAATACCGTTCTGCCTTGCACGGGAGCTTGAGGCCTTCAGGCGCTACCTCATCGAAACAGCTAGCTTTCCGCAACCCGCAGTCCATATCGACCCAATTACAAGATGTCTTCTGCTTTGCGGCCGTGTCGCTCATCTGGGTCTTCGCCACGTGGAAAGTTGTGAGTCTATCTCAAAATCGCGTATGCTGGAGCATGCCTGCGCTTTGCGGCTCACGTTGGCGGAGCGCCCCTGGAATTGGGATGCCTCCGACACGGACACCTGCCTCTTCGGCCTTCTAAAGCGCGCCTCACAGGGCTTGCCCTGGCGATGGCTTAAGGGTGTTCCGATTTGCACTCAAACTACTGTACTGCTGAAAACTCCGGCATCAGCGGAGCGTGTTCCCGTGGATCTTCCCATGCCGGAGTGCACGGCCTGTGAGCAGCGCTGGCGCATGCTCTCGCACGCCACAGTGCAGTGCTACTTAGGCTGGTGGCTAGCGGCTAGTATGCTTGTCTTACGGCCTGGTGGCGAGGGCGGCTTGTCGTTGCCGATCAACTTGCAAGTCGCATGTCGGGCATGCTGGCAGCGCCGCGGCCAGCGAGAGGAAGGGGATTTGCGCGGCCTGCAGGCACCACTGTATGCGGCAGGGGTTAGCTGGGTGTACGGCTTGCTGACGCGCCAGTGTCGCAGCGCAGTGGCAGCAGCGGTGTCGTCAGCGGCAGCTGTGCCAATGGCAGAGGCTGCACCGGGTGCAGGGGCAGCACTTCCGCCACCATGTGCAGCGGACGAAGGGATCCGTGGATCCGCATCTGCCACAGCCGCTTCAGGAGTCTCAGGCGCCGGTTCCATTCTTTCCACGGCCCCCGTCGTCATCTCGTCTGTCACAACCCTTAAAGGGCCATCACCACGTCGACCGTCACCATTACGGCCGGTAACAGCATCAGCAGCGGTAACAGCAGCTATGGCTGCAACAACGGTGGGGGTGGCCACAGGAAACGGAATCGGCGCCACAGTTGCCGTTGCCAAGGCAGCCGAGCTCCCTTACAGCGCGCAGAACATGTACGACATGATCCTGCCCGTCGGTGAGCATTGCGTTGACTACGTCATGGCTGTCAGCACTTTGGGATCCGCCTTCGCCGAAACGCTTGCGATCGCTGCTCTCTCCCTTTCCCTTAGCCTACAACACATGGACTCCAATGCGGCTGCGGTGCGTTTGCCCAGGTGCTGGCAGCTTCTTGGCCGAATTCTTGCCATGGATCTTGGATCCACAAGATCCCGTACTCTACGCGATCTGGCGCAGGCGGCAGGACGTGCACTGCGTCTCAAGGTCCCTTCGGGCCCATCTGCGACGCGGCCAGCCGTTCCGATGGAGTTAACGAAGATGATGATGGCTGATCGGAAGTCTTATTCAAACGACAGCGGCAGTCATCGTCCTGTGCGCAGTGCCGGTTGCGCCAGTGGCGGTGGCAGTGATGAAGATCGCGATACTGACAGCTGCTGCAGTGAAGGTAAGGGTTCGTCGTGAGGATGGTATCGTAAGCGACATGGCAATAGAGAAGATGTAGTGTGCGCGTTCAGGTACGTCGCAGTGACGATTTGGGATTTGCCCGCACACGATTTGAAATGCTATGCTATATTGTATAATGTTATGCTGTGCTGTGATCTGCTGCGCTAGCAGGCGTCACCTCCTTCTCACCAGAACAGCAACAGCAGCCGCAGCAGCCAGAACAGCCACAACAACAAGGAAATCATCCGCACCTGCACCACCATCTAAACATCCAGCCACAAGGCCGCTGGACTCCAATCGATGGTACCTGCGAGTCGCCCTCCCTAACGCTCCGCTGCTTGCTTAATTCACCATTCTTATCTAGCCTCGAGCGGACGCTGCGGGCGCTACTGAGTGCTTCCGGCCAGGGGGACGGCTGCATCGCCGGTCTGGCTCAGGCTGCTCCCGCTAGCCAGTTGGGAGCGGCCTACGACATGGCCAGCGCTTGCGTCGCCGTCGACCTGGCGCTACGGCGCCCTGGGTGTTGGCCCGCGCTTCTGGCACATGCGCCGGCTCAGCAAATGTCATCGTTGATTCTAACAATGCGGAAGCTGACCGTCACTGCGGACAAGATGGCTTTGCGGCTGCAGATACAGCAAACTGCAAAAGCCGCAGCCGCGGTCACTGTCGCCGCGGCGGCGGCGGCGGCGACGGAGGCACAACCCCTGGGGGATCCACGCGTCCTTTGGCGGCTGCAGCTCATCGGGCTCTTGGAGCAGTGCCTGCCCTTTACATTGGCGCCCAGGGCGGCGGCAGCGAGTGTCAGGGCCGCGGCGGCTTCAGCCGCCACTGACGCCGCTGAAGCCGCGCCCGCCGCCGCTGCGGGTGGCGGCGGCCGCACTTCCCCTGCGCGTTCATCACCGATTTCATTTTCAGCGTCGCAGGCTTCTTCCCTCTTCGCGGTGATGATGCCGCCGGTTCCGGAGCGCCCCGGGCCACATCTGTTCGTAAATCTAGGGTTGTGCGGCATTGATGACGTGGTCGCTGGCTGCGGCGGTATCGGCGATGGTGACAACGGCGTTGTTTGGGATGAGTTCGACCAAGTATATATTGATGCCGGGCCCGGTTGGCTGGATGTTTTAGGTTTTGGAGCTTGTCCGGCAATAGGCTCGCCACCACGGGCACAGCAGGAGCGCTTGATAGTCCTGGCGGCGGCATCCTGGTTACCCTTGCTCCTCACAACTCCTGAGAATAACGATGGCGCCGGTACCGGCACCAGCGAAGATACCGTAGGAGTGCGCAGGAATGTGCGATTGGCGCCGGTATCCATGTCCGTACTGTCTGTACATGGCGGCCACCGAGTGGCATGGCAGTATCTCCTTCTGCTGGCCCGGCAGTGTCTCACTGCCGTCGGCACCGCGGCTCACACGGGCTGGATGCAGCTACTGCGCCGTTTGCTGATCGTGGATCAAATCACCGCCGTTCTGAGGCTGTACTGTACTTGGATGAAATGGAGCCAGCAGATCATGACGACGGAGACGGCGGTTGCCATGTCTAGCAGCGGTGACGGGGGCGGAGGGGTAGCTGAGGCTACCGCAACCCCTGCCACTGACATGGGTGGCCACGAGGATGACGCCACCCGTAATGGCGCCACCCGGAATTTCAGACCCGCAGGGGTAAGTGTGGAGTTCTTTGAGCTCCATGCAGCGGCGATGAAGGCCTCTGAGGTGCTGTCTACTGTCCTAGACGTGTTGGAAACATTGGTGGCGGCGGCGCCAGAGGCTATAGCTGTAGCGTTAGCCGACAACCGTAAGGCCCGTGAGCTGATTGCTGCGGAGGAAAACCTCAGCACTGGTGGGCCCCCCGACGGTGATGGCGAGCTGCCGTACCCTGGCGCTGGCTCACCCGCCGTCTTGGCGGCACAGCGCCGACAGCGGCGGCAGCGGCAGAGGCGGGAAGGGGCTCGTAAGGCAGCGCTGCCGCCGGTGTGGGGTCCGGGATTGCCGCTTGACACAGCTTTGGTTTCGGTGCTGACCCTGTACGGCAGGCACGGCCTGATGCATTGCCTAGGAGAGCTGTCGAGGGTGCGTGCTGACCGGTTCAGCTTCTTGCCACAGGGCCTGTCTGCGCCGACGGCGGCGATGCCTTACAGTAGCGGGGATGTGGGTGGATGGCGGCCGCTACCCGACCCTACTGTCGTTTTACAGGGGCTGAGCTTTCCTGTGTGCGCGTACGAAGGCTGTACGAACCTTGAAGGCAGCTCCGAAGCCACGCTGTTGCTGAGGGCTTGTGGTGGCGTGCGAGGACTCTCGGCAGTGTGCTATTGCCGGCTTCCGTGTCAGAAGGCGGATGGACGAGTGACGGCAACGGCGGAGACCCGCGGGTCGATGGGCCGCGGGTCGTCGGGGGACACGGCAAGCGGGCAACATAGAACCAAAGTTCTGTGAACAGGCAGGAAGGCCTGTGCATTGCAGCTTAATCAAATTGTTCAAATAACAATAGGGGCTTTCTCGACCTCTTCCATAGTGTAATTAAAGTGTCTTCATTATTTCTACATCTACGAATTAGTTGGTTTTCGTTCATTCAGATAATGATGCAGGCTTGCGCAAGGCAACATCACGCCTTGGCGGCAGCACTACACGGTGCCGTGGTCCCGGCACAGGTTGGATGCCCGCCAACCCTTCACGAAATGCAGTGACTTGTCTTTCGTTCCTATCTTGCCTCCCCTTATGAGCTACCTACGAATATGTACCTCGTACGGACAGGACCACTCGTGTGACGGGATGGACGACATGGACGGATATCTTGTGGTTGGTGATACAGAAATGCCCGGTCGACATGCAGGAGATCCTGAGCAGGGCGACAGCCAAGAGGTGATCGGTCCCATGTCTCTGGCCATCCCAGCACTGCGTGTATCTATCGACAGCTTTGGGATGGGTGGTACTTTTCTTTGAATATTTATTCCATGTCGAAGATGCATCACTATGAAGCTCCATCTTTTGTGCTTTGTGCTTATGTATGTTTATGTGAATGTTCTGTTACGTGTGTGCTTCTGATTGATTAAGTAAATTCCGCTGTTATCGTGAGGAGCAGGATTCAATCACGTTCTTATTGGCATATATATAGGGCTGTTTGCTGAGTTGCGAGTGAACCATATATCGTACACATACCAGAGCCAGATAAAGTTCACAACATATATACATGGCTGCATGTCATCATACGGGCGGGTCAAGTAATAATAAACATCTCGGTCGTTGCCACACCTTGTCGATGAAAATCCCAAACTAACCCCAAGACGCTCAAAGATGGCTGGCTTGTAACGAAACCCTAAACCCTACATGCATGTGTATTGTGTAGTACGTACGACAGCAATGGATGGAGGTACGGTGAAGAAAAAAATTATTAACTGTAGTTTCCGCACAGCACATCTGTCTTTCCTCAACAAGACAACAAGCATAAGGTTTGTGAATCCAGTCAAAACTTTACACAAACAAACAACGAAGTCTGAGAATGCTTCTTTTACGGCACAGGTCGTGACGATGGATATCTATACAATACTAGGCATGCAAAAGAAGGGTGAATCAACTCCCCGCTAGGCTTGTGCGCCATATGTTGATAAGGGCTGTTTGTGTGCGGGTTACGGCCTCAAGGTCTATCTGCCAAACATGCATAGTTTATGCACATATAACAAAGTAACCGCTAACCATTTTTCTCTCTGCTATAATCGTTGCTCAGGGCTACGAGCCATGATACAGACAGCAGATACTCGATCGCTGCCACGTCTGATATGTAGTATTGGCGACTGCAAAGCATTATTATTACATACCACCAACGCAGCCACTGCTGCCAACTCGTTCGATTGATAGTCCACACTTGGGTCCATGATCAAGCACACTTATTATGGACATGTAGTTGCTGAAAGTGGTTTAAACTGGAGTACGACAATGTACGAAATCACATTATTATACGCCTGACAATGTACGGTGCACAAATTGAAAACGCATTTCAACAGCATGTTATGAGGCAGTTTATACCACAAAGCGCCTTCATTGATCCTCATGAATGAGGATCACAGCCGTCACTGAATTTCTGTTGACTCTAGGCATCATGCAATTGCCCCAACCAATACTAACATGTAGCCAGCAGGTTGCAGGCAGGCAGGATGGTACAAATAAGAACGGCCATGGTGACAAGAGGACCACGAGTAACAGCAGACCCCGACCATAGAAATGCTTATCACACTGACCGGAGGCTGCGTGCACACGGTACTACATCGGGTGTGAAGTCCCCCGTTACAATCCTCCACGCCTTGCAGTGAACGTCCTCGGGCGCCCCTGGTACCCCGTAGGACAGCTTGCGCCTTGCACCTGACGGATGGGATTCTTTTGTTTTCCCGGCATTACCGCAGCTTTTCCTTTGCTTATTGCGGTGGGTCCTCGGGTGCCCCTGGCACAACGCCAACACGGGCATCCACCTTAAGGCTGAAGCGATTCCTGGGTTATTCATGTACATTCATGCGCATCCTGTCGCGAAGTGTTCAACCAGTGTGCGCTAGTCTGGGTCCGACCTGGGTATCTTAGGTCAGATCCTGCCTAGCAAGTTGCACCAATGTAACACTGGTGCGGTAGCGCGTGATGCTGGGTTGCGAAGTCCCCCATTACACTCATCATCACTCCTAAAACAGCCCAACCTACAGATAGAGCTTACCACCATAGTGAACGGCTGTACGCACGTTCATACAAACCAGCAAGGCTATCCTCACCGGTTCACCTACCAGTTATTTTGATGATGGTGGGCTGCTGCGAGCCAGTCAGTGTGAGCGCAGTGGGCGTGCAGGCCGGGTTGGCTTAGTAGGCCGTTTGGGGCGGTTTGGTTGTTTTGGAATGCGTGGGATTCTTGGAATCCTGGGATCTTTGGTGGGCTTTGGTGGTGATGGAGAAGGGGTTGCCAGGTATGGTGGTGGTGGGGTGGGGAAGGCTGGGGGAAATGATGGAGGAGGAGGACTTGGTACAGGTGGGGGACTCAGGGCAGGAGGAGGCTGAGGTGGAGGAGATGGGCAAGGGCAGTACCATACCCCCAATCGAACCAGTGGCCAGACCCTATCATCAGAGCTATACAGATTGCAGCCATCTGTGTCCCAACCCACATAGTAGTCTCCACCTGTTGGGGGCCGAATTCGGACTAATAACATGAAGGTAGAGTTGGTGCATGCGCGGAGTCCAACAACCTGTAGATCTATAAAGGTAAAGGAGATGCTTATATTCGTGGCAGGCTTATCCAGGACTTGGGACTTCATGTAGTCTGTATACAAATATGGTGGTCCAAGGCACCATGTCCACCGATCTGAAAACCAAAACCAATCACGATATGTTTGCATGTCATACAGTTCCCAGTATACCTCTGTTCCAGCAGGTAGATCAAGGAACACCTGCATTGATATTGAGGCGTCCTGTCCTTTTGGTGTTCCAGGTGTTGTAGTAAGACGGGAAGCAGAGCGGATGACTTTGTACTCACTTAGGCGAAATTTATAGGCCATCAGAGAGCTAGTTTCATCGAACAGGACGTCCCCAGTAATGCTGGGCAGATATGCATCATCTCGTATGAAGTTAATTAAGCTGGGACCACAAAACAGGGGGGGTGGAGGTGGGGGTGGGGGTGGAGAGGGTGGAATGGGGGGTGAGGGTGGCAGAGGTGGGGAAGCACAGGGACAGTAGGCCAGCGAGAAGGAAGCATAAGGTACCCATTGACCAGACCAGCAATTATAGTCCAGATTGTCCCATGCAATTGATTGGATATACAGCTGCCAGTTTGGCCCAGAATCATTCGGGCCCTGGATGTCCATATAAGTTTCCACAGTTGCGGCAAATGCAAAATTGGTTAAAGCGCACATTTTGAGGCCTATGCGTTTTAGCTCTGCACGTGTGAACGTGACATTGAAGGAGTCATCATTGTAGCCTAGCATGCGGCTGGATGGTAATGTAGCATTCACACAATCTGAATGGCCGAAAACAGAATCTCCAACCCAAATCACTACTTGGTTGTAATAATCTGTCTCAATAAACAGGCCCCAGGAAGCTTTTGGTGGGGAAGGAGGAAGAGTTGAATTTGGATGGCTGGCATTGTATTGCTGCTTGAACTTGATGTGGAAAGTGATATCACCAATTCCAGGACTGTTGACAAACAGCATAGCTGTAGATGGTGATGATACATCGTCCTTTGAAGCCATCACTGGTCCTGAAGCTGATGACCCACATCCGGATGACAACGTAACCTGCTCACGGCCTTGGCAATCATCATGCGCAACAACGCAGCCATATATATCTGGTAGTTCTGGTATGTGGTCTGGTAGAGTAGAAACTGTGGCAGCTGTGGATGATAGTAGATGTCTATGTGGCGATGTCTATTAACATAGGGGAAGGTCATGAGGCATGCAGGGTAAACAAGGCAGGGGAGGTTATGTTGATGGTGATGGGTACGTAGCAGCTATTACCTGAGTAGCAGGTATTAATCCTGTTATATAAATCACATCATGTGTTGACCCATCGAGCTTTATGACGCACTACGTACGAAAATAGAAATCTGATGCGGCATTATTTAGCTTAATTAGATCCGAAGCACCGACCATATATATTGCAGATAGAGAAGCCGTTTTCGTTTTGGATTTCAGCAGCATTGGATTCAGCATTAGGGTTATGCAAATTTTCCTCCTCTCAAAAACCACAAAAGTCACATATAGATATTATTTGAAAAGGTAAATGCATGCCATAACAGCCCCCATGCTCTTCCATCCAAGCGCTCGTGATATAAGTGAAATAAGTGTCGATCGGGACTTCTTAGGAAAAGCTCTCAAGTGATGGTAGACATATCATGTAAATATGAAATGAAAACTGTTAACCCAATGTAATGGGCAGTGCAGCGCTGAAGTGACAAAATAAAGCGACTTGAAAAAATATGTTAATGGGGTGTTACACTGTGGGCGACTCGCCCTACAAGGGCGAGCACCAGGGGGCCTGACTGGACCGAGCCACAGCGCAGGGGAGGGGCACGTGGCTTTGTCTGTCTGTCCTGCCACGTGCTCCCCCTCTCACTCGGACCAGCTAGAGCAAAGAAAGACTCAGAGGTTCTAGCCTGGCCACTAACAGAGCACTGAGGAGCACCACTGAAACAAGGAGGGAGCTAAAGAAAACAGGGGGAAACTAACTGCACAAGGAAGGGGACTACTCGCCTCATCAAGCACAAAACTGACCTAGCAAGAACCTGACAAAGACACACGCACAGAAGCCCTCAGAGGAGAGACGCCAACAGGAGAGCACAGCACACTCTTACACAGCCAAGAAGGAAGAACCCAGCTAAAGACAGAGGGAGGGATGACGAGCCAAATTGGCGGCCCCCTAGAAAGCCTCCCGCCCCCACCCACAGCTGGCCCCTCAAACTCCTGCACTGCACAAGAGGGAAAGACCTCTCTCACTGCCTTCCCCAAAACCCTCAGAACCCGGAGCCTGGACACAGGCTCCTACTATGTTATCTGCGGGTCGCACCATTACTAATACATTGAATGATGCACAATGCCGGCATAAAGAAAAAATATGGATAAGATAAGCCCTAATAAGAGGGTACAGTTAAATACGTTACT
Source organism: Volvox reticuliferus (assembly GCA_019650235.1). NCBI lineage: Eukaryota > Viridiplantae > Chlorophyta > Chlorophyceae > Chlamydomonadales > Volvocaceae > Volvox > Volvox reticuliferus. The sequence goes on along the minus strand of BNCP01000005.1, from coordinate 603,246 downwards.
TTAATCATGTCAATTGGTGCTTTCTGGATAAATACGTACGTTGCCAAAGCACAGGCAGCAGGACCATCCAATTCTCAGCAGGCCATAAGAAGAATAACCCAACGATAAATTAGGAAGAAAAATAGTATATATACTTTGGGCTGTACCTGGGAAGCGATATATACAAACGGTGGTCATATATGAAATAAAATGAAATATATAACAAGCAAGTAATGTAGTAGTTAAGAGCCGCGAAGGCCTCTCGAGATGCTGATGGCGTGTATCTGCACATCTATATTGTGCTAGAGTGTGTACGACTACTACACTCCACCCCTCTGGAGGGCACGTCTCGGGCACTTTGGCCCAATCAGCCGATGATAGCTATCGCTTACCCCGGCCATGGGAAGGGTAGTGCGCCCTAGTTCTCACCGTTTTTTCCAACACTAAGACTACTTAGCTTTCAACCATTCTCCAACAGTTCATTGGGAACCTTGATCACGTCATATTCGAGATATTACTGTCCAATGGTATCGAACCTACGACATCAGAATCTCAACTTGATGTTCCATCTCGCTACCATTGTACTAGTTGAGAGCCGCAAGGCCTCTCGAGATGCTGATGGCAGATATTGCACATCTATATTGTGCTAGAGTGTGTACGACTACTACAAGTAAGGCCTTTTTTCGCGGAGAGGCATATATATGTATGTATATATAGTAGTGTTTTGTATATGTTTGGGTAGATGTAGCCAATGTACATATCTGACCTTGCTTTCAAACACAATTTTCCTTTTTTGCACACTAATAACTTGAGAACCTAGCAAAATAAACGTACCCTTGCTTACTCTATCTTACACACCTGCACCGTGACTCCATCTGCTTCCTGGTTGTTGGCAAGGTTATTGGCGGTGCCTGGGCCCAAGCTTCTTGGGAGGCTCTGATGATCCGTACGAGGACCAGAAAGGGAAGGTGCATTTTCGGGAAAGGAAACCCCTGTTGCTGCCTGGGGGTCCGCAGTTGGTACGGCTGACACCGTCGTCAACATCACATTTATGCCGCAGGTGGTGCAAGCGACCAGAACCAAGAGGAGCAGCGACGACATCCTTGTACCCTTCCGAAACGATGTTATAACTATATATATATAGTTATATATTACGCTGTTGGTTCGTTGCTTGCGAAGCAGGACGGCGGAGTATCGGTAGGTGGTTGGGAATACGTACGCAAAGACTACTCGTCTGACGGAAATCCTATCCGATACGGTCGGTGCGGCATAGGCGACGCGATGACCGTGAGGTGTGTGCTCCGCGTGCCACTGGCTTGTCGTTAATAGGTACCCCTGCGTGGTTGGCAAATATGTGCAAATATATATCGTGCGTGCGAATCAGCAGCGCAGACAGGGGAGCGCAAAGCAGAATTTAGAGAAGAGGTAAGTAAGAATGATGAAGTTATTATCATGTACGTGATAACCACTGAGAGCGCATGTTGTTTAGTTCTAAAGTAAATAATACCGTAACTTGTATGTCCCTTGAAACTAGTGAATGACTGGCCAGCACGCACGCTCGATCGCTCGCAAGAGACTGCACCTGATGATAACGAAGCTCCTTTCTAATAAGTTGCAAAGCAAGATGCTACTTGCTTTACATTTGACACATGTGCATTATTTTCATGATAACTGCTGCTTAAGAATTTAATGGCCTAGAGCAATATACCTGGCAACAGAAAATGCCATTCGTAATTACACATGACTTCTTTGACCATACCTTGAATGAATACTGTGCCAGTGATGAGTGAGCGAGCAATAATAACTTCCAAAGTAAGCACGCACGCACGAAAGCGTGCGTACGTTACGAAGCAGCTAGCCTTAGCAATTTATAACCATGAGTACTTCACCCTGATATAGATAGGTAGTCAAAGTACTTTATATGCCGCGCATGGCGTAAGCGAGGTGTTGTACGTCTGCTCGCTCGGTGCGTATGTGCTTTCGTCTACGGCACGCACACAATTCGTTCAACTTCTTTCGACCTTCCTCCTTAGCGTAGTTGACTCCTTTTTATTGTTTGGTACATAACTGCTTTCTGGTCTGCGAGACTCCTGATCGGAAACTGCAGAAGTAGTGTCACAGAGACGAACTAGAAGTGAAATAAATTGCAGAAGTGTCACAGAGACGGACTAGAAGTGAAACTGCAGAAGTGTCACAGAGACGGACTAGAAGTGAAACTGCTGATCACTCTGGGAAAATGGGGGGTCCCGGCTTCCATAAAATTTATCGTCCTTTTCCATAAAATGGCCTCCATATTATTTTGGTATGGAATCCATAAGCCTGCCACCAGGTTATGGAAGGTATTTTATGGAAGGCATTTTATTCTTCTTCAGAGTCATCTGGTGCACAGCGAGAGTGGTTTGCTCTTAAGTGACGGTGCGCGTCGCGCACACGAAACACCTCAGCTCTGCACTTGTTGCACATCCATACTCCGCGTCTTCTTAGGGTAAACCCTTTAATGACCGGAGAGCTAGGGCTAGGATCTCCGGGCCCTACCCCACCCCACTCCTCTACGTCACTGTCTGTGTCCATCGCACGTCCATGGAGATGTTAAAACTAACAATTATCATGCATGACATATACATACATGACATATACGGATTTTGAGCAACTAAACCTTTTGCCAACAAAGCGAGGTAGACAGTGCAGCAGTACCGTTGTACTGCATAGACTGTCATCACGCACTAGGCAGTGCGCTGTCATGGCAATAACTTACATAAATGTAAAAAGGCCACACATGTTTGTTTAGCTCGTTGACATTATACATGTGTGAGCGCCTGGCTTTCTTAATGACAAATTGCTCGAAATTGACGCTGTTTATTTTGTTTGCAATGGAAACATTGCAATGTACACACAGACCGATAGTACATTGTATAGAATCATTATACCTCAAGGTCGCCGCCGGTGGTGCAGCACCCGGTCAATGATGGCAATTCTGCTTAAGGGGAACATTCCTGAAAGGTATGATGAATCTAGCTACCATTCATGAAGGATGTGCTTAAGATTTTTAAGAGGTTGCGCATCCAAATGAATGCTGTATGACAAAAAATGGCCTTGCTTGTGCATATCTGCCGTCTATGTAATTTTGAACAGACATTTCAATGACGAGTACTATTATCATGGTTCACTGATAATAGTGGTTTGCTGTGGCGCCGGGAATCCCATTTTTCGCCATGCCCTGCAGGCCAACGTGTGAAGCTCAGGACCTGTTTGGATTACAAGCACAGG